>OX388281.1:5343196-6543196 GCA_947579855.1 Anticlea derivata
TACTCATGCTTACTTTGGTGGTAAGAAAGTACCTTGCCAGCCCCCCCCCCTTACTATAATCTTTGCTTATTCATGACCGTGTAAAAGTTCTCACTGCGTTTAATTGGAATAATGGGATCGCTTAGTAATTAACAACCGTGACTGCCATATTGCACGATGTACATCCACGCCATGCTCTGATGGTTCGATGGGAAATTGATTTGCATTAGGGGCAGTTTTTCGGAATCCTCAAAAGCTACCCATTATTGTTTTTTTTTTGTACAATAATTGTCATGAATGTGACGTGTATGCATAATGTTTGCAAAATGACAAATCAATAGACACCGGGATTTCAGAACGCACCTTTTCTAAATCCCGAAGGTGTTGCATGCACTATACAACTAATTTATTTATGCGCGGTTACGAGTACTTACCTAAATAAAAGCTTAGCTCTCAGAATTAGCAAGTTGAAGTGGCAGTGGGCAGACCATATAGCTCGCAGAACCGATAACAGTTGGGGAGTAACGGTTCTCGAATCGCGACCACGAACCGGGCGCCCAGTGTTGGAAGGCCCCCCACCCGATGGACCGACGACATTGTGAAGGTTGCGGGAAGTCGGTGGATGGAAAAGGCTCAAGACCGTTCTTCGTGGAACTCTTTAGGGGAGGCCTATGTCCAGCAGTGGACTTCTACAGGCTGATGATGATGATGGACTAAATAAAAATAAATTAAAGCATCTACCTATTTATCTAAGTGTTTTGAGAGGTTTTGATAAATAAGCACGGAGATCTAGCACAAATCCAAAAAATATAGTATGCTCGTAGCAGATATTTTAATTTATTCATCTAAGAATCCTGAGTCAAAGATCATTAAAAAAGTGAGTAACATTTTGATATACGATGGCACTAAAATTGTAATTCCCGCATGCTATAACCCAATCACGCGTGAATGGGATCAAAATACTGATTGTAATTTATTGCATTTTCATAATTAAACGTAAGGGTGGCAGTGGCACACAGGTATACATATTCCCACGATTTAAAAAACAGGGGCTTGCATTGACTCGGACACGGGGGCAAGTCATCGGTGCATGTCCCTCCTATCCCTTATTTCTGTAACCAAATTTGTAAGCACGGGCAGATGGGATGGCGTCATCCATGTTTTTGGGATTTTATGTTCCCATGGAGTGTTTTGACCCGGGAATTAGATCGATCAGAATTTTTTAAGATGCTTTGTTATTGAATGCTTTTTATGTAATTATTGTACAAGAATGTCAAAGGGACTATATTTATTTGACACCGCAGTTTCTATGCGTTTGGAAATCTTAGCCGCTTTCTTTGTTTGGAACTAAGCTCATTCGGTTTCTTGATAGTATTCAGAATGATCTCGAAAATACATGGCCATTAACAAGTAAGACCGTCTTTGTAGCTGACTCAATTTCTAGGTAGGTAATTTGGTTAAGATTTAAGATTCATCATCATTTCAGCCTTAGTATGTCCACTGTTGAACATAAGCCTCTCCCACAGAATTCCAGAGCCTTCCTATCATGTTTAATTTGCCCATACTTACCATGCTGGGTATGCGGGATAAAGAGCGCAGTTAGAGCTATCGTTGTTAAGATAGCGGATGCTGCTGCACCACCTTGCTTTTTTTTTTAGTCGCTTCTTACGACATCCACGGGTAGGTAGATATGGAGGGGCATATTATTGATATGATTACGAAGCTAGAAAACCTTGAAATTATTTCTTGCCTCCTAGATGCAAGCTTTCTTTAAGTATATTTTCTCCTCAAATATGGCTCATGCATGCTGTAAGTTATCCTAAGTACATGACGGTTCTCTGCATTGTTTGAACTTCCTTTTCAACACTTCAAAATGTAATGCAAGTCATTTTGAATAAGAAAACATAAAACCTGTTTTGGTGTAAAAAATGTGGTGTTCTCAGTAACCCCTTTGGAAGGGTTTCTATTGTGGCTTTATTTTAAGAGTGCATTGCACTTTATGTTTTTTGTTTATTTGTAATTAGTTTTTAAACGTATTGCTTGAAATACTGAGGCGATTCTTTTTAATTATTCGTCATGCCGACTGTAGTGGTCAACTGGTAATCAAACTGGTATGCTCCCAACTATTTACAAGCTAAAGGTGAAACCGATAAAAATATCTGATATTTCTTTTCTTCCAAAGCAAAGGGAAACATTTGCCGACAAACATTAAAACACCCGTCGTATGAAATTAAAAAAAAACAACCCCGGTTTAATCACCTCTACATTTAATCCAAAAAGAAAACAAAAAAGTCGTAAACACAATTTTTCTACGAACAGTACGCGCGTCCCTTTCTGTGAACTTTATTATGACTAGTTAAGGTTGAAAATGCATAGTGTATTTTAAATAAATGACGTTTTGTAGTACAGAGGCGCATCCCCCATAGTATTGCGCAGCTGCCCGACAATCAACGTGGTAATGCGTGGGGGTCGCAGATGTCGTCGCACGCGCTCCCGCCGACTACAATAAATCGATATCAATGTATGCTAGTTTACTTGCGGCATATGTTTTGGTATGACGTCATGGGAACAAAAAATGGTACTAAACTTTAAGGTTTGCATAAATATTTATTTTCCAAATGTCACAATTGGTCTCTACTACTTTAATGTAAATGTAGCCATATAGGTTATATTTCTTCTTAGGCGTTGACTTAAAATTATATGGCATAAAGGTAACATGTAGTAAACTTAGACTCTTCGTCACAGATACCACAGCGCACAGTGTTGCCAGTTATGACATATGGCATTGAGAATTGGTGGCTAACTATTGGCCTCATACACACAAGCTCAAAGTCGCGCAACGGGCTATGGAGAAAGCTATGCTCCGAGTTGCACTGAGTGATACAATCCGAAACAAGGAAATCCGTTGAAAAACTAAGGTCACCGAAATAACTCTCAGAATTAGTAAGTTTGAAGTGGCAGTGGGCAAGCCATATAGCTTGTAGAACAGACAACCGTTGGGGAATAAAGGTTCTCGAATGGCGACCACGACCCGGACAGTGGTGGAAAACCCTCCCACCCGATGGATCGACAACATTGTGAAGATTGCTGGAAGTCGGTCGATGGAGAAGGCTCACGACCGTTCATCGTGACACTCTTTTGGGAGGCCTATATTCAGCAGTGGATTTGATCAGGCTGATGATTGTGATGATGATTCATTATCGAATAGGAATCCGACACTTGGTTATCAAAATGAACAACTGTGAATTTTTGCACCATAAATTCCTTATTGACAGAAAGGTCAGTTAAGAATCGATAAAACAAATTAAATAACACATTAAAAGGTTCGACGGACTCCCGGTAAACGAAACCGAAAATCCCGATAATTGGCAATCGGTAGTTGACACGTGTGGTAGCCGCGCCAGATGGCGTATCACCTGTCTAAGGAACTGTAGTGCGGAACTCGACCGGCCCGGATCCCGGGACTGCATCTCCCATCACTATTTTTCGCGGTCGATGACATTATAGTTCGAATTTTAAAATTTAAATTGTATCTACTTTTTTAATCGATATGCGTTCTGTTTTTTTCAAATTCTAGCATTATATTTTTTCTTCTAATTATATTATTGATGGCCAGCATTCTCTAAACTTGCTGTTTCGTAGAGTGGTGACGACATCATTGCCTACTTTATCGACCTAGGGGACTGAAAGAGGAAAGAGGAACGCAATAACTAACCATTATGTTATTAGAATCTAAACTAGAGCAATTTGGACGTGGCGCTAAGAACAACGACCTCATGCTGTTGTTGTCATGTTATCGGGCTAATGCGAATATTCGTGCTGTGCGTCTCTATCTATCGAGTGCCATACTGGGTGCTGTACCAACTAATATTATAAATGCGAAAGTTTGTGAGGTTGTTTGGATATTTGTTGTTCGATCACGCCGTAACGGCTCAACCGATTTCTTTGAAACTTGAAATAGAATTGCTATAATAGCATATAGGCTACTTTTTATTACCACGCGAGCGAAGCCACCGGTAAGCTAGTACGTAACGTACTATTCCGAATGGCGCTTCATGAAATCCCTCAACAAAACCAAGATCGAATAATCTTGGGATGCCATAATCATCGAGAGTCACGTTTCGTATTGAGTACCTATTAAGATTCCTTTTTTTTAGTAAAAGTTGATCCATTTTAAACCATGTCTTTCAGAACTGGTCTAGAACGGCTAGAGTACTAAAGTACTATTGTGTGCGAAAATCATTTATTTTTTCAATAGGCACAAGACCCAAGTATAAGTTCGTCGGTTAGTTTGACCTGTTTGGGGGGTAGGTAGGTAGTTAGTTATTACTTGACCGAAAGGTACATAGTTGAATTCACTGACTGGCTTGAAATGACTTTTACGTTTGAAGGCGCGGCTGTTGCAAAAAGGGATAATTTTAGATTTCGCCCAACTTATTAGAGATGGGTCGTACTTACTATTTCGCGTACCACCAGATCCTGGTTGCGTAAATACGAACCACCTCTACAACTTGTGGGTAAGACAAATACTATGTCCAGTGTCCGCGTCGGTTGCTCCCATTCCTGTACGTGTTGTGAACGATACCTTCCACACTGTAGAGCAATATCTATTTGAGTCAGACGATTCAATAGATAGGTCCAAAATTTATAAAGAGGTTTTACAATACAATAAATTTATTTCAGGCAACAATAGAATAAAAAACAGATGGAATTTTTCTTACACTACGGCCCATATAGATATATACCTGAAAGACTAACATACATATTAATATAAAAACACAATTAATTGCCACGTAGAAACTGCGACGTGGGACGCGAATTGTCATTGGCAGTAGGTATCCGGCCGCGGAAGCGACGGAACACAACACCCTTCGGCCAGAGATTTTCTTTTAGGTAGGTCGAAAGATGTTCGGTCGGTACCCTCACTACAAAGGAGTTGAAACTGACTCTGTGGCGGGACTCCAACCGTTCGACCCTCAAACTGATCTTGGTCTTCACGCGCAAGTACTCCGCCACATCCTCCGACTTGACGGTGTAATGCACGCGAGACACGTAGAGCTGCGTCGTCGGCACCTCAGAACGCAGCAGAAGATTCTGGTTTTGGGAGGAGGTGGTGTTTGTACAAGACGGAAACAATATCCTTACAAAAAAAAAACTTGAAATTACCAGTAATTGACGTACCTACCCACTCGAGCATGAATATCGCCCTAACGATGAAAAATGAATTCTTGAAGCTTTCTCTAAACACCTTTCGTTGGCGCGTGCTTATAATAAGACGGTATTAATAAGGGAAGGAAGTTAAAAAAAACAGGGGTTGAAATGTCAGGCCATGTGCGGGGGAGGCATTGTATAGGGTGGCAGGGACAAATAGAGTCTTGAGACATTAATCTTAAGGGGTAGTGACCAGGTGACCCGTGGCCTTTGTTGAAAGCTTTTGTATTGCTATTTTGATATCGGTGAAATTTGTAAGTAGCGGGTTCATGATTATTTTTTATTATTTCGTATTTTTGCTAGGAATCTGCGATGCGATATCAAGTTCTACGTCATGTAACGAATGACGCTGGCGCCGAAAATCTTAGGCTTATGGAACATTCAAAAATCCTTTAAATTTAAAGAAATCCATACCAAAAACATGACATTTGGCAAATCTCCACGTTTTCTGAAGCGAGCATTCTATAAGTGACGGATCGCAAGCTAATCGCCGCTTTTATGAATACTTGACTGGTTTCCTAACTACAATTTTCTTCACCGTATTAAGTTTAAAGCACGTGTTTGATATAATTTTAATGTTATTTTTACCTATTCAAAAATAATTATAAAGGCAATAAACGCAAAATTCACTACGGTGTCGGTACCACAAGCTTGTAAACCTTATCAAATTGATGTATTACCGGCAATTTGACAAACAGGCTCTAGCGCCCGAAAACGTAGCAAAAACTTCACACATGTTTCAAATGTGTCATCCTTGCCATTGAGTATCAAACAGTCTGTATGGCATGGGTATTAAGGAGAACAAAATGTGTGTTTAAGAAAAAAAAATCGGATGTTTCAGGAGATACGGAAAAGACCATCTGTGGAGACGCATCGAATTCTTTCACCACACTGGTTGTTTCACGCCTGTGAAACAACCAGTGTGGTGACATATACAATGATTTGGAAAATTATGAAATTTTAATGTATTAATTTCAGTGCAGTGATAGTACTTATCATTTATGTACAAAATAATGAAAAAACTTCAACCGTTGAAGTCATTTATGTCTCTTAAAATAGTGGCCTATAACTAGTGTGGCGAAGGGATCACGGCCGCTGTTCTTGTCTCATTCTCCAATTATTTCCAGTGATTACATCACCTGTGACCACCACCGTGAGAAACCAGTGGTGCCATAGACAAGATTTAATTTCGCATCAGTCCCCTAGTCTATTCTATTGTCCTTGTTATCCCACGAGCTCTTAGTTTATTTATCTATTTTTGAAAGGATATCTAACCTGTTTGCTACCCCTGGTTTCATAGACAGCAGAGGCTAGCAACATTTTTTGTACATTTTTTAAATTGGTCGATATTTTTTGTCACAAATGACCAAATCATTCATACTAATAATAATTAATTCACATACGTATTAGTCCTGACCTCACACTAGGATCCCCGGTGTCGTGGGTATCAGATACTACGTGTATGGTACCACAACACCCAGACCCGGAACAAATATTAGCACATCATGCTAACATTTATCACCCAGCAGGAACGGAACCCGCAACCCTTGCGTCTCAGACGGGCACTCGCCCGTTGGGCCACCGAGGTAATCGTCATTGCCATGCAATAGATCTCAAAAAGGTTTCTCACTTCTGTCTAACCTTCAACACTATGAGAAATTACAATTTCTAAAGAAAGGGGTGCTCAAAATAAGTTTATATTTATCTTTAACCTTTAAGTTAAATAGAAGATGGTTGAATCGTTGATCATCATACTATAGCTTGTTAGTTAGGTGATCAGGCCCCGTACCATCAACTTGCGATTTTGTTTAGGCGCTGATGTCCGCGTACCTTTCCACGATTCGATTCTCTGTTCGAAGAGACAAAAGTGATTTTTCAGTGTCATCTCTCAACAGGATCTATAAAACCACAGAATTATTTAACAGTTATTACGGCTCTATTTCAAAACAAAAAACAGGACAGACAAATGAATTTCGTTCTGATAATAAGATGACTATGTTTGGCTGAACCACTTGTGTAAACAAATAGGTATTTATCTCGGGATGATGTAAGCGGCTGATTAACAGCTGACTATGAATGCCTTGTCTATTTGTTATTGGCGTTTTATTGGGGTCAGGCCGTCCTCCTTATTTGAGGCCGTCCAGGGGCGTCTTGTGTCCTCTAAAAAGCTCATAGCTCCGGTGAAGTACAAAGGTAACTGAAGTTCATACCTATTTCTATGTAACTGGGTTTAGAATCGTGAATTCAATCAGAAGTTTGCTTAGTCAAGAACATAATTACCATCGAGTTTGAAAGCTCGCTCAGTATTTTTTCCCAGCCTAAAGGATGGAGAAAATTAATTCCACGCGATCAGATACTCTCGGGTTGCGGCCACCGCTACGTGCGGTTCCAACTCAGATTCCGGTGTCGTGTTTCTGGCGAAAACAACGTAGTCTCTTCGAAGCTTTCGTTCAAGGCCAGCTTTGGTTTTGCTCTTTGTGTCATTGGTTCTTAGTCACACTGCGTTCGGTCGATGACCGTTGCGGTGTGTGTTGAATGAGATAGATAAGCGAAAGGATTCTTGCGCTTCGTTGCCTCATTGCACATTTCATTTGGTCCTAAGGACTTTTCTTGAGAGAGTGGTTATCGAGAAAAAAATCCTAGATTCCTTCGATATTTAAACTTGCAGCATACCAACGTCATTAATAGCCTAGGAACTAACTCTTCAAGCCCTAAATCATACAAAAACATTCAAAACAGGTCTATATCATTCACAAAATTTATCTCGCAAATCTATTCCCATTCATAAAGACATTCCTCAATGCAACTCTACCCACTAGTTACATACAAGTATCCAGTTAACTGTGCAACAGGATTCCTGTTTATTTTAATTCGAACCTGACTCCGGGCTATGGTGTGACCACTGTGACCAAAGGAACACTAGACCTCGTAATAATAATTGTTCGTATAATACTCGGAATTTTGTTGAGCTAGGTAGCTTTTGATAAGGAGGATTACTTGAGAAATCGACCAGGATCGCATTCTTTCTTTCAATTGTTTCAATAGAATACTGTAGATAAGGAAGCCACATTCGCAAAGCCTTTTTCAATGACCCCAGTTGTCAGGGCAAGTTTCTTTGAATATTATATCCATCCAAGTAAATTGACTTTTACGATATTCTACGTTCCTGAGTACGCCACGGGCCACGGCTTTGGTGGCCGCGGCTTTGGTGGCCGCGGCTGAAGAATAGGGCCCCACATATCTACCTACCTGTGAAAGTCGTAAGAAGCGACTAAGGGGAAAAACCTAAGGGAGGGCAGCAGCCTATTTTAACAACTATTTTAACACTAACCCGCGTGCCAAGCGTGGTGAGTATGGGCAAATCCCCCACATGATAGGAATTCGCTCTGGAAATCTGTGGGGGAGGCCATGTTCAGCAGTGAACGTTCTACGGCTGAAATGATGATGTTGATGACGTTCCTGAGATCAGAGAATTCGAAGACAGATTTACTTATATGATAAAGTCGTTGACATTCGGTAACCTTTTCGACCGCGATATTGTAAGTTTAGGTTTTGGAGACCGCGTTGGTATGATACTCAATGAATCGAGCAGCTGTTTCCAATTCAGATAAAAGATTCACAGCACAATATTTCACATGAACATGCTCGAGCAAGTACGTCTAGACTGGCGCCAATTCAACGTCAAATCATTTGGTACCATTGTTGGCGTAATTCTCTTTTATTATCTGTGTTCATTCCTCGTACCTTATCAATTGACCCATATGCGGGGACCTATGGTTTCATGAATTTGATAAGCTTTAATTATATCGATAACTTTGAATCGTTTGTTATTTTGTAATGCATTGCAGTCAATAGTATGATATGAAAAAGTGATCGGTTCCACAACTCTTCTCTGCGATATATTATAATGCCCTCTGTGTTTAGTGAACTATTCTTATCCGTTTGTTTCCGACTGGCTACGCGATTCTACGAAATGCAATTCTTATCTTGTTGCAGTACAATGAGTTACAACCATTGGTTAACGAATGTTCCATGGTCTGACTGTTTTTATGGCGGAAGAAAGCGTTCCAAATATTCCGTTACATCTAAATTTACTTTCCTCGTTCTCAACTTCCCAAAATCCCATCTTTCCCAATCAGTGTTTACACACAACTCACTCAGAGTCGTCGAACTCAAGATTTTGTGAAAGCTAGAAGTGTTAACCAGGTCAAAACACAAGGGGACACAGGAAGCACGGGCGATGCGTTGTTTAACAGGACACTTCCTTAGGGCGTTCTCTGTGTCCCCTGTGTCTTTCTTTATGTTTTACGCGCATCGTTAATTTGCTAAGGAAATTGGCTATTCCGTTTCCTTTCGGATCTGATTACATGTATTTACTTGATCCACATACAGAATGGACATCGAAATGGACATGTAATTTTATACCATTTGAATCCATCTATGCAGTGAAATCCGTGAGAAATACATGATTTCTTGTTATTACGTATACCTATAATATAATTGAACAATTCTATTAATATATATATATATTTTTTTATAAATATTCCGGACATATCACACACGGTCAACTGACCCCAAACTAGTCATAGCCTGTACTATGGGTACCATAATGTAAGGAATTTGTCCGAGGCCGCCAGGTATCAACTGGTTTTCATCCCTTCCAAGTTCCAAAATACAATACACTCGCCTAATGCTTTTTTTTTTCATTTTAATCGGACGTGTAATCAAATGTTCGTGTGGAACAGGTGAAAATGACGGCACGTAAATTGGCCCACTTCCATATTATAGTTAATTAAAAATTTTGTGATTGCATCTACGGGTGTTAGAATAGGTCACTTGCCCCTAGGGTTCCCTGTTTTGTCATTTCTCGATTTGTTTTCGATTTTGCCAGAACTGTGTTTTTTCGTACTTGCTGTATTATTCGCATTTCATTGATGTCCGAAGTTCTCAGTATCAATCAATGTGAAAACATCGGCTTGTCTAACATAATCTGATTAGAGCTTTCGTATCTGGCATTGCCCTTTTTAAATACATCACTGACATTCAAGGAATCGTTATCACTGTATGTTTTATAACAGGAAATGATGGCGCTTATGATCTTACAAGTACGTCTGGTAAGTCAATAAACAAACATGACTGAAGTCGGAACATCGCTCAATCTACAATGAATACCTATCAATCATTTTTAGTATTGCAATAACATTGGTGTTTTTCGGGATCTGATGAAGAGCCAATAGCTGTTTGAGGATCTAACTAAACGTTGATTCCGTTCCGTTGTCGCGGGGCCCCGGGGAAGAATAGGCGTCTCCATTTCTACCCGAGGATTTCGTAAGAGGCGACTAAGCGAAAAAAGGCTAGAGGATGGGGCAGCAGTGTTCCTTGTTAGAACAATAGAGCTTTATGTTCGCTCCTCGCCCACCCGCATGCCCAGCGTGGCGTGTATGGGCAAATCGCTCCAAATGATTGTTTCTGGAAATATAAAGGGGGAGGCCAATGTTCAGCAGTGGACCTCCTTCCTACGGCTGCAATGATGATGATGAATCGTTGATTCAAAATGTTTGTAAAGTATTGTATAAAAACACGTCAGCTGAAAAAATGCATCCCCGTTATTTAAAATTAGTTACGAGTAGCATCCGCCACAAGTTGGCGTACCCCTCCTGTTTTTGTATTTTGTTTAGTTTGCAATCGAAAGTGCCGTTTTTATTTGGAACACATGGTTTCCCGTTCTTTTGCATATCGATTTTACATCTTTAAAGTTATTAATTACCTGCTTGGTATACTTTGAAAGGAAAGTTTTTTTAAACTAATAAAAATTTAAAACTTTGACATTTAACATAGCCACTTTCATTGTGCAAAGTAATCGACGCTGACCTATCCTATAAAAAAAGTAATATTTTTCTTTGTTCCTTTCTATTATGTACAAACTTACACCTGCCTTTGCCTGTGTTGCGTTGCGTCACATAATTTTCTCATGGGTATGATTGCTTTGTCCTTTTCAATCTTATTTCCTTCGTCATTACTTGTCCTTTTCTGGAATTATGGCGTCCCTTACGAGTTTTTTGTCGATCCCTACACCCTTATTACGACGTATGCGCATCGTGTAGGAGTGTGAGTGGGTATGGGTGTGTGCGTGTGGGTACGAAGAAGGGATAGAATTTTTCGCTTTGCCAGTGTTGTTGTGACTCTTGGACCGTGAGATTCGGAATCTTTATTGAAATGTGATTTTAAGAAGTTTTGGCGGGATATTGGGGGGTAGCACGCTGGTTTTGTTGTGGGTAGATCTGAAAATTTGTTAAAATTATTATATTAGTCAGTGACATCGTAATACAGCGCGTGTATGTTTCAATTGAAACACTGATAACATGTTTTGTGGACGATGGAGTCATGTGAATATTTGTTGTTGAAGCTTTGTTTTCGATAAGTCGACGTGATGTTACATGAGTAAGCTAATATTTCTTTAAAACTAGTTTCCGCACAGCTTCGCTGCGTAGTACCCAGATGAAGTACCCTATTTCCTTCCTCATGCATTATGCACACACTATTACCTTTTCACATATCATATCATGATCGGTTCAGCTATTTAGTCTTGAGAAGGTATTAAACAGATTTACTCTCGCATTTATGAGGATGATTTTCTTTGGCAAAAACAGGGGAACTAAACTCAGAAGATATCTTAAATCGTAAACAGTGGAACAGTGCACGAGTTATCACAATACATACATGAAAACACACACAGAACGTGTTTTTTATAATTAAACATAACCATAGTTTCCCCATAGCAATCAGTCATCATTATTAGCAATGAATGAGAACAAACTTGTTTAGGTATCAGCTGATGCGGAGTCTCGGTATGCATAAAGTAATAATTTGTGTTGTTTTTTTAGCAGTTTCTTACCTCACCGAAAGTCCGTTCCGAAAATTATTAGCTCTTATAACCGGTAGTGTAGGTTATATTTCCATAGTTATTTTATTTCAAGAAACTGGTCCTTCACCATGTAGAATGCTCGCTCCTTAGCTCTCCGCTTCAGAATTATCATCACTATCTACAACCGTATTGGGTTCTAAATTCCGTGCAGTTTCTTATTCTGAAAGGGCCTTGTGAGTCCTTATTCTTGAAATTGTATTGTGTTCTATCTATGTACGATTCTGGCGCCATTTTTTGTCCAATTGATGTTGACAACGAGATAATTCATCATGATTTGGGACAAAAAGCTGCAAAATGATACGTAGTTTAAACACAATTTGTCATTAATGGATTATAAACTGCCCTTTATTGAACGCAAGTTTTTTATAGGGACATTTAACATCTTAGATGATTGACCATGTGTAGGAATAGCCATTTTATCGCATATCTTTTCCTTTTATGTCCGTGTACGTACGCATATTATTTTCATTAAAATAACACACACAGGTACATTCAGTTTAAGAATTTTTCTGATGTCATGTAATGAATTCATGTGATATCTAGGGATAATATATTATAATCTTATGGTTCAAAAAAATTTCTGACACGCTCGAATTTGAATGGCAATAAGACGTCAGGTTAGGGCCCCTAATCGTAAAGCGAAACCGGAATTGAAGCCACCTATATATTTTTTCAATCAAACCCATCTATCAAATATCTACTGCTCCCCAGCGATCTACCACGTGTTTTGATTCTAAATAAGGTCATATGGATTACGTAAGCGGGTATTATTACTAAGGATAAACTCAGGACTTCATAGCATATACATCGTACACATAGCTTTGATATTCAGAACGTGACCAGAGATTTTAGATTAGGAAGCCGAAAAAATAATTCCATCAAATTATTTTTTGTGTGACTTTGATGAAAACATGTTCTTTTATGGCCCAAGTTTTGACGTTGTCGTCGATTTTTCTTATTATTCTACTTGACTATCCATAGGTAATCATAAAACATTCACCAAATCATCGCATTTATCATCAGGTCTGAATTAAAGTTCGAACTTTCTCAAATTGTTAGATATCTCAAAAATAACAATATATTTTTACTAAGGGTATTTTTTTTATATTTCGTGTATTGTTTGAAGCTTTTATAAACAAAGCTCGTTCTCCTTGACACTTCAAGTTCAAGAAGACCTTACGTAAACAAGGACATCCTTGTCTTGTGGGTTTAAGGAATGTCGAAAAATAAACATACCGGTTCCTAATCAGTTAAAGTGTTCCCTTATGTTTTAAGAAAAACTACGAAAACGTTGATATTCTTAAAAAATAAGTTGTATTGGTTAGAGCATTATACCCTGTGGAACTTTCCTCATCTCGATTGCTTCTGTGAAAATCATCTAAAAATCATACAACACTGACTTCTTGTTTTTTTCATTTATTGTACATACAACCAAATACCCATGCTACTCATTGAAACGCCTGATTAATTCATTGCCTTCACTGTAATGTTTTGTTTCTTTTGTTCCAGTGAATCTGAGTCGAGTGATTACTCAGAAGATTCGGCAGTCTACGAGGATGTGCCGACTACAACCAAAAGCTCTGGGCCGAGGAAGAATATTAATAAAGGAAGATGGACGAAGGAGGAGGTATGTGCTATGGGTTTTACTTTAGAAGGCTCCCTGTTTATTCTTATCCTTACAATGCTTCTGTATAAGAATACCAAATTGTTTGAATTGTTTAAATGGCTGAAATTTATTTTGATATCCTTACAAAAATGCATTCCTATGTATTTCTTATTGCTCTTAAATATTTTTATGCACTATGTCGATTAGTAGCTTGTTGTGTATTTCAGTTTGTACGCATTTGGTATATTTTGAACCATTCCAGTCTGCCCTTTTACTGAAGGAATAAAAATAGGATGCATTTGTATTAATTCAAATGTTTCTTCTTTACAGGATAAAAGATTAAAAACCTACGTTAAAATGTACAATGAGAACTGGGAGCTGATCGCCAATGAATATAAGGACAGATCAGACATCCAGTGCCATCAGCGGTGGACTAAGGTCGTGAATCCGGAGCTAGTCAAGGGGCCTTGGACCAAGGAGGTTAGTAAGAAAATTATTTCTAAGAATTATTACTACTCATCATTTCAGCCGTAGGACGTCCACATAAGCCTCCCCCAAAGTTTACCGGAAACAATCATTTGGGGGGATTTGCCCATACTCGCCACGCTGGGCATGTGGGTTGGCGAGCGCAGGCAGATAAAGCTCTTGTTGTTGATAGGGAACGCTGCTGCCCATCCCCTAGCTTTGTTTCCCTTAGTCGCCTCTTGCGACATCCCGAGTAGAAATAGAGGCGCCTATACTTCAGCCAGGGCCACCACGGCTTATTACTACTGGGAGCTCTTTAATCCTTTTTGGAGGAAATGCTTTCCTTCTTTTAAAGTTACCTACCATTTCATAGCATTTAAGTTTTCTCTTATCTCGTAATCTCGTTACATAGTTAGTATAGGTAGTAGTATATAGTATAGTAGTTAGTGGAGTCTAGTCCTTATGGTGTTGGGTAATTTAAGAAACTAGCTTAGTGCAATTCTTGCAAAGTTGAATGCTATGATTAAATATTTATCTATTCTATTCTACCAGTCTTTGACTCACTCGGTCTCCAGTTAGAAGTTATGCGAACACAACTAAAGCAACTGAGATGGCTTCGCGTAAAAACTATTACTTAATAGGTTTCATATCTTTTGCTTTTTTTAGCGATTCTGGTTTCCTTCTTACATACTTTTGAAGGTAACTCCCAATCCCATTCCTAGGATTTTAAGGCTAATTTGACTGATTTTAAACTTTGTTGTTCATTAGATAAATTGTCATGTAGATTTGTTCTACCTTTTCGGATTTAGGATTTACCAGTTGTCAGTTACCTTCAAAAGTATGTAAGAAGGAAACCAGAATCGCTAAAAGTCAAGGACAACAATCATGATTTGCTGTATTGAAATGTCTGAAATTACAAAACTTTTGACGTTGCAAATAATAGATGGCGCCATAATTCTAAATATACCCCGCCAATCAGTCTATCAGTGCAAAGGAAGCGTGAATCACAGGTCATCACACCGGCAACTGTTCTATATTCCATGCCACTGCACTGCAATTACGGACGTCCATCCATTCATTGGTTCTGCGAATATTTGCGGCGTTACTGATACCAACTATTCCGTCATTCTTTCACGAATTACGATTGTTTGTTCCGTAGAAACTGTTAAGCTATCTATAGGATGGCTTAATAGACTATTTACTATGCTACGGGTACCTTATCTGTGGCTGCGGTATTTAATTGCTTCATAGAATCTGTCAAGCTACTTACATTTTGTGCTGCATAGCCAAACACCTACAGAAAAGCACTGGTGGAGGCACATGGTGGAGTCTTAGAGGCTCCTTTTGTGCTTTCTTAAAAGCACTTCTTAGACTCTAAGTCTAAGAGGTGCACTTATTTTCTCCACACTGATTCTTTGACTGTCAGGCCCTTTTGGCTCCTCTTAGCTAAGCTGTGTTCAGGTTTGACAAAAGGATGTGTTCTGCGAATCAGGTCCATTAGGGCTGTTTGGCACTTTAAATCCGTTTCTGAGAATCTGTGTTCCTAACCTGTCTTGGTTCTTATCTCGTTAATCATATTATGCATAGAACCTTATTTTTCTCTACTGGACATGGGCATTAGGTCTCTTCACTTTTCCACACTCCAGTCTAGACCGGTCTTCCATGTCGTAAGTATCATATTTCGGGTTCATCCCGCCATCTCCTCTACTAAAGTTTTACTAAATACTTTATTTACATAAAGAAACTTAAAACTAATACTAATACAAGTCAATATTTACAAAATACACAAGAAACAGTTTAGCTATCTTAAGACTAACGATCTATTGATAGCTCAATTGGTCCAGGTCACTACTAGTCGGAAGCGTCCCTAAGTCTTACAAGATGCAATCTTAGATAATAATTATCTAAGGACGCAATATATTTTGTGGTTAACTGGCCTACCATTTATACCACTTACCGTGTCTGGATCCAAATAATTGGTTGGCTTGCACCGAACGGTTTCCATCAACCTTTATTAGGTCATCTTTCGTCCTACGCTGCGAATAAAGATGCGTTTAGTAGTAAGTCAGGTAGTTAGTCAGTGAGTTCAAATAATCAGTTTGTTGAAAGGCCCAAGCACTTCCTTTAGGACGTAGGTGGAGTTTGGCGATAAGGAAGGATTTTTAAAAATTCACACCTGAAGTTAGTGGAAAGGGGTGACAAAGTTTGTATGCAAAATCGTATGTGATTATATGTACCTAATGGTCGTTTTGCCTTGGAAGTTGGATTCCTACAAAGCTGGGGCGCGCCAGTTATATCATTTGAGAAAAGTAATAGTGCCTAGTTGCCCACCAAATAGTAACATGTACCTACCTACTCACAAAAAACTATGAAACCTGATTATGAATTCTAGGGTGACGTCAACTCGATTATTTTTGGTCATAAAAGTATGCCTGTAACCATGCTTACGGCATAGTTTTCTAGATTTTATGAATGAATGAATGAATCTATTGTGTTTAGTTCGTGCTCTGAATAAACGTTGAACGTGGGCTTATCAAATCTTTATGTTGACGACGCAATGTCGGTACTTGATATCTTTAGTAGGTTGATAGTACTTATAGGTAGGCATAGCTTTTTAAATAACCTATTCGCTCGACGATGTTGGTGGTCGTTTTGTTGGCAGGACTAAACCATAACACATATTGTTTTTATTTTTTGTAAACGTCTGTTAATCCTGGCAAAGTTTCATCTTAATCATCCAGCTTGATTAAGTTTACCGCTGAACATATACCTCCCCCAAAAAGTCCCACGACGATGGGTCTTGAGTCTACTGCATCCAACGACTGCTTGCGTTGACTGACTAACTGCCACCAAGGATAATATAGTAGAAAGGGTTAAATTGTCTTTTGCTGCCACTTATAATTAAGAAAGACACATTTTAGTCTCACGACTTTTTCCCCAATAATGGTAGATCTCCAGGCGTTCAGATCACTAAGGGGTCGTCAGAGTCGTCAGAGGCACGTCCAAACATTTGGCACTTGTCCACATTTTGCAGTAGTGAGTATTCCTTCCATATGTGACAGTTGGCTAGCCCATTGCCGCTTTAACGTTTGAAGCACGTATGCGCACTTAAATTTTTCAATGGGAAAAACTCATTGGTCCACCCATGACCTTCGAATCGGAAGTCGGGGAACCTCCCACCCACACAGTCAACACGGATTTTGATGAAAATATTATTTTAGTAGGCAGTGTATTATTGCCCCAATAAATTGTCAAAGGAAGAGCTTCATGACATAAATCATGACTGGTCCTACCTTTGAGCAGAATATTCAAACGTATGTGAGATATTCAAAGATTTCTTGTTGCCGATGACGTAAGAAGCTGAGGTCCTTGAAATTAAACACCGTGAGAAAGAACTAGTTACTGACTTATGACTAAGTTGCTGATATAGACTAGTCTGTATCTATACAAGCCAGCAAACATGTCTGCCTGTTTGTACGATTAAAATTCAAGTTTTTCGGACGGATGAGTGTAGTCTTCACTATCGGGGCAGGTATTTGTCGAGCAAAGTTGAAATATCCGGGTAATATATGGATTCCCTTTTGAGCCAGCCGGATTTCAACAAGAGCAGCAACAAGCTGAGTCAGGGTCTGTTTGACTGCAACCGACACGGAGCGAGAATGGCTGGTTCCTGCTGGTGAGGTGGATGCCTGCGCTGCCTACCTATTATAGGTGGGTAGGTATCTATTAGGCTTGTTCTTTGTTGTCATTTGTGTTCTTACTCCTTGTATGTTCCTAAGTCCGTTCTGCGTTATCTATCTATTCTATTCTTTCCAGCCCCAAAACTAAATGCTAGGCGCGACTAATTAAATCCCAATATTCAAATATCTATCAAGTTAAGTACTAGGTGTGTCGTGTGTCCTCAAATTCTTTAAAACCACTATATCACCTGTATATTTATTAAGGTTTAAAGTGTTTCTGTGTGTAGGTGTTGAATGATATCGGAAATAAAGACTCCAAGAAAAAAAAATGCATAACTAAAATTAATAGATACTAATGCAAATATTGATAACTATTAAAAAAAATACATATGAAACAGTTGAGCTTTCCAAAGACCGGCTCTGCGGTATTGAAACGAGAAGATATGTCAGTGCGTGTGGCCAGTTATGACCTATGGCACTGAGACTTGGTCGCATACTCATACACAAGCTCAATGTCGCGCAACGGGCTATGGAGAGAACATGCGCGGAGTTTCACTACTTATAAGATTCAAAACGAGGAAATCCGTAAAAGCACTAATGTTACCGACATAGCTCTCAAAATTAGCAACTTGAAGAGGCAGTAAACAGGCCATATAGCTCGTAGAACCGACAACCGTTGTATAAAGGTTCTCGATACGACCACCCCCGACCGATGGACCGACGACATTGTGAAGTTTGGAGAAGGCTCAAGACTGTTCGCCGTGGCACTCTTTGGGGGAGGCTTATGTGCAGCTGTGGACTTCCTCAGGCTGATGATGATGAAATACTTTATACTTGTACCCGTATATAACCTTATCAAGCATAATCCGGTTTTATTTCATGCCCTTGACTCGGTCAAAGTTTTTGCGTATGTTTGCCTAATGCCACGTGCTATTGTGTGCCTAGCCCTATATTTTTGGAACAGCTAAGTCCATACCTACTATAGCTATACCTCCACAGATAATTTATTCGTCTACGGATTTATTAGACGTTATGTAAATTGTATTTATCATTTTTTATTCTACGTACCTAACCTATATGATCTTTAAGCAAAAGTTTACAAGCCAACAAATATTAAATTTGGTTTTTATGTCAGAAGTAGATATCATACATATTTTTGGGACTGAAACTCTCGAAGATTAAAAAATATCTACAGTAGGTACATTCCTAAAGTTGATGTCATCTGAACTCAACCGCTTATTAAAGTGATTGCTGCTCCAAGCCTATTAATTATTATGTATGTAGTTCAAGTTTTTTTTGTAACGATATAATTTCTATGATTGTTACGGACGAAGCGTGGCCAATAAGATAAACGCTTTTTGTATCCGACAAAAAAATGGTTCCTTATTAGAAATCATCATGTCAAAACGGACAGCTCAGAAAATGTAGATAAAATTTCCGTTTAGAATCGTTTTACATAAAAGTGCTATGAGGTCACATCATAATTTCATCTCCAAAATGTATATAGGTAAAACATCCATCAAGTCAGCTTTGGTATTATTTGTAGAATAGAAAAAAATATTTGATCGAGCGAGCGAAGCTATCGAAGATATCTCAAACAACTAGGACGAATCGACGTTGTATGTTTGTATGTTCATTTGTTAGAGCATAACTTTCGCACCGTCAATCCGATCTGCACGGAATTTATTCAGCAGGTTGTACAATCAAGATTTGCTGGTCAGACAGAATATGAGCGAAATCGGCCAAAATATAGAGGCCAAGCTTAAAAAATAGAGCAACAATGCTTAAAAAAAAATATTCCAATACGATTTTTATTTTTATCCATAATGGTTTTTTGGATACATCTAAATTGTAATTTATAAGCAAAAGTTATCTATCTACCTATGCTTTCGTCATCTTTGCATGCAACAATACCATTTATTCTTGCCACCCATATCTTATAAAAACGGAAAAACCTATTCTTACTACCTACCTACGTACTAGATCACCTTGTAGAGTAACGAATTCTCACACGGATCAGATGATCGCCGATTTTCTTTTATTTTTTGTCTTATACCCTTTTTGCATCATCGACAGGTCATCTGTAGACTATTTTGGTCTATATCGGAACGGGGCTTAGGTTCAAATTGAGTTTTAAATTGTATTTGTAATTGTGTTCATACAATTGAATGTTTTTGTATTCAAAGTTAATGGTTATGAATGGCGTGATGATGAACGTATTGTGTGCTTTATTGTTATCGAGTTTTTTTATAAACAGAAATAGCTTTTTTTCTTAAGTATTTCAGGAAAATACCGATGGTTTTAGAGGCCTTGTTTGAGGCTTGAGCATAGGTTTATTTTATTACCGAATCTGTACTTGTACTAGGTAGCTGTACACCGCACCGGGTAGGAAAAATGTTTGCAAATATTTGTTCCTCGTCTGGGTGTTGTCATGGTTCTCGTAGTTATTGATACCCACGACACAGGGAATCCTGGTATGTGTTCAGGACGTGACATTGTTGAGACACCTTTACATAAAAAAAAAAAAAAAAAAAAATATGTACCGTATTTACTGATGGATACGGCTGAAACCACAAAATCACACTGAGTTGCTCGAAACAACTCAAAGTGCGTGCCTTGAGATTTCAGCCTTATCCAAAAGACATTAAGCTTGAATTTCAATTGCGAGACTGTCGCACTGTACGTTGGCACCGAAGAGCCTATGCTTACTTGCTGTTATTTCTCTTGCAGGAGGACGAGAAAGTGGTCGAGCTGGTCGCCAAATACGGACCAAAGAAATGGACGCTTATCGCGAGGCATTTAAAGGGGAGGATAGGAAAACAGTGCAGGTAACTTTCCCATTATCATAAGCCTGAAGAAGTATCCTACTAATATTATAAATGCAAAAGTTTGTGAGGTTGTTTGGATGTTTGTTATTCAATCACGTTGTAATGAATCAATCATTGAAAATTTGAATATAAAGAGTTCTTTACCTTGAATAGCGTATGGGCTACTTTTTATGGAGGTGCCACGCAAGCGAAGCCGCGGGCGGAAGCTAGTAATAAATAATACTAAAAACAATGGGAAAATGGTTCATGGTACTCTTTGGGGGAGGCGTATTGTGTATAAACCTCACCCAAAGTGCCACGACAAACTGTCTTGAACCTTTTCCATCCACCCGCTCCTTGCGAGCTTTAAAATGTCATCGGTCCATCGGGTGGGGGCCTTCCTGTATTGCGTCATTCGAGAACCATTTTTACGCAACGATTGTCGGTTCTGCGAACTATATGGCCTACCCAGTGCCATTTTAACTTTCAATTCTAAGAGCTATGTCGGTGGCCTTGGTTCTTCTACGGATTTCTTCGCTTCAGATTCTGTAACTTTTCCGTAACTTTAGTCAAATTATTTCTTACATTTGTTAGTTTTGTGGTACACCCATTGCCACTTCAGCTCTCTTATAGATAAGTCGTATTAATGTTTAAATAAAATGTCGTACTTTCCAGAGAGAGATGGCACAACCACCTAAACCCTTCAATAAAGAAGACTGCATGGACGGAACAGGAAGACAGGATAATATACCAGGCTCATAAACAACTAGGGAACCAGTGGGCTAAGATTGCTAAATTATTACCCGGCAGGTTAGTAACCGGTTAATTATCACCCGCCAGGTTAGTTCTTTCTTAGGTGAATCATTACTCTGCAGGTTAGTAACGAGACAGAGCACTGGTGGTGTTGTGACTCCACTTTCTGAGCTAAAGTTCGTTGGTTCGAATCCTGGACGTGCAATTTACGTACGTGTCCTGTATACTAGTGCTCTCAATTAGTGAAGGTTAACATCGTGAGGAAACTGGCATATACTAGAACCTTAAAACTCACAAGTCATGTGAAATTCAATTTTAATGCTACCAAATAGTTTCGAACCAGCGGGATTTGAACCCGTATCCCCCATAATCGCGTAGAATCTGCAATGCGATACAACTACTACATGTGCACAAAAGGACCTTCTACGAGCTGCTACTTAATCCTTCCACCACACTTGGTTGTCTTACCTTTGATCATTGGCCTTTTCAGGGCCATATGGTGGCCTCAACCCCTTCACTGGCTCAATGCCTCATAGGAGTGGCTTCATAGCTCAGTTGGTAGTAACTCTGCCTTCTGCGCTAGAGGTCGCGGGTTCGATTCCCGCACTGGACAACCATTTGTGACTAACACAGATGTTTGTTCTGTGTCTGGGTGTTAAATATATATCTATTATGTATATCAGTCTCTGGTACCCATAGTACAGGCTATGCCTAGTTTGGGATCAGTTGACCGTGTGAATATGTCCGGAATATTTATTTATTTATTTATTATTTATTATTTGTGACTAACACAGATGTTTGTTCTGTGTCTGGGTGTTAAATATATATCTATTATGTATATCAGTCTCTGGTACCCATAGTACAGGCTATGCCTAGTTTGGGATCAGTTGACCGTGTGAATATGTCCGGAATATTTATTTATTATTTATTTATTAATGCAGGATCACCAGAAAGAACCAATGAAACGATAAGCAAAGAACCCTTTGTATCGAACTCTTCGAAATAGTAGATTAATAAACATATTTTTGTTTACTACTTGCTAACCTACATATTTTTTCTAGGAACGTTTACTACTTGCTATTTTTTGCTTGCTAATCTACTTTTTTTTTCTAGGACCGACAACGCAATAAAGAACCACTGGAACTCCACAATGCGAAGGAAATACGAGCCGGATCTTATAGACAGCTTCGAGGCACTCCGTCGCAAGCGGATAAAGAGGACGTTTGACATCCCCGCCACCAGCCCCTCGGAGAGGGTGCAAGTTGCTTATAACGATGTTAGTTCGCTTCTTTGTTACTTTTTAGGGTTTCGTACCTCATTTGGAAAAAATGGAATCCTTATTTATTTGATGATTTTTGATGTCTGTCTCTATGTCTGTGTCTTTATAGTTAAGGCCCTTTTTAAAGAAAAAGTTTAAGGTAGGTATCAAGTTGATATTGATATCGAATACATATACCATAGTCTTAAGCTTTAACCCTTAATTCGACGGATTTTTTTTTAAATTAAATTATTAAAATAGTTGCAGAATCCGGTTCGTAGCTTGTATTGGACCCTACGAAAAATACTTAAAAAAATCTAGCTCTTTCAGTTTCCTGAAAAACATACGTCCATTATACTGGACATTATCAAGTTCATAAGAAATTAATGCGCTTGATTCATGTGCAGTATACTTCCCACTGTCAAAGAGAAAGAATAAAATAAACTAGTGGTTCCGTAGGAAAATATTCATTATATTTTGGTAAATTAGTCTCATAGTTACATAAGTTTACGCTTACAATACTAATAGTAACTCTGAAATCTTTTAGGTACAAAAATCTCACTATGTTTTGAACATAATAATCAGTTATCTATAGTCTTCATAACAATCAACATTTAGCTTATTCAAAAATAATCAGCATTATAGTTTTTAAGAATAAGTACTTATCATAAATAGCAATGTAGATTAATGTATAAAATCTTTTATTTTTACTTAATTATTGTGGAAATTGTAAAAGCAATTTTCTTTTTGCCACCAAGAACAACCTCTGATTGCATTTCAAACAATCAATGTTCGTTTTATTGTTTTTGTAGAACTAATAACGTCCATATGTTGTATATTGAGGCCAGTGGTTGTACCCATCATAACGCACAGAAACTGGGGGCCTCGGTGCACTTGGTTTTTTCGTTTTCTGGCTCCATTAAAGTTTCACTTTCAACGTAAGTCTCGTCATTGTCGATTGAATTATTGTCTTGTGTATCACTTTCGGAGTTGTCTAATATATTCATGCACTGTATGCATGAATTGATGGAAGGGCAGGGTGAGGAGGACCACTCTTCATTTCACTCTTCAGTTCTATTAACAGCAATTTGGTCTCCATTCTCAGGTTCAGAACCAGTATCTTAACAGAAGGAGCATTTCAGGTGGCACCAATGCTACTATGCGTTGTCCTCTAGACTTAAAGCTCTGAAAAACGAAAAATAGTAAGGCACCTGCAGATCCCTAAAATAGTAACATAATAAACTACAAAATATAATTTTGTAATAATACGGCAACGGGAAGAATACAAGACATACGATATTATAAAAAGTTATCTACTACTTCGACAAGGGGAAGAATACTGGACATAGTATATAGCAGTTACTTTACTAGTAATTCGACGACGGGAAGTATACTGGACATACAAGTTGTGGGTGTCGTAAAAACTCAACAGTACTCAGTAAGAAAATCAAAACATTATAAGTAGTTTACTGGATTTGTTATCTGTAGTTTTCAATAATATTACAACAAAATAAGCCGTAAAACAATGAATAAAATGCAACTTACTGAGAGCCCGCGCAGCGCGTCTCTTCTACCCGCCATGTCGACATCGATTGTTCGCGAACCGTCCATGTGTGTGCGTTATCGATTTTTGACAGCATAGTTTGATATTTCAGGGTGCAATTATACACCTTGAATTCAAGACTTACGGTCAAAATTTTTATGTAGTTTTTTTTTCATTCAACGGGAAGTATACTGCACAGCGTCGAATTAAGGGTTAAAAATAACAAGTTTCTAGTTTAACGCAATAAGATCCCATTCAAAGCCTATTTTCATAGTAAAAGGACACTGAACGATCCATTTTACGAATATGTAGTTGCTTGCCGTTTACCTACTTTTTTTGAAATTTGACATCAAGGTCTTATAAAACATGTTAAGGACAAAAATCTTAAAATAATGTTTGGAATACATTATTTTCAGTTTTTTTGTGATTCAATTCATTCACAGATTCGTGTGAAATAATAACGAGATAAACATTATATTTGCGGTCAATATCCTACAGTGAACTATGCGATTGAGGAACATAAGTTTATTGCAAACTTGGGCACAGGTTAAATAATAGTTACCGACCCCGTGTACGGAAGTCTTAGGGCGCGAGTCCTACTTGCACTTAAACGTCTTTATTTTTAACTATTTAGATTTCTTAGAGCGGTAGTCCTACTTGCACTTAACCATCTCTATTTTAGTTCTCTATTAACTAGGTATTTGTTTTTTTTTTTATTATTCCAGAGTCAACCCTGGTCATCAGACCTATTCAACGAGTCAACACAATCAAACTCATCGAACACAAGCCAGCCGTCCAAGCAGGTGTTGCAGTGCAGACAGGTGCTACGCAGCCAACTGAACAGCCTACAGCAACGTTCCCCAAACAGGATGTCCCCGGACAGGGGGGGGCTGGTGCCTGCTGATGTTCAGATCCTGGATTCCACCTTCAAGTGAGTACACAGTAGGAGTGTGTCAAACGTTAGCCTATTTTGTATATTAAAAAAATTATATAGCCTATAGTTATAAAAGAAATGAGTTATATTTTTAACCGACTTCAAAAAGGAGGAGTTTCTCAAGTCGGTTGTATTATATTTTTGTGTGTATGTTACTCGATATCTCCGCCAATACTAAACCGATTTTGATAATTCTTTCGCTGGTGTATAGATTATGATCCCGGGGTGGTCCCATATTAATTTTATTCCTGAGGGATTGCTACTTGTCCCGTAAAACTTAAAAAAACGTCACCATCTCTTGAAATCCCGACTTGCCGATTTTTTTTTTGTCGACTGTGGTATGGTATGGTTATCCCCGCGACTTCGTTCGGTTGCTGCTATTTTTACATAAACTTTAACCTTAGGGGTTGTGTGTCGGGAATTCCTTTCTGTGCACCCATACGTTACAACAGGAAGCTACCCTGCAAATTTCATACCTACTCTTAGGACTTTTGGTTAGGCTCTGCGTTGATTGTCAAAGAGAATAAAACCACCACGTTTTATTGTCTGTCAGTCAGTCAGTACCAAATGAGTTAATATTGATGATGAATGAATGTCATACTTAGGTACTTTGGTTTTTTGTTCGAAAGTGGCCAGTTGGTGGCCAGTGTCATCCTCAGTAGGTAAGCAAAACGCAAAGAGGTTGATAACAAAAAAAAGAGGTTGATATTAATCTTGTAAATATTCAGGAATTTGAAGTCGGTTTTCAGTTTTTGTAAAAAATATCTTATTTAATTTTTGTTTCAGGTTTGTTAACATAGATACTCTTCCGTCTGACTCACCGCTTAAGAGTTATCTGAGCAAAGCCTCATCGGATAATGATAACCAAAACGCAGGTATGTATTCCATTACCATCATCATTTCTATTGAAACATTCTCCTCATTCGAATGGTGTAGGAAAACATCGTATTCAAATCTCTCAAGTCGATTTTGGCTTGTTGCCATTGTACTGCCCACTTTCAAAAGCGAGAAAACGCGAAACGTCACTTAACTATTTGAGATGGTCTCATTAATTGAGACGTCGTTATCCTTCAGAATCTTATACACAAACATCAATTAAATCACCACTTATATTTAACCCCTTCCCCCACCTTAACTAACTTTTAACCCAAAATTTCTAATTCCAGTAACGTACTCAGTAGAATCGGAACCGTTGAAGGAGATAGTCGTCCCTTCGGTTTACGCTTCGCCGAAGAAGAAGCGTCTAGACAGCAGTAGCTCCCCACCGATCCTCAGGCGGAGGTCCAGGAAAACAACCAACACGCCGAACACTAACGTGAGTACAAGTATTGTATCACACTTCTCCTTATTAGAATAGGGACCTCATACAGGTCAGTGACAAGGTTGAGGTATGGTCCTCAACCTGGTCACTGACTTCATACAGGCCCTGAAAAGGGCCTATGACCGTCAATGAAAGAATCTATGCAGTGAAAGGATGCATAAAGTGCGCATGTTAGAGTCTCCTTTCGTGCACCTTCTAGGACATACCGGTTGCCTCACGATGTTTTCCTTCACCGTTTGAGAGTACAAGCATGCCTGATAATAATGCATTATTTCATTGCAGATGTGGTCCGACTCAATATCCAAAATGCTGGAATCCCAATCTGGCATCACGCCGATCAAAGCTCTGCCGTTCAGTCCATCGCAGTTCCTGAACTCGCCAGCGCCGTTCAACCACTTCGAAACTACGCCGTTGAGGCACGCGGCCTATACTAAGGTAACAAAACATACACTTTATAGCCTCATAGCTCAGTTGGTAGTAACTCTGCCTTCTGCGCTAGAGGTCGCGGGTTCGATTCCCCCACTGGACAAACATTTGTGACTAACACAATTGTTTGTTCTGTGTCTGGGTGTTAAATATATATATATTATGTATATCAGTCTCTGGTACCCATAATACAGGCTATGCCTAGTTTGGGATCAGTTGACCATGTGTGATATGTCCGGAATATTTATTTATTTATTTATATTTACTTTAGGCCCGTATTTATAAATCTCATTACAAGACCTATACAACATATACGAGTACCTACATTATATTCTCTCTTGATCCTGAAGATCCCATCTTCAGGATCAAGTGAGGGAGAAACCCAGTTCAGCAATTTCCCTTTTTCCCCTTTAAGTATTTAAATGTACCTTGTAGATTTTTTATTTTATTTTTGTTTTTTTTTTCCTGTCTGTATATCTATATATCCTTTAATTTCCATAGTTAGGTACCTAGTTTATTTATTTTTGAATGTATAAATCTCTTTGAGTCCCTAGGTCGGGCACTGGAAATTGCGACACAGTCTATACTTCTGCAATTTCCAGTATTCTAAATTGTATCCTGTATCCATGTATTTACGTTCAAATAAATAAATAATAATAAATAATAATAATATTACGCCATGTTCATACTGTTGTGGTCAGAATGAAAGATGTATTGGAGACCACGGAAACAATTTTATTTGGGAGGAAAGCGAGGCTATATATTTACACTTTTTGGTAGACGACTGATATTACAATGTAGTGTTGTCATTATAAAAAAAATGATTAAAGCTGTTGCCAGCTATAATCTTAAAATTATTATTTTACGTCTTTAACATAAGTTGGGCCAGCCTAAATGCTCCTTAATATTTTAAACATAATTATGTACTTTTATAAAAAGTTCTTAAATTAATAAGAAAGAGTGAAATTTTTACTCCTAACACTGCCCGCACATGCGATATGTCTTCAAAATGATCCTTATCTGTACTAGATAAAGTCAATTTTGAGTTTTTCTCTATTATTGAAGTACTCTTATATTTTCTAGGACTGGAGTGCGAGTCCGCTACTGCAAACGCCGACACCCTCAAACCAAATAACACCCGGAAACAAACTCAAGAGCAGTGCAACTCCTAAGTAAGTTACACCATAACGTACCCGCATAAATAAAAATACCCAATACTCACATACATAGCCCTGACCCGTAGGATTTCCTGTGTCGTATCAGAAACTACCACAACACCCAGACCCGGAACAAATATTTGCAGATCATGCAAATATTTTTGAACTCAGAGATTTGATTTCAGAGCTTAGGTCATCTCCTTGCCAAATTTCATTGGTGTTTTATTAGTACTCATCAAGTTTTCCGTACGTATACATAAAAAACTTTATAACGGATCAGTTGATAAAAGAGTCTGCTCTTTTATTAACTGATTCAAAATAATTTACAATAGTGTAATCGACCACGAACTGGACGACGCAGTATTGGCAGGCCCCCCACCCGATGGACCGACGACATTGTGAGGGTTGCGGAAAGTCGGTGGATGAAAAAGGCTCAAGACCGTTCGTGGTGGCGCTCTTTGGGGGAGGCGTATGTTCAGCAGTTGACTTCATCAGGCTGACGATGATGATGATGAAACCCAGTTTCGTAATGACAGGGTTTGAGTCTAATTATTAAAATGATAGATAAGGATGATAATAGATAAGGGTTAGTGGGGATTCGCCATCGTAGTGATTCGTCATCGCAAAAAAAGTAGTGGTGATTTGCCATCATTTTCTTTTATACCGACAAAGTGCAGTCAGCATGGCTTTTCTTGATGAAATTCGATTTCTATGTGACTTGGAAATACAAAAACATGACAACGGCGTTATTCACCAAAAGAGAAAGAAACTGTCAATCGTCAAAGACCAAACATTAAATGATAACAATAATTAAAATAATAGTTATTATTAAAATTCCAACAGAACACCGACGCCGTTCAAGATGGCGATGGCGGAAATCGGCAGGAAAGCGGGCATTCGCTTCCAGCCGTCCAGTCCCGGCCTGCTCGGCGCCCTGGTCGAGGACATCATAGAAATGTCTCAGAGAGAAGAGAACAACGATAGCGCACTGCAGTTGAACGATTCACTACTCTCGGCCGCACCCGACCAGGAAAATGCACAGGTATGTTTTTTTTATTTTTATAATATTCCAAACATTTTGACTCCGTCGGGACCCGCAACATTCCCCTAGATACGGGGATACTCTAACCAACTAAGCTACGGAGACACTTCCCGTCCGAGCGAAAATCTTAAGGACATCCAAACGGCTAAACATAGCACGGCAAAACATTGGTAATAAAGTTAATTCGACGACATCAGGAAATTCCAAATTTCAAAAAAATCTGTTGTTTTTGGATCTAATTAGTTCAAACTCAATTATTCAGCCTATAACTCAATATTATAAAACAATAACTGACTGACTGACAGACAACTCACTAAAAACTTGAAATTTGTAAGGTGTGGTCCTTTTTGATTACAGGAATTCCTGAAATTCAACCCCTAAGGGGCGTTGAAATTTGTATGAAAACAAAATTACGGGATTCAAGTAAATTCTATAGATGTTCAAAAGACCGGACACGGCTGATTTTAAAAATAATGAAAAACAATACTAAAAATAAGTTTTTTCTTCTGATATTTTGTTAATTTAGTTGATATATTCAAGTTAATCAAAGTAAAAGAGCCATTTCATTCTGGGCCTGGTCCATGTACACTACATAGAAAAATTAGGAAAAAATAGGAGATTACACGAAAAATACAATTTCATTAATATAAAGACAAATGCGATGGTACAAGAATAGTTCTTCTGGTAAGTTTTATACTATGTGAACACTATTTGAAGGCCGCCATGTTTGTTTATATTTGGCGTTTGACATGACATTGACATATTTTTCATGTCATGTTGTTTGATTTGATGTTTTTGTTTTGTCAGATAAATGTAGGTTGTCAAAATGACATTTCACGCACGTCCATCCGCCATATTTTTGTAGCGCTGTGTGTTGCTCTCTTTGTCGAAGAAAATCTTAATGTACCTTAGAAAAAGTCAATTTAAATAAAATAACCAATTAAATACGTTTACTTTATTGCTTAGCCATATTTTAGAGTAGTGTACACAGTGCAGGCCCAGGCTCCATATATTGATGAAACGTCTCTTTTATTTGTATACATTTATTTGAATTAATAATTTTCAGGTGAACGATTCCGGTATAGGCAGCCTAAAGCGGCGCGCGTCAGAATCCTCCACGCAGGGCAAGGAGAACGTGCCTTCTCATAAGAAGTCCAGGAAGGCCCTAGCGCGCGCCTGGGGCCACACCAGCACGCCACATCACGCGCATTCCGTGCCAGATGTCTCCTTTATTGTGGAAACACCGGTACGTAAAAACTCCAGGAATGTTTAGGTAAATTATGAGCTGTCTTCTTCATTGAAGAAGTCAAAATCAGATGCGTAATATAACGAATTAATTAGTAATACCAATTTCCCGGAACTCGCGCTCAGTCCTTTGACGATGTCAAAATTTGAGGCGTAAAATAACGAATTTATTAGTTATATAAAGTTATACTTATATAATGACAGAGGCACGTCAAACATTAAATTTTCATCAAAAAACATACATACATAAAATCACGCCTATTACCCAGAGGGGTAGGCAGAGACCAAGAATCAAATAATAATAATAATTTAACATACATAATTAAATATATGACCTTGCTAACTATGATGGTCAGACTCTGATATATGGCCTTACTAACTTTTCAATTTTATTAAATTATTTGATTTAATGTTTGACGTGCCTCTGTCATAACATAAGTATAACTTTGTTTATCTAATAAATTCGTTATGTTACGCCTCCAATTTTGACATCGTCAAAGAACTGAGCGCGAGTTCCGGGAAAATGTCTAACATTCATGAGATTACAGTACTCAGCCCTTTTTTTAAAAATAATAAACCATAGTCAATAGGTGTTTATTTCAATACAGATCACTTAGAAACGTGTTAGAAACTAGGAGAAGGTAAATAAATACATAGTATCAAACGATGATAAGATGTATTTATAATAATTCAATGTTAACCTCAATTTCTCTTGTTACAGAGCAAAACCCTAGCCGGTGACAGTTCAGTAATGTTCTCACCACCATCCATCGTCAAGTATTCGCTCCTCGAAGAGTCCACAAGTCTTCACAGCCTGATGTCCGCAGACAACACACCAGAGCCGCTCAAATACAACGACCTAGACATAGAAGCCGTCATCTCAGAGAAAACAAAGGTACAACACAGGTCCATTCCTACTAATCCTATACCTAACCCTAACTTTAACTACGTTTTCAAGGAGATACCCAGGGAAAAGTTCGAAAACGAACAAAACTTCGATACGCGAGTCGAAAGTAGCGGACAAAACATTGAAAATAATAATGCGAGAAACTTCGAAAACAGTCGACAAAATTTCAAAAGTAACAATGCAGGAAATTTCGAAAATAGTAGACAAAACTTTGAAAATAATGATTCAGGAAACTTCGAAAATAGCAGGCAAAACTTCGAAAATAGCAGGCAAAACTTTGAAAATAATGATGCAGGGAACTTCGAAAATAGTAGACAAACCCAAACATTTCACGTATTCAAAGATATCACGAACGTAGAATCACCTAGAAGTTTCTCTCGATTAAACGCGGACCGACTACGAACCATAAACCATAATTCAAACGATCTCGCATGCGAGAATCTTATAGCACCAAAAGATGTTCTCGCCAATGCATTAGCTGATCATATTTATAAAGTAACCAATCAAAAGCCGTCGACATCAAAAATAGATGAGATTCTCACAAATAAAATGTCGAAAGAGAACAACCAATGGTGGAATGTAGAACGAGATACGGGACAGGAACAAATATATCCTAGCGATTATTACGTTTATTCGAATAATAATATGTAAAACGTTTGTACGGATCGGTTGTACGATTGATAATTTGATGAGGCTTGAATTACCTGTAAGGTATCAGAAATGGTTGAAGTTTTTCAACAAAGAGAAAGTTTTGAAATGTTTTCTCAAACATGAAAGAAAAGAATGAAAATGGTTGTGATTTAAATTCGTACGGTACGCAAAAACTGTGCGCAATACATGCTATACAAAGTATTGGTAAAACAATTTATTAGTTATTTGACTTAGGAGTTATGAATTGCAACCGTTACAAAACAAGTTAACGTTTTTAACTTAAACTAGTTATTTTTCGAACCAATAAGCAAAGGCGTTATGAAAAACCAAAACCATCAGTTGCAGCGAAGCAACCGTTACAAAACTACATAACGGTTATAACTAAAACTAGCTATTTTTATAACTAATGAAATAAGCTAAGAAGTTGTAAATTTATTTACTTTAATTTAATATTAGGTTAAATATTGCACCAAACTAATTTATGACGTATGACGAGAATAGTGTAGGCCAAAGATGAACTTTTCATCAAATGAATATAATTGTTGCGAAATAATATATATCGCCTTATTATGAAAACCCAAGTGTGTTGAATTGTTTGTCTCTTTAACTTACATATATTATGTAATTTTTTGAGGTCAAAGGGCACAATCATGTCTTTTGGGATATTGTGAATTTGGCTGTTAGGCTATAGTATAATTTTGCAACTTTTTTTTAATAATTTTCATCTTGAGACTTCTTAAAGTCTCTCAAAGTTGCAAATCATTTGCGTATTTTTAAAATATAAAAGATACCTCAAGTTTACCATGCACCAAAATTAATTTTAGTCTATGTAGGGTTTAAAATTAATTCGTAAGATTTTTTCAAGTATTAATTTTAGATTAGGTTCGTGTAGTAACAAAAATAAACGAATATCAAATATCAGTTTTAGCGGGAACCGAACCCACACCTCTTGTATTTAAAAAAATGGCTGTATAAAAGTTAAAATAACTAACTTATCCTTTATGGCACCTTTCCTTTCCTTGTATTTATTTATTTTAGAAATTCTATTAATATTAGTAATTTGCTTTGTATTTAAGCCTTTGAAATATTAACATTTTCTTAAACTAATATATCTGATGTCTCAACTCAAAGAAAGTTTGATATTTTTTCTTTCGCGTTGTAGGTTTTGTATTTATGATCAACGTTTTGTTTATTACAAGTTTAAATATAAATCGGCAGCTATACTTAAGGATACTTTATTTGGAATAAACAAATGACATTATCCCTTATATCCTTGTCGCCATTTTGTTTCCATTCCTGCCTACCCCCATCCCACAATATTGACAGACCAGTGTTGAATCTTCGAAAATCTTATTTATTATTTTATTGTTATAGATATTGTTTTTGTTACTATTTATGTTTTTTTAAACATGTTTTAATTTATTCTGTAGCGGTAGTTTTTTTCTTTGTATTTTGATAACACTTTGTATTGACATTTGTGTTTTTTTTATCTTATTTTTTTAGTAGTTTAGTGTTTCTGTCAATATTGTTTGTGTTCCATTATTCCACTTTCCAATAATCCGATGTCATTTTTTATTTCAATAAATGTATTTTCTCTTATTTTGTTGGTTTCTTTTTAGTTAAATATATCTTTTTTGGAAGGTCCGCGTTAAAAAGCCATTTATATTAATTTATTTAACATAAATACAAGTAATTTTGTTCGTTGATGTTTTAAGCCAAGTATGCAATTATCTCAAGTTAGTAGCAAAAATTCATTACCTACAATTTTCTTTACCATGTACAAAAAACAAGAAAAACTTTTTATTTTTTTGCCTTGCCTTCTCAAATTAGCTGTTTTTGGTTTTAACTAATTACTAAACGTACTAGAAGTTCGGCATCATGTGATGTGTTAAATTTTATGTGGCTTACAATAAAGAGTTATCTATCTATCTATCTATCAAGATTGTTACCTAAAACAGCTGATTCATTGAGTTTGAACTGATTTGACCCAAAAACAGTGAATTTCCAAGTCGTAGAACAAACTTTATTGCCAATTACGTTACGTGTAGAATAAGCCCCTTTCGGGAAAAATAAATCATACATATTATGGATCACCTTGTATATTCATCATCATCAGCCTGTAGAAGTCCACTGCTGGACATAGGCCTTCCCCAAAGAGTTCCAGGACGAACGGTCTTGAGCCTTCTCCATCCACCGACTTGTATATTACCTACTACTAAATCAAATTAGTTTTTACAGCTTTATATAAATCATAAAAGTGCGCATAAAGTTACGTTATAAGAACACAATTTATAAATATAAATCAGTGGCATGACAAGCAAATATTTTCAGTAACGGTACGCCACAGCGAGATTTACGCGCTCTAAATTGGAGCAGGCCCCAGGCGAGTTACCTCCGCCTTGCATAAGACCACAGCCAAATAACATTATTTGTATCGAACAGTGTTGTGCTCCTGCGGTTAGTAGTAGTAATATTGCCAGAGCTCTTTAAGAGGATACAAAAATCATAATAAATTGTCGAGTGGGCGGAGTAAAGAAAGTGACAGCGCTATGTACTATAATTGAATGCGGAAAGAGATAGCAAGCGTTAGAAGGCGCTCGAAAGTAATCGACGTAAGCGACATATGAGAAAATATCGATTATCTTAAAAACTATCTATTTTATTTTTTAAAGTGTCTTGGATTTAGGTACCCAATGCTATTGTCTAACACAATATTTAAAAAAAAAGTTATTTTTGTTGGATAGTCTCAGAGTATTTTCGAAAAAAATGTTGCAGAGGACCCAACTTTATAAAATAAATCTATCGAGAAAAGTTTTATCAATCGCGTTTCTGTCTTGGATTTACGTAAATAAAATGCTCAGGTTATCTTTGTCATAAAAATCAAAACTGTGCGTTTTGCGGTTATTGACAAAAAACAATTCAAAAATCATAAAAAAATGAAACCCTCACCTTAAGGGTAGGTTTCGGGGAGTGATGTCTCTGGTATGGCAAGCGTTCATAGGCTACAGTTACCACTTACCAATAGGTGGGCCGTAAGCTTGTTTGCCTTCTCGTTGTTGAAAAAAATGGCATTTTATTAGAAAAATCGCTTATATTCTAGATAAGCTTGGCAGCCGATGAAACAGTACTGCCCAAACGTTCAGCCGTGCGCTCCATCAAATTCGACCAGGACACCAAAAGTCAAGAGGATATTAAACCAATTTCTTTTATTATGGTAAGTACCTACAATTATTATTGTGCACGAAAGGAGCCTCTAAGAGGTGCACTTTAATCCTTTCACCGACGGTCATAGGCCCTTTTCAGGGCCTCCACACCTCAAACTGGTCACTGATCTAATACAGGATGACCAAGAAAGAATCAGTGACGCGACAAGAAGAATCGGCATCATCAACAGATAAAGTCCTCTGCTGGACATAGTCCTCCCGCAAAGAGTGCCACGACGAACGGTCTTGAGCTTTCTCCATCCACCGATTTCCCGCAACCATCTAAATGTCATCGGTCCATCGGGTGGGGGGGCGTATAAACACTGCGTCGCCTGGTTCGTGGTCGCCATTCGAGAACCCTTATTCCCCAAATTCGAGAATCTTTACGGTTGTCAGTTCTGCGAGCTATGGCCTGCCCACTGCCACTTCAACTTGCTATTTCTGAGAGCGATGTCGGTGACCTCGGTTACAACGGACTTCCTCGACTTTATCACAGTGAAACTGCAAGAAATTTAAGCCACGGCTAGCCAAAAGAAAGGAGCAAAGGTGACATGTGCACGAAAGGAGCCTCTAAGAGGCGCACTTTAATCCTTTCACCACACTGTGATAATTTCACCGACGGTCATATACCCTTTTCAGGGCCCCAATCTGGTCACTGACCTATTATAGGATGACCAAGAAAGAATCAGTAACACGACAAGCAAAGTCAAAATAAATATAGACGGTCAAGTGCGAGAACTCGCGCCCTGAGGGTTCCGTGCCATTGGTCGTGGGTTCGAATCCCGGTCGTGCACCAGTGGTCATGGTCAGAAAATAAAAATTCTAAGTTTAGGAATTGACAAACTTATATTTGCGGTCGCTCACGTAGTAATTGTATGACATTGACCGCAAATATTACTTTGTTTCCTAAAAAACTTCGAAATTCCTCAATTTCAGACTTTTCCCTTTAATTGTGTTACAAAAGCTCCTAGCATTCCAAATTTCAGAATTGTGAGGTAGAAGTACCCAGAGGTTTTTCATTTTAGCCATTTCCATACAAAAATTATACATTAATTGCCATATCTTTTTAATGCATTAAGCTAGAGCTTTGATATTTATACGGCACCATAAGCCCACAGACCTTAATAGGTGGTATAAATTTCACCTGATACCTTTATCCGTTTCTGAGAAAAAGGGTCTTGACAGACAGACAGACAGACAGACGGACAACAAAGTGATCCTATAAGGGTTCCGTTTTTTCAAATGAGGTACGGAACCCCAAAAATACATTTTTTTGTGAACAACCTTATGTTATACCGTAATCCAACAGTCACGTGATTTGTCAAACTGTTGAGCATCCGTACCACACCCATTAACATCATACCATTTACCGAACAAGTTCTGCTTTATTGTAGTTTCGCAAAACGAAAACCAATACAATTTTTCTTTTCCAGGGTGACAATTGGGAGACTTTTGTCTGCGGCCGTACGAAGGACCAACTGGATCTAACTATCCTAGCGCATCAGTACTTGAAGAAAACAGCTCTTAAACCACGCTCGCTCAACTTCTAGTGCCTAGTCGTTGGCTAGAGTTTAAGACCCTTCGTCCATGACGCTACGCAAAAGTGACGGAACTCATTAGAAACTAGAGTTGCGGACTGATTGGAAACTCTGACTCGTCCACGACGCTACTGGAATTTCCTGAAACGTCACTCAGTACACGATTTTATGTAAACAAAGTTTTGAAAACGAAAATAATTAACATGACTAGTGATAATTCGAGCGATGACATGGAATTATTACTTCTCCAGTCACATAGACGTCAGAATCACTTATAATTACTTTTTATTTGTTCATTTTTCAACAGTTTCTCGAAACCAGTCGCCTGGCGAACAGCATGTCGAGTCGCCAGGAGACTAGTTACAAACGCGTTCCTTTTGAGTAGCGCCGTGGACGGACGCGCATTGAAATACTAGTGCTATCGCAGTCGGGCTACTCATAAGTGACTACAGTTTCAGTCGCGTTCCTTTTGAGTCGCGCCGTGGACGAAGGGGCTAAGGAGAGCTTATTGTAACATGTTACAAATCATAGTTGTAACCTTGATTTGTAACATATTACAACAAGCTCTCCAGGTTGTAACCTTGATTTGTAAATGAGATTAAGAGAACTGTGTCGTGTTACAACCTTATTTAAGGTGATTCGAAATGTACTAGCTTCAATCCCGTCGTAACGGCTCAACCGATTTCGTTGAAACTTGGAATTATAGAGTTCTTTACCTAGAATAGCATATAGGCTACTTTTTATGTTGGTACCACGCGAGCGAAGCCGCGGGCGGAAGCTAGTTGGCAATAAAGTTTGTTCTACTAATTTTGAATTTCGTAGTATTTGTTCGACCGTGTCGCAACTTATGTGCGTGAGAAATTTTCATTGTATTTTTAGATACATTTTGGGCATTGGTTTTTGATAACATAAGCCTTTCTATTGCTTAGGCGGTGACGTAAGTTGAGTCTCAAAGATTTATGGTTCAAATTCGCGTTAAATAGCGCTGACACGCTCGCATTTGAATGGCGATAAAGACTTCATGGTAACCAAATGGTTGAACAAAGCATTTTGTAAATAAAAGTGTGATTTTAGATTAGTATTCTTATATTTCCTAGTTAAGTTATTCTTAGGTATCTTTAGTTTTTTTTATTGCAAAATAATTGATATAATATGAAAATTATGTGAAATTGTTTTTTATTTATTTACAGAAGTGCATATATTTTTTATTAGGTTTTTTTATTTCATATTGTATCAATCATATTGTTAGTTTAGATTTGTAAATGAATAATGATCGTAATTATTGCATGTGTGCGAAGTCTGGCTGAGAGGTGCGGGTTCGATCCCCGTGGCTGGACAAAGTTTGCAAACATCTGTTCCGGGTCTGGGTATATCAAGGTACCGTAGTAGTACCAACGACACTAGTGTCCGAGTGAAACTAGTTTCGTGGTTCTTGTGGGTACTGGACCCCACAATAAGGTGAGTGTGGGGTCAGGATATGTATGTGTAAGAATAATACGGTCTACTATAGTTTTAATTGTATTTCTTTTTATCCCAAGAACAATACAAAAATCTGCTAGAAATTAAGTATCTAGATTAAGTTTATTTAAGAGGCAATATTTATAGATGTTTTTAATAATACAACTTTATCTTACGTTTTCTCTTCTAGGTCTATGGATTTGGTTTTTTTTTAGTTGAAACTTTATTTGATTTATCTGAAGTTCCACAGAAGTTAAAATATTTTTCTGTAATTATGATAAAATTATGTGAAAAACCTGTATAGATAAAATTGTATCGAAAATATTGATACAGTCTCGAAACGTTTTTTAAAAATTATGTTTAAATTTTCGATGTTATTTTTTTTGAAACTTTATCTAAGGAACCCTGCACTTATTCAGTACAAACTCCATTATTTAAAAGTAAGATTTTGAGTGTATTTTGTGTAGTTTTTGCATTTTCCATAGTTTTTATTGATAGTAATTGTTATGAGAAATACTAAGATTCTTGTACACGTATCTAAGGGAGGGTCGCGGGTTTGTTTCCTGAGTCAATTTGCGATATAGTCCTAATATTGTAAATGCGAGTTTGTGGGGATGTTAGAGATTCAATCACACCGTAACGGCTCAACAGATTACGATGAAACTTAGAATAGATTGAGTTCTTTACCCAGAACAGCATATAGGCTATTTTTTACCCAGGTACCACCGAGCAAAGCCGCGGGCTCAAGCTAGTCTTTAGTATTTAGAGAAGTTATTTTTCTATGATAACGACTTCATCGCCATATTTTACTCAAAGACCATAAGATAATGTTTTTAAACTTATGACACGCTTAACTCTTTAGTTTATTTGTAAATATTTTTGTTTAAGGATGGAAATAAAGGATTGTGTAAAACTGTTTTTTTCTTTAATTCTTTATTTTACACAGAAATCATACAGATAGGCAACGATACAAAGGCGAGCTTAACTTTACAAAGAGTTTTTTCTTTTGTAGATATCCCACCTATAATAAAATAGAAAAACTTAAAAACACCATTGCATCCTTGGCATCAAGACCACTGCTATAGGCCTCCCCCAAAGAATGCTTAACCCTACAAAGAGTTATATTCTTTAGTAGATGTCCTACTTCACACAAGCTCAAAGTTGCACAACGGGCTATGGAGAGAGCTATGCTAGGAGTTTCACTACGTGATAAGATCCGAAATGACGAAATTCGTAGAAGAACCAAGATCACCGACATAACTCTCAGAATTAGCAAGTTGAAGGGGCAGTGGGAAGGCCATATAGCTCGCAGAACCGATAACCGTTGGGGAGTAAAGGTTCTCGAATGGCGACCACGAACCGGGCGACGCAGTGCAGGAAGGCCCCCCACCCGATGGACCGACGACATTGTGAAGGTTGCGGGAAGTCGGTGGATGGAGAAGGCTCAAGACCGTTCGTCGTGGAACTCTTTAAGGGAGGCCTATGTCCAGCAGTGGACTTCTACAGGCTGATGATGATGATGATAAGATGTCCCACTTACAAACACCCTAGCATCAAGTCCACTGCTAAACATAGGCCCCCAAAGAGTGCCACGACGATCGGTCTTGAGCCTTCTTCATCCATCGACTTCCCGCAACCGTGACAATAAATAAATAAAATAAAATATTGATTGAGCCAATTATAGATTGTATAGTTTATTACTAAAAAAGTAGGATAATAATGACAATTTGATATTTAATTTTGTCCTCCAGATGCTTTTGCCCATCTGGACCCGCTACTGTCTTTGACTCTACAAGCATTGTTAAAGGTAAGTAGGTATATCTACTTTATTATGATACCTGCCGTGCCCCACAATCGCTTCGCTATACGCAAAAAAGATTTTCCTAACCTCCCGTAGCAAATAGGGATCGTATTTTAATAATACCAATACTTTATGCAAATAAAGCCATTCATTCATTCTCTTACACGTAGTGTATTAAAATATAGTCTTTGATTCATTCATTCATTCATTCAATAGGAACGGGCAAGTGATTTTTATGCTACTACGTACGATTTTTTTTGCGTACAGATAGATCCTACACTTTTAAGTAGGAACTTTTTAAATTAACTAACTGCTTACTTAAAACTTAGTACCTATTCTTAAAAAGTTTGAATAAGTATCAAAGGAACAAGTTTTAGAGTTTCAAAGAGTCTACAAATAGGGTTGAGCCAATTGCCCCATTTCAAAAGTAGTTTTACAAGTTTTACTAAATTATTAAGTTCTAGGTTCACAGCTCAGTGCCTAATATAATCAGGAGCTGAAACGTCTTGCGAAATTGCCTCCCGCCTCGAAACCAGCACCTATTAGCTTGAAGTGGAATTAAATTGTAAGTTTTGTAAGGTACGACTTCTGAATAAGGAGAGCGGTAAGCGAAAGCGATTTCTAAGCTGCGGGATGTCCCTCCCTAGATACCTAAGAAAGAAAAACCAACATTCGTGAGTAGTTTCCGATCAAAGGAAGTTTGGAGAACAGGGTCGGTAGTTCTTCCAATGATTAGGGGGCATTCTTAAATAAACAAATATTCCGGATATATCACACACGGTCAACTGATCCCAAACTAGGCATAGCCTGTTTGATGGTTACCAGAGACTGATATACATAAAAGATAAATATATTTAACACCCAGACACAGAACAAACATCTGTGTTAGTCACAAATGTTTGTCCAGTGCGGGAATCGAACCCAGGACCCCTAGCGCAGAAGGCAGAGTTACTACCACTGAGCTATGAGGTCAGTCAAGTAAAACAAGACAAAATAATAACAATCGTAAGTAGTTTCCGATCAATGGAAGTTTGGAGAACAGGGTCGGCAGTTCTTCCAATGATGAGGGGGGGCATTATGACATCATGGTACCCAACGTTCTCGATTGCGGTGTTAGTTTCACTCTCCTTACACGTCTTTAAAGGCCCGTTGGTAACTAATAAGTACCTATAGGTAGCCGTACTAGTTGTTCGCCCCGAACTGATAGATATCTCGCGATGTCTGGTAAAAGTTGGTGCTTAGCATGATCTAACTAATATCCAATCGTACCTGTAGCTACCCACTACGAAGTCATTGAAACCTTACCAAATGCGAGTTTTGTTTGAAAAATGTTACTTCGTTGTATCTTAAAAAATATACAGCCTAGACTAAAATTAAAAATCGTTTTGGAATATATAAACAAAGTTCTTTCATATGACACCCCACTTCAAGTACCATAATGTAGATAACTTTTTTGTAAGGACCACCTATATTATCTTAGCAAACCATTTCGCCAAAGTTTGAAAGATAATTGTCGCTTCGCTCTCTCGATCAATTACCGTAGTGGTTGTGCCCCTTTTATTTTAAATGACTCATCAATTCCGCCATAGCTTTCGCACTGAAGACCTATCTCAGATACTGGCAACGGCATCACTTTCGAAAGCAGCCCTTCTTGTCTCCAGAATGAAGGTCCAGAATCCTTTGAATGGTTTATCTCAAGCAAGCCGAATGGTTGTAAATTGGAGTAACAGAGCCCGCAGCAATTAAGATTGTATGTCACTGCTCTAAATTAATTTTAAATCCTGCTCAATTTATTGCTGTGTTTGTTCATTAATTACCTACCTATCAAAGTCAATCTGATCCGTTGGTAGGTTCAAATCCCGGTCGTGCACTAGCGGATTCCTTACTAATAAAAATCATCATCATCATTTCAGCCGTACGACGTTCACTGCTGAACATGGCCTCCCCCACAGACAGAGCAAACTCCTTATCATGTGGCCCCCTAATTTTATTTTTTTGCTCATACTCACCACGCTGGGCATGTGGGTTGGCGAGCACAGTTAGAGCTATCGTTTTTATAATGAGGGACGCTGCTGCCCATCCCCTAGCTTTTTTCCCTTAGTCGCCTCTTACGACATCCGCGGATAGAGATATTGAGGGGCCTATTCTTTAGCCGGGGCCACCACGGCCTAATAAAAATAAAATTGCTAATTGACAGCTTAAGCATGTCGCTTGGGACCTTTGTTATAGCGTTTCGGCTGTATAAGGCCACAAATTAAAATGACCACTTATAATTATGTCCACTGCTCATAATACCAACTTTGCAAAATGATTTATTCTCAAAAAGACAAACATGTCACTTACATGAGAATATTAATAAACATTACTTATGCAATAGTTGTTAGTAGGTCATTCTGTAGGTAGGTAGGAAATAAGTAGGTATAGGAAGTACGTAGTATTTAGGTAGGTTTTATTAGTAGATATACACGTTCAATGCATTCCGCTATCCAAAGGGATGACTAGAAGTAGTTTTCAATAACGTGTTGTTGTAATTTAGCTTTATATGTATTATAATTACTTCATAAAATGACCTCTACATAAAATGTATACTACTATTATTACCCATTTATAGCAATGCTCACTTTGAAAAACAACCATTTGGGGGATTCGGGGTCGGCAACGTGTGCGTGATACCTCTGGTATTGCAAACGCTTATAGGCTACGGTAACCGCTTACCAATAGGTGGACTGAAAGCTTGTTTGCCACCTTAGTTGTATAAAAAAAAAAGCCGAATCGGGAACAGCGAGTTCATATTTGTTTCTAGTAATTTACATCAAACTCATCATCAGCCTGTAGAAGTCCACTGCTGGACATAGGCCTCCCCCAAATAGTTCCATGACGAACGGTCTTGATCCTCTTCCATCCACTAACTTCCGGCCACCTTCACAATGGAGAAGTTCATCACCTTCCAACACTGCGTCGCCCGGTTCGTGGTCGCCATTCGAAAACCTTTAGGCCTCGTCCTAATAGAACGCGACTACGCGACCAACGCAAGATCGCGCGAACTTTATTCGTACAAATACGCGATCAAACATATTAGGTCTTTACTGAGTGTCCTAATCAAAACTCGCGTGATTAGTTCACGCTGTCATACATGTTTGAATCGCGCGAAAAAAATCGCATCGCAAATTCATTTTTGGTTTCCGGTTCCGACGGAAGATCAGCGTTGTGATGGCCATGTTCAATGGCTATCACAACATAATGCTGAGTCGGACGCCTTTTCGTAGCATTTAAGTTTTCTTTCTTTCTCTTTCTTAGTCTTAGTTTGTATAGTTTAGTCCATAAGGTGTTGGGTAATTTTAAGGTTAATGGTACGAATAAAAGTATTTTCTTTCTTTCTTTTTTTCACGCGAATCGCGTTCTATTAGGACGAAGCCTTACGGACGCCTGACATGAGACACCGGAGGCGCCGCCGCCGCCACCGGTCAGATACGTCACACGTCGTCGCCTATACCTACGTGTGCAGTAATTACCTAAATAATTATTAGGTATTTTATATATTTTAGGTTAAGGTATATATTTCTATGGGTTTTAGAATTAGTTTTTACCATCTATTAGTTTGTACTATTCTTATGTTACCTGAAATAAAATTTATATTATTATTGCTAATTCTGAGAGCTATGTCGCTTACAGTAAACTAAAACAAGTATTTACAAACTCTCAACTCTTCCATATCTAGTTAGTTCCGTTCCTTGACCCGATATACTTAAATGATACCTACCTACTATAGCGATACCTATGTAGAGTTTGTCTAATCAAAAACTAAGCGCGCCCAGTGGCGAATTTGCAGTCTTGGCCGCTCTAGGCCCAGGCCATGTGCCGCCCCTTTTTCAGCATCCATCATTATAGACTGGGTACATAATGAATTTACTTTATTGCCAAATTTATATGCTTGCTTGCTTGTCGTGTCACTGGTTTATTCTCGGTCTTCCTGTCAGGTCAGTGAGCAGGGTATGGTGGCCCTGAAAAGGGCCTATGACCGTCGGTGAAAGAATCAGTGTAATGAAAGGATTAAAATGCGCCTCTTAGAGGCTCCTTTATATAAATAGAAATCAGAAACGACGAACTCTGTTCGAAGCTGCATGTCTACTGTAGCTAGTAGTAATAAGTCTATGGAGCAGCCTTTTAAATATTTAAGTACTTTGCATTTGATTTATTTCTTGCTATCATCAGTGATTTTTTTGTCACGATGTGACGCCCCTATATCTAGCCACCCTAGGCCCGGGCCTACTAGGCCTTAAGGCAAATCCGCCACTGAGCGCCTCCCCCCCCCCCCCCACTAAACATTTGGAGGGAGCTTTAACGTTACACAAGCGTAAATACAGTAGAGATGTTCAGTTTTAGATTATACCTACAATCTCTACATGGGCTCTAGTTTAGCTTCAGGAGTATAAGTTGTAAGCCTTGTTGACCTAGTGTGAGCTACCTCGAATGATCCGAAGGTCGTGGGTTCGAGTACACACCAATGGATTTTTCTGTTCAAAAAACAATGCTCAAAACGGTGAAGGAAAACATCATGAGGATGAGGAGTTAGTTACTCCGCAGGTATTGACCATGTCTTTCCTGCGGGTAAGGCCGATTAAGCTGGGTGGGTGGTAATGGTGGCGGCATCTAACACCCTAGGACTTGAAACAACCTATAGGTAGGTATAGTCGCCTGCAATAAGGTGTACCTTAACATTCCACAATTTTAAAAATGATGATGATAATACCATTAGTGATGTACATCGGAAAAACTAGTAAATTGTTTACCTACCATCAACTTGTGCCATTTTCAACTTAACCGTGTACCTACCATCTTCATCTGTATTGTGGTATCATTTTGAAAATTATGAAGTGTATATTGCAGGCGACTGTACCTACCTATAGGTTGTTTCAAATTCAAAACATGCTATTAAAATACTAACTACCTTAGGTACAGCAAAACAACATTACAAAAACACAAAGCTGATGTAAAGGGTATATATTTTATTTTATCCGCAAAAACATGACAATTGCAATGTTTCCAACCCTCCCATAGCACATTTGCGGTCGCTTAAATTACCCGCTTTTACCGAGACTCGTAGGAAATCACCTGAATTTCTGAATAATATTATCATTATTTTCTGTTATATTCGTAAGCTTCTTGTGTTCTACAATAGTATTTTACCTACCTAGATCTTCTTCTTGTCGTGTCTGTACGGTTCACGGAACGTACATATTTGCAACGCATGCATTTTCGTGCAATAGCGTGCAAGCCGGGCGGCACGGGCAGTCCACATCTAACCCGCGACTCATCGACATCTTTCCGTAAACTGGCTATGACTATATGAGCTATGACTGGCCACATAGCTCAGTGGTAGTAACTCTGCCTTCTGCGCTAGAGGTCGCGGGTTCGATCCCCGCACTGGACCAACATTTGTGACTAACACAGATGTTTGTTCTGTGTCTGGGTGTTAAATATATATCTATTATGTATATCAGTCTCTGGTATCCATAGTACAGGCTATGCCTAGTTTGGGATCAGTTGACCGTGTGTGATATGTCCGGAATATTTATTTATTATTTAAATCAATAAATCGTGTGTGTAAAAATAATCAATCTTTATATTTGATGTCCTGTACAGTGTCACTGATTCATTCCTGGTCTTCCTGTATTAGGTCAGTGACCGGGTTGAGATATGGTGGCCCTGAAAAGGGCCTATGACCGACTATGAAAGAATCAGTGTTGTGAAAGGATTAAAGTGCGCCTCTTAGAGGCTCCTTTCGTGCATATGTCTTCGAATTTTTAGGTTCTAGGACATGCCGGTTTCCCCACGATGTTTTCCTTCACCGTTTGAGAGCACTAGCATAGCGCACATAAATTTTCGGAACGGAAAATCCATTGGTGCACGACAAGTTTCAAACCCACGACCTGTGGATCGGGAGGCGGGGCGACTACCACCCTCACCACTTCCACCCTCTACCTCCACCAGTGCAGACTGCACTGGTGGAGGTAGAGAGGTAGATGGAAAATGCTCAAGACCATTCGTCGTGGCACTTTGGGGGAGGCCTTTGTCCAGCAGTGGACTTGCTTAGGCTGATGATGATGATGATCTCGGTATCTTCTGTAGGTGGGTTTTTTTATTTTTTATTTTTTAATACAACTGAGGTGGCAAACAAGCTTACGGCCCACCTGTTGGTAAGTGCTTACCGTAGCCTATGAGCGCTTGCAATACCAGAGGCATCACGCACGCGTTGCCGATCCCGAACCCCCTTCCCCCTAAAGAGCTCCGGCGACCTACCGCAGGAACACAACACTATTTGAAACAAATTATGTTATTTGGCAGCGATCTTCTGTAAGGCGGAGGTACCTCCCAGGCGGGCTGCTCCAATTTAGAACGTGAAAATCTCGCTATGCCCTACCTCCTCCAAAAATGGGATCAGACATTGCCATAATTTGACTGTCGCTTATCAAGTTATACTACCTGCACGCGCGATATTTAATTATGGCCCGCTGGGTTTAGTCAGAATTGATTTTCCAAATAGTTTGTCACAGGCCCTATCAATATTAACTTACTTACATAACAAGTTAGTTGGGGTAAGGTAAGATGTCTACAGGCGTGTTCAAACGGCATGAGATATGTCCTTGATATCCTACTATCCTACACATTATAAATGCGAAAGTTTGTAAGGATGTTTAGATAGATGTTTGTTATTAAATCACGCCGTAACGGCTTAACCGATTTCGTTGAAACTTAACGGTTAACTCATTTATTTTCTCAAAAGAATTTATAAATTCACTTATAGAGAAAATACAGTTTGTCTTAAAATAATAGCATATTGCCAAGCGTAGTTTTAAAGTTCTAAACAATCAAACTTTTAAAAATTACAACTTATTATTAATTTCGGCGCTTTGTGGGTAGTTCTGGCGCACTTCGAGTAAGCCGGTGCATAGTAAATGCAATAATAAAATATGCTCGGAGTTTTACTATGTGCAGTTATGTCCTAGGTCAATGATCTGGTTGAGGTATGGTTACTCTTTACAGGGCATATGACCGTCGTTGAAAGAATCAGTGTGGCGAAGGGATTAAAGTGCGCCTTAGAGGCTCCTTTCGTGCACCGCATGTCACATGTCTTCGAATTTTAAGGTTTTAGGACATGCCGGTTTCGTCACGATGTTTTTTTTTTTTTTTATGGAATAAATCTGTGATAGAATACTTATTATGAATTACTTCGCATACAATCCTTGCCAACGAAAGACAATAAGATTAATAACAATTTCTACAGTAATATAATTTACTTGTGAAGTTTATAATGAAATAGTCGGAGCGAGCGAGACGTCGCGAGTTCGTTATGGGGAGATAGCGAGTTTATGAAAATAAGTGGAAATATTGCGAGGGCACACCGAGAGCAGCGATGAAAGAAAGAATATTAGCGAAAAAAACATTAATAATAAACATTTTTATTTTCACTCTCATCTATAATTGGCATTTTAATCATCTTAGTTATAAATTCGTAAAATGTTAAAATATGTATGTATGTGATGTGATGTTTTATGTAATTAATTTATGTCTACTAGCTCTTAAACGTTTTGGCCTCGGCTGTTAGTTTCTGAGTGGTTTATACAAATAAATAAATCTTTATAACTAATTTCTACGAGAATTTCGGCATCAAGATTGCTGCCCAAAACAGCTGATATCGATATAAATAATTGGATGCGCTAGCATGTATCCTGATATTCCTGAGATCCTGGTATAGAGATTCAGCGATACAGGAATTTTTATAGCTAAGATGATTAAAATGCCAATTATAGATGAGAGTGAAAATAAAAATGTTTATTATTAATGTTTTTTTCGCTAATATTCTTTCTTTATGTTGATAGAATAACCCCGTTTCGGGATGGTATACTCGTACATCTTATAAATCACCTTGTTTAAATACATGAATATAGATAAAAAATAGCAAAATGCTACTCACATCCTACTATCCTATCCTACTAATATTATAAATGCGAAAACTTGTGAGGATGTTTGTATGTTTAGATGTTTGTGGTTCAATCACACCCAAACGGCCTAGCGGATTTGGATGAAATTTGGCACAGAGATAGATTATAGTCTGGAATAGCTAGACTACTTTTATACTCATAGGTACCACGCGAGCGAAGTTGCGGGCGAAAGCTAGTTATACATAATCCTCTCGGTGTGTCCACACGGTTGTAGTCAGCTCGCTGAAGCGCGAAATGGGCCTCGCTGAGTTGTTAGCAGTCTGTCTTCCAACAAAAAGAGTATTCCCTACTCCGAGACGGTCCCGCTCGGAGCATCAAATTGTTTTTGCTCCGTTTATTAAAAATTGAGATACCTTCTGTGAATTTTATAATAGAGTATTAATGGTTTGGGCGATGGGCTTGCAACCTATCACGTAAACGTCACGTACTCATCACCGTCATCACATAATTTCAGCGTAGGATGTCCACTGCTGAATATTAGGCCTCCGCCTTCCTATCTTGTGGGGGAATCTGTTTTATTCTCTACTAGCTTTCGAACGCGGCTTCGCTCGCGTGGTACCTGCATAAAATGTAGCCTATATGCTATTGTAGGTAAAGAACTCCTTATATACCAAGTTTCATCAAAATCGGTTGAGCCATTACGGCGTGATTGAATAACAAACATCCAATCATCCTCACAAACTTTCGCATTTATAATATTAGTAGAATAACACTAGTTTTACTAGGCACTAGCCTGACTTCTTTAAACTATTAAGTTCCCTTTTTATTTTAAACCTACGTATACTTTATACATTTATCGTTTCATCCGAAGTATTTCGTGGAGATTCCCAGGGTTCCTGCGAAACGAAATCATCATTTAAAAGCCATAACAGCCTACTTTCAAAGGGTTCCGTATCAAAGGAGCTCCCCGCGGTCATTACCATAAAAGGGAATCAATCAAAATGGAGCTTTAGTCGCGGTGAAATATACGAATAGAGAGTACTGGGATTTGTGCGTCACTGGTTCTTTTCAGGTCACTGCATGCACACTTTTACCGATACATAGCGATGTTAGTTACTATCAAAATGTCATCTTCATGAACTTAAAGATTGAATAAGGATGGGTTTTTTTGTCGAATGAGAATTAGTCGTTATTCTGATCCGTAGGCTTTTCTATATCCGTCGTTAATTCTTGTTTAGTAGTTCAAAAGGCAGCATGTTATGTTTTATAGTTGGTTCGTAGCATGCGCATAGCAAGCTCGTAGCTGATATGTAGTGCGTACCTAGCTCGTAAATTCACGTGCGTAACAAACCCGTAACTAGCTTATAGCTGGTTCATAGCATGGGTGTAGCAAGCGCGTAGCTAACTCGTAGCTGCTTTATAGCATGGGCGTAGCAAGCGCGTAGCTAACTCGTAGCTGATTTATAGCATGAGCGTAGCAAGCGCGTAGCTTACTCGTAGCGGCTTTATAGCCTGGGCGTAGCAAGCGCGTAGCTAATTCGTAGCTGCTTTATAGCATGGGCATAGCAAGCGCGTAGCTTAATCGTAGCTGCTTTATAGCATGGGCGTAATAAGTTCGTAGCTTACTCGTAGCGGCTTCATAGCATGGGCATAGCAAGTGCGTAGCTTACTCGTAGTGGCTTCATAGCATGGGCGGAGCAAGTACGTAGCTAGTGCGTACCTGGCTCGTAGCATGCGCGTAGTCATTTTTCAAATTCAAAAGGTGTTTATTTCAATAAAATTACTAATTAAATAACTTCACTTCACTTCAAACAAAATACTTGGCTTACGGCTGCCAAGATAGGCTAGCTTGGCCGTAGCTTATACCCAAGGATACCCTCTTATCTCAGCTCAGATCCTGTGCTTGTTAGATAAGGATATTTATAAGTGATTGTCAGAGGCAAGTCCTAACATTAAAAACAGGGTATCAACGCTTTCGAGTTATCAAAAAACAGTCCATTATGAAAATCACACTACGGTCAAAATAAATGGAGTTTCACTTAAGGCAACCTTTCGACCCTTTCGATTTCAATAGCATTTTCTTTATCAGATACCAACCGATTTTCATTCTCTTATCTCAACGTAATAAGGTTGAAATCAGCACGGTATAACGAGAAAAAGCCTTCTTTTCGGCTTTGTTGCGAATTTTATCGCGACGTTAGAGGTTTTTTTATTTAGTGCGATATGGTAACCCGGAACCAATGTTCCTAGAACCTTTTTGATAAGTGAGTAAGCTAAAATAACCCTTATCGTATGAGCGTTAGAGAAGTTATTTGTAAGTCTGAGAGGTCAGTGTAGAAGGCAATGTTGGTATTTTTATGCGACCTTTTGGTCAAAGAGAAACTTAAATGGGTCTTTTGTGGGGAATATGGTATAAATTCCTCCGTAACATCAACTTTGCGATTGCATTTAGGCGGTGACGTAAGTTGACAATCTCATAGATATATGGTTTAGTTTTGTGTAAAATACCAGCGCCGCGCTGTTAGTTACCAAGTACAAAGAATTTCAATAAATGTTGTGTCCTAGTAAATCCTACTAATTTTATAAACGCGAAAGTTTGTAAGTATGGATGGATGGATGTTTGTTACTCTTTCACCTAAAAACTACTGAATGGATTTTAATGAAACTTCACAATAATATAGCTTATATACATCAGAATAACAATACAGTTACACAATTTATTAAGCTATTTATAAGGCTACAATTTATAAAGATATTGTGTGAATTGTCTAAAATATAACGATAAGTGTCAAGTAAGTAGGAAAAAATCTACCATCTGCGAGCTATTTTGGCGTGCGCTGCCAAAACCGCTAGAGTTTTAGACCAAAACCGCGCAGACGAAGTTGCGGGCTAGTAAAACATAAATTTGCTATGACAGAATAGCCAGCAAGCGGCCAACGCGCGGCAGGCCGCCGCAAGAAATTTTTCGCTTCGTCTAACTGCAGCCTCATAATCTTGGACTATCCTGAAGTGTGCCGGAAGCAAGTAATGAGCATTGGACCATGCACAAAGGAATTTCAATATTAAATCAGTAGAATAGCTTATATAGCTGTTAGGACTATTGATTACACTACTAACTCAACAATAATAGCTCTCAGGCATAGCTCATCATGATTCTAACTGATTCACTTTGATCATCGTAATATTTATTTGAATTTGTTGTTTATGTAGCCTTTAATATATTTAGTCATTGTGTGACATGTATTATTTAATTTTATTGACATTTATGACATGATTTATTTAATTTTCTTTAAATAATTGCTGTGTTATTTTATTTCTGTTATATGATTATGTCTGACGAACAATCTATTATATAATAGTGTTTGAAAATGTACCTGATTGAATTAATAAATGAATTGAATTTGAAACCCAAGAAATAAAGGGGCGTCCCTAATTTCCCAGCGTTGAAATACACTGTAAACTGGCTCTTGGACAGTCGAAGTGATCCTGTGACTATCTTTAGGGAAAGGAATATGTGTCCCTCACAGAGTTCAATATCACACATTATGTCTCTTATGTTTTTAGTTTTGTTATTGGAGTATTTAGGGTTCCGTATCATCCTTTTTCTCATATAACAACTTTAAACTATTATTTTTCACCTATTGACTGATAGTGCCGTATAAAAATCAAGTTTAAAGCTCAATATATTAAAAGATATGGCAATGAAAGACTATTTTTTGTATGGAAATGAAAAACCTCTAGGGAACTTCCAGTAACCTCACAATTCTGAAATTTGGAATGCTAAGAGCTGTTGTGTCATAAATAATGGAAAAAGGCTTTCTTTTTAAATAGCATCAAACAACCAAATTATCAATTCTGAGGTTTTCAGCATTTCTAATAATTATTTGATATAATTTATTATTTGTTTTTTTTTTAGGTTTTTGGATAATGCTGATCAAAAAGTGAAGTAGCTATGCCTTTTATTATCTGTGTCACGCTTTGAAACTTGTGGAATTCATTACAAAGGGGTTTTGCAGTATCCGCTAAAATTAAATTTCTGCTTAGTATTAAAGCTGGGCTAAACGACTAAATAATAATATTTGCTTTAACGTTAACTTTATCATAATCCGCCAGAATTCGCTTTTACCTACCTAATAGCTCACATACATAATACATTTTCCGAATAGAAAGTCCATCGGCGCTCGACCCGGACTTGAACCCACCACCTTTGGGACCACTTCACCAGTTATCTACATATTATACAAGGCTGCTATGCTACTGAAGGTGAGTGAGCAGAGGTATTTGACCCTGAAATGGACCAATGACCACTAGCGGAAAGATCAGTGTGGTGAAACGTGTAACCTTTGAATCATCATCATCAACAACCTGCAGAAATCCACTGCTGGACATAGCCCCCCCCCCAAAAAGTTCCACCTTTAAATCGATTTTACTAAAATAAAAATATATGATCACTACTTTAATCCACAAGCATGGTAGGCAATGTCTCAGATCTCCTAGTGATCAGATCCTTGAAGAAGGGGGGTAATCAGAGGTACGTGCAAACATTTTGGCACGTGCCCATTTTGGAGTAGTGATTATTCCTTACGTGACAGGTTGCAAGCTTATCGCCGTTTATACGAAAACATCCGATGTTTCCTGTGCGCACTAAATTTTTGTGGCACAGAACAACTTATTGGTCGACCGGGTTCGCACTCACGACCTTCGCATTGAAAGTCGGGGCACCTCCCACTAGGCTACCACGGCTTTATTTTCGGTGCATTCGGATAACACCAGACAGGTGCACAGGCAGCGTGCGGTTTTATTAGCACACAGAGGCTTCGCAAACTGATTTTCGTGTCCCAAATATCAGTTCGGATGACCGTGTCCCACAAATGATGCACTGGCTACATAAAATATACGGTTTGAGGTTTGAATAAGCTCGCTTTTGCCCCCGACAGGAGTCGCTAATTCTATCAACGAAAAGAAAAATATTAGTGGAAAAACAAAATAATCAAATGAATCCTACTTTATACTATCCTACTACCTCCTAATATCATAAATGCGAAAGTTTAGTTGGTTGGATGGGTCGATGGATGTTTGTTACTCAATCACGCCAGAACGGCTGAACGGATCTAGATGAAAGGAGCCGTTTCATTCTGGGCCTGGTCCATGTACACTATATAGAAAAATTGGGAAAAAATAGGAGATTACAAGAAAAATACAATTTCATTAATTTGAAGACAAATGCGATGGTACAAGAATAGTTATTCTGGTAAGTTTTTTACTATGTGAACACTATTTGAAGGCCGCCATGTTGGTTTATAATTGGCGTTTGAAATGACATGTTGTTTGATTTGATGTTTTTGTTTTGTCAGATAAATGTAGGTTGTCAAAATGACATTTCACGCACGTCCATCCGCCATATTTTTGTAGCACTGTGTGTTGCTCTGTTTGTCGAAGAAAATCTAAATGTACCTTAGAACGAAGTCAATTTAAATAAAAAAACCAATTAAATACGTTTACTTTATTGCTTAGCCATATTTTAGAGTAGTGTACACAGTGCAGGCCCGGGCTCCATATATTGATGAAACGTCTCTTTTGGCACAGAAAAAGATTAAAGCCTGGAATAGTATATTGGCTTTTTTATCTCGTACATACCACGCGAGCGAAGCCGGAAGCTTGCGCCTGTACATCCCATGTATACCATCCCGTAGGGATATTCTGAATTAAACTTGTATAGGCGTAGGATATTGTCATCCTTCCACTAAGCCACTGCAGGCAAACATCCCTTGAAACAATAACAGACAATCCCTTCATGTCAGGATTGTTCCAGGGAATGGTTTTCATGTCTGTCCGATACGAAAGTTTCCGATAATGTACTGAACAGTCCTTGTGCTTACAATGATCTACATAGCTGGAAATGCTACGCAGTAATGAAAAAGTGTGCACTCAATCGGCCTTATTATGAAACGAGTTTTAAGCCCACTCTAATAAAGACTTGATATTTGAAGGGTGTGTTTGTTTAACGATCATAAGACCTGTCGTACTGTATGGATCTGAGTGTTGGGCAACCAAAGGGACGGATGAAAGAAGAGTGCATGCTGTGGAAATGATAATGTTGAGATGGATGTGTGGAGTGACTAGAATGGACAAGATACGGAATGAGTACATCAGAGGAAGTTTGAAAGTAGCGCCAGTGACTGAGAAGTTGAAGAGCAAAAGGTTAGCGTGGTATGGGCATGTCATGCGGAGGGAAGAATGTCATGTGACTAGAAGAGCGTTAAATATGAATGTGGAAGGATATAAGGGAAGAGGTAACCCAAAGAAAAGATGGATAGACTGTGTGAAAGATGACATGAGTAAGAAAGGAGTGAATACTGATATGACGGCTGATAGAGGGGAGTGGAAGAGAAAAACATGTTGTGCCGACCCCACATGAAGTGGGATAAGGGCAGGGATGATGATGTTTGTTTTGATGCGAAGAGCGTACTAAGAAAGGAATTTTCCTAGTGCGCTCTAAAAATTCGCAACCAGAAGGTGCAAATGGTTTATTAAAAAACTAAAATGCTCGTTAGTTCGCAAGCCGTCGGTAGTAGAACATTGAAATTTCAAGTGCATTCCTCAAACAAAACGAATATACGAGTATCAGAATTTTTTTTTCGAATATTCCCTAAAAAAAGGCTCAGGTTCACATTGATCCCAGTGTTTTTCTACGCAGTATAAGTTAAGGACCAGCTTTAATTCTTTCGTATGAAATTTTCTGAACACCCCAAGATCACATTGAGACCTCAAAATTGAAAAACCCGAGTAGTGACGTTTTAAAGGTTATAAAAATAATGGCACTGACCCTTGGGCGCTAACTAATTGGCCTCATACATAGTCTCAAAGTTGCGTAACGGGCTACAGATATCTCTCTAGCTTATAGGCTACAGATTTTAAGTAAATTCATTTGAATATTCATAAGTACCAACTTTAGTTATTAATATTAGCCTTTTACCGCCTGAGACACAGGTTTTCCTAGTTCAGGCATAGTTTAATTTGTTACCCGTAATTAGATATTAATTCTCAATGTTATTCGTAGCACTAAGGTAATGAATAAAGATTTATTTATTTATTTATTTATTTATCTATAGACAGATATCTCTCGGAGCTTTACTTTGTCATAAAAAACGAAATGAATAAATCCATAGGACTATATCCGTAGCCGCGGACGCAAACTAGTTTCCTAAAAACAAAATAACCTTAACCTAATCTAAAGTGTAGGCTAGTGTAGTGTATGCCTTACACCACGCTGGTTCCTAGCAGGACAACTCCCTCGTTATTATTATATCACATATAATATCTCACAGTCTCACAGTGATTCCCGCGCGCCTGCTCGTGCCGGCTTGACCACAGACTGACTGACTCCCAGAGAGTATGTATACATCTCTCCATCTCAGGTGTCATCTGTTATCTGTCACTGTCAGTTGTCCCCCGGAGACAGCATTAGTTAAGGAATGCAGGTATCCTTAAATACTAGTCATTACAGCTAGGTTAGCTACTACTAGCTAGCCTAGATTAACTACTACCTCTCAGCGTAGAAGGAGGGTCGACCTTAGTTTCTTTGGACAACAGCTTCCATGAGTCTTTGACTTAAGTCCATACCATTTGACCTCTTCTAGTACAAAACCTATTTCTCCGTCCAATATTGTCTTCCCCCATTATGATTTCAAGTTGCGGTCCATTGAATCAGCAGACAAAAGATTTATTCGCAACAAAATGTTGCAGAGACGCTGCTTTGTCATACGAAATTAAACTGTTATAGGATGACGATGTTTTAGTGGAACCTTACCACACTGGTTCTGGTATTATTAGTAGGTACATGCCGAAATTGCCGAATGTATTTTTTCTGTACCGATGTTTTTTTCTCTTGTTACAGACAGAACTTTGTTGAGTCAATGAGGAGGGCGTTGAGGCTGCTACTCCTTGAGTATTCTTTATCTTTTGAAGTCTCTACCTATACCACGGGTACAAAATAACCCAACAAAAACCACGAGTACCTACTATTCGAATACTATAATATATTACCTATCTCACTAAGCCTATAGGAGACACAGTAAGCTTGAATCCCAGCAGTGGCTGAGTCATAAAAATGCTGGAACGTTTATTTATAAACACAATATAGCTCCGGTGTAGCGCGCATCGTAGCTGCATGCGGCGAAGCTAAAAAAGCAAGATATTCTACACTTTTCTTTGCCTATCTCTACTCTTATAGCAATCTATATTGATATCTCAAATTCCTCAAATATTTTCCTCATATATAAGGCTCAACAAAATGCGGCGAAGCTAAAAAAGCAAGATATTCTACACTTTTCTTTGCCTATCTCTACTCTTATAGCAATCTATATTGATATCTCAAATTCCTCAAATATTTTCCTCATATATAAGGCTCAACAAAATGCGGCGAAGCTAAAAAAGCAAGTTATTCTACACTTTTCTTTGCCTATCTCTACTCTTATAGCAATCTATATTGATATCTCAAATTCCTCATATATAAGGCTCAACAAAATGCGGCGAAGCTAAAAAAGCAATATATTCTACACTTTTCTTTGCCTATCTCTACTCTTATAGCAATCTATATTGATATCTCAAATTTCTCTAATATTTTCTTCACATATAAGGCTCAACAAAATGCAGATACGCGTGAACCTCCCGGACCGCCCGCTATGAAAAGGTGTACTTATGTGCAGTAGGCACAACCACATTCCTCATAATCAAACTTAACAAGAATACTAGCCGTGTAGAGTTATTTCTAACTCTGACCAGTGCGGTGATAAATCAGTGAGTCTCATAGAGATATATTTCTAACAAACAAGGACGTGTCCAAAATAATCCACCGAGATTTAGAGTAATATTCTTCCAATTCGTTTCAGAGGTCCATAAAAACGTCTTCCTATCTCCATTGAGGTCCTAACCCTGTCTCAATAACAAATAAATTATAGGGGTCACAGTAAGTATCTATAGGGTATCGAAATCCTCCTATTATTGTACAAGTTTGTGAGAATGTTTGTCTGTTAATCATTCAATCACGGCGTACCTAATGACTCAACCGATTTCGATGAAATTAGGCTACTTTATTATGAAGTATAAAGAAAGAAAGAAAATACTTTTATTCGTAGCATTAAAAGGCACCTTAAAATTTCCCAACACCTTATGGACATAAATAGGAAATTGGATATAAATAGCCAAGCCTCAAAAAATGCCGTCATACCACACGTAATCAAAATTGGTAATAAGAACTCAATCTAAAACTCTTGGCTGAGTATATTTCTGCTACACCGATTTCAGACTGGCATTTATTTGCATATAATTTCAACTCAAAATACTCCTTACGATACTGATGAGTGTAGCTCATTTGAGTCACACACATGTTGGCTGGAATTGTTGGTACTATTTCACACGATTTTGAACCATAACTGCCTTTATGATTGTGAACTAATGTCCTGCCAAAACAAACTATAAAGTTGATCCTCCTGGTCTTAGGAGTGTGCCATTAAGTCTTATTGCGAATTTGCGATTCAAACGAAGAACAAAATTGAATTATCAGCGATTTTACTCGATTTTAAACCTTGATGAAGATTCAGGTTTCAAAATCATAAAATTTTACTGATTATAGTCGCGACTGGTACCGCGAGCAAAGTTGCTGGCGACAGCTACTTGCAAATAAATGATAGGGGTCACCGTAGGCCCAAAGGGTATCGAAATACAAAATACATTTAACCCAGCACCCTTTGGATGGATTTGGCGGAATAATCCTATTTATTCAGCCGTTTGAAAGGACTATTGCGATAAAATCAGCTTATACTAGCGGCATTTTAAAAAGTTACTAATGAGCAGTGATCAGAATTATGGGAGCTAAAATACCTAAAGTTCAAGAACAGAGGCAAAAAAACAGGAGACTTCCTTACTACAACAATTTTATTCGGCCCAATTGGGCCGAAAATTGGAACAATTGTCACAGTAACCAAGTACATTTAATATTAATGTTAATAATACTGTGAACTAATTCAATTCAATCAATCACAAGGATATTACATTTTTTTTAAATAATACGAGTCGTACCTACCTACTGTTTTTTGAAAATGAAAACAGTAAATTAGTTCGATAGTTGTTTTATTGAAATCATTTTAGATGTACTTTAGTAATGTCCCGAAAACCGAAACAATTGGGCGGAAAAAATATTTAGTCCTAAGGCGTCTCCACTTGCCTCTGTTATTTTTCGTGCTGTAAGTATTTTAGCTCCCATAATTCCGATTACTGCTAATGAGACACTTCACAATGTGTGGTGTTATTTTTTTATTGTTGTAGGACTATTGTTTCTATTCTGTGCTAGCGGGATAGTCAGTAACCCATCCGAACACTACATTTGGCATAAGCCCTCATTTTGAAGTACTAAACATTCCATACAGTTTACAAGCCCATCGCCACTTATAAGCAGTACTAATTGTTTTAAACTGTTTTTTCTGCTCAATAAAATGTTTATTGTTTATTTGTTTATTGGTAATCAACAGCGTTTACTTAAATCTAGGCAAATACAAACTTGTAATAGATATAAGGCCAATAAAAGATTACAAAGTTATAAGTTATTGAGGCAGGAGAAGTTGGTACAACCAGTGAGCTGAATAACTAAGTAGCAGTAGGCAGTCTAGGTATCTTATCTATAAAAGGTGTAGTTCATCGAGTAACAAAAGTCATCTAGTACTGTACTGTCATATAAGTGATTAAATTTTAAGCATCAATGAGGTAGGTATGCGTAATAACAATTATGTAGTTGATAAGCTACAAAAGAAGCGAACAGCCTTAGTTTAAAAAATTAAGTCATGTATTCTTATTTTTATTGGAGCATGAACGGGATTCGTATCGAACAAATAATCTGTGGCTCAAGCACGAATAATTCACGATAGCGTTACGCTTACGATACAATAGCAAAAGAGACGTTTCATCAATATATGGAGCCTGGGCCTGCACTGTGTACACTACTCTAAAATATGGCTAAGCAATAAAGTAAACGTATTTAATTGGTTATTTTATTTAAATTGACTTCGTTCTAAGGTACATTAAGATTTTCTTCGACAAAGAGAGCAACACACAGCGCTACAAAAATATGGCGGATGGCCGTGCGTGTAATGTCATTTTGATAACCTACATTCATCTGACAAAACAAAAACATCAAATCCAAACAACATGACATGAAAAATATGTCAATGTCATGTCAAACGCCAATTATAAACCAACATGGCGGCCTTCAAATAGTGTTCACATAGTAAAAAACTTACCAGAACAACTATTCTTGTACCATCGCATTTGTCTTCAAAATAATGAAAATTTATTTTTCTTGTAATCTCCTATTTTTTCCTAATTTTTCTATGTGTACATGGACCAGGCCCAGAATGAAATGGCTCCTTTCAGATATAATACCTCATCCCTCCCACCCCTTTCCACCACCGGACAAGCAGACGCAGAGGTAAATACCACCCATACCTGGTCTACATACCACAGTGTCGACTTACAACGAAACGTTTCTGCTCCACTTTTATTATAAGTACTGCCAAAGAGTGGAATGATCTGCCTGCGTCTGTTTTCCCGAAAGAGTACAATCTGGGAGTCTGCAAATCTAGGGTCAATAAGTTCACTCTGGGAAAGCGTGCTCCATCTTAGGCCACATCTCACTTGCAAAACTGAGTTGGTGGCCAAACGCTTTACCATTATCAATAAAAAAAAATGATATTAGACAATAAAAATTAAAAGATTTCAAGCATCGCCATTGTCATTGGGTAATTATTGACTTTTGCTATCGTGTCGTAAACGTAGCGCTATCTTCAGTTATTCGTGCTTGGGTTACTGTGGATTGAAAGTCGGAGGACCACTAACTCGCCAACCACGACTCATCATAATAATGTAATTGATATGGGAACGTATGTGTCAAAAGTGTCTTCATAAGATGCCTGTACTTCAGTGGGTTATTTGATTACCATTCTGAGATTTGTTTAAATTGAGTGTTTGGCTTACTAAGTAAGTTTTAGAAGAGTTATCATGATAATTTATTACTACGGCCCTTTTCAGGGCCACCATACCTCAACCTGGTCACTGACCTAATACAGGATGACCAAGAAAGAATCAGTGAAACGACAAGAAGAAGATTACTACGGAAAATACTAGCTTTGAAAATTTAAGAACCAATAACCTCCTCTTATTTATAATAGGTGAATAAGTTAAGCACTCTAAAAACATATTGGAACTTGAAACAGTTGACTAATACTAATTTCATTTAAAATATTTGATCGAGCGAGCGAAGTTCTCTCAAACAACTTTGACGAATCGGCAAAGGCGTTACATTTTTGTATGTATGTATTTTTGTATGTTGTTAATGTACATAACATACATCTAACGCATAACATTCGAACCGTCAATCCCATTTGGCGGTGGCGGCGAGCGGGCGAATTCCCGTCTGAGACGCAAGGAGTGCTGGTTCGATCCCGCTGCGGGACAAATGTTTGCATGATCTGTAATTATTGTTTCCGGATCTGGGTGTTACCATGTTACTTGTAGTGTCTGATAGCCACAACACAGGGAATGCTAGTTTCGGTTCAGGACTATCAAAAAAATCAAAATCAAAATATTGTTTATTGTTCCAAACAAGGTGCTGTGTTACATGGTTTGGGAACTCTTCTTTTAAGTTGCAATAACCTGTTAGAAGAGTCCCCTCTTTTCTGTGGTCCGCATAGGAACACTTAAACAATGGCAATCAATACCAAAATAGTACATAGTAACTAGAATTAAATATGTAGTATGTCGGTTGACAAACAAAAATATAAAAAAAATATATAAAAGTCCTAACAAAAATAGACTATGTATTGGGACAATGTATTTTAGTCCCTAGTATTGTAAGCCCCTTCGTCCACTGCGCGACTCGAAAGGAACGCGACTGAAACTGTAGTCACTTATGAGTAGCCTGACTGCGATAGCACTAGTATTTCAATGCGCGTCCGTTCACGACGCTACTCAAAAGGAACGCGTTTGTAACAAGTCTCCTGGCGACTCGACATGCTGGTCGCCAGGCGACTGGTTTCGAGAAACTGTTGAAAAATGAACGAATAAAAAGTAACTATAAGTGATTCTGACGTCTATGTGATTGGAGAAGTAATAATTGGAGAAGTAGTAGCGTCGTGGACGAGTCAGAGTTTCCAATCAGTCCGCAACTCTAGTTTCTAATGAGTTCCGTCACTTTTGCGTAGCGTCATGGACGATGGGGCTAACTGTTGGATGTTACTTGATAGACCTTCTGGATACGGAGCCTTTATTTATAGCATCGCTTAAATTTCAATAGTGTTTATAAGTAAGACGTAAGACGGAGAGTTATTTAAGCGGATTACAACCTAATTGGGACTTCAAACAACTAAGCCCATTTTCCTCTATCTTCGCCGTATTTTACAAAAATACGCATCTACCGCAAAGATAGGTACTTAGATACCTTAGGTAAATACGAAAACTCCGCTCTTCCGAACCGTAAAGAAACATTTTTAAACACTCGCAATTTACCAGAATTTCGTCCTGCAAAATGTTTTCCCACGTAAATATTATTTCAGTCGATACATTTACGCGAGCACTCTCCGATTTAGTGTTTTGGAATGGAAAAATATACGGGACTATTCTCAAAGAAAATGTTGGTTAAATTCTGTGATAACCGTTTTAATCTCAGGTTTTAGGGCTTGCACACAAAACTGCGAACTCGCAAGAACTTGCGAATTTATTCGCATCGCAAATTCCTGCAATGTTGCGTCACAAGAAAGGTGACGCTATGCCGCACGAAATCGCATCGCAGCAATTCGTGTCACAGTTTTCTGCGTTGCGAATTCGCATCGTGCCGATTCGCAGTTTTTTGTACAAGCACTTACTTAACCAAAGTGTGACGCAGTGTGTAGTAGTGAAGTAGTAAGGCTCGAATTCAGAGACAAGACTCGAGCATTGATCTGTACTTAAATCTCGATTTGAGGCGAGATTCTAATTCTTGAACAGAATTTAAGTATAGGTTCAATGATCACAGTTCACCTGAGTAAATGCTTATTCTGAAACGTCAATCAGACGAAATCGGTGCTTGAGTTTAGATTTGATTTGACATTAATCAAATGACATTTACGTTCCGTTACACGTACTTTGATGCATATTTATACTTCACTTTATTGTGATATTCTATTTCCACCCTGGCTGTTTGAATTTCTGCGTAAAACGGATCGAAATTTATAAATAAATCAAAATGTAAACGAGAACATTTGAGTACAGATTTGAGACTTGATTCAGCTGAGAGTAGTTTAAGTACCGTTCTTGAATAAAAACTATGTTTGAGCAGAGATTCAATACTTAAGTAGAGTTCAGCTGATCTGTGATTAAATCTATGCTTGAGTCGTGTCTCTGAATACAAGCCTAAGTGTGTGGTATAAATATGCAATCTCTTAAGTATAGTGTAAACAACTAAAGGCATGGCTTAGGCAGACACGCTATTTTAATTTGAGAATTGACACCTAGTATCAGTTTGTGGGAAAAAACAAAAGTGGGATTTTCACTTTTTACCGGGCAATATTATGTAACGTTTTATTATATATTATAATACATTGCAAGTATTCATAGGCTACGGTAACCACTTACCAACAGATTATGATTGTTTGCCACATTAGTTGTTTAAAAAAGTACTTAACGAAATCTGAAGAGATGTCTACCATGCTTGGAAATTTAGTCGAGAACCTATCTCAGATTTTTCAACTCGTATTTTCCCCGCTTTTAGAATAGGACCGTGCAATTCATTTCCATTAAAAAAATTGAGAGTGGAAAAAACAAGGATCTTATGTTCCAGCGGGGTGCTTCTCTGCAAATTAAATTTTTAATTAACGTAAAAGCGTAGATATTTGCAGTTTACACAAACAACATCATCATCATCAAATCAAATCAAATGTTTTATTTGCAAAGTCACTTGTCACTTGTCTACCTTGCGTACCAATAACTTGGTTTTCTGTATCTGTATCGTGTATCTTCTTAACTGTGTGTAGAAATTCTGAGTGAATAAATGCCTTTTTATTTTATTTTATTAAGTATGGTAGACTAGCTTCCGCCCGCGGCTTCGCGGCCTATATGCTATTCTAGGTAATATCTCTATCTATTCCAAGTTTCTTCAAAATCGGTAAAGCCTTTACATCCTCACAAACTTTCGCATTGTAGAGTAGGTATACAATGTTCTTATGCTACGTATAAGATCCCCTCACGGAAGTGAAAAAATATAGTACAACTTTACTATTATGCTGGTATCTTTAATGGTTGCGAGCATAATTTTGAGGGAAAATACAAAAAAATAATCAATTTTGTCATTTTCTATGAAATTAACGTCAGGCAGCATGAGTGGAGTCAAAAAGTAGATTTAAAATTTGATCATTTAGAAAAGTGGTCATTTCCAGATCTGGTGATTTTTCAAGGTAGGTAAATACTAGACGAAGGTAGAATAGAATAGAATAGAATATAGCTTTATTGTACACCAAAAGAAAATAAACAATCAAGGAAATAAAAATAACATAAAAATAGTGTGACAATGGGCAAAGTAGAGTGAAGGTATTGTTAGAAATGGTTATGTTTAGAACGGGACATTGTAAGAAGTACATAATTATAAGTGGTCATTTTAATTTGTGGCCTTATACAGCCGAAACGGTATTATCGACTAAGAATACTAGGTTTTAATGTTTGTGTTAGATACCAGGGTTAGATCTGCATGTAATGATCGCGGTGACGTAGTAGGCGAGACGCAAGGGCAGCGAGTTCGATTCCCGAACCAGGCCAATGTTTGCATGATCTGCAAATATTTGTTCGGGTGGGTGTTGTGGTATCATGGTACTCGTATATTGTGATACCCATACGACACAGGGAATCCTAGTGTGAGGTCAGGATGTATGTGCCTGTTGGGTCTTATTTACTTTATTTACTAGTTTCAACCAAATCGCTTAAGCCGTCGAGGCGTGATTGAATAACAAACATCCAAACATCCTCACATGCATTTATAATATTAGTAGGATTTTATCTAGGAGTCTACTGCTAGAAGTTCGCAGAACAAGTTGCAAGTAAGTAGGTACATTTCGAGTTCACCTGCATCTGCGTACAACTTCGTTCATTTAGTTAAAACTCGGAATGGAGGAATTGAAAAAATGCACTCTCTGGACGAAGTTTCTGGGAGTTTTCCGTTTTTCCACGTAACGATACGACACGAAAAAATTGCTTGCTTGCTTGTCCTGTCACCGATTCTTTCTTGGTCACCTGTATAAGGTCAGTTTCCAGGGGTATGATGGATCTGAAAAGGGCCTATGACCGTCGGTAAAAGAATCAGTTTGGAGTGAACGTAAACACCACTGAAAAGTCACATAAAATCTAAAAAAATACGCAATTTCGTTACTTAGATGACTCCAGATGATTTATTCCAGTTATTTTATTTTAATAACCGATTTTGATAATAAGTGACAAGAAGAGTGATTAGTTAGATATGAATGTGGATGGATGTAGGAGTAGAGGTAGGCCAAAGAAAAGATGGATGGACTGTGTGAAAGTGGATATGGTGAAGAAAGGAGTGAGTGCTGAGATGACGACTGATAGAGGGAAATGGAATGTTGTGCCGACCCCACATGATGATGGCAATAAGGGAAGATGATGATAATGATGATATTATTTCTATGGGAGCAATCTGAAAGAACATCCTTTAATAAAAATATTTTCCAACTTTATTTCGAAATTACTGAGTTCTAAGATAACAAACATAAAAAAACTGAATTGAGAACCTCCTCCTTTTTTGAAACGGTGAAAATGAAAAAAAATAGGCTCACGACTTTTTTCCCCAAGTGTCGTGTCTCGTGGAAAACCCTTTTAGGTGGGTATGTAACGAGACAGCCTTTGGCGTCCAGCCAGGCAAAACGTGTGAAAGATTTTGTAGGTATATTGCCTAGGTTGTCGTAGGTCAAATCGATCAAAATTGTCTCATATCTCGAGAGTCTTTTACGAGCTGTGAGAAAATAAAGGCAGCCAGACAATAGCAGAGCTTTGATATTGTTCGTAGGTAGGTAACGGTAATTCTTCTATATCATCATCAGCCCGTAGAAGTCCGCTGCTGGACATAGGCCTCCCCCAAAGAGTTCCATAACGAACGATCCTTAGCGTTTACTTCCACCGACTTCCTGCAACTTTAACAATATCGTCAGTCCATTTGGGGCTTCCCACACTGCGTCGCCCGGTTCGTAGTAACTATTAGAGAACCTTTGTTCCGAACGGTTGTCGGTTCTGCGAGCGATATGGCCTTCCCACTGCCACTTCAACTTGCTAATTCCACCTACCATTTATGTAAGAATCTTATGTATATACCTTGACAGTTTTACTTTTTAAATAAGACGTAAATGTTTTTTTTTGCTAGAAGTTTCCGTACTTTCTCTACGTAAAGAAACGTTCAGCGTGGTCACAGTTTGGATGACTGTAGACGCTATAAGTAATACAATACAATAACTTTATTTCAGGCAACAATAGAATAAAAAACAGATGGAATTTAACAGTTATGTCGGGGTCTTTGGGCGGGGTAGAAGTCCGTCACCGGCGTTGGCTCTTACGTACTTCTTAGTTTGAAACAAGCTAGCGTAGTAAGGTGTGTTTTGTGCCTTTAATAAATATTCATTCATTTGTGATCTTTGTAAAATGGACTCTGCATTACCAGTCAGACCTAATATAGAATTCAGGAGGAGAGTGGTTCGATAGTGCGAATCAGGCGTAATGCACAACGCTCGTAGCTCATAGAACAGGCTCTTGAAGCCAATTTAGACCGTGTTTGAAATAAAAAAATAAATTTGTTACTGAGTGAACTAAAAGGCTATAAAACGTACACTATATGAAATCACCTTGTCATTCGCTGGATTTCAATACCCAATGATGATATTGATATTGTTGCATCTTGTTGCTTTAGGTATATGCTATTCTAGGTCCCTCCAAAAATACTGTTTGTCCAGCTGAAAATTCTGTAGTCAAAATATGCCTCGTTTTAATTTCACAGAGGCAGGTTTCAAGCACGGCGCGGCTCGTGTTGCCGGTAACGCTAATGGACAGCGTCAAAGCTCAAAGCGACTGAAATCGCTGACTCCAATGTAGCTCCGGGATGGATAGTTCATTAGTTTCAAATATGTTTGCAATATTCATTTCAAAATGCTATTAACAATATTGTTCACATAACAGGACATTATCAAACACAATAATACAAGATGATTCATGACAGTATGCTTTCCCGAAAGGGGCTTATTCTACACCATAAATCTTCGCAGTTTTATGTTCTAGGATATGCCGGTTTCCTCTCCATGTTTTCCATCACTATTTGAGAGCACTAGTAGCGCCTAGTAAAATCTAATGCATATGTTTTGAAATGAAAAAAAGAATGCCTCAAGAGGTGGAAATATATTCCCCAAAAGGGGTTGAAACTCTAGGACCGTGGAGCCCAGGGGCGTGGCTCTGATTCGTTACTTTATCTGAGAGACTACTGGATGAGGCCAACGAGGAGATTTTAGGAGGAGGTAGGGCACAGCGAGATTTTCTCGTTCTGAATTGGAGCAGCCCGCCTGGGGAGGTACCTCCGCCTTACAGAAGATCGCAGCCAAATAACATTATTTGTTTCAAATAGTGTTGTGTTCCTGCGGTGAGTAAGGTTGCCAGAGCTCTTTAGGGGGGAAGGGTGTTCGGGGTCGGCAACGCGTGCGTGATGCCTCTGGTATTGCAAGCGCTCATAGGCTACGGTAACCGCTTACCATCAGGTGGGCCGTAAGCTTGTTTGCCACCTCTGTTGTATAAAAAAAAAAGGACCAAATGGCTGCGATTCAACGAGGTAGCGTCGCCAGCCTTTTAGGGACACTGCCTGTGGTCATTCCTAGAATTCTTTTTTTCTATTATTTTTGTATATGAATAAACAACATCTCCATTTTGGGATTTCCCCTCGAAATTCCACTCTTTACGCTCAGAGATACGAGCGGCAGTCATCACCATCCCAATAACTACAGCGACGGTCACAAATCTAATACCATCCGGGCCGGTCCGGTCTCGGACATAAATCCGGAACAAGACGGAGCGGGCTATAAATCTCACGCCGGACGCAGAATATTCATGACCGCAGTGTAGGAGAGCAGATACAGGGTGCGCCAAATGCTCACAGCTTTGCGTTGTATTAATTATCTTAAATGTATCTGTTCGTGTCGTGGGTGGTATTAATCAATCTCAATCGAACATAACACCCATATATCCCATACTATTTAGTACTGACCCACACTTGGATTCCCTGTGTCGTGGGTATCAGAAACTACGTGTACCATACCATGGTACCGCAACACCCAGACCCGGAACAAATATTTGCTTATCATGCGAACATTTGTCCCGCTGCAGGACCAGGGTTCATGGGGGTTGGTAGCTCTTCCGGGGATTATTAGCACACCCTGCTCCGCCGTTACCAGTGCCAGTGCCAGGAATAGCGGAGCTGCCTTGGACTGGGGGCCGTATTTTATTTTTACCTACATATCATAGGGGGGTGTTTGGACCATAACCCTCCACGCTGGTCCAGTGCGGGTTAGCGGATGGAGCAACAGAGCCTTGTTCGTTGATCGGCAGGGTGTACCACGGGCCGGTGAGGCTGGCTTGGGTGGAACCCCTTACACCCCGTAAACGTTTACGTATCGTAAACGTAATAACTTGACTTTATTTTGTTAAAATATTTATTCACATTATCAACATTTACTTTTTGTCCTTTTCAATGGACATTATGGAAAGATTGGTAAGTCGCAGAATCTTCTGATCCGATCAGAGTCATTGAGCGGCTACAAACCTGCGCCGTTGGCATCCCTTTGGTGCTTGGCACCCGGGGCGCGACCGCCCCCGCCGACCCCCCCCTTACGCCGTCAGTGCGAGGTGGTCAAATGACCTAAAAACACACTTTTCGGGCCTAATTGTGATTATGATATTCGCAGTTTCTGATAACCACGACCACAGATAACATAATACTATACTAGACGACACAGAGTATCCACCTCTATAGTGTGGGGTCAGGAATGTTATGTATGTTATGTAGTTGGGATTGTGTTGATGAAGAGTGCTGTTGTGATTTCCACTCATTATGACGACTCATGACGACCTTGATAGCACAGCGGGCGAGTGCTCGGCTGAGCCGCAAGGGTTGCGGGTTAAATTCCCGCTGCGGGACAAATGTTTGCATGAACTGCAAATATCTGTTTTATTCGGGTCTGGGTAAAAGTAAAGTAAAGTAAAGTAAAAATTTATTGCTTGAAATACATGTATATAGATATGTACAGAGGTGTTAATGTTATTTTATAATGGAATCAATGTATTCTGCCATGTTATGACGTGCAATATTTTGTTTAACATTAGATCAAGATTCTTAATATCTATACAATTATACAAAATAAAAAGATTTCAAAAAATAAAAAATAATGTCAAGCTCAAATTTAAAATTCATAGGTAATAAAAACAAATTGAAAAGATAAAAAATAATCAATAAATTCGCTAAAGGGTGTTGTGGTACCATGGTACTCGTAGTTTCTGATACCCAAGACACAGGGAATCCTAGTGTGGGGTCAGACTATGTATAGGAGGAGGTAGGGCACAGCGAGATTTTCTCGTTCTGAATTGGAGCAGCCCGCCTGGGGAGGTACCTCCGCCTTACAGAAGATCGCAGCCAAATAACATTATTTGTTTCAAATAGTGTTGTGTTCCTGCGGTGAGTAAGGTTGCCAGAGCTCTTTAGGGGGGAAGGGAGTTCGGGGCAACGCGTGCGTGATGCCTCTGGTATTGCAAGCGCTCATAGCCTTCGGTAACCGGTTACCATCAGGTGGGCCGTAAGCTTGTTTGCCACCTCTGTTGTATAAAAAAAAATGTATGTGACTGTTGGATGTTATCATTATGAAAGCTAGAAGCTACAATAGGAGTGACTAAATTTAGTAGAGTCGCAAAGTTCCTAATGCCTAACACCATGTATACTATTTTTTAGGCACGTGTAGTGGTCTCGAGATATCCCCGTATATGAATACTGAATGACGGTAATAATTCCGCTGGGGCCTGTCGACGAAGTATTCGTCGTCAAACTGCGCAAAAGGGCTTACTTATAAATTTTGATGTTATTTAACTCAAATCTTTCAGTAGGAAAAGCTACGACAAGGTTCCCATCCTAAAATAGGCCTACATCATAGGTCAAACAATATTAAAAGTTGTTTTTTTTTTTTTTTTTTTTTTTATACATAGAGGTGGCAAACAAGCTTACGGCCCACCTGATGGTAAGCGGTTACCGTAGCCTATGAGCGCTTGCAATACCAGAGGCATCACGCACGCGTTGCCGACCCCGAACCCCCTTCCCCCCTAAAGAGCTCTGGCAACCTTACTCACCACAGGAACACAACACTATTTGAAACAAAATCTAAAACCCGACTACACAAAAGATTGAATTATTTTAATTTTTAATATTTTTTAAGATAAGAGAGATAAGATAGTTTAGTCATGAACATATCTTTATTTCAAGAATGTACTCGTCAAGCCGTGGTGGCTCCGGCTGAAGAATAGGCTCCTCCATACCTATTTATCCGCGGATGTCGTAAGAGGCGACTAAGGGAAAAAAGCTAGGGGGTGGGCAGCAACGTCCCTCATTTTAACAACGATAGCTCTAACTGCACTCGCCAACCCGCATGCCCAGCGTGGTGAGTATGGGCAAAACCCCCCACATGATAAGGAATTTGCTCTGTCTGTGGGGGAGGCCATGTTCAGCAGTGACGTCGTACGGGTGAAATGATGATGATGATGATGACACGGCAAGCCCTCCAACACTATAGTTACCAAAAGAATTTCGCGTTTGTTTTCGTCAGTGAATAATGATTAGTTTCGTCTTATAGACACTCGTACCAGTCGTCTGAAAACCAGCGCCGCACCGTACATATTATGTTTGGTGCAGCTTTATGCTGAGACGGGACCATTTGCCCCACACAACGCATACCTACTCAACCTACCTACCGCCTCACCTACCTACATGTTTTTGTTTTCTTATTGTGTTTTTGTATTACTAGGTTTAAGTATTATTTTTTTCTTTGTATCGTCCTACCTACCTACCTACTTACTGCGTTGTGGGTCAAATAAATACATTTTCTTTCTTTCTTTCTTTTCTACCATGAAGAAGCATCATTTGACATCTCACTCATCTAGGATGGAACATACTTGGACATTACATACATCATCATCATCATGGTGGCCTCTTTAACATCCAATCTTGGATATAGGCCTCTTCCCTTCTCCATTCCTGGCGATCTTGTGCCCGTCTCATCCAGTCATGGCCTCCGTGTTGTCTGATGTCGTCTACCCAGCGGTTAGGCGGTCTGCCTCGTCCCCGGGTATCCACTCTGGATCTCCATTCCAGGGTGCTTCTGGTACAGCGGGTCGCGTCTATTCTAGCAACGTGCCCATGTCCCGGCAACAAAAAATTCCCTTCCTTTGGCTTTTTTCCTTTGGCTTTGCCGTAGTCTGGTAAATAGCATGGTGTGGCGGGCGAGTACCCGGCTGAGACTCAGAGATGTGAGTTTGATCCCCGTGGCGGGATAAACATCTATAATGGCCTACAAATACTTTTTCCTGGTCTGGGTATTGTGATACGGTACTCGTTTCTGATATCCAGGACACAGGGTTTCTAGTGTGGGGTCAGGAATGTTATGTATGTTGGGGTTTTTTTTTGTACAACTGAGGTGGCAAACTAGCATACGGCCCACTACCAGAGGCATCACGCACGCGTTGGCGACCTCGAACCCCCCTGGCAACCTTACTCACCGCAGGAACAAAACACTATTTTAAACAAATAACGTTATTTGGCTGCGATCTTCTGTAAGGCGGAGGTACCTTACCAGGCGGGCTGCTCCAATTTAGAACGAGAAAATCACACTGTGCTCTACCTCCTCCTGGGTTGTATGTTTGGGATTGTGCTGATGGAGAGTGTCGTGATTTCCCCTTATTATGAATGCCTTACCGCAATACGTTAGGAGTGATTAATTTTAGCAGAGTCGCAAAGTTCTTCTTAATTAAATAAATTAATTCTCCTCAAAGCTTCAGTCGATTATTTTCGTCGGTGAAGTTCAGCCCTAATGGCTTGGCAATGTACTATTGGTTCTCGAAAGATTCTCGAATAATCAATTGTAACTAATAGTTTTGTGAGGTGTGTAGAATAAGGAATTTTCATTAAATCTTTAGTTTAATTTGTACACGTCCTCTTGCAACTCAGCTTATGAACAGTGAATCGAGTTAAGGTTTGGTACAAAAGCCTTAAAGGGAATAGTAGAAAGAAGTAGAGGGAAGGGAAGTAGTAGGGAATTTTTTCAAATTAATTTTAATATGCCTAATAATTCTAATTTATTTAATACTTTATGGGGGCTTAATGCTACAAGCATCAACATCTAATCATAATAACGAGCTTCATATTCTTCGAAAGCCAGTAGTAGGGAATTTCTTCAAATTAATTTTAATATGCCTAATAATTCTAATCATAATAACGAGCTTCATATTCTAAAGCACGAACAAGATTGCTTTTTCGATGAAAATATACTTGAGTGAAATTATTGTCAATTTGTATAATGGAAAATTTAATGTTTAACCATTATTCAGTGCGATTGTATTATTTTCGTCCAAAATTAAGCTTAGTGTCGTCGATGCGGATTTTGATAACGCGAATTATGCTTACCTTTCCGCAATAAGCATGTTTTTAGTTCGGAATGATCATTATCACAATATCACATTACAATTTGACAGGCCTCATAGCTCAGTTGGTAGTAACTCTGCCTTCTGCGCTAGAGGTCGCGGGTTCGATTCCCGCACTGGACAAACATTTGTGACTAACACAGATGTTTGTTCAGTGTCTGGGTGTTAAATATATATCTATTATATATCAGTCTCTGGTACCCATAGTACAGGCTATGCCTAGTTTGGGATCAGTTGACAATGTGTGACATGTCCAAAAAAAAAAAATATCACACTAATATTAACTTGAATTTATCGAATTTTCTAAATTACCTGGCCTGGCTGTTTGTGACGTTTTGTGGTGAAAGAATCAAGGTCAGCATGCGTGTTATTACTCCGAGCATAGCTCTCTATAGCCCGTGTTCAAGCACAGCATACCCTAACAAAGTTACATCATAACTTCGTTTAGAAGCTGCACAAAAATCGTTCTCCCCTCGCCACAATAATATAAACTATAACTGAGTTACACTTCTAATTGTGTTTTCCGCCAAGCGCAAGTCGGACCGAGTTCCAATAGAACCTTTTCCTCGGTAAATCAATAAGCGGAACCCACTCTAAGAGGAGTTAGGTAAACTCTTCCACGCAATGGGGTTAGGCTACTAAAAGTTATGACTTGAGGCTTTTGAAATAATTCTACTGGATTCTATCTATTGTGCATAAACCTAACCTTAACTAATCCTAATTTGACCCTTAATTAAAACTTATTTTAACCGACTTCAAAATAGGAGGTGATTGAAACGTTTTACTGCGTGTCTATTATGGATTTATAGAATTTTCGTAATATGAATCGCATTGTATATAAACCTAGATAAATAGCTATTATGTATCTCTGCATCAGACTGGCATATTCACGCAATTGTCAAATTTCACATGATGATAACGAGCGAGTAAAAATTCACTCATGTACACCTAGCTTAAAATTAATTACTAAAATGGTACCCAAGTCCGCACTCTACTTATCAATTCCTTTACCAAATTAAGCCGTCTGCCGTCGCGAAGATAAACAAACTCTAGAATCTCGCGACTCGCTGTAATCAAGTTTACGCAATTTGATTTTGACGTCTTGCACGACCTGCCCGACTCACTCGACCTGGGTAGCTGTGAAAACAGTTATTATTTGATTTACTTGTGAAGTAGGAATAATATTTATTTTGAAGGAAATGCCAATTTCGTCTGGAGTTGTTTTTATTTTTCGCGGCATCTTAAGTGAGGAAGATGCGACCGTCATATTGAGACAGTTGATTCGGCTGTCGTTTTGAGTGTGTTGTGCGACCGCCGTCCTAGTCAGACAGTTGTGAAGCGGACGTCGTAATGTCCTAAAATTATCATACCCTGCCGCACCAAGCGCTTTGCTTGTACCTTTATAATGCGGACGGCCAAAGAGTGGAACTCGTTGCCGGCGTCTGTGTTTCCGAATACCTATAATTTGGGTGTTTTCAAGAGTAGAGTGAATAGGTTTCTTCTAGGCAAACGTGCTACACCGTAGACCACATCGTCACTTAACATCAGATGAGATTGTGGTCAAACGTAAGCCAATTTGTATTAAAAAAAACTGCCGTCATATTCCGCGCTCGGTCGGTCGGGCGAGCTCGCTCGCCCCTCCGCTGCAGGTGGCGCAAAATAAATAAAAAAGGGAAACGGATGTTCAATTGACAAGGAGAGTCAAGTAACGCACTATACTACGTCGAAGCGGAAGCGCTGCCATATCTCAATAATAGGTTTCAAATAAGTTAGGTACATAATAAGAAATTTTTATTTCAGGAAAAATTCTAATATTAAAAAAAACTGCCGTCATATTCAGACAGTTGTTATACGACAATCATTTCATACGGTTCTGATGTGGCCTTCATAATGAGACGGTTGTGATTCGATCATAATCTTGAAGCATTTGTCATTTGGCCGTCATATTGAGACGGTTCTGGTGCAGGCGTCATTTTGAGACTGTTGATTCGGCCGTCATATTGGCTGTCATGTGTGATGATGTGATTAAAAATCTTTAAAATATTTTTCCTCTTCCTATTTATAGATTGTTGGTATGAAACGATTTATAGATAGCTCAACTGTTTCTTGTGTATTTTGTAAAATACTTTTGTAAGTTGTTATTTTCTTTCTGTAAATAAAGTCCTTATAAAAGTTTACTGAAACTCTTAAAGAAGTTTAGGGTACAAACACAAAATATTCCATCTCCAATTTACAGAAAGGTTCAATTAATAGATTGTTTATCTTGTCTGCTTGTGGAGTCGCGCCTTGAATAACAGATGAGGATGAAGGCAGGCTTCATGTATTCAATTGTACGAAAGCGAATCAAATATGGAACATCAGGGGAGCTAAAATAATAAGGTAAATTGCCGGTGTTCCTTTGATCGTGTTGGAACTACGTAATGGTGAAAAAATGTTGTGATACAAAGTGTCCGTAATTACACATATCATTTCATCGATCCGTTGTTCCGTTGTTGCGTGAGAAAGTACAAACCGAGAAACAAACACTTTCGCATTTATAATTATTCGACTGTAGAGCATAGTAAAGGTGCTGGGCAAGCCAACTCCATCACTAACTTCATCAGATCGATATTTTCGCCCTGCCCTTATCTAACAGTTATCATCAACATTTTAGCCGCAGGACGTCCACTGCTCTGTTGGCCTCCACATATTTCCAGAAACCAGCCAGAAACTAGCCCATACCCACCACGCTGGGCATGCGGGTTTGCGGGTACTGATAAAGCTATTGTTGATATGGAACGCTGCTGTCCATCCCCTAGCTCTTTGTCCCTTTGTCACCTCATACACACCACATCCACGAGTAGAGATGGAGGGGCCTTTTTTCAGCCGGGGCCACCATGGCATCTGAGGCCACCACGGCAATAGTAAACTAAAGAAATAGACCGACACACTTAACGAGCCGATTAAGTTAGTGAGTGATTATGCCGTGATTGATTGTGATAAAGCCTTAGAGGTAAGGATCATTATGAAAATAATTTTATATGACATATCAAGGACATATCTTATGCCGTTCGAACAAAGCTTAAAGTATTATGTGACATTGGAAATACTCGTAGCTAGAAAAAATATAATTATTAGGGTTCCCTTTGCGCAATTTCCTTTCGGAACATACAAACCAATTTCGCCCATCAAGATCTTGACTTGACGGATTGCCTCTCATCCAATTTTCTATCCAAGATGCGAACTTTAGCTTAGACCTAAATTTGCAAACAAAAATACCAACGTATTCTAACGTACATGATAGGACTAATAATCTGATAGTAGAATGGCTTACAAGAACACACGGACATGGCGAAACTACAAGAGTTTGTGGAAATTCTTAATCTTCATTTCTATTGAAGTTATGTTGTGTTAATTCCCACACCACACATTTTTGAATTATTTTTGAATTAGTTTCTATTTTATTTTGTAATTATTTGATTTTACATTTTATAGTATGTATATAGTATGTATAAGTGTATATTTTAAAAATAAAAATTCATTATTTTTTAAACGAAAAGTTTCTTGTAACGTGTAACCTGGAGGGTATCTGGAGGTATACCTGGAGGTATATTTAATACTGATGAAAATCTGATGGATATATTCGGAAATATTAAACGAAACTCTTTAAAAAGACGGGTTTAATTCGTGTTTAAAAGCGTTTAAGCAGGTCATTGAAGTTTTGTCTCTGATATTATTACGACTGTTATATAACGGCCGCTGATTCTATGAGCAGTGGCTAAAGGTCATCCTATAGGTCCTTTTTCTCAGATAAATATTTAATGTGGAGGCAACCAATTTAATTTTGAATAGTGCTGGACCGAAAGGCTTGCTTGAAAGTTTTATGTGTATCGATCGACTTGTCATGCGATCAAGATAGGTACTGTATTTAGCTGTGTTCAAACGGCATGCGATATGTTCTTGATATCTATCTGTAAAATCATCATCACGCTACCATCTGGTGGCGACAGGGACCGACTGGATTTTTTATGACACCTACTCGTAAAAAACCCACTCGCATTTTTATTAGTACTTAGTCGTTAGTTAAATAGTTATTTAGATTAGTTAAGTATATTTAGGATTTTTTCTTAATTTGTTATACTTAATATTCTGAATAAATTATACTATAAAATCCCACTTATATTACAAAGCGAAAGTTTGTGAGGATGTTTGGATGTTTGTGGTTCAATCACGCCGTAACGGCTCAGCCGATTTCGATGAAACTTGGAACAGATATAGTTCTAAGGAACTCTATCTAGTTTATACCTATATATTTCTCTAGGTAAGCCTAGAATAGCTTCTAGGACACTTTTAATCTAGGTACCACGTGAGAGTAGCCACGGACGGAAGCTAGTATATTATAAAACAGTAACTTACTGACTGACAGACAACGCACAACCTAACTAAACTCTTTCTAAAAACTTGAAAAGTCATTTTAGCAGGGGTGTTCTAAGCAAAGAATTTCTGAAATGCTACTCCTAAAATGGAGCAGCGGAATTTGAAGTTTGTATTGAATCGGTCGGAAAAATCTCAAGACCGTTGATCATGAAACTCTTTGGGACAGGCTTATGTCCAGCAGTGAAATTGAATTGTCCAGATAGCATAAAATATACTTCTTATAGAATGATTGAAAGATTTATTTTCCTTACACAATAAAATAAAATAAAAATTAAATGCTGAATGTTAAAAATATTGTGCGCAGCAGAGCTCGTGGAAAACATGGTCTTCACTCAGTATTTATTTATAATTATAACACCATCACAGCAAAGCCAAAGCGATGTTATAAGCAAGGAATATAAATACAATAGATTGCAAATATTGTGCTGGATATGGGTGAGCACCCAGCGCTGGTTTTCAGCGGAGACCATAAAAGTTACGTCACGACCTTCTAGACCTTATAGTTAATCAAGCTAATGCCACTCAGGTATGCATAAAGAATTGAGACAACAAGACCTTTTAGGTTGATTTCTTAAAAGCTTTAACTCACAGGCCTACGGTACATTTCGATGGATATCACAAGGAGTTACAAGTCAATGGAAGACACTCATAACGCGCTACGCCTCGGCGGAGCAGCAATAAGCTGAGATAGGACCTTTTTGACCCATACCACTGCAGCGTAGACCTTTCTCACCATAAGTAGGTATCACCAGTTGGCACCCACTTGATAGGTGGATTAGGCGCCTGCTTTTCTGTTTCTATTTTACTGTTAGCCTAACTACCTATTAAGTGCCTACGCTTTTGTTTTTGTCATTGTAACTTACTGTTTATTTATTTATTTAAAATACAATTTAACATCATAACAGGTTTTTTTTTATCCCTAAGGCAATGCTATATGTTATTAGTAGATACATTATAATTAGTAGGTACAATTAGATAGGATTGTTGTTTCTTCCGATTGCTTTTATCTCTGTCTGTGCTGTATTTGTGTGTGTCAAATAAAAGATTTATCTATCTACCTATCATAACAATATTGTCGAATCCATTATTGCTCTAAAACTGTTGATGTGTTATCCAGCGTGGCAATTCCGCCAGCGTCTTGGGGATGCTTCCGACTGGTAGTGATCTGGATCAATTGAGCTACCTATAGTACCTATAGTCTTTAGATAGCTCAACTGTTTCTTGTGTATTTTGTAAATATTAACATAACACATACATAAAAATCACGCCTATTACCCAGAGGGGTAGGCAGTGACCACGGCTTTCCACTTGCTACGATCCTGACATACCTCTTTTGCTTCATTCACTCTCATCACATTCCTTATATATGCTCGTCGGTTTAGGGCCTTTGTCCAAAACGTCACCGATTTGGTCGCTAAACTTACGCCTAGGTCTTCCTTCCAACGGTTCCATTCACACTCGCCTTATACACCTGTTTCGTCAATCTTCTTTCGTTTATCCTCTCTACATGACCATACCATCTCAGCAACTATAAAAAATCTATGTAAATATAAACTTGTAACTGTTTTAATTTACTATCTGTAAATAAAGTTTATAAAAATAAAGTTGATGTAGGTACCTTAAATGTAGAGCGAAATAATAATGAAGGTGTCAATTTAAGCGCTTTCAAATGAAGTTAGTGATGATCTTCTTCTTGTCGTGTCACTGATTCTTTCTTGGTCATCCTGTATTAGGTCAGTGTCAAGGTTTAGGTTTGGTGGCCCTGAAAAGGGAAACCGTCGATGAAAGAATCAGTTTAGTGAAACGATTAAAGTGCGCCTCTTAAAGGATCCTTTCACGCACATGTCTTCGAATTTTAAGGTTCTAGAAAAATCCGGTTTCCTCACCATGTTTTCCGTCACCGTTTGAGAGCACTAGTTTAGCGCACATAAATTTTCCGAATTGAAGATCCAGTGGTGCACGACTGGGATTCGAAACCACGACCTGTGGGTCGAAAGACGGGGCCACTACCACCACTCCATCAGTGCTCTTCTGTGAACTTCTGTGAAACAACTTCAAGTTAAATTCATTTATTTCGCGATACATGGGTTTCACAATAGCTATAACACTTAGATAGGTACAGCCATGATCAACTTATCAGCATGCAAAATCTATACTTAATTTTTTTTTGACATAGCTCAGTTAGTAGTAAGTAACTCTGCCTTCTGCGCTAGAGGTCGCGGGTTCGATCCCCGCACTGGACAAACATTTGTGTGATAAACACAGATGTTTGTTCTGTGTCTGGCTGTTAAATATATATCTATTATATATATCAGTCTCTGGTGCCCATAGTACAGGCTATGCCTAGTTTGGAATCAGTTGACCGTGTGAATTTGTCCGGAATATTTATTTATATATTTGGGATTATTTAACTAACATGATCCAAAAAATAATTAAATAAATAAATAAATATTCCGGACATATTACACACGGTCAACTGATCCCAAACTAGGCATAGCCTGTACTATGAGTACCAGAGACTGATAAACATAATAGATATATATTTAACACCCAGACACAGAACAAACATTTGTGTTCATCACACAAATGCTTGTCCAGTGCGGGGATCGAACCCGCGACCTCTAGCGCAGAAGGCAGAGTTACTACCAACTGAGCTATGAGGCCAGTCAAATAACAATTGAATTGAATTATTATGGCCGTATGAAGCCGTCTTAAAATTTTAAAATCTTGCCTCATCCAGTCTTTACTCCCTATACCTCCGCGTCCTCCGTCACTTAGTTAATGGATCGCCGACTGAGGAATTAATCCTCGCAAGGAATGGGGAGATTAATGGCTGGTGTATTTCATCCGAGTGAAGCAAAGCTAAGATGTTCTGTAAGGCTGTGTTTCTGTTTCACTTCTTATTCGTAGGGAAGTTTGTTTCACATACACCAGGCCTTTACACCCATAGTGAAGTTCCCGCGGAGCGTATCAGTGTATCAGAAACATTGAATATCAAGTCTTTTTCTGGGAATTGAGCCGGTACTAAGCTGGCCAGTTGCTCGCTTTGCCAAGAGATAGGTAATATATATATAATTCATTTATTTCAGGCAACACCGCAAATGACCTTAATCATCATCATCATTTCAGCCGTACGACGTCTACTGCTGAACATGGCCTCACTATGGCCCACATATCATGTGGGAATTCCTTATCATGTGGGGGGATTCGCCCATACTCACCACGCTGGGCATGCGGGTTGGTGAGCGCAGTTAGAGCTATCGTTGTTAAAATGAGGGACGCTGCTGCCCATCCCCTAGCTTTTTTCCCTTAGTCGCCTCTTACGACACCCGCAGATAGGTAGATATGGAGGGGCCTATTCTTCAACCGGGGCCACCACAGCCATAAAGAATTAGTGTCTTGGCATCCTTCTATGCTCTAACAAGCTGCGTAGCTACTGGTACAGAAGCGTAGCTTATGCTACGGTGCCATCTCTACAGGGAGATTCCGAATAATTATGTATACCATCACAAAAGGGGCTAATGTTATCAACAAAAAGATGATGATGATGATTTTTAAACATCATATTTTTTCCAGCTAATATTCTTTCTTATTCAACCTAGTTGTTTTCGGTATTTTCATCATAGTAATTATGCATCACCTATATTGAAATTTCACTTCAAAATACCATATAGAACAAAGTTTTTTAAGTGCCGGATTTAATGGACGTTCCTGAAACCTTCTAAAAAAATGAAATGATAACGACGAGTTGAATTTTTCCAAAAGCGAGGCTTTAATTATGACGCCACATAATCGGGCCATTCCTAAAAACACAGAGGAAACCAAAAAACTAGCCAAAACGAAATTAAACTAACAGTTTCATCATAATCGTTATCGTTACAACCGTAGAAGGTCAAAGGCCTCCTCAATAGATTTCCAGCATGACCGACCTTGGATGGCCTGCACCAACCATTTGGGGAGATTTTCCCATACTCGCCACGCATGCGGGTTATCGAGCACAGATAAAGCTATTGTCGATAGGGAACGCTGCTGCCCGTCTAGCTTTTTTCCCTTAGTCGCCTCTTACGACATCCACGGGTATTAATGGAGGGGCCTATTCTGGTCGAAGTTAGACCTCGCTCTCAAATGCAAACAGCCCCTTACGCATCATGTAATCCTTAATTCGAAATGTAATTAAAACGAGGCACTAGTCTCAGTGCTTTGGTAGGTACATTGCTACAACATCGTATTGTGCGTCTGCAGGCGGTCTGATAAGCAATGCCGGAGTAGGAGTAACAGTTGTACTACTTTTGTAAGTACGTTTAGACATTTAATAATGAGAAGGAGTCATTATAGAATATAAATAAATAAATATTCCGGACACATCACACACGTCAACTGATCCCAAACTAGGCATAGCCTGTACTATGGGTACCAGAGACTGATATACATAATAGATATATATTTAACACCCAGACACAGAACAAACATCTGTGTTAGTCACAAATGTTTGTCCAGTGCGGGAATCGAACCCGCGACCTCTAGCGCAGAAGGCAGAGTTACTACTAACTGAGCTATGAGGCCAGTCAAATAAAAAGAAACAAAAGAATAGAATAGAAAACCGTTTATTTTACTATGAGAGGGGCATATCAACATAGACCACCATTAGTGCCGGATCATCATCTCTTTTTTTTTTTTTTTTTTTATACAACTGGAAAGCGGTTAGCCTATGAGCGCTTGCAATACCAGAGGCATCACGCACGCGTTGCCGACCCCTTCCCCCCTTCCCCCCTAAAGAGCTCTGGCAACCTTACTCACCGCAGGAACACAACACTATTTGAAACAAATAATGTTATTTGGCTGCGATCTTCTGTAAGGCGGAGGTACCTCCAGGCAGGCTGCTCCAATTCAGATCTCCCTGCCCTTATCCCACTTCACGTGGGGACGGCACATGTTTTTCTCTTCCACTCCCCTCTATCAGCCGTCATGTCAGTATACACTCCTTACTCATCTTACTCATGTCGTCTTTCACACAATCTATCCATCTGTTTGCTTACCTCTTCCCTTATATCCTTCCTCATTCATATTGAACACTCTTCTAGTCACATGGCTTTCTACACATGTCAGCAGTGCCGGATATAATTGTTAATTTGTTATAAGTTTTAACAATCTATTCATTACTAGCTTTCGCCCACGGCTTCGTGGAACCTACATAAAAAGTAGCCTATACGCTATTCTAGGCAAAACACCTTTATCGATTACAAGTTGAGCCGTTACGGCGTGTTTGAACAACAAACAGCGAAACATCCTCACAAAATTTCGCATTTATAAAATAAGAAGGCTAGGATAATTTATAAAATCGTTTTGGAATGTTATAAAAAAACAGACTATCCAAAATACATTTATTATTACAAAAAAAACATCACCTGTAGAAGTCCACTGCTGGACATCGCCCCCCCCCAAAGAGGAGTGTATCCCATCTGGCCCGGTGACTTGGCCCGGCGCCGGGCCACATGGGAAAAAAAAGTTTTAACTGGCCCGGTGATGTGTTTACCGGGCCAAATGACACAAATCAAGTGCCATCGTCCCCGGTAAGGTGAGAAAAGAAGTGCCATGACGATTGGTTAATCGGTGCTAATCAATTTATTTATATCGTGTAGCCTTTGCTGACAAAATATAGCCTATTCTGAAAAGCCGAAGCTTTATGAATGAAGCAGGAGGCAGTTGCAAAGTATTTCTTTTTACAGGCTTTAATATAGGCCCGATACTGCAAAAATAAATTGTGAATCGCACGCTCTGCGGCCGAATATCGGAAATGGCCACAACTCGGCCGGGAGCAGAAATCGAGCCATAAATTATCGGAAACAGATGTATCGAATGTGAAACTGCTTTTTACGATTTCAGAGATTTTGCATTTTGTCCATTAACGCCCGTGATACGCGGGATAGCTACTTGCATATTTGCACCGATATGCGAGCTACTGGCCTTTTTGCTGGCATGATTATAACGCATATCAAGTTGTAAATTATATTTACACTCGCGACATTTTTTCCTATTGCTAATCCTAATTTACTGTTTTCGCTCTAAATTGAAGCAGCCCGCCCAGAGAGGTATCTCCGCCTTACAGCAGATCGCAGCCAAATAACATTATTTGTTTCAAATAGTGTTGCGTTCGTGCGGTGAGTAAGGTTGCCAGTGCTCTTTAAGGGGGGGTTCGGGGTCGGCAACGCGAGCGTGATGCTGGTTCTTAGGCTACGGTTATCATTTACCTACCAACCGGTGGGCCGTAAGATTGTTTGCACCATAGTTGTATTAAAATATAGATTGATTTTTGTGTTTATGTGTTATGATCTAGTTTTTAATAAATTATTTTCTGCCATGTTCAAAGACATCACAGGGCTTTGGTTGGTTTTATGGGGGGGTTTGAAGTGTAGCGCTGAATGGATGCAAATATGCGTCAGGAGGTTAATACTTCAGGGGACTGGTTAATGGAGGCTATTAAATAACCTTTTAACATACGCGTTCGACTCCATGAAATCGCTTGGGAAATTATTATAGGATAATACAGACAGTGTTTGTAGGTAGAATTTTCAAAATATGTATGGAACTGGCTAGTGTACGTCTCCTACAATATTAATTTTAGATGTGAAGATTTGATGTTTGTAGTTTAATCACGCCGTAATGGCTCAACCGATTTCAATGAAACTTGGAATACATAGAGTTCTTTACCTAGAATAGCATACAGGCTATTTTTTACGTATGTACGCGACCGAAGCCACGGGCGGTAGCTAGCTTATAATATTCGTTTGGATTTGTATGGATAATTAAATAACTTTACTTAATTATGGTACTGATTATTTTTAGTTACCAGTTTCCGCCAACTAAAAAGTAGTTAAAAAGTAGCCTATATGCTATTCCAGACTATAATCTATCACGATACCAAATTTCATCCAAATCCGTTCGGCCGTTTAGCCGTGATTGAACCACAAACATCCTCACAAACTTTCGGATTTATAATATTAGTAAGTTATGATAGTCGGATTAGTAAGTTATCGGTCTTGTGAACCTTTTAGAATTTGTTGTTATTCCTCTGAAATAACACATTTTAATGTTTCGTCCAGACTAGATTCTAGCTAGGCCTTTATTTATAAGTAATCTCTTATCTCCACTTACAAAATAACCGAAAGAAATCTGCGACACTGACTGACTATGACACTCCATCCATTATCAGCGAAGCACTCATCTTCACCATTTTACTCTTACACTTACAAACCGCTAACCTTTAAAGTCATAAGGTTGAGTTTTGCTTAACATGTTGGTGAAATAAGTTGGTAACGGAGCCAAAGCTCATTGGTAGATCGTCAATCAAATTGGACCCTATTAACGTCGTCTGCAGTATAAAAATGACACATCACAGATCGAAATTAGATACAGAGTATCCAAAGATATACAAGGTGATTCATAGAATGTATACTAAAAGAAAAAATGAAAACTTTTGGTAACTTATTCACTAATTTAATACATTTTTTAATTAGTTAAAAACTAAATTATTTAATTAAATTCGCTTAACTAATTTAATTACTTTTATTAGCAAGAAAATTACTTTTTGACAAGGCTGAAATCACACCTACAAAAATATTACTCTCCTTTCTTCTCGGTAGACGGGTAAATTTTTTTTTTTTTTCGCCCTATCGGTCAGTCTAAAGTCCGAGACCATAGCGCCTAGTCTGGCGTAGGATAATTTCTTACGTTTTGTTTATAAAATATTTGTCTTTCGTATTTATTTATTCATTGTTTTAATTCAATTTATAGATCTTATGGTTGGTGGAGATCCTACAGGACGTGTAGAGAGAGAGAGAGTTGTTATTTACAGGAGTATAATATTTACAATAAGTACAAGGTATTTACAAAAGAATAGAAGATTTTAGGAAACACGATACAGCACAAGACCAGATTAAAAGTAAAAGTAAAAGTAGTCTGACAGACCGTCGTCCGTCCGAATCAACAATTCGTTCTATTCTTCGTCGCTATGCCAACTGAGAGGTATTTGAATTTGGCGGCGACGGAGTGATGGTGGTGGCGTAGCTCGCCACATATTCCCCCTGGCCAGACCGTGACTACGGTCGATAGAAGTCGGGAAAGTGAACTCTCCTGCCGCTCCGAGTTCTCTTCTCTTCAGAGGCTGTAGTAGTAGGAGGAGCTGCAGGCTTCGTTGTCGGTGGACTTAGTGAGGTAGGATCTGTTGTCGTCTGCGGTTTCAGTAGATGTGCTTCTTTCGACATGTATGCTGGTTTCAACCTGTCGACACTGACGTTGATTATCTTGCCATTGACGTCAAGGGTGAAGAACTTAGGTTGCCTTTCAATAACCTTGTAAGGTCCAGCGTATGGTGGTTCGAGTGAGCGACGCACGTGATCTCGACGTAGGAATACATGAGATGAGTTGTTCAGATCACGCGGGTAGTAGAAGGGTGACGTAGTGTGCCACGAAGTAGGTCTTGGTGTAAGTTTCTGAATATGCGAACGAAGACGGGCTGCATATTGAGTGACGTCCGCTGTGGTGCAGTCTTCGGATGGAGAAAGAAACTGACCAGGTAAGCGCAAGGGTTCGCCGTACACCAGCTCGGCTGCCGACGTCTTGAGATCGTCCTTCCATGCGCTGCGGATGCCAAGCAAGACGAGTGGAAGGGCTTCGGTCCATGTTGATGAAGTGTGACACATGATTGCTGCCTTCAGCTGTCGGTGGAGACGCTCGACGATGCCGTTCGCAGCAGGATGGTAAGCAGTGGTGCGGAAGTGGCGCGCACCGATGAGAGCAGTGAGAGACTGGAAAAGGTGGCTCTCAAACTGGCGTCCTTGATCGGCAGTCACACGATCTGGGCATCCGAATCGTGCTATCCAACCGGATACAAGGGCAGCAGCGCATGTTTCGGCTGTTATATCCTTCAGTGGAATAGCCTCAGGCCATCGCGTAAATCTATCGATGACGGTGAGACAATACCTGTAATCAGAGGATAAGGGTAACGGACCGATGAGGTCGAGGTGTATGTGAGAGAACCTCGATGAAGGGGTGAGAAATGATGATAATGGTGATTTGGTGTGTCGAGTGACTTTGCTTGACTGGCATTGCAAGCATTGTCTAGACCACTCTCTACAATCTTTGCGGATCCCTGGCCATACAAATCTTTGTGTAACCAGTCGCACTGTAGCTGAACATCCAGGGTGATGAAGTCCATGAAGCATCTGGAAAACTTGTTTTCGGAGTTCAGGTGAGATGTAAGGTCGAGGTGGTTTAACAGTAGTATCACAGTAGATTTTAATGTCGCTATCCATAGCTTTAATCTTTCTGAGTTTAAGGGCGGAGCCGTGGAGTATCAGATCTTGCAGTTCTGAGTCTGAATTCTGAAATCGTGCAAGAGCTGTGTAGTCGATTGTAGAAATTTCCTCCACTCGAGAAAAGGCGTCAGCGACCACGTTGTCCTTCCCAGGTATGTAGCGTATATCGGTGGTAAATTGAGCAATGAAGTCTAAGTGCCGATATTGTCTTGGGGAACATTTCTCTTTATTCGTAGAGAACGCGTAAGTAAGCGGCTTGTGGTCGGTAAATATTGTGAAGTTTCGGGCTTCCACCATGTGTCTGAAGTATTTGATAGCTTCATAGATTGCTAAAAGTTCTCTATCATAGGGGCTATATTTCTTCTGAGCGCTGTTTAATTTGTGAGAGAAGAAAGCAAGGGGTTTCCAGTCTGCATCTTTGCGTTGCTGGAGAACAGCACCGAGTGCTATATCAGAAGCGTCTGTTACTATGGATAGTTCTGCTTCCACGTCTGGGTGAACGAGTAGGGTAGCTTCAGAGAGGGATGTTTTGCAGTCTTCAAATGCTCTCATTAGATCTGGCGTCATCTCTATTGGATGAGAACCTTTGACTTTTGGGCCAGATAGTAAGGAGTTCAATGGCGCTTGAAGGTGAGCTGCGTTTGGTATGAATCGACGGTAGAAATTCAATACTCCAAGGAAACGTCTCAGCTCTTTCACAGTCTTGGGAGTGGTATATTCTTTGACAGCTTGAACTTTGGCATCGAGCGGGCGGGTTCCTTTGGCAGAAACTTGATAACCTAAGAAGGTAACCTGAGATTGTCCAAGCACGCACTTCGAGGTATTCACTAGTATTCCGTACTGTTTTAAACGCTCGAATAATAGACGCAGATGTTTCTTGTGCTCTTCCAGTGATGATGAAAATACCAAAATGTCGTCAATATATCCGTAACAAAAATCCAAGCCAAAGAGTACCTCATCGATGAACCTCTGGAAGGTCTGGGCAGCATTGCGAAGCCCGAAGCTCATGAAAGGAAAGTCAAAAAGCCCGAAAGGTGTAGTAATTGCACTTTTTGGTATGTCGTCGGGATTCATGCTGATCTGGTTGTAGGCTTTCACGAGGTCTATTGTCGAAAATACGCAACATCCGGACAGTTGGTAAGCAAAATCTTGTATGTGACGGATGGGATACCTGTCGGGAATAGTCCTGGCGTTGAGAGCGCGATAATCACCGCAGGGTCTCCAGCTGTCGTCCTTCTTTTTCACCATGTGAAGTGCAGACGACCAAGGACTTTCCGATCGTTTGGCTGTGCCGTTTGCTTGCATTTCGTCGAAAACTTTCTTTGCAGCGTTGAAACGAGCTGGATCGAGACGTCTTGGTTTACAAGAAACTTGAGGGCCTGGTGTGGTTCTGATGAAATGAAGAGTGTTATGTTTAGGAGTGGATCTCACACCAGCCGGTCGCGTGATTTCAGGATATTCGCATAAAATTTTGTGAAATTCAGACTCGCCTGTTATTGTTTTTACGGATAAACAATCGCTATATGAATTGCAGTGAATGGCGTTTACAGAGAGTGAAGTGACGTTGTCAATCAAGCGTTGATGTTTACAGTCGACGAGCAAACCATAAAAACTCAAAAAGTCTACGCCGATTATAGGTTTACTAACGTCAGCGATTGTAAAACTCCATCGAAAATCTCGTCGGAGGCCTAGGTTGAGCTGTAAGTTGATAGGTCCGTAAGTATGAATCACTGTGTTGTTTGCAGCTAGTAGATCAAACTTCGATTTAGGGCAGGACGTCTTGATAACTGATCGCGGGAAAACACACAAGTCAGAACCAGTGTCCACTAGGAACTGCATTTTCGACGCGTAGTTGGTTACAAATAGACGGCCTGATGATGAAGAAGGGCAGTCGTTGGCCGCTACTTGCGACCGCCCTGAGAGTTTTCCGCCTTGAAAGTACAGGGCTGCTTGCACTTTATTGCCTCTGATCCGTAGGTAAAGTGGTAGAAACAGTGTGGATGGTCCGGAGGTGGTTGTTTCGGACGTGAGCGTGAGCGAGAACGAAATCGGTTGTTTCCTCTTCTTGGTGTTCGTGAGCGTGAGCGTGACCGTGCTCCTTTAGCTACCTGTTCCGTGAGCATAGCTACCTGTTTCGTTAGTTCTCGGACTTGGGTTAGCAAACCATCTTCTTCTTCTTGCAAAAAACATGGTACCTTGACCGCATCTCGCAGTTCTTCAGACCCGCCGAACTCGGAGCTCCAGAACTCGGCGTCCTGAAAATCTTCACCAGCCTTCGACATGATCACGTCGGGGTCACCAGTTATGGTTGGTGGAGATCCTACAGGACGTGTAGAGAGAGAGAGAGTTGTTATTTACAGGAGTATAATATTTACAATAAGTACAAGGTATTTACAAAAGAATAGAAGATTTTAGGAAACACGATACAGCACAAGACCAGAGTAAAAGTAAAAGTAAAAGTAGTCTGACAGACCGTCGTCCGTCCGAATCAACAATTCGTTCTATTCTTCGTCGCTATGCCAACTGAGAGGTATTTGAATTTGGCGGCGACGGAGTGATGGTGGTGGCGTAGCTCGCCACAATCTTATTATAATTAAGTACTTTTATTATGTTAATTTGTTGTGTCTCATGGAGCATTAGTCCAATCCATTGTAACAAAAGGCGGGCGCTGGAAACTGCCATACAGTTTTTAATTTAACTAACGCAGTTTTTCAACGTGTTCCTATTGTTGATAAATTTTAAAATTTGTTTTTGTTCCAAACTGGCCTCATAGCTCAGTTGGTAGTAGCTCTGCCTTCTGCGCTAGAGGTCGTGGGTTCGATTCCCGCACTGGACAAACATTTGTGTGATTATCATAGATGTTTGTTGTGTTTGGGTGTTACATATTTATCTATTATGTATATCAGTCTCTGGTACCCATAGTACAGGCTATGCCTAGTTTGGGATCAGCTGACCGTGAGTGATAAGTCCGGAATATTTATTTATTTATTATTTATAAATAAAATTATTTTGCTTTTGAATTTAGTAAATCGTCTTTCGCATTTATTTTTTCTTTGAGAAGAATCCAGATTGTCTTAGATTCGGGTAAAAATGAGGTCGAAGCTGCTCTTCTAAATTGTCAGCCAGTTACTAACCCACCGCTCTACAAAGGTCATTAAATCGCTTTAGGAATTAAAAGCGCAGAGCAAACAGTCCTTAAATTTCTGTTAAGCATAAATATATTACTTAAAAATATTAAAGATCCCGGCATCCTCCGATTGGAAGTAGCTTGGTACCTACTTAAAGTTGAAAACAACTCTGAAGAAGGAAACTTAGTAATGACCGATGTCTTCTAACTTATAATGATGGCTGGTGGACGTACTTAGAACGATTTTGTCATCATCATCATCAGCCTGACGAAGTCCACTGCTGAACATAGGCTTCCCCAAAGAGTGCCATGACGAACGGTCTTGAGCCTTCTCCATCCACCGACTTCCTGCAACCTTCACAATGTCGTCGGTCCATCGGGTGGGGGCCTTCCAACACTGCGTTGTCCGGTTCGTGGTCGCCTCTCGAGAACGATTTTGTAGGAGAATATTTTTATAGAAAAGTAAAGTAGTTGCCATTAGCGGCGTTAAAGCGGCTTTTACGGTACGCAACTATGGTAATTTCACTTTACTATGGCATGGCAGTTATACTACACTTCTCGACTTATGCCATGTCGTTACGTTTTTTACATAAATATCCCAGATTCAGGCTATTGGGTAGCTTTTTCCAGTATCATTTTTCATAGATTCCTCTTCTTACATTCTTAGCCGTGGTGGCCAAGAAGAATAGGCCCCTCCATAACTCGAAAAAAAATATTGGTTTAGTACCGTAACCAAAAAATAAATACATTTGTAAAAAAAAAAACTAGCGGCTACCCCAGGCATCACTCGCGCTGTTTCCGGATAAAAATTAGCGTATTATAAAGAAAGAAAACATGATTATTTGCTCCACAACGAAATAATAGGTACATACCTACTAAACATAAAAAAAAAAAACACAAAACAAAACAGAAAACACATAAAAGCTTAGCTATGTAGGCACATATCAATTGAGGTAGGTACTTATAGTAGGTAGGTTATGTTAGGTATGGTTATTATGTCTTTTCTAAGCTATCTAGTCAAGCTAATCAAACCTACAAAAACGAAATCTTGGCAGACAGCTTCTCCAAAAAAACGTACATGTATTATGGTCAATTTATTTAGAAATCGATCATCTTCACCTAGAATAAGCGGCAATACCAACTACACCATAGTTCGAATGACAATGTGTTCCAAAATCGGGGGCAGACGAATATGCGGGTTAATTTTAACTAACACTTATTTCGTCCCTGGTAGATCTACTCAAGAGTGCGGCACGTTTCGAAAATATCAGAAGGAAGTTATCAGAACTCGCGGGTTGAAGCCTTCTGGGAGCGAAAGGGCCTACGGAATACAGGTTCAATACCCGGAAGGGGAGAGTTTGTATAAAGTAATCATCTTTGCTTCAAAACACGAGATAAACAAGCTTTGTAATCCTTAGCATTTTCGGTCGGGCCGATTCAGTTGGGTTTACAAATTATTCCTTTTATAACAATCAATCATCATCATTATCATTTCAGCCGTAGCCGTCCACTGAACATGGCTACAGATTTACAGCTTCAATTCCTATCATGTGCGGGGATTTGCCAATACTCACCACGCTTTTTTTTTATACAACTGTGGTGAAAAACATGCATACGGCCCACCTGTTGGTAAGCGGTTACCGTAGCCTATGAGCGCTTGCAATACCAGAGGCATCACGCACGCGTTGCCGACCCCGAAACCCCTCCCCCCTAAAGAGCTCTGGCAACCTTACCGCAGGAACACAACACTATTTGAAACAAATAATGTTATTTGGCTGCGATCTTCTCGATCTACGCTGGGTTGGCGGGCTATCTTTGTGAAAATGGGCGACGCTGTTACCGATCCCCTAACTTTTTTTCCCTTAGTCCCCTTTTACGACATCCATGAGTAGGTAAATATGGAGGGGCCTATTCTTCAGCCGGGGCCACCACGGCCTTTATAGAAGTTATTATTTGTGTGAAAACTTGCAAAATTCGCCGAATTTCTGTATCAACTGGACCGGATAGCCAGACCTATCCGGTCCAGAGCTACAGAGCACAGAGCAACGTATGCAATGCCGCGTCCGACTCTACAGTCCCGTATAAATTAGGAAGCTTTACAGAAGGCGTAATAGTAACGTTTATTGAATTATCACTCTTCCCTCACTGGAACTGATGAACTTCTATTTATCTCAGAGCATTTATGAACAGCCCCCACTTCCGCTAAGAAGAGCAGAGTAGAGTAGAGCAGAGTAGTGCAGAGCAGAACAGAACAGAACAGAGCAGAGCAGAGCATAGCAGAGTAGAGTATAAGACTAATTAATTTGTGTATCGACTGACGATCTAAAACACCAGAGAATCAAGAGATTTTGAATACAATTTGGTAGGTATTCATTTCAATTATCACGATAATAACCGTCGCAGGATCACGCGATCCGTAACGTGATGATAAAAAATAAATAAATTAATATTCCGGACATATTACACACGATCATCTGATCCCATACTAGGCATAGCCTGTACTATGGGTACCAGAGACTGATATAAATAATAGATAAATATTTAACACCCAGACACAGAACAAACATCTGTGTTAGTCACAAATGTTTGTCCAGTGCGGGAATCGAACCCGCGACCTCTAGCGCAGAAGGCAGAGTTACTACCAACTGAGCTATGAGGCCAGTCACTGATGATGATGAAGCAGAGGCATGGAGAGAGGATGATACGTAAGCAGCATAGATAAAGACTAGCATTTAAACTCAGCGCAATAAAGCCCATTTTGCTTTGCAAGCAGATTCATAGTGACTTACCTCACGCGTGTCGGAATCGGAGCGTGCCGGATTAATGTACTGGGCAGTGCATTTGGTGCATTTCGGCCACAGGAGACTTTAGGTAACTATCTATATGGGGTCTATAAAAACATAGAATGAGCTAGTGACTAGGAGATAGCCTTATTAGTAGTGGGAAGCACGTCAAAACTTTATGTTTCAGACTGACATTGCAAAATTGCCGTCAGATTCTTTTCCCAATATCACAAACAATAACTAAAAATCCCAGTCAACTAAGATTGTTTATTAAAAAACATACGGCTATGGGCTTGCAAAATGTCTCTTACGGAACTCATACACTCACACGGGAATACTCATTAGTGTGCATGGGCCAAATGTTTGGACAAGCCTCTGACTAACCCACCATAGAAGTCTTTAAGGATCTGATCGCCTGGATATCTGTGAGGTTGTCTACCATCCTTGGCGATAAAATTCGTAAGGCTATTTTTTATAAAAAAAAAGAATAAAATGTTTTTCCTCTTTCAATCCAAATTCCCTCTAAAGGCTCAAATACAGTTCAAGTATTCCATTATCATAATTAAATAAGGGTACTAATCTAATAAAACCCACACTGGTCTCGATTTCCAATTCTATTGGGTGAAGTATTTTCTGCAAAGTGGCTACCTTATATTAAGGCCGTGAGCAAATGCTGTTACAGGTCGGGTGTATGTCGAAGTGCTCGATCTGTAACAGCATAGTCGATTTCGTTTAAATATATCTACAAATAGTCTAGGTACTATTACATAGGCCTCCCTCAAAGAGTCGGCGAACGGTCTTCAGCCTTCTCCATCTTACGCTACCTTCACCTTCATCCTACGGTCGATCGGGTGGAGGACCATGCTTTTTACGGACGCTAATTTAAGTTCGCCGTATTTTTTGGAATCCTCTGCATTACGGGAAGTGGTAACCCATAGGTTTTCTACAAGTCAAATATGGTGCGTCGTGTCACACCGAAAGAAATAAATTCGGAAAAATGGAATAAAGTCGGCAATCGCTGGTCATCATCAGCCTGATGAAGTCCACTGCTGAACATAGGCCTCCACCAAAGAGTTCCATGACGAACGGTCTTGAGCCTTTTCCATCCACCGACTTCCCGCAACCTTAACAATGTCGTCGGTCCATCGGGTGGGGGGCCTTCCAACACTGCGTCGTCCGGTTCGTGGTCGCCACACGAGAACCTTTGTTCCCCAACGGTTGTCGGTTCTGCGAGCTATATGGCCGGCTCACTGCCACTTCAACCTGCTAATTCTGAAAGCTATGTCGGTAACCTTGGTTCTTCTACGGATTTCCTCATTTCGGACTTTATCACGCAGCGAAACTCCGAGCATAGCTCTCTCCATAGCCCGTTGGGCGACTTTGAGCTTGTGTATAAGGCCAATAGTTAGCGACCTAGTCAGTGCCATTTGTCATCACTGGCAACACGCACTGATTGTAGACTTTTGTCTTGAGGCTCTGCGGTATCTGCGACGAGAAGATATGACGAAGTTTCCCAAACGCTGCCCATCCGAGTTGGATTCGTCGGTTGACCTCATTGTCGAAGTTGGACCTGCCTAGTTGAATCGTCTGACCCAAATAGACATAGTGGTCTACAACTTGAATGGTATCGTTCCCAACATTTACCGGCATAGGTGCGACATGAGCATTGGACATGATATTTGTCTTGCTCATGTTCATTTTAAGACCTACCTGTTGGGAGACGGTACTGAGGTCTCCCAGCATAGCGCCATGGTCCTCCAGCGATTCTGCCATTATGACTATATCATCGGCGAATCGAAGGTGAGTGATGTATTCGCCATTGATGTTGATCCCATGTCCGTCCCAGTGCAGAAGCTTGAAAACATCCTCCAATGCAGAGGTGAACAGTTTCGGAGATATAACGTCTCCCTGTCTCACCCCTTTTTGCAATTGGATAGGATTTGTGCTGGTAATGCTACTCAACACCAGTATCATTTCAGCCGTAGGACGTCCACCACTGCTGAGTTGGGGAGTGACCGTTAGTGCCAATAGCGTTCCACCATCCATTTGGTGACTGCGCTGAAGGTTGCTTAGCTGGTCTATTAAAAACGACCAGGTAATTTACGTCGGTTATTGATGATGATGATGATTTTTGGATACACACAATGCTATTATACTGCCTTCAGTGTAAAATGGACCAAGCCTCCAGAGCCCGGATTTATCCCGTGGGTCCGAATAACAAGACGCGACGAATAAAACATGAGAGTACCTCCAATGAATAATTTGTTACGTAGTGATGTACAGTGATTATCTTGAATACGGAAAAACCGATCTAATTGACCGGTTTTCCGGATGAATCGGACCAATGTTACTAATCACCATTGAAACGGGAAGCTCTCGAGTCGGTTCGTTCTAGCAAAATCTACTACTTATAGTTATAACTATATAACTTATAGGAGGAGGTAGGGCACAGCGAGATTTTCTCGTTCTGAATCGGAGCAGCCCGCCTGGGGAGGTACCTCCGCCTTACAGAAGATCGCAGTCAAATAACATTATTTGTTTCAAATAGTGTTGTGTTCCTGCGATGAGTAAGGTTGCCAGAGCTCTTTAGGGGGGAAGGGGTTAGGGGTCGGCAACGCGTGCGTGATGCCTCTGGTATTGCAAGCGCTCATAGGCTACGGTAACCGCTTACCAACAGGTGGGCCGTATGCTTGAGTGCTACCTCAGTAGTATAAAAAAAAAAAGTTATGCAACGTTCGCCGTGGTTATTTCACACGTGAGGTAGCTAGTCATAACTGACAATGTAGACGTCATTTACAAGGCTCAATACAGAATCGCTACTCTGTAGGACCTAAAGTAGTAGGAAAAATATTTCTTCATCCCAATATCTTCGAAGCCAGCCTTTCGAACCATCCATGGTCTGACTCTCACTGGTTCGATAACAATAATTTTTACTAATGCTATCCTACTACTATATAAATGCGTAAGTTTGTGAGGATGATTTTATGTTATGTTTGTGGTTCAATCACACCGTAACGGCTCAATCTATTTCGATGAAACTTGGAATAGATAGAACTTTAATAGCTAATAATTTTTATAGAAGTACTATGATAGTGAAGCCGCGGGTGCAAGCTAGTAAGATAATAATTACATTTAGTGCATGCTCACCTTTATGAGTTGTAAGCTTTTATAGCTCTACTCATTTATGAAAATAATATTTTCCGCACAGAGCATCCGGTTTTGCCCATCCCTAGCGACTCTGATGTTTACCGTCGATGTTACGGATCGGTAATGAATACGTGATCAAAGCTTTATGACATACCGTCTATGGAAATGTTACTCTTATCTTGATTTCTTTGATCAATGTGAGTTATCCTCGGTTCTAATCCTAATCCAAATGACTCCCCGAATTCTCTGTTTTTTGCGCGTATTAACAAATCAAATATCATACATGTTTTAAGGAAACTATTTAATCTGAGTAATTTATTTAAATACATACAAAACACTTAAACATACTACATACATTTTTTTTTTTTTTATGTTATACGGAGGCAAACTGGCTTACGGCCCACCTGATGGTAAGTGGTTACCGTCGTCTATTGACATCAGCAACACCTGGAGCATTGCTAATGCGTTGCCTGCCGAACCCCTCCCCCCCTAAAGAGCTCTGGCAACCTTACTCACCGCAGGAACACAACACTATTTGAAACAAATAATGTTATTTGGCTGCGATCTTCTGTAAGGCGGAGGTACCTCCCCAGGCGGGCTGCTCCAATTTAGAGCGAGAAAATCTCGCTGTGCCCTACCTCTCGTGAACATTAAATTATATTTATTTCATAGGTTCTTGCAGTGTATTAGGCCGGGTCAGGCGGGCAATTTTATTATAAAAATAGAAACATAACAATATAAATTAACAACAGACATTAAAATTACAAAATAAGAAGATGCATAAATGCATAAAATAAAATAAGCGACAAATCGAAGAATTTTGATAGAAATTGAAAAAAATAATTGTCTGTCTGTCAAGTATAATGTCAGACACGGCTATAGTATCCATGAAATAATCATGAGACTGATGGCGAAAGAACCAGTGTGGTGATAGGATACATAAATAATTTATGAAACCTCTTCGCTCAGTAGTAGTTACTAAAGTTGGTCAAACTACGAATATAAATGCGAACGTCAAAATGTTTTCATTACGCGAAATGTTCGCAAGGGCTTTGCACAGCACTCGATGGAACTCCAAAAACAAACTGGGTTCTCGATAGTTGGAACTGAAACCACTCTACTTGTGGGAACTACGGAACTACTTTGCGGTTGTGTGGCAAAACGGTGCATGTGAATTTTGCACAAAATTAAGAGATTACTTCCGAATAGATATTTTTAGCAAAGAACAAAGAATGAAAAAAAAAATCTATTTGACCCGTAACTTTCGTAGATAAATAGGCCGTTGAATTAATAAGAAATCAAACAAGCCAGAGGCCCTTACCCACAGCTCTGAAGGGAGCTTGCAGATGACCCGATTGGGTGCTGTCAGTGTGAGTGGTGTGAAAACTCAAAGACCAACGCCCTTATACTGAAACGTCACTAACTATTTTAGATGATCTCAATTATTTGAGACGCGTCGTTATCGTACAGAATCGTATACTCAAACATCAATTACATCACCTCTTAAATTTTAAGCGTGCCAGATTTATGCCAAATGACCACTGATCATCAAAACGGAATACAGAACGCTGATTAGCGTTTGATAGCAATATAAAGACAATTGAGAATTTGAGAGCACGCTCAGCTAATCACGGTCTCAAAAGTACTAAGTGGCGGTTGAATATTCCACTTAAATCTAACGGTCCCTCAGAAATAAGTAGCCTTTACCTAAGTGGATGAGTTGAGAAGCGTTTCAGTATTTGGGTGTAAGAATACCAGGATTACAGTTTGCGTCCTACCCTACTTTACCAGTATCACGGCGAAGCGTGCAGTTCCTAGTAAATACATGAAGCGTTGTTTGAACTGACGTGTTGAATTCTGGCTTGTCTTTGGGAATTGGGAACGCTATGCGCTTTAGCAATGGTAGATTTGTTGTTTAGATCTCTTTGTTTATATTTGTTGAAAGCTCAGAATACATAAAAAAAGACAGAAACGACGTAAAATTTCAAACTACAATTTTACCCTCAAATATAACAAAAAAAATTGGGTGAAAATTTTGGTTATGTTTGCAACACCTTTTTCAATGTATGAATTTTAGCAATTATTTATTATTTAGCGATTACAAAATCTAAATGTGCTACTTACATGTGATCACATCCCATTTTTTAACACGCCCAGCCGAATTTTTGCAGGAAGGAACAGCACACGATGACATATTTCAATTTTTTTTGTGACTCCTTACGATTCGACGTCCACAGACCAACTGACATAAACTACTCTTCATGGGATTAGTTTTAGTGGTGACAAGTTTCACGCGTGCTGTGCTTTATGTCTTTTTTCTATATTCTGAGTTTGAAAGATACTGGCTTTCGAATTTTTAATAAAAATTTACTAATTTATAAGTACCAAGAGGATTGACTATTATTACAATCTGATCTGTAATTGGCCAGCAAGGTTGCTCAAACAACTTTGAGGAATTGACGTTGTATGTTTATTTGTTAGAGCAAACTGAATTCGATCAGCATGGAATTCAGTAGGTCAACAGTTTGTACTATCAAAATTAACTGGTAAGAATATGAGTTAAATCGGCCAAGGGGTTGCTAAGATATATGGTTCTACAAGGGGGCTTTAAAAAAGTAATACAAACATGAATAGGGAGTGTCATATGAAAGAACTTTGTTCATACATTCTAAACCGCTTTTTAATCTACGTCTTAGGGCTTTTGAAATACAACGGAAATAGTAGGTAGCAATAAAAAACCAACATAAAGTGAACTCCCAATTGCTAAAGTTTCAATGACTTTCTTAGGTCAGGTAAGATTGGATAATAGAAACATGCTAAAGATGCGAGTTTCAAAGTTTATTTTAAAATTGTGATTCAATGATCATCGAAGTACTAAGTTTTAGTTGATATCGCGATCTCAATTCGGGGCAAACCACTAGTTAATTTTCAAGATAATTAGAGGCTCACTTTGTCTTCAATCTATTGACGAGACATACCCTATTTTGAAGTTGACAAAATCACGTAGAATTAAGCTCCAAATCCTGTAACCTAAGTTACCTACTTATGAATGGATTTGGGTAGACGGTTGGACGTGTCTGAATTCAGTGTTCAGGAACAAAGGAATTTCCGAGGTTCAACCCCTATCAAACTTCAAATTCTAACCGTCTTTCAGTCTTTTATCATTGAACTCGCGCTCATTAGTTGAATTTACGTGTCCAAAGGAGTCCAAATCTAGTGTGTTAGCAAAATGTGTGTGTGTGTGTGCGTGAGTGTGTTCATAGGCTACAGTAACCACTTACCAACAGGTGGGCCGTAAGCTTGTTTGCCACTTTGGTTGTACAAAAAAAAACTGTGAAGCGCTACTATAAAACGTCAACGTTTCGTAACATCATATTGAACGCTATTGCGTTAGTAATGTGATAGAGCATATTCAAAAGCTTGCTTCTACATGCGTAGAACCGCTTGCTTGTCATTTCCCTGGTTTTTTCTTGGTCATTATGCATCGACAGTGACCAGTAAGGTTTTTTTTTTTAATGTTATACGGAGGCAAACAGGCTTGCGGCCCTCCCGATGGTAAGTGGTTACCGTCACCTATTGACATCAGCAACACCTGGAGCATTGCTAATACGTTGCCTGCCGAAACCCTCCCCCCCCCCCCCCCCGCCCCTAAAGAGCTCTGGCAACCTTCCTCACCGCAGGAACACAACACTATTTGTCCCTGAAAAGGGCTCGTGATCGTTGTTGAAGAAACCAGCGTGGTTAAAGGATTAAAGTGAGCCTCCTAGGGTCTCTTAGAGGCTTCTTTCGTACTGTCATTATGTCAAATTTGTAGGTAATATATATATGTATAATATAATAGATAGAACATGTCGGTTTTCTAACGATGTTTTCTTTCACCTTTTTGAGAGCGCACATAAATTTGCCGAAAGGAAGATCCATTGTTACACATAGGGATTCAAACCCACATTCAAACCTTTGATTAGGAAGGTGGGGTCACTACCACCACACCACCAGTGCGCTTACCAAAGCCACTGCTATTTGCATAGCAATCTGATTGCGCCAGCAGGCTATACTTGGATATCTTAGCTTCCCTAACGGAGCGTGCTTGCTAACTGGGTTCCGATGTAATCATTGCAAAACTGGAGAATCCGGTTAGATCCGACTATTTAAAACATCTCATTCATTGAATTTGAACTAATTTGACTACAAAACAGTATGTATGTTTTTAAATTTCGAAAAGTCGTAAACTTATTTTGCCCTTGTAAGTTAACTTGATCACCTTGTACGTATAAGAAAAATCCTCCTTTAGCTAAATAATACTTGCGACAAGTAAGTAACGTCGAAAGCCGAAGTACCTAATCTCCCCGGATTCAAACATTATTAAAGTCCGCATACGAGTTATATAGAGCTATGAATACCTTCGTCTCATATTTCTATGCAAGCCTTAGCAAAGGAAACTTCTCGCAAAATGGAAGAAAATTGGGAAATTCAAACGAAATTGCAGCTAGATTTTACCCAAGACCCAGATCTTTAAGCCCCAGTTTTCTAAAAGGCGATGCGGTACTATCCCAAAAGAGGCTTATTCTATAAAAAATCATGACAAACCAGACCCTTTAAAAAAAATCATGTCTCAAATCATTTGTTAGCTAATTATTAAACGTCAGAGAAGTTCGACATCAATATTGCTACCCAAAACAGCTGAGTAATTGAGTTTGAACTGATTTGATCCCAAAACGGCTGATTTTTGTGTCGTGTTTTTTCAATGAAAAATGTTGAATTAACAAAGTAAAGGTTGCGGGAAGTCGGTGGATGGAAAAGGCTCAAGACCGTTCGTTGTACTCTTCGTGGAACTCTTTGGGGGGGCCTATGTCCAGCAGTGGACTTCTACAGGTTGTTGATGATGAACAAAAGTCCTAGAAAATCTTGACAATTCTACAGATGTAACTAAGAATTACCTATTGTTCCGTTATATAACGGTGGCCGGTTAACAGAAAGCCGCAGCTTTAAGGCGTCCGAACCACTTTAAACCCGTCGCTAATTTCAGAGAAAACTTGGACAATGCCCTATTGTTGTATTCGCTACAATAATAATTGCTAGTGGTCTCCCTCGGGGTGGATTTTTGAATGGGAACCATGGACGAGAGTTGGGGAAGACAGAACAGTTACGAGTCCTGATTCTTCACGCAAAAATACTCGTAAATGTCGAGTAATTGTAATTGCAACAGATGCATAGGTACGAATTTGTTTTAGTTCAATTATTTTGTAAATTTATGTTATAGTTATATTAGTAGATGCGTGTCACAGTAGAACAGTTACGAGTCCTGATTCTTCACGCAAAAATACTCGTAAATGTCGAGTAATTGTAATTGCAACAGATGCATAGGTACGAATTTGTTTTAGTTCAATTATTTTGTAAATTTATGTTATAGTTATATTAGTAGATGCGTGTCACAGTAGCTGCCGCGCTTCTCATTTGGGTGCTACTGAAAATCAGCGCTGCAACGGCCACTGGGCTGCTGCAGCAAATGCTGAGTCGCAACCTTTTTTTCGTCACTTTGTATACTAATTTTGTCACTAATTTAGGTTTTTAAAGTTATTATCTCCTTATGTGTCGGGAAATAAATTATTTTCTTTCTTTCTTTATATCCTACAGCTGAAATGCGAATGATGCATCTTAGCGCAAGTGACTGTAAAGTAAAAATAAAAAGGATTTTTTATATTTCACATGAAAATTAAGACTATGTTCCCTACATTAATTATAGTTTTTAAATTAAAAATAAATTTCTTTTTTTGACATCGATTCTGATGAAATCGTTTCAATTGCACTTTTTTGGGCAAAGGGCTGGCAAAGTATAACAATTTTTTAAATTTCATTTTTTCATTTTTCAAATGATTCTTTAGATTCCGTTGGTTTACATTATGTTTTCAGGGATTGCGCATTTTAAACATATCCCTGTAATCATTATAGCAATTAGACTTATGACTTATCTCAGCCATTACACTGTAATGGCTGAGATAAGTCATAAGTCATGAGCATTTATTGGTAAAGATCATTTACAGGTCTAGAGTTGGCAATATAAACCTACCTAGCTTAGAAACAAATTTTCTAAGCTAGGTAGAGGAAGATACAAGGTAGAATAATTAATCACATAAAATAATAATAATTTTCAAATTAATAAATAATACAAGTCAGAAATATTCAAAATTAAAAATACGAAAACAAATTAAATTACAATGTACCTAGGTACCTTTACTACTACTTACTGTAGATACTTGATGTATGTTGCGTGGCTGTTCTGCGTAAATGTAATTCTGTGGCAGCTCTTTTCATTGCCTTCCGTGGCTCAAGAACAAAAGGTGAAATACAAGAGAAGTGGGTTTTTTGTTTGTTTTGCGAATTTATAATTAGGAAGTCTTAGAGTTGGACAATAAATTGAAGGAGTAATGAAATGCCCGACTTTTGCTATGGCTTTAGTTCCGTATAAAATAAAATAAGAGAACTTTATCTTTTGGTATCTGTAGCGTAGCGGATTCCGCGATGTCTTGTAAAAATTATCTATCAGTAGGTATAATCTTATCTCTCTCTATATTATATATTTACAAATAGTTAGGTAATATTTAGGTTTTATGTATTAGTATATTATTATTTTTTATAGTACGTATTGTAGTGTTAAACTTTTTGTACACCTCCGTCTTATTTGATCTGTTTATCCTGTCCATCCAAAGGTTGTCTGGAAGAGATCGCTTTTAGCAATAAGGCCACCCATTGTACGTAATATTTTTTTTTGTTTCTCCCTTTTGTTAATATATATCTCTGTGTACAATAAAGAGTTTATCTATCTATCTATCATCTATCTATATCAAAAACCTAAACAAATAAAATGGCCTAGTATAAAATTAAAAATAATTTTGGAATGTATCAACATTATTCTTTCACATGACACCCCACTTCATGTATTAGAATCACAATTTTTTTTAAACACTCTTTTTGGCTCCTGTTTCTTAGCAACACCTAGGCCCATTTAACTCATATTCTAACCAGTAAATTTCGATAGCAAACTGTTAACCTCTAATTTCCTATCTTCGTAGGTACTACGCGAGCAAAGGCGCGGACGGAAGCTAGTATTTCATCGTTGAACTGAGAATTTTACTTCATTCCTGGAGCGTGTTCCGAGATAATCTCTACTTGAGCTTGAACTAAATCAATCTGTGACTGTGCATAATTCACATAATCCCGTGTCGCAAGTAGAACACAAGATAGATCAGTAATATAACTAGAAGTGTCTAATTATTTACTGGAAACAAGTTTCAAAACGTATGGAGCTTGGCTGTTTTATTAGGAGCGTATCAAAATACACAATACAGGCCTCATAGCTCAGTTAGTAGTAACTCTGCCTTCTGCGCTAGAGGTCGCGGGTTCGATTCCCGCACTGGACAAACATTTTGTGACTAACACAGATGTTTGTTCTGTGTCTGGGTGTTTAAATATATATCTATTATGTATATCAGTCTCTGGTACCCATAGTCAGGCTATGCCTAGTTTGGGATCAGTTGACCGTGTGAATATGTCCGGAATATTTATTTTTTATTTATTTAATTTGAAACAAATAATGTTATTTGGCTGCTTCTTCTCAATCTTCTTGTCTTGTCACTGATTCTTTCTTGGTCATCTTGCCTTTGATCAGTGACCAGGTTGTGGTATGGGAGCCCTGAAAAGGGCATATGACCGTCGATGCAAGAATCAGTGTAGTGAAAGGATTAAAATGCGCCTCTTAGAGGCTCCTTTCGTGCACATGTCACATGTCTTCGAATTTTGAGGTTCTAGAACATGCCGGTTTCCTCACGATGTTTCATTTTTGGCTGCGATATTCTGTAACATGTGACATGACATGTGTGCTATGGACGCAGAAATTTCTAATAATAGTACAGACTGGCCTCATAGTACAGTTGATAGTAACTCTGCCTTCTACGCTAGAGGTCGCGGGTTCGATTCCCGCACTGGACAAACATTTGTGTGATTCACAGATGTTTGTTCTGTGTCTGGTTGTTAAATATATATCTATTATGTATATCAGTCTCTGGTACTCATAGTACAGGCTATGCCTAGTTTGGGATCAGTTGACCGTGTGTAATATGTCCGGAATATTTATTATTTATTATTATTATTATTTATTATAGTGAGCATAGCATACATTTAGATAGAAGTGTCCAGTGCTGTGCCACTACTATCAATTACCTAATGCGCGCTCACGGGCCGCATGAATATGGAAGCGGCACTCATTGAATTCGGTCATTAGTCTGCGAGCTTGTTCGCATTGATGTGACCACTTTGGATCCTACTTCTTCTTCTTCTTCTTCTTCTTGTCGTGTCACTGATTCTTTCATGGTCATCCTGTATTATGTTAAAGACCATGTTGAGGTATGGTGGCCTAAGACCGTCGATGAAAGAATCAGTGTTGTGAAAGGATTAAAGTGCGCCTCTTAAGGCTCCTTTCGTGCACAAAAAAAAAGTGTTAAAATGAAAAAAAAAAAAGTGTTGTGTAGTGGTTAGTAGAAGAACATAGCCCCGCCGGCCGGCTGTCTGCTGTAGCCAGGGTTGGTCTGCGAGGAGTGTACTCCAGAGTTCATCAGCTTCACGCTGAACGGCGATTTGCGCTCCTTGATGCCTCCGTATTTTATCGGGTGACCCATAGGTATAGCGATGAAAGCGGATCCTACTGAAACATTGTAAGTTTGAAAACGTGAAATTTATGTAAGGAGATAGGAGCAAATATGTGTGGTGAGAGAAATAGTTGACAGAAATCATCATCATCATCAACCTGATGAAGTCCACTGCTGAACATAGGCCTCCCCCAAAGAGTTCCATGACGAACGGTCTTGAGCCTTTTCCATCCACCGACTTCCCGCAACCTTAACAATGTCGTCGGTCCATCGGGTGGGGGTGACAGAAATACTCGTACAAGAAAGTTAGACTAGTTCAGACTAGCCCCTGGATTATGTAAATATTTACCGATACCATTTAAAAAAAATCGACATCATGGAACGATAACTTCCATACAATAGATAGATGTTCGTTAGGAAACATGTCAAAACACTCACTTCACTTTTTACTTTATTATTATAGGAATTTTGTCGTTTTTTTTTTTTTTTTTTCCATATAAACTAAAATGTTTGTTGTTAATAGTTTTGCTGCACGCACTTAATATTTATGTTATTTATGTTCCAATGTGTGTTTTATTATTATTATTTTTACTTTTGGTTGTAATACTTGTAATGTGTTTGTTCGTCGAAATAAAGAAATAAATACAAAAACAGGTTTATTTAAAAAGTTTGGGTATCTACCTATATGGACACCTATATGGTGTTTTTTTCGCTTATATTCTTTGTTTGTTGATAGAATAAGCCTTTTCGGGATATTATTATGAATCACCTTGTATACGCCCATATGTAAAGAGCTATAGCTAGGTTCAGCAACGAGAGAGGATCTAAAGTGCTAACGCACCGCCCGGGGACTAATTCGCATTTTTCTTCTCAACAAAAAGCTTCAAATTGCTTCAAACTGACCTTCGCTAGCAAAATGTTTTTCAGCGCTTTTCGAAGTTTGTAGCTTGAAGCACTTTGGGGAAACTAATTTGGGTTTGCAAATACGTTTTTTTATGGAAAATGTTACAAAATAAGTTTCCATGGAAATGTAATTAGACCGTAATCTGATCAAAATGAGCAAAACATGACTGACTGGGTGTGCAATATCGTTGAGAGCTATACTATGCAATACTAGCTTACGCACGCGGCTTCGGTCGCGTGGTACCTACATAAAAAGTAGCCTAAATGATATTCTAGGTAAAGAACTTTATCTATTCCAAGTTTCAACGAAATCGGTTGAGCCATTGATGGAACAACAAATCTCCAAACATCCTCACAAACACGTAGTGGGTGACTGCCTGGCTGAGACGCAAGGGGACAAATGTTTGCAAGATCTGCAAATATTTGTTCCGGGTCTGGGTGTTGTGGTATCATGGTACTCGTAGTTTCTGATACCCACGACACAGGGAATCCTAGTGTGGGGTCAGACTATGTATGTGACTGTTGGCTGTTATTTATTTAATACCCAATACGGCAATAGCAACAGGAGGATGTCGGTAAATCAGTGCTAATTATAGGCAGGAGCGATGCATCAGTAATGCGACCGGTTCATCGCAACGTAGAAAGCATTTTTAATGGCTGCTAGTATTTTTGTAGCTATTTTTAAGAACTAGGCGACTCATAATTTCTTTATCATCCTTAAAGGGGCTTATTCTACCAACAAAAAAATATATATATAAAAATTCCGGACATATCACACACGGGCAACTGATCCCAAACTAGGCATAGCCTGTACTATGAGCACCAGAGACTGATATACATAATAGATATATATTTAACACCCAGACACAGAACAAACATCTGTGTTCGTCACAAATGTTTGTCCAGTGCGGGAATCGAACCCGCGACCTCTAGCGCAGAAGGCAGAGTTACTACCAACTGAGCTATGAGGCCTGTAAAAAAAAAAACAGGGATGAAATAAATCAGTATTTTTCAGACTTTTTCCCGATATTTTTAAAAATCAGCTGATTTGGTCTATTTATCTTTATAAGTAACGCACGAGAGATTCGTTATCAACATTGCTATTCCTAAAACTAAGCTAGGCATCAATAATAATCTTGTTTGAACTGACTTGACCCCAAAACAGCTGATTTGTACAATATTCACATCCTTATTATGTTTGATGTTTTCTCTAGGAAATACAGTTTTTGAGATCGTATTTTGTGTCGAGTGTATTTTTTTTTTCATACTATATTTTTATTTTATTGTGATAACCGATTGGGGAGTAAAGGTTCCGAATGGCGACCAAGAACCGGGCGACGCAGTGTTGGAAGGTACCCCACCCGATGGACCGATGACATTGTAAAGGTTGCGGGAAGTCGGTGGATGGAAGGAACGTTCGTCGTGGAACTCTTTGGGGGAGACCTATGGCCAGCAGTGGACTTCTACAGGTTGTTGATGATGATGATTATGAACTCCCACTAAGGGAATACTATGATTTTTATAATATCCCAAAAATTTCAACTCTGACGGGATTTTAACCCGCAACTTTCCCCTAAATACTCAAACCAACTAAGCTATGGAGACACTTCTCGTGGGAGCGAATTTCAGACATCCAAACGGCCCCAAACGGCTATTTAGGGGAAGGTTGCGGGTTCAAATCCCGTCGGAGTCGAAATTTTTGGGATATTATAATATTGCCTGATTCTTCTAGGCTTGGTCGCGAGGAACAGGCATAGCTTCACCTAGTTTCTAAGACGTTTCAAAGTGATCCTAGTGATTTTATTGAAATAAATGCCTTTTGACTTGACTTGACTTGACTTGAATCATATTTTTTCTCACACCATTCACATTGATGACTTCAGACTGACATTATTATAGTCGCGACTGCTGTTAATTATTATTTTTTTAACTCCTCCAAATTCCCTTTACGACCTAACTCTTTACTATTTCTGTACTTTGTTTTCGCAAGCACACGGCGATTATCCGCACTATATTTTCTGGGTTTGTGAATGATTTTAAATCGCTAGTGCGTGCACTAGCGATAAAGCTGATGAAAAGAGTAAGCTGTTTTGCGGTTAATAACTACTGTAAAAAGGTAGGCCTACTTCGGCAGTATGGTCACCGTGGTTTGTAGGCTCCTTTTAATTGTATTGTTTATGGTAAAAGAAAAGAATTGAATTTACGTGCAAAAAGGTTATAATGAAAATCACTTAACACAACGTATTATTTGGTAACTAAATGGTAATGGTAAAATGGTAAATGGTTTTTGAGCCCGCGATGTCTCGGAAACGGTCGAACGCGAACTGGTTGGATTTTGGAACCGCGAGCGAATGTGCATAGTTGCAATCGCAGCAAAAATGCACATTTGCTGCGTGTTCGATTTTAACTCGAACAACTACAACCGCCTCCCTTTGGAGATAATCGCAGCGCAATTCTGTTCTACTGGAGGTACAGCTTAATGGTACGCAGTGTAATGGAATAAACTTAATGTAATCCTTGTCAGTTCAATTAGGGGCAGTTAGGTTGGGTCAGACATCCATTAGCTCCCCCGATTGGGGACCGCCCGAATCCGCAGTTTTTTTTTGTACTGACTATACTTCAAAAACTATATCAGTTACACCTAAAAAAAATATATATATATTCCGGACATATTCACACGGCCAACTGATCCCAAACTAGGCATAGCCTGTACTATGGTGACCAGAGACTGATATATATAATAGATAAATATTTAACACCCAAACACAGAACAAACATCTGTGTTTATCACACAAATGTTTGTCCAGTGCGGGGATCGAACCCGCGACCTCTAGCGCAGAAGGCAGAGTTACTACTAACTGAGCTATGAGGCCTGTCAAACCTGTTTTTGCAACTGTAACAGAATAGAATAGAATATACGTTTATTTGACATACACACGAAAACACAGAACAGACATGGGAACATATAATACAAGGTATAGTAAAAACACAAATTACAACAAAGAATAAACATAAGGACACCTGCCCACCTTATAGGTAGGCAGGCATCCACCTGTAGCCAGTAGGTGCGAACCAGTCTCGCTCAGTGTCGGGTGCAGCCAAACAGGCCCTGACTCTTTTTACTCCTGGCTTTACATGACAAAATGCCATGCAAAGCAGTATAGAAGTTATCATGTTTTGATTCGACTCTATATCAGCCGCAGTGGTCCCAAAGTAGATCTCGCTCACGTTATGCCCCATAATATGGGTACAACAACCCTCTTAAATGTTTAAAAACAGGATGACTTGCCTTAATGAGGTTTAAAGAAATAATTATGCACGCACGAGGCGTATAAATAACTGAAATAACAGTGATCGGATATTGCTGCGGCACATAATACAACCCTGATTTGGAATCCTTTACCTTTTTGAAAAAATGATCATAAGTATATCATTATTTTGTAAGAAACACTACCCTTTTAATCAAATATCAACTATATTTCAATCCAATATCATCCTTATTTCACATTCACATATCTATTTATACAGTTATACAGCAGACTTACCCTAGGAGACATGTTGTCAGCACCACGGTCGAATAACGAATCCTCCCTCACCCGACTCGCCCCGCTCTTATACAGAAATACTCGTAAACAACAAGATGCTCGGTCGGGTGATATTCGTTGAACGACTTACAATAAATTCTTTTAATTTTCAAACCCAGTTAAACATTATGTAAAATAGATCAAAAATCATATAATAATTTAAAATGAATTATCACCGCTTATATTTGAATTAATCATCTAAAATAGGAACATTGACAGTTAATGTAACAAAATAATAACATGAAATGGCTATCAGAATTAATCACTCAATAAATTAGTACAATATTATCCTGAATCTTACAATTTTAAACTATTTACCTGATTACCGATTTTGTGTCTCTAACTTCAAAAATGTACCATGAGTACCTACCATGGTACAAAAACACCCAGAGCAGGTACAATATTTGCAGATAATGCAAACATTTTAACACCCTACAGTCACATTCATAGTCCATTTGTCCCGCATGGGAGATCAAACCCCCACCCCTTGCGTCTCAGACGGGCAATCGCCCGTTACGCCACCGAGGTAGTTGACTGATAATCAAAGCATAGTCAGTCACTCAGTCAATCACGCAACTGTGGATGATAAGTGTCGAGTAGGAGTGTAGAGTCCGATTATTATGTAATGACATGTAACTCTTTTTTGTTATCAATAAATGAACTGAACTGAACTGAACTGAACTGAGTCTGCAAAATGTATGTGCCACAGCCGACCGCTGACTGTAGATGAGAGAGTTTCAATTACCTCCAGGAAATATTAGCATCCCTCGGAATGACGTTACATTATTCAAGAGCGTGTTCAAACTCAGACTAGGACAGTCATGATTTGGAGAATGAGTACCTACTTATGTACTTTAACATTATTTGGTGAATTACGGCGCCCGCCATATGACAGAACATCAATGCACAAAGCACCCCACAGCGGGAAGTCAGTGCAGGTCTAACCACCCCCGATTATAATTAGAATGACAGAACATACTCAGCTCACGCCGTAGTGACCGCTGAAGAATATCTACCTACCCGTGGATGTCACTAGAGGCGACTAAGGGAAAACAGGAGGAGGAGGTAGGGCACAGCGAGATTTTCTCGTTCTGAAATGGAGCAGCCCGCCTGGGAGGTACCTCCGCCTTACAGAAGATCGCAGCCAAATAACATTATTTGTTTCAAATAGTGTTGTGTTCCTGCGATGAGTAAGGTTGCCAGAGCTCTTTAGGGGGGAGGGGGGGAGGGGTTGGCAACGCGTGCGTGATGCCTCTGGTATTGCAAGCGCTCATAGGCTACGGTAACCGCTTACCAACAGGTGGGCTGTATGCTTGATAGCGACCTCAGTATAAAAAAAAAAAAAAAAAATAGCTAGTGAATGGGCAGCAGCGTCCCCTATTTGAACAACGATAGCTCTAACTACGCTCGCCAACTCGCGTGCCCAGCGTGGTGCGTCCGGCCAAATTCCCTCCACATGATAGGAAGTCGCTTCGGAAATTGGGGAGGCTTTGTTGAGCAGTGGACGTACTACGGCTGAAATGATGAAGCTTGAAGCAGTCCAGACTGACTGTTTCAAACTGCCCGTGTATAGCCTAGCTATACCAAATATTTATTCAATTTAATGTAGGTCATTAATCTTGTTCGGCATTGTTGTTGTTATGTAAAACAATACACGACACTATGCTGTCTGATTATTTAGAATTTAGATAGTTTAAATTTCAGCTGTAGTTGGTGGGTGGACCTATTTGTACGTCCTTATAGGATGACAAAATGCCATCCTACCAACTGCATTTTTCATTCTTCTTTTTTTGTTAGGTATTATGTTCGCATTACTACTGCCCTCTTTCTACCAAATCCGTGGACAACGGGGCTGATTACACTCTAAGAACTTTAGTACCTACTTTAATTAAGTTTAGTAATATGTGAGTGCAATTGTTTGTTATCCCGAATAAATAAAAAAAAAAAAAATGTATGAATAACTTGTAATGTTTTGGTTGTAAACTTTTCTTAGAACAGTCAGAAGGCCGTCAGCTCTCAACTGTCATTCTGGATCAAAAAACGGAATAGACAGAATCAGCAGTTTATTATATTGTTCTGGAGCCCAGCCCTAGTAGGCTATGGCAGCGCTCCAAACTCTTCAGTAGTTAGTTCCAACTGTTTTAATAACTAAGTATCTGTTTTTGTTTTTTAAGTAAAAATAAGCTGTATCGTACTGAACTGTGTTTAGTTATCATACTTCTGTAAGTTCTGAAGTTTTGAAAACAAAAACAAATAAAGACGGTCAAGTGCGAGAACTCGCGCCCTGAGGCTTCCGTACCATTGGTCGTGGGTTCGAATCCCGGTCGTGCACCAGTCAGAAAATAAAAATTCTAAGTGTAGGAATTGACAAACTTATATTTGCGGTCGCTCACGAAGTCATTGTATGAAATTGACCGCAAATATAACTTTGTTTCCTAAAATACTTCGAAATTCCTCAATTAAAGACTTTCCCTTTAATTGTGCTACAAAAGCTCCTAGCATTCCAAATTTCAGAATTGTGAGGTAACTGAAAGTATCCTAGAGGTTTTTGATTTTTGCCATTTCCATACAAAAATTATACATTCATTGCCATATCTTTTTAATGCATTAAGCTAGAGCTTTGATTTTATAAGCCCACAGACCTTAATAGATGGTATAAATTTCAAGTTGATACCTTTAGCCGTTTCTGAGAAAAACGGTCTTGACAGACGGACAGAAAGACAGACAGACAGACGGACAACAAAGTGATCCTATAAGGGTTCCGTTTTTCCAAATGAGGTACGGAACCCTTAAAACAAACTAAGTATCAACCTATCATTTTTAAGTATGGGCAAAATATCGTGATCTCTGCTATGGTCATATGACGATCGTCGATTCGAAGGAAACCGCTCGGATAAAGACGGATAATGTTTAGAGGACAATAAAGCTTGACTGGGCTGTCCAAGCTTTTTGCCTTATTATCAACTCGGTCCGAACAGATTAATTATAAAAAAGGCGAACCTTTGTAAATATTACTATCTAGATATTTAATTAACTCTAGCTAATGAATAAATTATACTTAAAATTATGAATGTACTAATTGCTCCCTGTATTCCATTTAGTTGGACACGTGAGTTGTTTTTTAGATGTATAAAACATATTCTGTAACTATTTTCTAAGAATAAATAAAAATCATTTACGATAGACGCGTACGACCCACTTTGGCTGAAAATTCACCAAATTGCCTTTAAAGTCCACCAATGCTCTATTATATGTTTATTATGTTTTATATATTATACTACTTGATTGACGAAACAGGTGTACAAGGCGAGTGTGAATGGGACCGTTGGAAGGGGAAGACCTAGGCGTACGTTTAGTGACCAAATCGGTGACGTTTTGGAAAAAGGCCAGGTCATGAGTACCCTAAACCGACGAGCATGTATGAGGAATGTGATGAGAGTGAATGAAGCAAAAGAGGTATGTCAGGATCGTAGCAAGTGGAAAACCGTGGTCTCTGCCTACCCCTCTGGGAAACAGGCGTGATTTTATGTATGTATGTATGTATATTATACTACTAGCTTCACTCGCGTGGTACCTTAATAAAGAGTAGCCTGTATGCTATTCTAGGTTAAACTATCTATTTCATGTTTCATCAAATCCGGTTGAGCCCTTGTGACGTAATTGAACAACAAACATCTAAACATCTTCACGAGCTTTCACATTTATAGGTAATATTAGTAGTTTAATACGATGGCTTGCTCTTTATAGTTATTTTGCAACTGACGTAAAAATTTAAGATTCAAGAACTCCTAAGAAGAATCTGTTCTTAATTACATTCGAGAGTTTCATTAATTTTCTCGCTGGCGTCAATTAAGAGGAAGTTTTGATGCTATTATTTTCAAAATGGCGGCCGTAACGTTGACTGCGATTTAAATCCTACAGCAAATGCAAACAAAACATGAGTTAAAAGTAAGCCCCTTCGTCCACGGAGCGACTTAAAAGGAACGCGACTGAAACTGTAGTCACTTATGAGTAGCCTGACTGCGATAGCACTAGTATTTCAATGGAGGCTCGTCCACGACGCTACTCAAAAGGAACGCGTTTGTAACTAGTCACAGATGACTAGACTAGATGACCAGCATGTCGAGTCGCCAGAGCGACTCGACATGCTGGTCGCCAGGCGACTGGTTTCGAGAAACTGTTGAAAACTGAACGAATAATAAGTAATTTTGTATGATTCTGACGTCTATGTGACTGGAGAAGTAATAATTCCATGTCATCGCTCGAAATAACACTAGTCATGTTAATTATTTTCGTTTTCAAAACTTTGTTTACATAAAATCGTATACTGAGTGACTGAGTTTCAGGAAATTCCAGTAGCTTCGTGGACGAGTCAGAGTTTCCAATCAGTCCGCAACTTTAGTTTCTAATGAGTCACTTTTGCGTAGCGTCATGGACGAAGGGGCTTACTTGACTTGAACTTTCTCTATTATTACCATCATCAGCCAGAAGAAGTCCACTGCTGGATGTGGGCCTCCCCCAAATAATGCTACGACGATCGATCTTGAGCCTTTTGCATCACACACTGTATAAACATTTAAATAGGTAACACTGTTCAACAGCCTGAAAAAACAGTTTAAACATCAGTCGTGGCTTCAGTAGATTACGGATGTCAAAATGATAGTCAAAGACTATTAGGAAAGTTCTTTATGAAATCAATCAAGGCGTTGTTAAAATTTAATTGAAGAATTTTAATTAAATTTAACGATGAATTTTATCCTCCAGAGTGCTTATCTAATACTTAAATAGCAGGAATGAGTACCTACATCAGAGGGAGTTTGGAAGTAGCGGCAGTGTCGTAAAAGTTGAGGAGTAATAGGTTATGGGCATGTCACGAGGAGGGATGGATTTCCATAGAGGGTGTAAGGCAAGGCGAGATCTTCTCGCTATAAATTGAAGCAGCCCGCCTGGGGACCTCCGCCTTACAGAAGACCGCAGCCACATAACATTATTTGTTTCAAATAGTGTTGTGTTCCTGCGGTGAGTAAGGTTGCCAGAGCTCTTTAGGGAGGGGTTTGGCGGGGTTTGGCAGGCAACGCATTAGCAATGCTCCATGTGTTGCTGATGTCAATAGGCGATGGTAACCACTTACTAACAGGAGGGCCGTAAGCCTGTTTGCCTCCGTATAACATAAAAAAAAGTCATGTAACGAGAAGTGTTAGGTATTATTATTGAGTATTATTATTATTATTAGCACGGCTACATCACCAATTACACTAATTATTATACATAAGATAATAGGTACCTACATTAACAATTTGAAAATTATAAATTAAGATATTATATAACACAAAATAGAATATAATAATTAGATATCAAGAACATAGGAAGGAATGTCAGAAAAATAATTCTAATATGAAAACATATTAATTAAATTAAAATAGATTAAAATAAGAAATAAAAAAATAAAATAAAACAAAGACAAAAACAGCAACAACAATAAAACAACTCTCACAGATTCATCTCACAGAAGCTCAAACATTGAGACATTATTTGAGGTATGAACGTGGATGGGTATAAAAGCGTATTATAATGTGGGGCAAGAGCAGGAAATGATGATGATGATGATGATGCAATCAGCAATGCGCTTGAGTTATAGCCATAATCAAGCTAGACTATAGAAGGTTGAACTATAAGCAATTTCTAAAATAAACAGATTATAGAGTCTGCGAAGTCTTTCCGTCAATAAAGGCTAATCTCCACAGCGGATATTAAAGCCTCGTCCTCGCTTCGATTATTCGATGGCTCAAAAAGCGCATCTCAAAGCTTCATGAAAATCTAATCGTCGTGCGATCACACGAGAATCTCACAGACGTAGGGTTGCTGAAGAAACAAGTGTTGTGCTTCTTTTACACGCGAAATATTATTCATCATCATCATTTCAGCCTTAAGACGTCCACTGCTGAACATGGCCTCCCCCACAGACAGAGCAAATTCCTTATCATGTGGGGCATTTGCCCATACTCACCATGCTGGGCATGCGGGCGAGCGCAGTTAGAAGAAAGTGACAGCGCTATGTACTGTAATTGAATGCGAAAAGAGATAGCAAGCGTTAGAAGGCGCTCGAAAGTAATCGACGTAAGCGAAATATAAGAAAATATCGATTATCTCAAAAACTATCTATTTTTTTTAAAAAGTGTCTTGGATTTACGTACCCAATGCAATTGTCTAACAAAATATTAAAGAAAAAGTTATTTTTGTTAGATAGTCTCAGAGTATTTTCGAAAAAAATGTTGCAGAGGACCCAACTTTAAAAAATAAATCTATGGAGAAAAGTTTTACCAATCGCGTTTCTGTCTTCATCATCATCATCATCATCAGCCTGATGTCTTGGATTTACGTAAATAAAATGCTCAAGTTATCTTTGTCATAAAAATCAAAACTGTGCGTTTTGCGGTTAATGAGAAAAAACAATTCAAAAATCATAAAATAATTAAACCCTCACTTTAAAAAGAGGGACGCTGCTGCCCATCCCCTAGCTTTTTTCCCTTAGTCGCCTCTTACGACATCCGGGGATAGCTAGATATGGAGGGGCCTATTCTTCAGCCGGGCCATCACGGCCACAGCACGAAATATTATTGCGAGTGAATAAACTGGTGTTGGGGAATAAAGGTTCTCGAATGGTGACCACGAACCGGATGACGTAATAGTGTTGGAAGGCCTGATGAAGCGACGACATTGTGAAGGTTGCGGGAAGTCGGTGGATAGAGAAGGCTCAAGACCATTCGTCGTGGCACTCTTTGGGGAGGCCTATGTTCAGCAGTGGACTTTATCAGCCTGATGATGATGATGACTCGTATATACATAACAATAAATGAATGCATGATTGTAAAAACCCCCTTCAGACCACTTTTTTCGAATTCCTTTTTATGATGGAAAAATGATCCTTATATCAAAACTAATAGGAATTTATGTTTAAAAAAATAAACATGTGGCCTCTTTTGTTTTACTTCATTTAAATACATACAAAAAAAATATATTCAGAACAGTTTTTTTACACCAGAAAGTTTTTATTGATTTTCCGAAACTTTTGCATTTGGTCGGAGGGGGGTTTTTACAATCATGCATTCAAATACTTATGTCACTTTGTCAAGATAGAGATTATTAACTCATTAGTTTCTAGACTGGTCATTACCAGTCGCCATTTTATTTCCACGTGGCAGCCCTACTAGGCGATATTCGCGGGTATGCATTATTCAGTTTCATTACTCGCAAGCTACTCGACAATGAATCGGGAGATTTTATTCATCCCCATTATTCACGTATTCACACTAAAAGCTGGTTCGCCTACCGGAGCAAACGGAACAATGCAAAACATTGCGCAGCAAAGCGTTTTTTATGAATTAAAATAACTAAAATTAACCTATACTGTGAGTGTCGGAGCTGGAACACGGGCAGTAATAATATATTTTTTACATAAACTAACAACCGACTTCATATTCCTGAATATTTACAAGATTAATATCAACCTCTTTGCGTTTTGCTTACCTACTGAGGATGACACTGGCCACCTACACTTTCGAATAAAAACAAAAGTATGACTGACATCCATTCATCAATAATAACTCTTACGGTACTGACTCACTGACTGACAATCAAACGTAGTGGATTCTCTTTGAAAATCAACGAGAGCCTAACCTAAATCCTAAGAGTATGAAATTTGCAGGGTAGCGTAACGTATGGGTGCACAGAAAGGCATTCCCGACACACAACCCCTAAGGTTAAAGTTTATGTAAAAATAACAGCAACCGAACGAAGACGCGGGGATAACCATACCACCATCGACAAAAAAAATTCGGCAAGTCGTGATTTCAAGAGATGATGATGTGTTTTTAAGTTTTACGGGAAAAGTAGCATCATCATTCATCCCTCAGGAATGAAATTATTATGGGACCACCCCGGGATCATACTCTATACACCAGCGAAAGAATTATCAAAATCGGTTTAGTATTGGCGGAGATATCGAGTAACATACACACAAAAAACAAAAAATATAGCCGACTTGAGAACCTCCTCCTTTTTGAAGTCGGTTAAAAATGGCTTCCGGCAGTCAAAGTCAGTCTGTACAGCACAGCTTAGTTAGGTATAAAAAACCTGCATTTTTATCGTTTCAGAAATTCGACTTATCTACAGGTTTTTGCAATATAGGTAGATTAGCTATTTAGTTATTCCTACATACTCAAGAAGGGAGTCTAACGTTTCAGGGGTTAAAAACTTCGTAACACTACAGAACATACCTATCCATTTATAACCGACTTCAAAAAGGAGGAGGTTTTCAAGTCAGCTGTATTTTTTTTTTCACAGCACGTAGCCTTAGTTTTGAACAAAATTGTGATAAGAACATAAATTAATATTTAATGCAGCTTCAATAATGTGCAAGCAAGATTACTATGTACTGGTTTTTTTCTACTATTATTGTCTCTGGTACCTACTGGTTAGCGCTGGGCTGTTAATAGACGCCAATCTGTTTTCTGTGCAAATGCGCCCTACTCTCATTTTTTCAATTTTATTTTGATAGGTTCTCGATATTCGTTAAGCAAGCTTCGGAATGGAGATTGCAAAGGGAGTTATAAAATTGACTGACGATGTACTTAGCCATTGTGTAAATGATTTTCTATAGGGAAACTTTGTATCAAAGCTGAATAATGGAACCATGTGTTCGGAGGTATAACAGTTTGGACTATCCATTTAAATAAGAAATGCCCCTCAATATTAGCCGTGGTGGCCCCGGCTGAAGAATAGGCCCTTCCATATCTACCCGTGGATGTCGTAAGAGGCGACTAAGGGAAAAAAACTAGGGGATGGGCAGCAGCGATCCCTATTTTAAAAGATAGTAACTGCACTCGAACCGCGTGCACAGCGTGGTGAGTATTGGCAAATTCCCCCCACACGATGGGAAGTAGCTCTGGAAATCTGTGGGGGAGGCCTATGTTCAGCAGTGAACATCCTACGGCTGAAATTATCATGATGATGATTTACATACAACGTTCTCCACGTGTTACAGACAATTATAGTGCGAACCATATAATACAAGGTGATTCATAATATGTATGCCATCCCGAAAGGGGCTTATTCTACACCCAATTGGCAATAAAGTTTTTTCATTGAAACATTTTTCATTGAAAAAACTATACGAAAATCAGCTATTTTGTGGTCAAATCAGGTCAAACTCAATGAATCAGCTGTTTTAGGAAGCAATCTTGATTCCGAACTTCTGGTACGTTTAGTTATTAGTTCTAAAGATGATAAAAATAACAAAAACAGCTAATTTGAGAAAGATTGTGAAAAGAAAATAATCAAAATATTGTATTTTTTCGCTAATAGCAATAGCTAATAGCTTTTCGGTGATTCATTAAATGTATACCATCCCTTTCAGGATGGTATACATTTTATGAATCACCTTGTATAACCATATACTGGCCACAGAAATAAACCAACGTCAATTCGACCTTGGTCGAAGTTGGTGGTTGTTCCGACCGTGTGGAGACACTTTCAGGAATTATACTGTTCAGTGACTATTCATTCATTTATCGAGTCAATGGTTCCTTTTTAGGTCACTTGCGTTGTTAAATTTATTGCAAACACAATCAATATGAGTTATTTTGTTTTAACATTATAAAAAAAGCTAGAGCTTCGATTGTGCTACGAAATTGCTACGAATGTGCTACGAAGTGCTACGCGATGCTATAGAACGACCAGAAGCCTTTACCACGATCCTTACTCTTATTTTGAGTACAAATTAATTATGTTCACATAAATATAAGTTACATAGTACTTAAATAGAAAAAAATATTACTCTAAATTACGCAGTCAGGTTAAAATAAGAAATAGGCTCACGGCTGTCTCTCAGCTCTTTAAGATATCGAAAGATTAGCCAGTGCCAAATCCAAACACATGCCAACCTTTTGCAGTTGTGGTAGCACACCCATCGTTACTTGTAAGTATTCCAACTTATTTCCTCAAGATGTTTTCTATTGTTCAAAGATAAAATTCATTGGTGTTACCGAGACTCAAACCCTCGGATCTGCGGATTGAAAGTCGAAGTACCTCCCAATAGGTCACGGCTCTATCAATACATCTAATAACGCTTTTGTTCAGTAATTGAGAGGTTGATGTTTGACCTCATCCTCTCATTTACTGAACAAAAATACCCCAAAAACAAAAACGTAGCCAAAAAATCTTCTAATATCCTACTAAATAGCCTCACAGAAGAAAAGAAATCCCACTAATTGATTCGAAATGCCGAAACGACTGAGCGTGCATTAACATTATATCATTTAGAGTCTATGCCCACTGCAACGTATCATGCCATGAACGTAACCGAACCGGACGGGCATCTGCAACGCTGGCGCCGACCGAACGTTCGTGCCTACGCATATGCCCGTGATCTTTTACACAATATATTTTATGACACACTATGGTATTTTCATACAACCATAACATAACATAAGTAAGTACGAAAATAACCAGGAACTTTGTTTGGTTCAGACGGGCGATAACCTCATATAACAGTGTAAATCTCAGTGGGCAGGCCATATAGCTTGCAAAACTGACATCCATTGGAAAATAACGGTTCTCGAATGGCGGGTACGAACCGGGTGACGGAGTGTTGAAAGCCCCTTTGATGGACAAACGACATTGTGAAGGTTGCGGGAAATCAGTGGATGGAAAATTATCAAACTGTTCGTCACAGCACTCTTTGGGGCGTCTATGTCCAGCAGTGGACTTTACAGGCTGACGATGATGATGATTAAATTGTATAAATAATATTGTTCGGTTACGGTCATGGTATGGTACGTTGGAATGGGTAGATACCTTTAATGTAAGGAAAAGATTTGTTTCACCATTCAATAGGAAAGGTTCTGTAAGAGCTATTAAGTTAATCCTCTTACTGCGTACCACGATAAAAAACGATACAAACGCATCGCTTAAACATGCATCCATTGCTGGGTTTCTTTTGCCAACTTTTATGTATTTTGTATAAAACCAGCGATGGTTGATGAATTCTAATGGGATGGTAGATAAGTTGGTAGTGATTAAATAACGTTGCGTAGGGTGGAGGGGGGTAAAGCGAAGGCCGAGCAATCAGCGCTAAGCTCAGACAAACAAGACATGGATGCGCCTTGAGCGAGGGTTTTCTTTTGTAGGTATATTTTACTAATTTCTAGCGATTTTTCTAGTTTTTTTTCTCACAGAAAAGAAAGAAGTAATCTGAAAGCTGTCTGTTTTCTTTTGGTATAAAATCACAAACAAATACTTACCTAGATACTTAAAAAACAGACTCCTGTTACTCAGGTACCTACAAATACATAATAATTAGAAGTTTAGTGATTTTTAGGTACCTATAGGTACTAAGTAACAGGGAATGTAAAGAAAGTTAAAATATTTATTTGTGAAATTATTCACTTTGTTCATAGTCGATTGGTATCTCCGCGAGCAAGTATTACCTATTATTAATAATATCTTTATTTCAGGCTACGTGAAACTTGTTTAATATGCCAAATGGCCCATATTAATAACCTTACCGACAAACATACATATAATACCAAACTTAAACAACTACACCATATCTAGAGTCAGGAACTTTTCTTGATCGTATGCGCCTCACTGTAGCGACGGTAGACAACTCCAGCTGATCAGAAGTCAGGTGCGAGGAATTTGTACTTGGCTCGTACCTGGAGCTCTTAAGACTTCAAGTTAGTCGTCCTACGGGACTCCAGATCTTTCAGGCCATGTAAAATGGATTTTCCATTCGGAAAATGTATATGCTAGTGTTCTCAAACGTTGAAGGAAAATATCGTAAGGAAACCGGTGTGTCATAAAACCTAAAAATTCGAAGACACGTGACATGTACACGAAAGGAGCCTCTAAGAGGCGCACTTTCAGTACACTGATTCTATCATCGACGGTCATAGGCCCTTTTCAGGGCCGATGCGACAAGAAGAATAGGCCGTGTACAAGGACTTCAGTAGCTGGACTGATCCGACAACGGCCTCTTTCCTAAACATACCGGAGAATACTCTCCGCTGTATTTTTGTAGGTCCTAGTATTTTTTTACTACTTACTATACTCATTGTATAATACACAAGACTAGTTAAATCAATAGGACACACCATACAATTTGAATAACAAACACAGTACCACACATAGTTGGAATCAGTAAATACAACTCGCAGATTCCTCAGGGACTGACGGAAAGTACACGTTGCTTGCTGGAGCAGGGTACTGTTGGGGAAAACGCAGAAGCTCTGAATATAATTTACTCAGTAATTCAGTAATTCATTTATTGTTTGTGAATCAGGTACATTTAACAGTCAGTTCATAGGACTAGTCTAGATCGCTAGATTCTGCCACTTGGGCGTACAAACATTTAATTAACATTTACAACAATTATTAAAGCATGCATTAATTTAGTTATCTGCCTTTATTACATCGTCAAAAATTATTATACATTCATAGCTCCATTCTTCAGATATAGGTATGTTTCTTAATTTTACTAGGTAGTATCTTGTCCTACAAGGTAGCTTCGCACGGTTTTTAGATCGATTACATCGATGTACAACACTAACTCCATTGAAAATCGATAACAACAAAGGTTCACCTAACATCACTACAGTTCGCTTATGATTCCCTCATTCTTTTTTCGTGCGAGGTAGCGAACGCACGCGCACAAGTTCACGTCTACGTTACAAGTTCATACAAGTTCCGCTCCGCTGCAATCAAAGTGTGGTTTAAAATGCCGAAACGGAAAAGTGAAGACCAATTGATCCAGCTTTACAAAGCAAAGATTCAAAAACTTGAAAAACAATGGGCTGGTCGACGTCGTCGAATTATTGTTTCCTCAGATTCTGAATCTGATTCGGAAAATGAAGGTAAATAAATTTACACCTACTTTGTCTCGATCACTTTTTCTTTACGATCGAACTCAACGAAACTCGTTGAAACCATCTATAAGTCTGCCGGGCGGTTAACTGCGGGTTATTCACGAAGGCTAGACATGATGTGATAAAAACCTGGAGGTTGACTGAGAGTCATACACGAAGGTCATAAAATGGGCATAGTTATGCCTATCATAAGAAATAAAGAACAGAGTCCAGTACTCAAAACTTTTGTTCGTATTTTTTTTGCAACTACCCGCAAAATATATTACTACATAAAATTTTATTTCTTTTTATAGAAATCGAAACCCCACTACATGACGATTTGAAGGAAACACCTGCCCTTGTTGATGACAGTCTAGTGGCCACGGAAAATACTCCGTTCTCTGACGAAACGCTGCCCGACTCATTACCGACGGAAAACCAAACTTCCCTCGAAGCAGCTCCTGAAATTGATGCGATTTCAGAACTAGACCCTGAAATACGGCTCGCGTTGGGAGACTCAGTGGAAGAAATGCCAGCGTATGGCGAGAATATTCATGCCGATCTGGCTAAGCGATGGCTTCCCATACTGCGTAAAGGTCTGGCGAAAGATGTGAAGGAGAAACTTTTAAAGGAACACACTGTTCCGGATAACTGTAGGCTATTAAAAGCCCCAAGCTTAAACCCAGAAATTGCGGCAGCCGTTGCCGAGATAGTTCGGTCCAGAGACAGAAAACTAGAGGCAAAACAAGGTCAATTAGGCCTCGGTATTACCGCCATATCTAAGGCTATGACTATATTATTGGGCAATGGGCAAAAGGTAGAAGTTATCAAACTCCTTTCTGAAGGTTGTAGAATTTTATCAGACCTTCACTATACAGAGACACAGACACGATCTAAGTTAATAACACCGTGCTTAGATAAAGCGTTCTTGAACATAATTCAAGATGAAGAAAGGGACGACACTCTTTTTGGAACAAAACTATCAGAAAAAATCAAATCTGCAAAGGTTATAGAAAAACAGGGTCTACAGATTAAGCGAAATGCACCAGTAGCGGCAAATAAGTCAACGCTTCCACAACAAACGCCTGCACGCCGGCAGGCGGGAAACTGGACAGCCCCTCCTCGGTTCCCCACGTCGGCAAACAGGGGGGGGGCGCGGAGGGTTCACATCAGGCCGACCCGCACTGAACGCGACCTACAGGAAAACTCAAACTCAGGCGCCGCTGCCACTGCCGCCAGCAGCGTCGGCGCCGCAGACCAGACAGGCCGCCAACCGACAACGTGCTCCGACAAGACATTAACAGCAACCCAGGAACATGCAGGCAGACTGCACCATTATTATAACTGCTGGTTAGCTATCACAAAAAATAAGTTTGTCTTAGATTGTGTTTTGAACGGTTATCGTATACCTATAGCCAGTACAGTAACTCAACCCTACGTACCAACTGCAAAACAGGTTTCTCAGTATGATAAACAATTAATGCAAACGGCTATAGACAATTTGTTAGATCTTGGTGCAATATCTGTTTGCAAAAATGAGGAACTACAATTTTTATCATCAATATTTTTAACACCAAAACCTAATGGTACACATAGATTTATTTTAAACCTGAAGTCATTTAATATATTCGTTCAGAAAGATCACTTCAAGATGGAAGATTACAGAACTGCATGTAATCTTTTACCTAAAAACGGCTACGAAGCGACTATCGACCTAAAGGAGTCATACTTGTTAGTACCTATCCATATTGATGATAAAAAATATCTGAGATTTCAGTTTGAGAATATTACCTATGAATTTAATGCTTTATGTTACGGCCTTTCAACCGCCCCAAGAACTTTCACAAAAATAATGAAAGAAGTTTTCACTTACCTAAGAAATCGCGGCTTCAGTTCGGTATCATACCTAGATGATACGCTTTGCCTAGGAAACAGCTACAAAGAATGTCTGCATAACGTTAGGGAAACTGTAAAACTTCTCGAATGTTTAGGATTCGTCATTAACTACGAAAAAAGTGTACTCGAACCGAAACAAACCTGCAAATTTCTAGGCTTTGTATTTAATACGGTAGATATGACAATAACGTTACCCGAAAACAAGCGTAATAACACAAAAATATTTGAAATTACCGCGATGCACTATTCGAGAATTTTCACAATTTATAGGCGTCTTGACTGCAGCTTGTTCAGCTGTAAAATACGGCTGGGTATATACAAAAATATTGGAGAGAGAAAAGTTCCTAGCTCTTAAAAATCATGCTAATTACGACGCAAAAATCAAACTGCCAACAGTTTTATTGCCAGATTTATATTGGTGGAAAGCAAATATACTAGTCGCTAAAAAGTCAGTAGTTCCTACAACATACGCTCTAGAAATCTTCACTGACGCTTCCAGGTCTGGTTGGGGTGCCGTCTGTAACGGAATGCGTGCAAATGGACGTTGGAAAGAAAGTGAACTAATGTTTCACATTAATTATTTAGAGCTTCAAGCGGCTTTCCTTGGACTTAAATGCTTTGCTCAAAATAAATCTGGTTGTGATATATTGATGCGCATTGATAATACTACAGCCATAAGCTATATTAACAGGATGGGTGGAATACAATTTCCCCACTTGAATAACCTAGCAAGGTCCATTTGGCAATGGTGCGAGCAGCGAGGGTTGTGGTTGTTTGCCTCATACATTAACACGAAAGACAATAAAGAGGCAGACGAAGAGTCGAGACGAATTAACCCTGATACAGAGTTGGAACTCTGCTCTCACGCATTCGAGACTATTGTAGAAAAGTTTGGTCAACCTCATATAGACCTGTTTGCATCTCGCACCAATGCCAAGTGTGAAAGATTCGTTTCGTGGAAGCCGGATCCTGACGCATTCACCGTTGATGCCTTCACGCTTTCTTGGCATCATTATTATTTTTATTGTTTTCCTCCATTATCAATGATCCTTAAATGCTTACACAAAATTGTTAGCGAACAATCAACTGGAATTATTGTGTTTCCCTACTGGCCTTCTCAGGCATGGTTTCCCCTCCTCAACCATTTGTTAAAGTCAGAGGTGATATACTTTAACGATGCAATACGGTCTCATTACAGAGTGCATCTGCCACAGGAGATTACCCTGGGTGCCGCGATTGTCTCAGGCAAGCGTTAACACGACGGACAGTTCCACAAGAGGCTTTAGATCTTATGGTTGCTTCATTATCAGCGAGTACTTTAAAGCAATATAACACAACATATAAAATGTGGTGGAGTTACTGCTCCATTAATAATATCAATTATTTAGAAGCTCCAGTCACTGCGGTTATTTTGTTTTTGACTGAACATTTTAATAAAGGAGCCTCATACGGTACCCTGAATACTCACCGTTCGGCTCTCTCATTGTTGTTAGGAAATGAAATAGGTTCTAATGAACAAATCTCACGTTTACTCAAAGGAGTGTACAAACAGAGGCCAACTGTACCTAAATATAGCTTCATATGGGACCCTCAAACGGTCCTCAACTTTTTATGTGAATGGTACCCTAATGATAATTTACCCCTAGATCAACTCACTAAAAAACTAGCAATGCTTCTTGCATTATGTACGGGTCACCGCGTACAAACCATTTCGGTTATAAAATTAACAGATTTAGTGTTTTCTCCAAATCAAATAGTTATCACTATCTCAGATCTGATTAAAACATCAATTGCGGGTCGAGAGCAGCCGACCTTAATATTACCCTATTTCAATGATAAACCTAATATTTGCCCAGCTAAATGTTTAAGTGATTATTTGTCTGCGACAAAAAATTTAAGAAATGACATAAAATACTTGTTTGTAACCCACAAACGGCCACATAAGCGTGCCACGACACAATCTATCAGTCGATGGATAAAAGATGTGCTAGCTGCGAGTGGTATCGACGTGGCGATGTTCAGCGCGCACAGCACGCGGCACGCCGCCACGTCGAGCGCGCGCTCAGCCGGCCTCTCCGTCGATTCTATCCGTAAGGCAGCTGGCTGGACTGTGAACTCGCAAGCTTTTGCAAAGTTCTACAACCGTCCGATTGTCGTAGAAAACTTTGCAAGATCAATCATAGAATCATAATTATTTTTATAATGGAAATATTTTTAGTTACTTTAATTATGTACTTAATTAAGATCAGGCATTATTGTATCTGAATAAAGAGAACATTTATTTTCAATCATAAATGCAATTTTTATTTAAATTTAAGCTTGGTTGAAGAAATATTGGAATGTAAGGAACCCAAAACTTTAGGCAGGTACTCTAAACATCTACCTAGTAAAATTAAGAAACATACCTATATCTGAAGAATGGAGCTATGAATGTATAATATATGATTAAACGAACTTCACAAGTGAAATTCAATCATTATTATACGAATAGCTCCATTCGAAGATATAGGAACCCACCCTCCACAGCCCAATCAAAGTTTTGGGTAATCTCTAAAAGAATGAGGGAATCATAAGCGAACTGTAGTGATGTTAGGTGAACCTTTGTTGTTATCGATTTTCAATCGAGTTAGTGTTGTACATCGATGTAATCGATCTAAAAACCGTGCGAAGCTACCTTGTAGGACAAGATACTACCTAGTAAAATTAAGAAACATACCTATATCTTCGAATGGAGCTATTCGTATAATAATGATTGAATTTCACTTGTGAAGTTCGTTTAATCATATAATATACATCTAAAAAAAATTATTAACATAGGTAATAAAAAGTAAGTAAATGCGAGTAATATGTCAGAAAAATATTTAAGTGAGTCAAATTAATTAGGTCAATAACTAAAATAAACAATAGTACGGTCATTTAAAAATTCATTTACAGTATAATATGCCTTGGCAATTAAAAAATCATTAAGTCCGTCCCTAAAATGGTTACTGGACAATTCACGAATCAATTTTGGAATTTTGTTGTAGAGTTTTGGTGCCATACAGAATACACTTGCATGTAGCAGCTTTGTTCTGCTTGGTACAATGCGTAATCTACCCTCAGATCGACTTCCAATTGCAAATTCCTCGAAAAGGTCAAGATTGTTTTTTACGAAAATCGCTACCTCGTAAATATATATTCCTGGAAATGTGAGCAGTTTTAAATTGATAAAGTGATCTTTACAGGAGTCTCGTCTTCGCAAGCCACAAATTGCTCTAAGGCATCGTTTTTGTGCTTTAAATACTCTAAGATTGTCTGTGGAGTTTCCCCAAAACATGATGCCGTATCTTAAAACGGAGGATACATGTCCGTGATAAGCAGTGAGCAAGGTAGATATATTAGACACTTGACTTAATTTAAAAAGAGCGTAAGAAAATTGTTTAAGCTTTTTACAGATATTGTCAACGTGTTGTTTCCAATTTAATTTATTGTCAATATTAAGCCCTAAGAACTTGGTAGAGTCGACTTCAGTCACTTTAGTGCCAAAATAGTTAATACCGATGTCATGATTAGCATTACTTCTTTGCTTGAAATTCATTAGGTAAGTTTTTGTCAGATTAATTTTCATGTTGTTAGACGATAGCCAATTGATAATCGATGTCAAAGTAGATTTAATGTCAGATTCAAAATTATGCGTCTTATCATTAACAAACAGCACAGTACTATCATCGGCAAATAGCGTTATAGAATGCTTAGTCACTTCAGGCATTACATTAATATAGATTAGAAATAGGAGTGGTCCCAAAACGCTCCCTTGGGGTACGCCGTGAGACACCACCCTAGCGCAAGATTCATATATGGTATCAGTGTGAGTTTTCGGACATATTTTATTAATTTGGGTCACCTGACTTCTATTATTAAGATATGACTTTATAAGAGCATTTACTAGTGGTTTTATAAACTGAATATACATACACCTAATTATAGTATTATTACTAGTATAGTATTATGTTATCTGTGGTATTATATACAGTTTATAATGGCTTATTCCAGAAATCCCCTGCGAGGATGCACTGCGTAGGGGATTCTTGGACTTGACTTACTTATTCTCGTAATTAATTCAGTGGTTTTTTTGTGTTAGGTATTGGACATTTTTTATGTTTTATGGAGATACTTACCTTACCCAAAAAAACTATAATATACTTCACGCAATTTACTCGCTCGATCAGTAAAGAAAAATTACTAACTAACAGTCCACTGCTGGCCCTCAGAATACAAGTGCTGGCCGTAGGTAATGCACCTTACTACAATTTTTTTTCATGTGTTTTCAGTACTCCGAAAAAGTGGGACAGTTTCAGTTGCAATAATAATAATTGCAAGTGATTTTCTCCCTAACTGTACCGCAGTAGCTGAGTCAAAGCCCAACGTTGTTAAGAGTTGCAGAGCTGCGTAAAGGAAAAGTTTTGAAGTTTTGAGAGGCGAAAACGCAATATCAGAGCTTTAGACAATTTTACACTACACGACACTCGACACTACACTATCGTTTATCGCCGCGATAGACAACAGGACAATTTATCTATAACGGTTATCGTGTAGTGTAAAAAGAGAGCCTATTTTTAGAGAGAGGCTACGCTCGTGTGGTAACTACCTAAAATGAAACTTAGGTGTTATTCCAGAAAATAATCTATCTCTGTACTAAATTTCATCCAGATCCTGTTCGTCGACGTGACGTCCTATCGTGTCGCATATCTACTGTGAGGTTTAGATGGAAAGTAAAATGCATTAGGGCGCAGTTTTGGTTCCTAATAAAATGCTGGATTTATTGGATTTGTAGAACTTAGGTAAGAACAACGCCAATTTATTTATTTATTTGGTTTATTAACGATTGTTGTAACAATTCATGCTTAGCCTAAAATTCTAGATACTTACTTATTTCACAATCAATTATAGATAAACACAGCATGCGATTAAAAAAAAATAACTTAATGTAACTAGTTAGACGTTAGGAGAAGGTCCAATTGGTATAAGAGAGAAGGAAAATACATTTATATTGGAAACATAAGCACAGTACCAACTCATCAGAGAAGACACTATAGGTTAAAAAGGTACTACATTCCATTTTGAAAAAGGATCATCGAAAAAAATCATAGGCACCAAGCCGTGTTTGTTGCCTGATTCTTTTAGGCTTGGTCGCGAGGAACAGGCGTAGCTTCACCTAGTTTCTTAGACGTTTCAAAGTGATCCTAGTGATTTTATTGAAATAATTCTGATTTCATTTGAGAAGAAGTAAAAATATGGCCTTTACCTACCTAATACAACGTGTCCATACCATAACCGTGCTATGAAATTTGACTGGCCTCATAGCTCAGTTAGTAGTAACTCTGCCTTCTGCGCTAGAGGTCGCGGGTTCGATCCCCGTACTGGACAAACATTTGTCTGATAAACACAGATGTTTGTTCTGTGTCTGAGTGCTAAATATTTATCTATTATATATATCAGTCTCTGGTACCCATAGTACAGGCTATGCCTAGTTTGGGATCATTTGACCGTGTGAATATGTCCGGAATATTTATTTTTTAGACAAGTGACGGGCACTACTGTGCCTACTAGAACGTATCATTATATTCTCGTTGTGAATTCAAAGGGAAGAAAAAGGATCATCGAAAAAAATTATAGGCACCAAGCCGTGTTTGTTGCCTGATTCTTCTAGGCTTGCGAGGAACAGGCGTAGCTTCACCTAGTTTCTTAGACGTTTCAAAGTGATCCTAGTGATTTTATTGAATTAGACACATTCTGATTTCATTTGAGGAGAAGTAAATATATGGCCTTTACCTACCTACTACAACGTATCATACCATAACCGTGCTATGAGCTTTTTTTTTGACATAGCTCAGTTAGTAGTAAGTAACTCTGCCTTCTGCGCTAGAGATCGCGGGTTAGATCCCCGTACTGGACAAACATTTGTCTGATAAACACAGATGTTTGTTCTGTGTCTGGGTGTTAAATATTTATCTATTATATATCTCAGTCTCTGGTACCCATAGTACAGGCTATGCCTAGTTTGGGATCAGTTGACCGTGTGAATATGTCCGGAATATTTTTTTTTATACTACTGAGGTGGCAAACAAGCTTACGGCCCACCTGTTGGTAAGCGGTTACCGTAGCCTATGAGCGCTTGCAATACCAGAGGCATCACGCACGCGTTGCCGACACCTCCCCCTCCCCCCCCCCCTAAAGAGCTCTGGAAACCTTACTCATCGCAGGAACACAACACTATTTGAAACAAATAGTGTTGTGTTATTTGGCTGCGATCTTCTGTAAGGCGGAGGTACCTCTCCAGGCGGGCTGCTCCAATTCAGAACGAGAAAATCTCGCTGTGCCCTACCTCCGGGTAAAATATTAACGGGTAGAATATTTATTTATCAGACAAGTGACGGGCACTACTGTGCCTACTAGAACGTATCATTATATTCTCGTTGTGAATTCACTGTAGGTCTACACGCTACGCTGTTGGTAGGTGCTGGAACGTTCTAGTGGGCATTGTTTCATAATTTATACAAGGAATATTTGAATGATAATTCCTTTCCAAAGATGAACACGGAATACCTACTGACAGCTTCAAGTTACACTGTCTGTCGTCCTCTGGCAGTAAAATTTTCTCAGATACTAAAAGAAAATGGAGTTTCTTTGGTTCAAAAATATATTATGAACAAAATGTATCTACCTAATCCACTTTGTATTAAAATTAAGGAGAAAAGAGCTCACTCCGTTAGGGAAGATAAAAACACGTTTTCTAAGTAGGTACCTATTTTACTTGCCACTTTAATCTTAAGAGGGAAAGTGCGAGTACCTTAAGTTACCTTTAATAGAGATGTAAAGTGCCTTTATGAGATGTTTTCAATTGAATTTGTAGCAAGTGGAAATATAAATAGGTCATAAACTCTCGAAGAAAGGAATAAGAGGTTTATTGAACCATCATCAGTCTGAAGAAGTCCATATGCCTCACCATAGATTCCAGAGCGATTTTGTGTGGCTGGTAACAAACGGCTACCAGCAATAGTTATTAGGTCATCTTATTGAATTACTAAATTAATCGGTGAAGTTTATTGAACTATTATCATCATCATCAGTCTCATGAAGTCCACTGCTGGACATAGACCTCATAGATTCCAGAGCGGCCATCTTGAGCGGCCTGCACAAAGCCAAGACCGGCCGTAGCACGGAAGCGACTAACCTAACCTAACCTATCCATTGGTGACCGCGCTGAAGCTAATGTTAGAACGACTAGGCCACCTACGCCACGCTACGTAGGCATAACATTATCCTTAGGTCTTCTACACCATTTCCTCAACAAAACATCGCAATTTGAACATACCAATTTTTTATTTACAAAACTTGGAGTTTCACCCGAACTCGTTTTTCAACCAGACGCAGGGTACCCTTAATCACAAACTTCGCTACATAAATTCAACATTCCGAATTTACGTTAAAACTACGTTCCCAAATGTATTTTGGTACGTAAAAGGATTAGCAGTAAAGAGAATATATTGGACGTTATACCATTAACTGCAAAAACAGTTAAAAAGTTCTCGGGGATTTCAAATGTGACCACTTTACTGTGCCATGGACAATAAGCTTTAGTATAGGTACCTTGGAGCCAACATAAAAAGTAAATAATGATAATAACATCCATAGTCCTGACCCATGGTAATTTATTTATTATTTTCATCATCATCAGTCTGATGAAGTCCACTGCTGAACATTATTTTAATTTTATTATTTTAAAACTAGCGAATTATTTTTTTCTTATTATCATACTAGTAGGTATCTATTTTATGAATTATTAAAAACTAGCGATTTATTATGTTTTTCCTATTAGAAAATCGGTATTTTTTTATTGTTATAAAACTACCGAATATTTTTTTTCTTATTATCGTAACATTTTTGAAAATTTGCATTTAAATTAGTTCAAACTATAACCAGCTCCTAAATAAATACCTAGGTACCTATTTTTTCTTACAATATGTACGATATCTACTGCATTCCAGGAAAATCTGAACAATTTAAGGGTGTGAATGGTAAAAAAACACATTAATCCGATACTTAAAACATTTATTTTCAACTAATCTAAAAGTCATACTTTTATAACAAGAACTATAATTATAAATACGACTACAGACTAGACGTAGAACTTTGTCAAAGTAAATACATTAAACCGTTTCCAAGTAATAATTACAGTAGTTTATATGTGAGAGTAATAATGAGCAGGATGTAGAGAGAAAGTCAAAATCAAGGCGTTTATTTCAATAAAATCACTAGGATCACTTTGAAACGTCTTAGAAACTGGGTGAAGCCTGTTCCTGTCCTGTCCGCCTAGGCCCGTTCTACTTAAAGAAAAATTATTTAATATTTATTATTTAATTTTATATGCTTGTATTATTTCTAATAGCTTATCGTTCCATAGTGTGCAGTTCTAGTAGATCATAGATAACGTTTCGATGACATAAATCAGTGGCGTTACAGTTCATACATTCCTGGTCTATAGCTTGCTCAGTATTACTCTGAAGTTAAAATTGACAAAGTTCTAACTCCCAGAGGAAGATGTTGGCAGTTAAATAACAATTTTGACACCGACATTGTAACTTATCTAAGTATATTAAAATGTTAAAACATCAGTCTTTCAAAATATAGTTTAAATTATACAAAATAAATTCGTTTGACTGAAAGATTTCGAAAACAAAAACTTATATTATGGGGGAAAATTAGTTTTTTTTTTGAAAAAGAAAATATGTGCGCCACAAACGGTGAAGGAAAACATCGTGAGGAAACTAGTTAGTATTTTTGTGAGTGACGATGCGCTTTCAGCCTGCCACGTATGGAATGCTGTACCATAATGTGAATGTGCCATATGTTCGAGAATATGTCATGAGTTATTTTCTATCATCTAAAAATATGGCAGGTTTCAGAGAAGTCACTAAAAATTTACTAGAGCTTCTGCTTTTCAATTACCCAGTTAAGATGAGTTAGTTTCTCGCCCGATCCATAAAAGATAATAAAAGTTAAATCGTGTTATCTACGTACGATAATCGCAAATAACGCACGATAATCGCACGTAGATTTTTTGTTTATTGCTAAATGTAACCATAATTATGAGCGCGATTATCGCTTGGAGATTACCGCATGCGATTTTCAGTGTGCAAAAAAATCTGTAAATGTAAATCGTCTTAAATCTAACCATCAAATCTTATTATGGCTTGTATTTGATATGCTTATAATTAGTTTAAGTAAAACTTTTAAGTAAATCATACTTACGTTGATATTAACTTAACTTATTTTAGTTGTTATCTGTTATGGTGCGGCGTTCTGCAATGACCTGTAACAAATTATTTTGTTGAAAAATATTTGGATGTGTGGAGTGACGAGAATGGACAAAATAAGAAATGAGTACATCAGAGGAAGTTTGAAAGTAGCGCCAGTGACGGAAAAGTTGAGAAGTAATAGGTTAGCATGGTATGGGCATGTCATGAGGAGGGATGGAAGTCATGTAACGAGAAGAGCGTTAGGTATGAATGTGGAAGGATATAAGGGAAGAGGTAGACCAAAGAAAAGATGGATGGATTGTGTGAAAGATGACATGAGTAGGAAAGGAGTGATATGACGGCTGATAGAGGCGAGTGTAAGAGAAAAATATGTTGTGCCGACCCTACATTATGTGGGACAGGGGCAGGAAGAAGAAGAAAAAGTAGAAAAATATTAAAACAAGATTATTTACAGAAATAAACTTAAAACTAATATAAGTTAATATATACAAAATACACAAGAAACAGTTGAGCTATCTAAAGACCGTTACAAACGATCTATATTTGAACAAGATATATTTAAACAGGATATTTTTTGGTCAGCTTAAAGCCCTGCTTGCTTGTCGTGTCACTGATTCGTTCTTGGTCTGTATTAGGTCAGTGACCAGGCTGCGGTATGGGGGCCCTGAAAAGGTACATGACCGTCGGTGAAGGAATCAGTGTAGTGAAAGGATTAAAGTGCATACAGAAAACATCGTGAGGAAACCGGCATGTCCTAGAACCTAAAAATTCCAAGACATGTGCACAAAAAGGAGCCTCTAAGAGGCGCACTTTAATCCTTCCACTACGCTGATTCCTTCCCCAACAGTCATAGGCCCTTTTCAGGGCCACCATACCTCAACCTCACCATCCGGGAGTGGACAAACATCGCCAGCGTCGAACATCTATTTCGCTTGGCGCAAGACAGAGAGAAATTCGCTGAGCTGACAGCTAACCTCCAGTAGTGGAGAGCCACCACAAGAAGAAGATACCTCAACCTGGTCACTGATCAGAAGAACCAAGAAAGAATCAGTGAAAAGACAAGCAAGCAAGGAAGGGCGATAAAAGCGCCCTAATCATATAGCCCCTAGGGTGAACTTTCAAACGTAACTTACGTCGTGGTACAACGTTAACGGTGGCTTTCGACGTACTATCGCTGTCATCTGACTCGGAACGGGTTTGGAAGCTCGTTTCTGTGAAAAACACACCCGTTAGACTTTTTTAAACTTTAAAATAAATAAATTTTAAATTTTAATTACAAGGTGGTTCATAATATGTATGCCATCCCGAAAGGGGCTTATTCTACACAACCAATTGGCAATAAATTTTGTAATAATAAAAAAAAAATTAAATAGGTACTGAAGTTTTCTTTTCGCTCAAATTATTTATTTTCTTTGGTAGAATAACCTCCTTTCGGGATGGAATACATGTTATGAATCACCTTGTATAGGATATTTAATATCCTACTATCTTACTTATATTATAGATGCGAACGTTTGTGAGGATGTTTGGATGTTTGTGGTTCAATCACGCCGTAACAGTTCAACCGATTTCGATGAAACTTGGAATAGAGTTCTTTACCTAGAATAGCATATAGGCTACTTTTTATCTAGGTACCACGCGAGCAAAGTCGCGAGCGCAAGCTAGAAAAAAAAAAACCAAGCGAGATGGAGATATAAGGATGTTAGTCACAGGAATATCCACACAACTGACAGGACATGTCATTTTTTCCGATTGACATTTGAGGGCGTACGATAAAGCTCAATCATGATCATCAGCCTGATGAAGTCTGAAGAATCATGCAAATATGCATAACACAAACTAATATTTACAGACGCTTTACACCAGCATCCTCTGGGTTAACTGTACACTGAAATCACTCAATGCCCTGCGCGTCCAGTACAATAATGGCTTGAGGATGCTTTTGGGGCTGCCTCGTTTCTGTAGCGCGTCAGGAATGTGTGCAGAAACAGGTGTGATGGATTCCACGCAATCGAGTTGCCTCCTTGATGCGCCGCGAGCGAGTTAGCACCAAAAGCCTATTCGTCACCATACTGGACAAGGTTGACTGTCCCGTCGTGCGGAAATGGAATGCCGTACATATGGCTTCCAGATCCTCTATGTTTAATGTGCGTTAGGTTAGTTAATTAATGTTTTGGGCTCTTTAAAATTATATTTCTGTATGGACCTGTCTGAAATAAATGAACTTATTAATAAATGTATTTTCTTTCTTTCTTTCTTCTTTCTTTCTTTCTTATTATTTATTATTATTATAATATTGCAAGCCCCTAAAATTCAAACTCGAAATTGACTTTATTCAGTACAGATAAAAATCATTTTGATAAATTTCATATGACATACCGCACACAGTTTGAACACGGCTGAACGCTATCGTGAGTTATCCGTGCTTGGGGCACAGTACAGCCATCGATCAATTTACTCCCGTATAAACTTGCAATTCTGTCTGTCCGTCCGAACTCTGAGAGCGGTCGACGCCATTAATATTATTTAATAAGATCAAGATAGATGAGAGCGCGGATGGACATTAAGAGATTTCGGGGTACGGTTTTGGAGTTCCGTAGTCCTAGGCCCACGGTCCAGACTAGAGCATTTTGTGAATTTTTAGAAATACTCTTTTCGGAGGAGGTATGGCACAGCGAGATTTTCTCTTTCTAATTTCGACAGAAGATCGCAGCCAAACAACATTATTTGTTTCAAATAGTTTTGTGTTCCTTGCGATGAGTAAGGTTGCCAGAGCTCTTCATGGGGGAGGGGGTTTGGGGTCGGTAACGTGTACGTGATGCCATGCAAGCGCTCATAGGCTACGGTAACCACTTAATAAATGTTTTTTTATAATATCCCAAAAATTCGACTCCGACAACTTCCTCCTAGATACGGAGATGCTCTAACCAACTAAGCTACGGAGATACTTCCAGACGGAGCGAATTTCTTTAGGACATCCAACGGCTTAAAGCGCCATCCGCAGCACTTAATAAATATCCGTTGCTGCGTAAAGGAGGACAAAATAAAGAACCAACTAACACACTTTCGCATATAATATTAGTTGAGGATAAACTAATAGTAGATTATGCAACAAGGGCTTAATGTAGTGTATTATGTCGCGGGCACTATATTGAACCCCGAGAACGAGGGATTCTATGGTTAAGGCAAGAATCCTGAGTACGAGGGGTTCAAAATCGCCCAAGACAAATACACATTTAAGCCCACGATGCATACTCTACTTTTTATACTTTCTGCGAGGCAATTGAAGAAATGATTTTTCTGGAAGTAAGTTTCCAACTATACCAGAGGCTTCAGATTGTATGCATTCTGGAGTCGAATCAAAATCACTGTCGTCGTCACTTGACAATTTTTAGAAGTTTATTCGAATCGAAACTGAATTTCGGTGTCGATAACAGCACAGCAGTTTGAGCGCTTGGCGCCTATTTTTATTTTTTTGTAGTCTATTGTGTAGTGGTTAGTTCGACATTCGAATAAATCCTTCTTCGAGCGCGGGTGAAAATGAATTTCGTAAAGATTTCATGTTTTTCTTTTTTTTTAATTTGTAGGCAGTGCAAAGAAAATGATAATATACAGCCTAATTAGAATAAAAAACTCATTGCACCCAAACATTTTTGAAACCAACCTCGATCAAGCACGACTACATGGGTTGCATTCCAAATTCAAATCACATTATGTCCCATGGGAAATAATGAAATTCAGTACAACATTATGAACCGGCTAGACCGTAGGGCTGTAATGACTTACTTTAGGAATGGTTTGCATGACACATAATATGCCATTGACGAGCAGGATTTTCAATTTTCGAAGTATACGGAACCACGCGACACTTTCATTTCTAGCTACGGACAAGTGTCAGAAAGTTGCTTTAAAGATTAATTCCGAGTTTAATTGACAGTTTTTCTCCAAAAATTACAGGAATCCGAACTTTCATTATTACCATTTCCACAAAGAAAAACTTTTGCCGATTTGCAAACTAATTAAAAAAGATAATTCATAAAAGTTGGACAATTGGAATTAATTAACTTTAAAGTTAGTCGGAAAACGGCGGCCATGGATCGATATTGAGATTTATATATAAATTAGCTTCGTTGGTTCTACATGTATTTACATAGAGAGTATATCATGTAGAGAGGATGAACGAAAGAAGATTGACGAAACAGGTGTATAAGGAGAGTGTGAATGGGAAAGTTGGAAGGGGAAGACCTAGGCGTACGTTTAGTGACCAAATCGATAACGTTTTGGAAAAAGGCCAGATCAGCACCATGCGCAAGCGGTGCACATCCCTGGGGCGCAGAATCAGGGCCAGCTCCAACAGCATACTGAATGTTTTGTCAACCAGGTTCGACTGCGAGTGCCTAAACCATTGCGGTATGGTACATGCGCAGTACCTGAAGTAGATTCCACCTACTCTACCTACTAACCTTCCAGTTCTGCATTCTGCAATAATAATTATAAATAATATGTGTGAGAGTGAATGAAGCAAAAGAGGTATGTCAGGATCGCAGCAAGTGGAAAGCCGTGGTCTCTGCCTACCCTATCTCGCCCTATCCTATCGCTCTACATTTGTATGTATGTTGATCCTACAGCATTCAAGACTAAAATGGAGTCATCATCATCATCAGTCTGATGAAGTCCACTGCTGAACATAGGCCTCCCCCAAAGAGTGCCATGACGAACGGTCTTGAGCCTTTTCCATCCACCGACTTCCCGCAACCTTAACAATGTCGTCGGTCCATCGGGTGGGGGGCCTTCCAACACTGCGTCGTCCGGTTCGTGGTCGCCACTCGAGAACCTTTGTTCACCAACAACCAAAATGGAGTCATCCTCTTGTAATAAGTACATCAGTATACTTGTGCACAAAATGTATGTGCACTCAAACGGTGAAGTAAAACATCGTGATGAAACCGGCATGTGCTAAAACCATGTTGGCAGACATGTGACATAAATAAATAATGCTTTATTGGGGACACAATGTAAGACATGTACTTATACATAATAAAAACACTATAGTCCTACAATTGGCGGTCTTATCGCAAGAAGCGATTTCTTCCAGACAACCTTATCTAACCTACAACTAATCTAATGTACAAAAGCTATGCCAACCGTGACAAATTCAATGGCATGAATATTCCTCATCTCACTTGTGCACGAAAGGAGCCTCTGAGACGCACTTTAATCCTTTCACTACACAGGTTCTATCACCAACGGTCATTGGACTTATCAGTGACCAGGTTGAGGTGTGGTGGCCCGGAAAAGGGCCTACGACTGTGGTTGAGAATCAGTGTACTGAAAGGATAAACGTGCGCCTCTTAGAGGCTCATTTCGCATACGTGTCACTTCTTGGAATTTTATGTTCTAGGAGGACTAATGTAGCGCACGTATATTATTTTCTGAATTGAAAATTAATTGGTGCGTGATTGGAATTCGAACCTACGATCTGTAGATCGGAGGGCAGGGCCTCTACCACCACTCCACCAGTGCTCTTATTTCAGTTGGTACACGTACAACAAAAGGATTTTCAAAACGAAAGGCAGGGCAAAAATGTACTCTAGCAAAAAGTTGTTCAGATTCCGTAATATCTTTCCCTAGTATGTGGAATGTCTCTCAAACTCGCTGCCAGGGGCCCAATTCTAATAATTCAATGGCTTTAAAATGACAATGGTTCAATGGCAAAATGGCCACTGTTGACACTTTTGGTATTCTGCTATCACAGTCGTATATCAATGGCAGTCATTGTGAAACCAATGAAATCAAAGAAACGAAGGTAGCCACAATGGTAATTGTATGATAATGATGCGATCATTATCATTATAATCTACGTAACCTTTGTTAAACTCGGGTCTTCACGACTCAGGGTATCCTAGTGTGAGAGCTTGTAAGCAACGTACGTTATTATGTGCCTAGGCTAAGCTTTCGTTATCATTGTACACTACATTTTTTTGATCACATCATCATAATCATCAGCCTGATAAAGTCCACTGCTGAACATAGGCCTCCCCCAAAGAGTGCCATGACGAACGGTCTTGAGCCTTCTTCATCCACCGACTTCCCGCAACCTTTACAATGTCGTCGGTCCATCGGGTGGGAGGCCTTGCAACACTGCGTCGTCCGGTTTGTGGTCGCCACTCGAGAACCTTTGTTCCCCAACGGTTGTCAACATTTTTTTGATAAATAAACGTTATTATTATTATTATTAACATGCGTTTATCATTTTCAAGTCATTCAAATAGCAGAATTGGGGGCCAGTACGTATCGAAGCAATAAACCATGAAAGTATCTCTCGATAAGGGACCCGTCACTTCACTATTTCAATATAAACGAAAGGAATGAAGAGCAATGTCATACATTGTCAGTCGGTTACAAAAAGATTTACAACGTGGTCCATAACTTGTATGCTATCCCGAAAGGGGCTTATTAAATAAAATCAATAAATAAATATTCCGGACATATCACCCACGGTCGTGGTGGCCCCGGCTGAAGAATAGGCCCCTCCATATCTCATATCCGCGGATGTCGTAAGAGGCGACAAAGGGAAAAAAGCTAGGGGATGGGCGGCAGCGTCTCCTATTTTAACAACGATAGCTCTAACTGCGCTCACCAACCCGCATGCCCAGCGTGGTGAGTATGGGCAAATCCCCCCACATGATAAGGAATTCACTCTGTCTGTGGGGGAGGCCATGTTCAGCAGTGGACGTCGTACGGCTGAAATGATGATGATGATGATCACCCACGGTCAACTGATCCCAAACTTGGCATAGCCTGTACTATGGGTACCAGAGACTCAAAGACTGATATACATAATAGATAAATATTGAACACCCAGGCACATAACAAACATCTATTCTAAGTTCAAGTAAATTCGTCATTTTTCTATGCGAAAATCAGCTGTTTTGAGATCAGATCAGGTCAAACTCAATGAATCAGCTGTTTTAGGTAGCAATCTTGATTTCGAACTTCTTGTACGTTTAGTTATTAGTTTTAATAATAATAAAAATACCAAAAACAAATAATTTGAGCAAGTTTATGAAAAAAAAATGTTTTTTTCGCTAATATTATTACTTTTTGTTGAAAGAATAACCCCCTTTCGGGATGGTATACATGTTATGAATCACCTTGTATTTTTATTTTTATTTTTTAAATATTCCGGACATATTCACACAGTCAACTGATCCCAAACTAGGCATAGCCTGTACTATGGGTACCAGAGACTAATATACATAATAGATATATATTTAACACCCAGACACAGAACAAACATCTGTGTTCATCACACAAATGTTTGTCCAGTGCGGGGATCGAACCCGCGACCTCTAGCGCAGAAGGCAGAGTTACTACCAACTGAGCTATGAGGCCAGTTTAAATTATTATTATAATATTAATCTAGTAAAAGCTTAGAATTTTTTTTTCTCTATATGATGATGATGATGCTTACCGGTATCGAACCTTGGTCTGCTCGGTAGCCTGCTCGGCATCGGCAGGTCCTGGTTCTCCACATGGTCGAAAGTCCTGAAGCCGAGTGCGAACTCAGCATACGGACTGATCTCGAACATTTCTGTATAGAGAAAACAAATATTTGAAGCGATTCCCCAAAATACTAACAATACCTAACTTATGTATAAAGTACATACAAGGTGATTTATAAGCCAACCCTATTAGCAATAAAGTTTGTTCTACGACCTTAGGAAATACGTCATTTATATTGAAAAAAATCTATGCAAAATCAGCTGTTTTGAGGGAGTTAGTCCCACCAATGCCACATCTATTGTTCTCTGAATTTTAAACTTCATACATTGAGTCCCAAGCAATGCCACGACTTTTTAAATCGACTGATACAAAGTTATTTCCTTCCCAGTGAATGCCACGACAGGTACAGTTAACGCAAAAAGCCTAAGACAACAATTTACCTTCCCATGTATGTATGTAACCTACTATCAGGGATGTTAATAGAAGGGACCGATTTTTATCAAATGAAATAACAAATGAACTCACAATATTTTTTCATATAAATTTCAGAAAACACTACCTATTTATTTTGATAAACATCTATTTTTATAATACCTTACTATTCAGAAAAACTAGGTTTAAATAATATCACAGTCATCATCATCATTTCAGCCGTACGACGTCCACTGCTGAACATGGCCTCCCCAACAGACAGAGCGAATTCCTATCATGTGGGGGGATTTGCCCATACTGGGAGCATGTTAATAATATTACAGTAATCAACCTTAATATTTAAACTTTTATGTTATGAAACACTGGTTTGAAATAATCTTAAGTACACTTCAAAAAACACTCTATTTTTATAAATATCACAGTAATCAACCTTACTATGATATTACCGTTGACTGTACTTGCTTGTCATTGCATTGGTTGGAACTAATTTAGGTACAGTCAGCATCAGAAGTTGATGATCAAATTTAGATTGTCAAAACAAGTGATTGAAGTTTGTGTCAAAAAGTGATAGTGTTACAAGGTGACAAGGTGATAGGTGACTGTAAAATGTATCAAAATTGGATGATGATACTAACCCCACAAGTTCATGACAAATTCAAAATTCAAAAATACATGACTACATTTTTTTCATAAATCCCTGCCTGATATCTCAAACAAGCTGATGTTGATAGTAATTATGATGGTAGGGATGGTAGAAACAAAATAAAAATCATATATACACATTTGTATTAGGTAACTTATACAATTTTTAATAGATAATGATATTTAGCATTTTAATAAAAAAAAAAAAAAAAAAAAAAAACCATATTCTCTTTAATTAAAAATTTAATGCAATAGACATCGACCGCGCTACACCATGAATTCTCATGCACAGAATGCAAATAAACAACTCCCATCGCGCAATAAAATGTATCAGTCTACCCTCCACTTGCCTTTTATTTTAGTCTGAGATCGTATGGCAAATAGTAATTACATTTGCTTGCAATAAAACTGGAGCACTCGGCCGATCTACGTTTGAAATATACTATGCCTTAAACATCGTATGACGTATCTGAAATACTATTGGAGAAACCCTTTATCCGAAAAGGGTCTTAAATATAAAATAATCCATACTAATATTATAAATGCGAAAGTAACTGCTTGTTTGTTTGTTACCTCATCAAAACTAAACGGCTGAACGGATAACGTAACGAAATTTGGCAAGGAGACAGATTATATCCTGGGGAAGGACATCTATAGACTATCTTTTGTCTCAAATAATAATCTTTCAGGTGGTGAAATACGGATTGAAAGTTTGTATGGGCAATCCATAATTCCTCAAGTTAGGGATCTAAAAATTCATATTTAGGCTTTTGGTAAGAAATAAAGAAATATGTATTTCAGCATTTTCGCAAATTCATCCCTAAAGGGGGCAAAGTAAGAGGTGAAAATTATTTTGAATGCGGACGATGTCGCGGAAACAGCTAGCTTCTAGATAAATGAAGCATAATTTTATAAGCAATGGACAATTTTTGTTAAAACGGAACACAAATTGTTTATAGTGATCAAAATCGTGTGGGCACTCGTCGATATTTTTGCACGCAAGTATAATAATATCACAACAGAATCACAACAAAAACGACTTAAAAATTATTTATTTCTCATTATTATAATATCATGTGGGAGGATTGCCACTTAAATGCTTTTATACTTACATCAAAACTTTTCGTTATACATTATACCTACTGCCAGTAAATCAAGTATTTAAAAACAATTTTGCATCACCTAATTGTGAAGCTATACCTTCATTTTGTCAAAAAGTGTAAAGTAAAGATATTCACATATTTATGAAACAATTTTGCATCACCTAATTGTGAAGCTATACCTTCATTTTGTCAAAAAGTGTATAGTAAAGATATTCACATATTTATGAAACAATTTTGCATCACCTAATTGTGAAGCTATACCTTCATTTTGTCAAAAAGTGTAAAGTAAAGATACTCACATATTTATGAAACAATTTTGCATCACCTAATTGTGAAGCTATACCTTCATTTTGTCAAAAAGTGTAAAGTAAAGATATTCACATATTTATGAAACAATTTTGCATCACCTAATTGTGAAGCTATACCTTCATTTTGTCAAAAAGTGTAAAGTAAAGATACTCACATATTTATGAAACAATTTTGCATCACCTAATTGTGAAGCTATACCTTCATTTTGTCAAAAAGTGTAAAGTAAAGATATTCACATATTTATGAAACAATTTTGCATCACCTAATTGTGAAGCTATACCTTCATTTTGTCAAAAAGTGTAAAGTAAAGATACTCACATATTTATGAAACAATTTTGCATCACCTAATTGTGAAGCTATACCTTCATTTTGTCAAAAAGTGTAAAGTAAAGATATTCACATATTTATGAAACAATTTTGCATCACCTAATTGTGAAGCTATACCTTTATTTTGTCAAAAAGCGCAAAGTAAAGTATTCACATATTTTTGAAACAGCTACTTCTGAAGTCACAAGTTCATTTTTATATTCAGTTTGAAGGTACTTTGGAGTTTCAGATATTCATAATGAATTTTCTTTTAATTTTCTTTTCATGAATTCTGAAAAGACGTTTTATCATTTACCTCTGGAAATAGTTGGATCAGAGACATCTGACACTTTTAAGATGATCACATACTTTTGGAGTATTGGGAAGTAACTCCTAAAGTAAAATATTTTCAATCAGGAGTTTTGAGACATGTCCGATCATCAGCTACTTTTGATGCTGACTGTACATAATTTTTATTAAAATATTTCGTGGCATTCTCCGGGAAGAAATCTTGCATTGAGTGGAACCAACCCGTTTTGGGGTCTCATCAGTTCAAACTTAATGAATCAGTTTTAGTTAAAAATCTTGATGCCGTTTCATACGTTAGTAATTAGTTAAAGAGATTATAAAAATACCAAAAACAGGTTAATCTGAGAAAAATTTAAAACAATCATGTTTATTTTTCACTAATAATTTTTTTGTTCATCGAATAACCCCCTTTCAAGATGTTATACATGTTATGAATCACCTTGTAAACATTTACAATTTTTTTTAAATACATTTCTAATTACTATTTCGATCCCGCGGCGGGACGAAATGATTTTTTATAATATCCCAAAAATTTATGTACCTATTTTATTTTTTGGGATATTGTAAAAAATTATAGTTAAGTAAAGTAAAGTGTCATTTATTGCCTGAAATACATGTAGGTACAGGTGTTTATAGTATTCTCTTATTGGGGGTTGTCACTATAAAATAAAATTATGATGCTGAACTCACCACTCTTGGCTCCTTTGACTTGATGCGCGGGGGAGGTGTATATCCTCGGTGCGATATAACGCTCCTTGTGTTCAGAGTGTGACGTCACACTCTCGTGGCGAGACTTCGCGTCTTCGGCGATAGAGTGACGGTATTGCGATGCGAAAGAGTGCCTAGGAGGAAAATACTTTATTATTATCAGAGAATACATGTTGTGGTACTAAGGGAAAAAAGCTAGGGAATGGGCAACAGCGTCCCTCATTTTAAAAACGATAGCCCTAACTGCGCTCGCCAACCAGCATGCCCAGCGTGGTGAGTATGGGCAAATCCCCTCACATGATAGGAATTCGCTCTGTCTGTGGGGGAGGCCATGTTCAGCAGTGGACGTCGTACGGCTGAAATGATGATGATGATGATGACATGTTGTGCTGACCCCACATGATGGGGGATAAAGGCAGGAAGATTATGATGATGATGAGTGACCTACCATGACGTATTATGCTGCGTCCACATTATCGCGAAGCTTTGCCTTCTCACTGAGGGGACTTTGGCCTATCGTTCGGAAAATTGGCTCGAATCAAAGAGTTTTGGCTTGACACAGTTTTCTGTGTGTGCACTTTTCTTTGACTTTAGCTTTGACACTGACTTTGAATATGACTGTGTTTCTGTGACTGCGACTCCGACTGTGACTACGACTCGGACTCCGACTCTGACTCCGTCTCCGACTTTGACTCCGACTCCAACTCCGCCTCTGACTAACTTTGAATCTGACTCTAGATTCTAACTCTTAAAATATTCACTTACCGATGCCTCTTCAGCAATATACAGACGAAGGCCATCAAACAGACCACTAGGAGGACAGAACTGCAGATAATAACCAGCATATTGAGGTCAATGAACTCTGATGGTGGTCCGATTTCCTCTGCGAAAGAAATAAGTTATTATTGCGTTTTTGTATTCTCGTAGAACCGACAACCGTTGGGGGATAAAGGTTTTCTAATGGCGACCGCGAACCGGATGACGCAGTGTAGGAAGGCCCCCACCCCTATGGACCGATGATATTGTGAAAGTAGTGGGATTTCGGCGGATGGACACTGTCTTCTGGATCGTGGTCGCCGTTTGAGAACCTTTATCTTTTTTTTTTTTTTATACAACTGAGATGGCAAACAAGCATACGGCCCACCTGTTGGTAAGCGGTTACCGTAGCCTATGAGCACTTGCAATAACAGAGGCATCACGCACGCGTTGCCGACCCCGAACCCCCTCCCCCCCTAAAGAGCTCTGGCAACCTTACTCATCGCAGGAACACAACACTATTTGAAACAAATAATGTTATTTGGCTGCGATCTTCTGTAAGGTGGAGGTACCTCCCCAGGCGGGCTGCTCCAATTCAGAACGAGAAAATCTCGCTGTGCCCTACCTCCTCCTAAAATCTCCCAACGGTTGTCGGTTCTGCGAGCTATATGGCCTAATTCTAAGATCTATATCGGCTCTGAGGCACCGTATGAACCAATGGGAGAATGATGACGTAGATTGAACGGTTTTTCACAGATTTTCAGAATGAAAATTGCATCGACGAGAGGAAGAGTTTCTCCTCTCGTCGATGCAATTTTCATTCTGAAAATTTTTCATTCTGAAAACGAGCTTTTTCTCTTACTACATCTACGGGTAGGTAGAAATGGAGAGGCCTATTCTTCAGCCGGGGCTACAACTGCTATAACAGCATATAGGCTACTTTTTTTACTACGCGAGCGAAGCGGCGCGGCGGCACAAGCTAGTAATCCATAAGTCCCCGTCAGAACATTTCCCTAACTTTGGCGCCCATAACATAATTCCGCAACGTTTTGCGCTTGATGACAAAAGTTTTGATGGACAAAACATCTGGGGGAAGTTCCGTGGTGTGTCAATGTCAGACTGAAGGATATTAACAATGCTTGTAGGTAATAAATAGGTTTGAAAGGAAACACAAATGTTTTAAAGTTTAAATTTATGGCGGACGAAACAATACAAAGGATGATACCAAAAGAAGCTTTTCCTACACCACCAATCCAGGTTTGGGTGTGGGGTTATCCTACTAATATTATAAATGCGAAAGTGTGTGAGGATGTTTGGATGTTTGTTTTTCAATCACGCCGTTACGGCTTCGCTCGCATGGTACCTACATAAAAAGTAGCCTATATGCTAATCTAGGTATAGAACTCTATATGTTCCAAGTTTCAACGAAATCGGTTGAGCCGTTACGGCGTGATTGAATAACAAACATCCAAACATCCTCACACACTTTCGCATTTATAATATTAGTAGGATAGGGTAGGGTGTAGAATGAGCCCCGTTAAGGTTAGATACATATTATCAATCACTTGTATAAATATACTTACCTCCATCAACATTCTTAGTGGCGTAACTATAGATAGTGTTCGCAGCACCAGCGTCGTTGGTAGCGGTAACCCGCAATTGGTACCAGCTGGCGGGAGACAGCTCTCCCACCGCGTATGAAGTGGGAATGGACCTTAATGGAGGAGCTTGGTAATGCCCTTCGATGTAACTCCAACCTAGGTTGATGTCCATCGGCTGCGGAGAGAGATAGTTTATTTTGGGAAGCTACAGTGGCCAGCAATGGGATGTATTCATTTCGTAATTTTCATAAAGCGTAGTACGCTTTCCACTTGCAACGATTCTGACATAACTATTTTTTTATACTACCTGCTCGTCAATGGCATATTATGTGTCATGCAAACCTTTCCTAAAGTAAGTCATTGCAGCCCTACGGTCTAGCCGGGTCATAATGTTGTACTGAATTTCATTATTTCCCATGGGACATAATGTGATTTGAATTTGGAATGCAACCCATGTAGTCGTGCTTGATCGAGGTTGGTTTCAAAAATTTTTGGGTGCAATGAGATTTTATTCTAATTAGGCTGTATGTTAACATTTTCTTTGCACTGCCTACTAATTAAAAAAAAAGAAAAAAATGAAAACTTTTTACGAAATTCATTTTCCCCGCGCACGAAAAAGGTTTTATTCGAATGTCGAACTGGCCACTACAGAATAGACTACAAAAAAAGAAAAAAAGGCGCCAAGCGCTCAAACTGCTGTGCTGTTATCTACACCGAAATTCAGTTTCGATTCAAATAAACTTCTAACTAACTTCGACTCCAGAATGCTTACAATCTGAAGCCTCTGGTATAGATGGAAACTTACTTCCAGAAAAATCATTTCTGTCTACTTAACAGTCATTGTTTTCAATTGCCTCGCAGAAAGTATAAAAAGTAGAGTATGCATTGCGGGCTTAAATGTGTATTTGTCTCGGGCGATCTTGAACCCCTCGTACTCAGGATTCTTGCCTTAACTCCCTCGCTCCGCTCAGGAGTTAACCATAGAATCCCTCGTTCTCGGGGTTCAATATAGCGCCCTTGACATAATACACTACTTTAAGCCCTTGTTGCATAATCTACTATAAAAAATAGTTATGGCAGAATCGTTCCAAGTGGAAAGCCGTGGTCTCTGCCTATTCCACTGGGAAATAGGCGTATTTTATGTATTATGTAATTTTCAAATGATGTCACTGTAATTTTATTTTATTTTACTTTATTCGGAACAAAAAAATATGAGTAAATGTACAACCCACTACGTTATCCTCAGGTTACTTAAAATATTAGGAGGTTGTTGTTGTGTTAGTTAAGGTGATGAAGTGCGTGAAAGTGTAGCATTCATTGTACGTTTATTCATTTATCAGCATGCATATCAATTTCTTTTTAAAACTAGATTCTGACAATTGGAATAGATCAATGTCAATAAATTTGCTATTATATGTGTCGACGATGCGACGCAGCGGTGAGCGCACTCCAGCATTGGTACGACAAATCCGTGTGTGAAATAAGCGGCGCACGCGCACCGCCCGCCGATGCACAGTACGAGGCACTATGTAACATAGACTATTTACTAATTGCGGACAGTCATATTTGTTGTGGCACAATCCATATAGCAACATGGCTTGAAGAAGCATGCGTCTTGATTTTAGCGTTACCATTTTGTACTTACTAAGTAGCTCTTTATAGGACAAATATGTAATCATTAAATTGTACTCAGCATAGTTGAAAATGGATTTTTAAATCACTGTTTTACTAGAACAAATCTTTGTTCAGACCTAATAGCATTAACCTCATTTCGGCATGTCCTAGAACCTCAAAATACGAAGACATGTGACATGTGCACGAAAGAAGCCTCTTATTGGCGCACTTTAATCCTTTCACTACACTGATTCTTCCGACGGTCATAGGCCCTTTTCACGATCACCGTACCTCAACCTGGTCACTGACCTAATAAAGGATGACCAAGAAAGAACCAGTGACACGATAAGCAATTAAATAACTCACGGCTCGGTTCTCCGCTCTGATCCACGCGTTGGTGCCAAGCGGTCTGTAATCAACGTCCCATTTGGTGACGTCACAGCCGCCGTCGTCCCAACCGCTAAGTTGAATGTAGATATGTGTAGCGTTACTCCACAACCAGTCGGTAGATGGCGGTGAAACTGGGGCTAGGGAAGACAAACGATTTGTTTTGTACAACTAAGGTGGCAAATAAGCTTACGGCCCACCTGCTGGTAAGTGGTTACCGTAGCCTATGAACGCTTGGAACACCAGAGAATACGCTTGGACTTTTAACCCCAAGAATGGTAGACATCTTCTCTGATCACCAGGCGATCAGAGATATCCTTATAGATATTTGAGGAGGGTAGTCAGAGGCACGTCCAAACATTTTAGCATACGCCCACATTTTTTAGTAGTGAGTATTCCATACGTGGCGCTATTTTAAAGATTTAGGAAAAGTAGACTATTCACAGAAAATAGTAATGTACGCAGTTTTTCTAACTTACCCCCAAAAGAGGGTGCAAAAGAACTATAAATTTACGCTAGGGCTGTTGGTTGTTACCAACTACCTACATCAAATACTTACTCCTGACCCCACACTAACATTCCCTGTGTGGTGGGTATCTGAAACTACGAGTACCATGGTACCACAACACCCAGACCCGGAACAAATATTTGCAGATCATGCAAATATTTGTCACGCAGCGGGAATGCAATCGCCCGCTGCGCCACCGAGGTCGAATATACTTATATCTTAGAAACTTACCCGAACCGAGAGTGATAACATCAACGTGCGCCGGCGCAGACGTTCCAATATTATCCGTAGCGGTGACCCTCACCGAATACTTAGTGCCACACTTCAGTCCTGCTAAAGTATGCTGTTGCGTGCCTAATATACGGGTTTCCTTCGTCATAGGCCAGGCTTCTAGCCAAGAACCATCATTCTCTCTGTAGGTTAGATTGTAACCTGCAAGAATTTCTTTGGTAAAAAAGAAGTTTGCTAACTTAGCTCTGCAAATGACAGTCAAACTTACTGATCCCATATGAGGAAGACTCGTTGCTGCTTCGAATCTCGTCCCATTCCACTACAATGTAGTCCTTGTACGGAGTTGCGCGTAATACTGGAGGGTCCGGTAGGGGCAGCACCTAGGTTAGAATAGTTTATTTTCCAAGTGGGCCTTGACACACAGATAGACAGTTTGAAAAACGGAAAACTTATGGATCCTATAAAAGGGCTCCGTTTTTTTTTTTTCAAACCTGGCACGGAACCCTAAAATCTTTAATTTACTGATGGAAACTCAAAATTGGAGCAAAAAACATAGACCATGGGCCCTACCATAACAAATACAAGCATGTCAGCATTATTTTTTATGAATTTGAACCATAAATCTTTAACTGTCAATTTAAGTCACTAGTACAAAAACTAACCTTTACTGTGTAGATTACTGAGTCTGAACCGTATAGGTTCTTCGCTAGGCAGGTGTAGTTGCCACTCAGTGATTGGTCTATACCTGAAAATAAAAAAAATATTAGCACGAAATAAAATAATTAGTGCTTGCTTGCCGTGTCACTGATTCCTACTTGGTCATTATGTATTAGGTCAGTGACCAGGTTGTGGTATGGTGGCCCTTAAAAGGGTTAATAACCGTTAGTGAAAGGACTCGTTGCCAGCGTCTGTGTTTCCGAATACCTATAATTTGGGTGTCTTCAAGACCAGAGTGAATAGGTTTCTTCTAGGCAAACGTGCTACACCGTAGACCACATCATTACTTAACATCAGGTGAGATTGTGGTCAAACGTTAGCCTATTTCGTATAAAAAAAAAAAAAGTTAAGTTTGCCTCTTAGGCTCGTATTCAGAGACCAGACTCAAGCATTGATATGTACTTAAATCTCGATTTGAGTCGAGATTCTAATTCTTGATAGTACTTATGTATAGATTCAATGATCACAGTTCACCTGAGTAAATGCTTATTCTGAAACGTCAATCAGACGAAATCGGTGCTTGAGTTTCGATTTGATTAATCAAATGACATTTTCGTTCCGTTACACGTACTTTGATGCATATTTATACTTCACTTTATAGTTATGTTCTATTTCCACCCTGGCTGTTTGAATTTCTGCGTAAAACGGATCGAAAATTATAAATAAATCAAAATGTAAACGAGAACATTTGAGTACAGATTTGAGACTCGATTCAGCGAGTAGTTTCAGAGAGTAGTTTAAGTACCGTTCTTGAATAAAAATTATGTTTGAGAAGAGATTCAATACTTAAATAGAGTTCAGCTGATCTGTGATTAAATCTATGCTTGAGTCGTGTCTCTGAATACGAGCCTTAGAGGCTCCTTTCGTGCACATGTCACATGTCTTCGAATTATTAGATTCTATGACATGCCGGTTTCCTCACGATGTTTTCCTTCACCGTTTGAGATCACTTGTAAAGCGCGCCTATATTTTACGAATAAGAAAATCTTTTGGTCAGGGCTGGGATTTGAACCTACGATGTTCGGATCGAAAGTCGTACCTCGACTTTCGAACCTACTCATAATAGCGTGAGTACCTAACTAAAAAAACCAAATAAAGTTTAAGCCTAAGTTTTCCATAAGTAAACTTAAAGAACGTTTTAACGGAACAGTTAAAAAGCAGAAACTTTACGAAATAACTTATTTTCTGCAATAACGTTAGCGTGTCGCTGTCGCATTTATTTTCAGAAAATAAAGCACTCGTCTTCTCTTAAGAAGTTAAGCCTCGATCAGACGTACGCGACCAAGTGACGCGGGAGCGAGAGCGACTTCGTAGCGAAGCTTACGACAGTAAAAGTTAAATATAAGACAATGACATCGGTGATAATTGAAATAAATAAAAATAAATCTAACAGTACATAGTTGTTAGCCCACCCTAGGATTGTTGACCCTGTGTCGTGTGTATCAGAAACTACGAGTGCCATGTTACCACGACACCCAGACCCGGAGGCCGGAACGAATATTTTTCTCATGCAAGCATTTGTCCCGCAGCGGGAATCGAACCCCTTGCGTCTCAGACGGGCACTCGCCCGGTACGCCAGCGCCAGCCGTAGGTTTACACTTACGTAGCTAAATTTGAATAAGTACGGTCGGCCAAAAAATTGGTTTATCACCCACCCTAAGGTTGAATATCATTTGCATGCTAAAGCTATTTTCAATTGTATAGATAGATAGATAAACTCTTTATTGTACACAGAGATATAAAATAACAAAAGGGAGAAACAAAAATATTACGTACAATCGGCGGCCTTATCGCTAAAAGCAATACCTTGCCTGCTTGTATACCAATGGGATATTTATAACGAGTGCCGTGCGACAGACGCTTGCCCTTGTGACACAATTTGGTCGCGCAGGTTTAGCCGAAGCTTTAAGCGCTCAAACTTTTGAGATTAAAAGTTTTGAAACTTATTGTGCTGTGAGTGGACAAAGTTTATTTGCATCGCAAATTTCGCTGCACTGTTTTGACTGTCCGATGAAGTTTTATGCATTTCTTATTATGAAACTTATTGTTCGCTGGAGTTCTGAACGTTCTGTTCGAACTGGAGTGTGGCAAATTAATTGGCAATTAGTTTTGCCACGTATTTTAAATAAATAGATATTTAGGGGAAGGTTGCGGGTTCAAATCCCGTCGGAGTAGAATTTATTGGGATATTATAAAATTATGAAATATTATACAATTTGGGATATTATGGTGAGTATGGGCAAAACCCCCCCACATGATAAGGAATTTGCTCTGTCTGTGGGGGAGGCCATGTTCAGCAGTGAACGTCGTACGGCTGAAATGATGATTATAAAAATCATAGTATTCCCTTACTGAGGGTTATCACTATAAAATAAAAATATAAGCTTACTTTTGATCAGTAGACTGTCGTCCCGATTCCGTGTGAATCTCGGGTGGTGCGTGATGATGTTCTGGTTGTGGTACCACACAGTCCTGGGTGGTGGTGAACCCACGCTTCTGCATTCCAGTAGTAATGAGTTCCGGACGGCTACGGTGATCGCACCGCCTAGTGACGCCACTCCTGCTACGACTGTTGGTTTGAAAAATAGGTTAGCAAATTCGATATCCATAGGTTATTCATAACATGTATATCCCGAAAGGGGGTTTTCTATCATAGAAAAGAAGGAATATTATCGAAAAAATACATCATAATTTAAATAAAATAATGACTTTCTCAATTTAGCTGTTGTTCAGTTTTCAGTTAAATAAGTTAAAACTCAATTATGCAGCTGTACTTCCCGTGCGTTTAAGTATCCAATGAATAATATAAATGCGAAAGATTATGAGTATGTTTGGATGTTTGTTGTTCAATCACGCCGTAACGGCTCGACCGATTTCGTTGAAACTTGGAATAGATAAAGTGCTTTACCTAGAATAGCATATAGGCTATTTATAGAGGTACCACGCGAGCGAAGCCACGGGTGGAAGATAGTTAGTTATAAAGATGTTTATTTTTTTTGAAAAAGTTCTATAAAAACCTTTTTTTTTTGCTAGTAATATTATTTTATTTTGTTGGTAGAATAAGCCTGATTCGGGAAAGTATACATTTATAAATTACCGTGTAGCGAAAACGATCTAAGGAGGTGTTAATGTGACAGATTACTTACCTCGTTGCAAAGGTGTGTTGGTAACCCTCTTACTCTCTGGACCTTCTCCGACTCCGGTACTGGCTGTCACCCACACATCATACTGCCGCCCTTCGATCAAACCTTTCAGCTCAACTGTTTGCGAACGTTCAAAGGATTCTGACGGTGGTTCTACATCTACCCTTATTGCGTGTGGACCGTCATTGCTGTAAACAAAAAAAACAAATCATGCACGATAGACCGGTAAGCCACCAACATAGCTCTCAGAATTTTGCAAGTTGAAGTGGCAGTGGGTAGGCCATATAGCTCGCAGACCGACAACCGTTAAAGGTTCTCGAATGGCGACCACGAACTGGGCGACGCAATGTTGGAAGGCCCTCCTCGATGGACCGACGACAGTTCGAACGTTGTTGGCCAATCTATAAATAGGGATCTAGGACATGCCGGTTTCCTCACGATATTTTCATTCACCGTTTGATAGTTTTTATCGATGATCCTTTTTCAGAAAATGGAATGTAGGACAAAACGGAGCGACAAACGAATGAATTGTCACAAACCCGATTTAGAATTTAGCCTCCCTCAAAGCTACGGGATATTTAAGAGTTTGTCAGAAATTTCCATACTATACTTACTTGTATTAAGATTTAAAATAGAGCAAGGCAGATTCCAGAGAAAATATCTACCATCATCATCCCTGCCCTTATCCCACTTCACGTGGGGTTGGCACAACATGTTTTTCTCTTCCACTCACCTCTATCAGCCGTCATGTTAGTATTCACTCCTTTCTTCTCGTCCTTCACACAATCCATCCATCTTTTCTTTGGTCTACCTCTTCCCTTATATCCTTATAGTTGAGGAGCAATAGGTTTGCGTAGTATGGGCATGTCATGCGGAGATAAGAATGTCGTGTGACTAGAAGAGTGGTAAATATGAATGTGGAACATTCATATTGTTGTAGTATGTGTTTGTTGTAGTATTGTGTATTGTGTATTGTTGTAGTATTGTGCGTAGTATGGGCATGTCATACGCATGACATGCCCATACTACGCAAACCTATTGCTCCTCAACTTAAAGAAAATGTCTAGCAGTCCTTATTAAATTACTCATCGATACCAAATTATTTGATCACGTTATATTGGACGTAATTTCGGACGATCTAAGTATCCAATATCTTGGAATTACTAACGGCCGCACTCAGAGTTTGCCACTAAATTAATGTTTTTTTTTTTTTTAATGTTCTTTATAAATATTCCGGACATATCACACACGGTCAGCTGATCCCAAACTAGGCATTGCCTGTACTATGGGTACCAGAGACTGATATACATAATAGATATATATTTAACACCCAGACACATAACAAACATCTGTGTTCATCACACAAACGTTTGTCCAGTGCGGGAATCGAAAATCGAACGACCTCTAGCGCAGAAGGCAGAGTTACTACCAACTGAGCTATGAGGCCTGTCAAAAGTAAGTAAAAAAACTGATTAAAGTAAGGCCTAAATTACATCTGTTTTAGACGATTTATACAGCGTTAGGTAGAACTTTTTCAGTTACAGGAAGCTGTAGTGCCTGGGATATGTTTAGATGGAGTAGCCTTGCCCAGCCATTTTTATTACAGACCATATGGTTTTTGAGATACAATGAATATAGTAACACTAGAAAAGCAATATAACGTAAACTTCCATTTGGACTGGCCTCATAGCTCAGTTGGTAGTAACTCTGCCTTCTGCGCTAGAGGTCGCGGGTTCGATCCCCGCTTTTGAGAAACATTTGTGTGATAAGCACAGATGTTTGTTCTGTGTCTGGATGTTAAATATTTATCTGTTATGTTTAGGAGGAGGTAGGGCACAGCGAGATTTTCTCGTTCTGAATTGGAGCAGCCTGCCTGGGGAGCCTCCGCCTTACAGAAGATCGCAGCCAAATAACATTATTTGTTTCAAATAGTGTTGTGTTCCTGCGGTGAGTAAGGTTGCCAGAGCTCTTTAGGGGGGCCCTTCCCCCTTAAAGAGCTCTGGCAACCTTACTCAACGGTTCGGGGTCGGCAACGCGTGCGTGATGCCTCTGGTATTGCAAGCGCTCATAGGCTACGGTAACCGCTTACCATCAGGTGGGCCGTAAGTTTGTTTGCCAACTCTGTTGTATAAAAAAAAAACAGTCTGGTACGCATAGTACAGGCTATGCCTAGTTTGGGATCAGTTGACCGTGTGTGATATGTCCGAATATTATTATGATATTATATTATTTGGTAAAGTTTCAAGGATTGGATAAAAGTTAGAACATGCTTCAGATGCGATTTAAGTTTATCTTATTTGTGCCTCAACGATCATCGAAGCACCAATATTTACCGGACATCGCGAGATCTCAGGAGCGAACCACCAGTTATTATAGAAGTCTCATCATCATCATCATCCACAGCCTGACTTCACCCACTGCAGGGTATAGGCCTCCCTTTGTATGTGCCAATCTCCTCTATCCTGTGCAAGCCTCATCCAGTTGCGGCCCGCGATGCTTGCGATATCGTCTGCCCATATAAGTCATATGGGCGTATGCCAATAGAAGTCTCAATAAGCTCATTTTTTTTATCTCAGGGCTCAATTTTGAACTAACATACTTTAGGTAACCTTTCTTTAAACTAACGAAACGTTGATGTCTCTGAGTTCGGTCACAAGTTATATATTAAATTAGATGCCCGAATCGATCAAAACATTCTTTGACAGAGTTGCAGAGGCGTAAAGTCTTAATTAAATTTCTTGTTGGTAAGTGGATACTTCTGCATTTTAAAGGAAAACAGAAAGTTGGGACGCCTGTCCATACTTTCCAGACTGTATCTACCATCTGAATTGAGGGTTTTGTAAAACTGAACCGTGTTAGTATACAAGGTAATGCATAGGATGTATGCTATATCGAAAGGGGCTTATATCGAAAGGGGCAATAAATTTTTTCCACGGGTTTTGTATATAATGTATATAATGTTTATTTCCAATATAGAGTAGCAGAATACATACATAATAACTAACAGTAATTAAAGAAGAGTAACAAAAATATAGATGCTAGATTTAGATTTACAGATTTTTCACTACATATTACAGAGTATTCCTTGGTCCCCAAACTAGGATTCCCTGTATTATGGGTAACCAAGCTTCTCACTAGTGGTAGTGTTACTTTGAATAACCAAGCAGCATTATAATTTGTAATTTGTGTGTGTGTTCGTAAAATATGTTTGTGTGCGAAGGTAATATGAATTAGCATGTCTTGTAGGAGTAGTTTTCGTACTATATTTTCGTGTAAATTCACAATTTCTCACTGAAAATTCTCTTTGCAAAAATCAGCCGTCAAGTCAGTTCAAACTCAATTATTCAGCTGTTTTACGTTGTAATCTTGATGTTTAAAAAATTTTCTTCTTGGGAAAATATTTGCATAGTGTTTTTTACTTAAAAAAATGCCAATCGAGTGTAGAATAGCAATTGGAGCAGCCCGCCTGGGGAGGTACCTCCGCCTTACAAAAGATCGCAGCCAAATAACATTATTTGTTTCAAATAGTGTTGTGTTCCTGCGATGAGTAAGTTTGCCAGAGCTCTTTAGAGGGGGAGTGGGTTCGGGGTCGGCAACGCGTGCGTGATGCCTCTGGTATTGCAAGCGCTCATAGGCTACGGTAACCGCTTACCAACAGGTGGGCCGTATGCTTGTTTGCCATCTAGGTCTTGTATAAAAAAAAAAAAAAAGAATAAGTTTTTTTTTTTTTTGCGCGTTGCCGACCCCGAACCCCCTCCCCCTCTAAAGAGCTCTGGCAACCTTACTCATCGCAGGAACACAACACTATTTGAAACAAATAATGTTATTTGGCTGCGATCTTTTGTAAGGCGGAGGTACCTCCCCAGGCGGGCTGCTCCAATTCAGAACGAGAAAATCTTGCTGTGCCCTACCTCCTCCTAAAAGTAATAAGTTTCGGGATAGTTGCATATAACTAATAACTTACCTAGAAGTGGGTTTGCAATAAACAGTATAGTGCAGTAGTCGTCCATTTGGCTGTCGTGGCTTCTTCCAGCTAACCAGTAACGTGTTCGATGATTGTGATAGTAGTTTAATTTCTGCCGGCGCTTCCGGTACTAAAAATACACTCAATGATATAGAATTTTGGATAAATTACAAGAATAAGAGTTTAGGGCTCGGATTCAGAGACATGACTCAAGCTTTGATCTGTACTTAAATCTCGATTTGAGGCGAGATTCTAATTCTTGAACAGTATTTAAGTATAGATTCAATGATCACAGTTCACCTGAGTAAATGCGTTATCTGAAACGTCAATCAGACGAAATCGGTGCTTGAGTTTAGATTTGATTAGACATTGATTAACAAATGACATTTTCGTTCCGTTACACGTACTTTGATGCATATTTATACTTCACTTTATAGTTCTGTTCTATTTCCACCCTGGCTGTTTGAATTTCTGCGTAAAACGGATCGAAAATTATAAATAAATCAAAATGTAAACGAGAACATTTGAGTACAGATTTGAGACTCAATTCAGCTGAGAGTAGTTTTAGTACCGTTCTTGAATAAAAGCTATGTTTGAGAAGAGATTCAATACTTAAGTAGAGTTCAGCTGATCTGTGAGTAAATCTAAGTTTGAGTCGTGTCTCTGAATACGAGCCTAAGTCTTATTCGTAAACTCTTATTTTTATAAATTATGGTTATTCATTTTACTAAAACTATGAATGAATTTATTATTATGAATTAATTTACCTAATTATAATATTGCTCACCGTCTTGAAGTGTGGAGCAGACGATTGGATACGAAAAGGGTCCAAGTCCATAGTTGGAAAATCCAGCGACTTTAACTGTGTAGTTCGTGTATTTCAACAATCCTTGCAGCCTGAGCTCCGTTACTAGTGACGTCGAGTTTAACCATTGACGACCTATGGACCAAAATAGCATCAGTCAGACACATAGATTCGACTTATAAATATTTCGTGGGTGGGGATACTATGAGCATCATGGTAGGACTACAAAAGGCAGAAAGATTAACTTAACGATTAACTCGTGAACATTTTCTTAAGAACATCTAGCATCTACACTACATGTTATTAAAACACTGTTTTGTACTATCTGTTAATCTATTAAATATAAATAAATAAATAAATATTCCGTACATATCACACACGGTCAACTGATCCCAAACTAGGCATAGCCTGTACGATGGGTACCAGAGACTGATATACATAATATATATATACTTAACACCCAGACACAGAACAAACATCTGTGTTAGTCACAAATGTTTGTCCAGTGCGGGAATCGAACCCGCGACCTCTAGCGCAGAAGGCAGAGTTACTACCAACTGAGCTAAGAGGCCAGTCATATATATTCATATATAAATATAATGTTATTATAATATAATTATTAGTTAAGTTAAACAATCTGTCGCACGCCAACCTCCTGTTTCTACCCAATCAGGTTGGCTGGTAGATAATGCCTTGATATTAAGCCCACCTTTTGTTATATATGCAATAAAGATTAAATAAATAAATAAACCTTTACCCTGTCATTAGGAAACGTTTTTTAGACGAGGTCTAACTAAACCCTGGTTTTGTGACGTGTCATTTCATACGTTTGACATTATGACATAAAGCAACTGAATGAAATGACACGTCACAAAACCAGGGTTTAGTTAGACCTCGTCTAAACCCAGTTTCGTAATGACAGGGTTATTGTCTAATTTAACTGGTAATCGGAATCAGTATTATCGGTCTTATTCATCTTTCGTGTGAATGTTACAAACCACTACAACTACTCGGTTTCGGTCAAATTTTTAAATATATTTTTCCCAGTAGGAGGGCATTTTTATTCCGGCGTCGGTAGCCTGGATCAGGTCCTCCTGGGTGCAGCTGGTATGGCACAGGGGACATGAAGTCAGGTGAGCCATATTTTGAGTGGGAGCTCCGCATTACCAATGTATATGTAAATGTAGTATTGTAGTATTATCGGTAAAATACCAGTACAGTTTTGACAGTGACACAATGTGCTTTTATTTAACGAAAAACCGTCTTAAAACCTCCATATAAATCTCAATTTTGTATGAGTACCTATATTTAATGTGATAGCTAGAACATTTGTAAGTTTCTGATCATCTTTCTGATCAAGAATCGATTTCACCATCATCATCATCAACAACCTGTAGAAGTCCACTGCTGGACATAGGCTTCCCCCAAAGAGTTCCACGACGAACGGTCTTGAGCCCTTTCCATCCACCGACTTCCCGCAACCTTTACAATGTCATTTGTGCCTATCATAGGGGGGGGGGGGAGGGGGGACCATAACCCACCACGCTAGTCCAGTGCGGGTTGGTGGGTGAAGAATCGATTTACCAACACTAAAGTAACGGATCACAAGTTTACCAAGCGACCCCATGGCTGACAAAATTGAGTTTGATGATGTCAACTCAGCCTCAACTCTAACAAAGGATAAGTTCAACCACTCTCATGTCAACCTTGGAGCATTTGCATAACAGTAATAATCCAAGTTTGAGGGACCTCAGAGCCCAAGTAGGTACAATATCACCCTAAAAGTTGACGCACACATAATATCACCCCGGAATCGAAAATAGAAACAAATGCTAACATTGGACATGTTAGCATTTGTTTAGGCGAAGGTTATTAGTGAGCGTTGCATATAAAGTTTTTGAAAAGAATTACGCTAGAGCTGTGGCGATGCTTATCTTCTAACCGGGGCTATATGTATATGATAACCTATTAGACTTGTAATTGTAATCATTCTCGAGAATGGCTGTGTCACGCTCTACTGGGACCGGTCTATCATGGCGTACAGGACTATTGTCGCCAATAAACCTGATATCGTAGTTCTCGAACTGAACACTGAACACCGCGAACTTGTCACGCTCATGATGCGCCAAGGCTAAGAGCTCTCACTCTTTTAAATGCCTATGTACACGAGGTCCAACATGTCGACATCTTTAATTTGTATAATATTTAATTCGCTAAGAGTATATTTAAGTTTTAATTTTAGACATTAGGCACTTTGGTATATACTGTAAGCTTGCTGTTTTAACCGAAATAAATAATTCTAATTCTAATTCGAGTCTGGACTCGGAACACATATTGTCCCGCAGCGGAAATCGAACCACTGCACCACCGAAGTCGTTGTTTCTGTCGACTGTGCCCATTATTTTGAAGATATAGAATCAATTTCAACCCATTAGGCATTTCCAAAGTTAAACAATAGCACACTATACTTGGAGCGAACTTTAGCCACGATCAAAGACGAACTCAAAATTACTTCAAGCACAAGCCTTGGACACAATCAATGTTATCTAACTGAAACTCGAAAGGTCTATTCACAAACTTCGCTATGCTAAATCTTTAGGGCTGTAGTTACAGGTAGTCAAAAGTCAAAGTCAAAAGATGTTCATTTCAATGAAATCCGGAATGACATAGAACCTAAGGAAACCGGCATGTCATAGAACCTAAAAATTCGAAAACATGTGTGACCAAGAAAGAATCAGTGACACGACAAGCAAGCGTTAACCCGCCGAGCCACCGAGATCTTCTTCCAAATGATGATCTATCACTCACCGTGAGCCGCATACAAAACTGTGTATCCGATAAGAGCCCCGGCCTGCTTGTGAGGTGGTATCGGCTGCCAGCTGATTCGAAGTGCTGTGGACGTGACGGCGCCACATTCTACCGATGTCGGCCCTTCTTCTGGTGCTAGAAGAGAAACTCAAACTCAAAAGGTGTTTATTTCAATAAAATCACTAGGATCACTTTAAAACGTCTTAGAAACTAGGTGAAGCTAAGCCTGTTCCTCGCGACCAAGCTTAGAAGAATCAGGCAACAAACACGGCTTGGGGCCTATCATCGAAGAGATTGTTCTTTTAATTCATTGTTATATAACACTTTCTGTCACCCGGCTTTGGTCGCGTGATACCTGGTGAAAATGTAGCCTGTGTCACTACAGAGAATAATAAATAAATATTCCGGACATATCACACACGATCAACTGATCCCAAACTAGACATAGCCTGTACTATGGGGGTACCAGAGACTGATATACTTAATAGATATATATTTAACACCCAGACACAGAACAAACATCTGTGTTAATCACACAAATGTTTCTCCTGTGCGGGAATCGAACCCGCGACCTCTAGCGCAGAAGGCAGAGTTACTACCAACTGAGCTATGAGGCCAGTCAAAAAATATGACTAAACTAGATCAAACGCTGCTATTTCCAAGCAAAACAGCTTTCAAGTTAAATTGTGAAGTTGTAAAATCCAACGAACAGTTCAAAACAGTTTAATTATAATTTCCTAAACCCTACAATAACGGAAGGCTTGAGCTGGCGAATAATTTCAAATGATAATGACTTTAAATCTTAGAGTAGGAATAATTTACGTAGACCGCGAAGGGATACTGTGCGTAAACCACGCCAAGCTTTTCTAGGTATGAACACTTGAACACCATGTAAAAATTGAATTGATAGCCAGGTTAAATGTACGAACAATTTCAAATGATAATGACTTTAAATCTCAGAGTAGGAATCATTTATATAGACCGCGAAAGGATACTGTGTATGGACCGCGCTAAGCTTTTCTAGGTATGAACACCATGTAGAAATTGAATTCACGACCCTGTCTTCCGATCCAAAGATCATTGGTTCGAATCCCGATCGTTCACCAATGGATTTGTTATTTACACATATACATTTTTTATATTTTGTGTTAGCTACGAGTTAACTAATGCTCTCAAACGGCGAAGGAAAAAACTGGCACGTGATATGCGCATGAAAGGTGCCTCTTTGAGGCGCACTTTAATCCTTACTACACAATCTCTTAAACGGTCTTCAACGGTCACTGACCCTTTTCAGCGTCACCATACTTCAACCTGCTCACTGCTCCTTAATTCAGGAAGACCAAGAAAGAACCTTACAAGCAAGCCACGTACTATTTTTTAAAGTTCCTAACTGACTTTCATGCTCTCAAATATATTGCTTATCGACGTTCGCGTGCTCTGTAGTTTATTACCCTTTCTTTGAAGCAGGCAACATAGATAGATAGATAGAAAATGCTTTATTACCCACCATAAAAAGTACAAACATAAAAAAATACTATGTGCAATTGGCAGTCTTATCGCTGAATAGCGATCTCTACCAGACAACCTTTATTACGTTATTAACGTACTGTTTGTTGAAGTGCCTACTTCATGACTTTCACTGAGTTTCACGATCTCAAACATAATGCTTAGCGACAGTCACGCGCTCTGTTGTTTATTACCGCTCGCATAACAACCTCCCGAAAGCAGTTTCACGAAAGTTCGTCATAAAACCAGACAGATTTACGACTGTAATGATGGCGAAAATAAAGAGAAAAACTTTCCTATGACGCTTTGTTTTAAATTCTAAATTAGCGAGTGTCATTTTAATGCGCGGCCTGGATGAGAAAATTCAAGTGAAAGACGCCCGAATACTGAAACGTCACTTAAATATAAGTGATTCTAAAAAAAGGGCATTTATTCACTAAGAATTCCTACACACAGTTATAAAGATACATAAATGATATAATTAAACCAAGTGAAATGGTCGAGGGCTCAGCTACGCTGCTTTTCAGCCTCGCCATAAAATGTCAGCTGTCGTCACAGCAGGTTTGATCCTCGGAAGACATCAGCCGCTATCAGGCGAACTATAACTGCGTCTCAAATAATTGAAACAATCTCAAATAGTTAAGTGACGTTTCAGAATTCGGGCGAGAGTGACACAGTGGTAAAGGAACGAAAATTCAGGTCACAGAAGACAATCGACACTAAACATCATCACATGCACACCAACACTAATCTATTACTTACCTAACTAAACTTACCTGTCCTACTTGCCTAATGGAGAACACTGTGCTCACCATTTTTCAGAATACTGTTCAGCATAATTTGGTCTCCACAGCACAGGGAATACCAGTGTGGAGATCAAAGTTATTGCATAGCTACCTACCATACTTATAAATTAATTTAAACTCTTTTTTGTATACATACCTATCTAACTACTTTGCCTAATCAAGGCCAACATAATTGATTTGTTTTAGGATTAGATTTAGAACCTACCTACTATACATACTAACAAATGAGTTATAAGTAAGGAGTACCTTCCTAATAATATGTATCAAATGTCTTTGTATTTTTAGTTTTAATTTTTTCTGTTAGAAATAAAACTTATAATATATATATATATAGAGGTTGATTTAATGAATGATAGAAGAATAATAAAAGTGCGCCTCTTAGAGGCTCCTTTCGTGCACAGGATGCAATGAGGAAGCTGAACAATGTCCCGACGCGGTATCGAACCCGCACGTATCTCGTACTTACCACCTTCCCTGGTGTCTTGGAACAACGGCACAGAGTAAGGTCCAGGACCCGCGCCGTTGAAAGCCGCCACTGATACAGCATACCTAATGGCGAACATATTTATTTATTATATATTTTTTTATGTTATACGGAGGCAATCAGGCTTACGGCCCTCCTGATGGTAAGTGGTTACCATCGCCTATTGACATCAGTAATACATGGAGCATTGCTCATGCGTTGCCTGCCGAACCCCTCCCCCTAAAGAGCTCTGGCAACCTTACTCACCGCGGGAACACAACACTATTTGAAACAAATAATGTTATTTGGCTGCGGTTCGGCTTATAAGCCTCAACTTACATACTTATGAGCAGAGTATCGAGTCCGCATTTAAAGTCCTTAATGTTTGTGAGCTACTGACTAGTCACCGGTGAGTGGTGAAAAGTGAAGCTTACCATTTTTGTACGGTGTCAAGTAGAGCGCCCCAACAAAAACCGGCTAGTTGTTCTCTTTCAGTTTTTACTTTTAGTTTGTCACTAGCTTATTCTACACCCAATTGGTAATTAACATTTTTGTTCCACGCACTTGGAAATTCGTAATTTTTCATTGAAAAAACGAATTTCTAAGCAAAATTCTGCTTTTTTGGGGTCAAATCGGGGATAAAAAAGATAGAGAATAAAGTGTAATAAAATATTAAAATTTGTAAATTTTCGCTTATATTGTCTTTTTGTTGATAGAATAAGCCGCTTACAGGATAGTATAGATATTATAAATGAGCGATTTCTTAGTAAAATACGTACCTGACTCCTTTCAGTAGTCCGGTGACAGTGGTTTCCTGTTTGGCGTACAGAGAAGCTGTTTTGACGGTCTTATCGCTAGTCTCTTCCGCTTCTGTTGGAAATATATCATTTTATATCAAACTAGCTTGCATACTTACCATATAATGTGGGACGGGGAGGGAATATTATTTGTTTACTCTTAGAAAAGGACTGTCGCGGATGCGAAACTTTCCCCTCCAACAGATCCTGGGGGATAGCCCCAATTCCCAGGGGGAACAGTCCTCAACAGACCCTGGGGGAAAAGCCCCCAATAATAACGATCAGTTAACCAGTTTTTCAGTGCGAAGCAGATATCAGTTATTACCAGTACATTCACAGCTCAGATGACCAGACATTCGTCGAACCTCTCGTTTCATAGTTTCATAGAACAGCGTGTTAAAGTTATCGAGCCGATACCTTTTATCCCGTTCAACTGAGGTACAGCCCGCAGCCGATATCCAATGATAAGTCCGTTATGAGTGTCCGCGGGCGGTGGTAACCACCTGACCCTCAGCTCTCCTGGAGAGTCCGTCTGTTCCAGCTGAATGCCCAGGGGTGGTGATGATGGAGCTAGGAAAAAGCACATATTAAAACATGAAGAGTATATCATGATAAGTATCTTAGGATGTGCTAATAATCCTGCCCAAAAATAACTGATACGCGCAGACAAACAAAGCCTTTATAATTAAGGTGAGGGTTAAATTGTTTTAATATTTTTGAACAGTTTTTTCGCATTGGGTACCTAAATCCAAGACACTTTTTTAAAAAAATACTTAGTTTTTAAGATAATCGATATTTTCTTATATGTCGCTACGTCGATTACTTTCGAGCGCCTTCTAACGCTTGCCATCTCTTTCCGCATTCAATTATAGTACGTAGCGCTGTCACTTTCTTCACTCCGCCTACTCGACAGTTTATTATGATTCTCATAACGCCTTAACTAGCTTCCGCCCGCGGCTTCCTCGCGTGATTTCACATTAAAGTAGTCTCTATGCTATTCTAGGTAAAGAACTTTATCTGTGAATGAACACAAAATGGCCCAAGATGATAGAGAACTAATTATTGTTAAACAAACTACTGGTTAGTCGTAAGTAAGGAAGCCGCATCTGTGTGACAAACTGCTTTGATACCTTCGAGAGACTTGGAAACGATTAACTATTGTATGTACTTTAGTTTAAAATTGTTTATCTATGTTAATTTGTGTGTCTGTACTGTAGTGCCATTTTTTTATCTATCTATCTAACTAAAACAAGGGATACATGGCACAAAATTAAGAAGGTTAAGTCATGCCCCACCTATTCGATCGGCAACACACTGAAGCTCTACATTCCATTTTGTGAAAAAGGATCATTTTTTTTTTATTGGTGATGGTTAGGCTTTTGACCACCATCTCACTTTTGCAAGTGAGATGTGGCCCAAGATGGAGCACGCTTTACCAGAAGGAACTTATTCACTCTAGATTTGAAGACTCCTAGATTGTACTCATCCGGGAAAACAGACGCTGGCAGATCGTTCCACTCTTTGCCAGTGCTTATAATAAAGAAATGATCATCGAAAGAAATGATAGGCGCGCGTGCCGCGTTTGTTGCCTGATTCTGTGACTGAGTGACTAGGCTTGGCCGCGAGGCGTTGCTTCACCTAGTTTCTAAGACATTTCAAAGTGATCCTAGTGATTTTATTGAAATAGACGCCTTTTGACTTTGACTTAATTTTTTAAAGGGTTTAGTTGTCCTGAATTATTATGATGATAATGATTTTAACACGATATTAAACAAACATAAAGAGTCAAAGTTCTGAATAAACAATCAAACACATGCTAATGGAACGAAATAATTGAATACGAATATGATAATTTCAGTTTAATATTAGCATTTCATTGTTTTCTTTGAGTTTGATTATACTGGTTATTAGAATCTGTGAATTCACAAGATACTGTGGGTAAATAAGGTAAAATTTAGTTTAAGTTGTAAATGTGGGTTTCAATAAAGATGGGGGTCTTTATTGTTGAGACTAAATTCGCAATTAAGCTTGGCGATTATGAGCGAGTTTTCTTATCATTCAATTTAAAGATTATATTTAAAAACCGTTTATATAAGTTTTATCTGTCTCGTAGATCTGATATTAATTATAAAACAAGCGGTTATAAAACAACACAGAAAACATATTTTTGTATATATATTGAATACCTTTTCACGTTGGTTTAAGTTAGGTTACATAAAATTAGAAAAAAATAACTGTTTTCTCTTATTTATTTAAACAGGTTTGATAAAGAACTGTTTATAAATCAAAGTTAGAAGCTGGCATACCTTCTTCAGTCGTGCTGAATCTCACAGGCGTTGAATAATGGCTGAGATCCGCTTGGTTTCCTCCAGCAACTCTCGCTGTGTAGCTGGTAGCCGGCTGCAGGTCTTCGATCTCAACTGAATGCCGTATTTCTTCTAACCTGTGTATAAGGAGACCATTGGAAATCCTCGATACATCAACTATATTATCGGTGTACAAAAGAAACAGATTGAGACCTAGTATTGAGCCCTGAGGTACCTACATTAGAGCACACCAGAGTAAGTTGGTGTTTGTTTGCCGGTTTATTTATATATTTATTAGGCACATCAACGAAATTTACATGATTAAGAGCTTAAATTAGTTAGTTTAGTATGGTGATCTAGTTAATTGGTATGTCTCATATGCCTGTCACCGACTACGTCACCCTTCAAACGGAGGTAAATCCGTAAACGCCACGCATTTGAACGTCAAACGCTTCGGTAACTAAGGTTAACGACACGTCGCAACGACACGGCATTTTTCGATACACATTACCTATTTGTGACGTAACAATCCTTGAATCAGCACTCAGGGATCGGGAAAAAACTAATAACAAGGAAAAACTAGTGGATTTTATTACAACAAGAATAAGCAATTCTTAGGAACTTCTGCTACTTTGTGTATAGACAGAGTGCAGATATTGAATAAAGACGGTCAAGTGGGAGTAGGAATTGCAATTTGAGGCCTCAGTACTATTTTATAACACGGGGTCGAAGAATCGATATTCTAGTCAAAAAAGCTCCTAGCATTCCTAATTTCAAAATTGTGAGATTACTGAATTAACCTAGAGTTTTTTTGCCAATTCGATACAAAAAGTATATGTTCATTGCCATAATTATGTAATATTGAATATTGTAATAATTAATGCATTGAGTTAGAAGCCTTAGATAATTTATCTAAGTTAGAAGCTTGATTTTTTTACTGCTTTAAACTCACAGACCTTTATATTTGGTATAAATTTCAAGTTGATACCATAAGTCGTTCCGGAAAAAATGAAAACAGACAGACGGATAACAAAGTGAATAAGGGTTTCGGTTTTTCTTGCCGAGTACGGAACTCTAAAAATGTTAGATGCTCATATTTTACTACCCTCATGAAATAATACGACCTCTACGTAGTACCTTTTCTGTAGCTTAGTACTTCATTTTATAACATGAAACAAAATTATAGTTTAACATGTGTCTTAACAAGTTATTAAATAGAAAATATTTTATTGCACTATATTAAAGAAAAAAAATAACAGCAAAAATAGAAACAATACAAGTTGAAAGTTGACGACTTTCGCGTATCGCGCGTATCCGAATGGCATAGCGCAAACGTCATTCAAAATTCAGACTGTTTTTGACAGCTACTGGCACTGACTTCACTAAAAATCGTTAATCTTGTACCATGTAACTTGAACTTTTTTATCATTATTAAACGTAAATAAATCAATCTTTGGACTTCATCATTTCTATACACCGCGAGGATCCCCTGTGTTTGCGGATACAACGACAATTTGACGAACTCGGTGGAGCAGCGGCCTAGTGCCCGTTTGTGACGCAAGGGGTTCGATTCCCGCTGAGGGGTAAACGTTGGCATGATCTCCAAATATTTGGTCCTGGTCTGGGTGTAATGGTATCATGGTACTCGTTGTTTCTGATACCCACGACACAGGGAATCCTAGTGGGGGGTCAGGACTATCAGGACGCGTCATCTGTGACGCTAGTGACTTGGGTATCTCGGGCACTCTCCCGCTACGCCACCAAGGTCGAAAATGGAACAATCGGCATCGACTGTTCGAGTATATAAATAAACCGAGTAATACCACACCAATCGATCGACGATTGATCGATTGGTGTGGTATGACTGATCGACCAGTACCCATCGATCAAAGCTACCACACAAAACGATCGAAGATCGATCGATTGCTGCGGTAACACCCTTAGTTGTATCTGGTATTATCTAGCAACGCTGTTAATTACCTTGTAACATTTACAGTCCTAGCACTACTCCACGCAAGCCGTTGACTGCTTGTGACCTGAAGGCTGTAGTATTGGGCCAGCGACCGGGCCATGTCCCGCCATGACAGTTTGACAGATCGACTTCTTAGCGAGTCCACTGATAGGTCCGACGGTGGTAGTGGCGGCTCTAGAAATGGTAAGGACACTATACTATTTCAAATTCACAGATTTTAAATCTAAAATCCCCAATAATTTAGTTAGAATCGTTATATACCTATAACTATTGAAAATGAAAGAAGAGGATTGACAACGATCGATGGTAAAATATGAATGTAATAATCATGATGGTTTGACAGCGGTTTGATGGTTATTAAAGGCGACCATTAACAAAGATAGGTATATAATACAAGACGATGATTTTAACGATTGATGATAAAATATTGACGATGGAAGATGACGATTGATGTTGAATGATGGTTGTTGATGATTCTCACCAAGTACGCAAGTATTAAGTAAGCAAGATAAACACTATAAACTAAATAATGATTATTTTATCGATTGATGATAAAATAAGATTATTGATTATGGAAGATAACGATTGATGCTGACTGACGATTGTTGATGGATTGATGATGATTCTCACCAAGTATAGTAAGATGAACGCTATAAACATCAGCTCCGAACGGGTTACCAGCTCTGCACTGGTACAATGCACCATCGCTTGTCTCTGTTTGAAGTAATTCCAAGATATTTGTCATTCCGTCTTCCGATTTTATTTCGGATATTTTGACCCTGTGAAAGAATTAGCATGTTTTAATATTAAAAATTTACAAGGTTTCTATTGCAGAGCTTTAAGGCCGTTTGCACTTTGTTAGTGATTCGTGCGAGTGATTAATGGAAGTGCTTGGTGGACAATAGCGCTGATCACTAATCAACTGATTCAAACGTGTTTAGTACTACTATTTAGTGTTTACACTAGGCACCTGCAATAATCACTCGCACTAATCACTAATCAAAGTTTAAACAGGCATTTATGACTCACGTAAAACGTCAAAAACAGATATTTTTAGTGACTCTTTCGGAAACTCATAACATGAAATTCTGCGGCGCACATCTCAACCTGGTCACTGACCTACAACTATGTGATCAAGAGAAAACATTTATCGCTATAGTATTTTTTTACTTTTTCAACTTTTGATCTCCGAGATCATCGAGGCGATAAACTCTCCGTCTAAACGAGGCTTTACCTCTGAGTCAAAGGATTGATGGGCTTCCCATTCCTCGTCCACATTATCCTAATAGGGTCATCTCCTTTAGCGTGGCATTCTATGGTCACTTGCTGGCCTAATTTAGCTGTCATATTCCGTGACAGAGTGTCAAATGTAACGGGCTCTGTAAAGAAAATTCAGACGCCATAAAGAAAAGAAGAAGAAGTAGAAAATTATGCTGAATCGATCATAATTGGGACGTTTCTCGACTGTCGATCTGAAGGTCGTGGGTTCGAACCCGGTCGTGCACCAATTAGTTTTTCTATTCGAAGAATTTAAGTGCGTAACTCGTGCTTAAGAACGGTGAAGGAAAACATCGTGAGGCAACTAGTAAGTAGCGGCGATGGGCTTGCAACCTGTCACGTATGAAATACCTACTCACCACTGCAAAATGTGGGCATGTGCCAAATGTTCTCACATGCCTAAAGCCGTGTTCAAACGGCTTGCGATATGTAATTTATAAATTATTTCAAAATGATCCTTAAGTCTACAGAATAAAATTAATTTTGAGTTTGACTTTAAGTGGCTTGAGAAATCGTTGAGCTATATCAACACCCCTAAATGACAAACTCAAAATGGAATTTGTTTGAATTCAGCAGAGCTCACGATCATTTTGAAACGAATTAAGGTCCTATATCAGGGACATATTGTATGCCGTTTGAACACGGCTGATGACTATTCAGGGATCTGAGATTATGGTCTACTTGGGGATAAAAGTCGCCTATTTTTTTTTAATTCTTATAAAAAGTTCTCAACGTACTATTAACAGAGATCCACACAGTTTTACTTAACGCTTCGCCCACTCCATTCTCAACGTGACACGTATAAAGGCCGGCGTCCGTCAAAGCGACAGAGTCGAAAATAAGCGAGCCATTGGCAAGACTCAAAACGCCTCCACCAGCTATCTCTAGCACTGGTCTCCATGTTTCTGAAACAACTATATTACAAACTATATTAGGAAACATTTGAGAGCTATCACACTAGAGGTGGTAAATACGAAATTTACGCAACCAGATTTTTAAACCATTGTTCTCGCATCATACAGAATATCATACATACATACATACATAAAATCACGCCTATTTCCCAGAGGGGTAGGCAGAGACCACGGCCTTCCACTTGCTACGATCCTGACATACATCTTTCGCTTCATTCACTCTCATCACATTCCACATACATGCTCGTCGGTTTAGGGTACTCTTGACCTGGCCTTTGTCCAAAACGCCATACATCATATCATAGAATAGAATAGAATATATTTATTTTCTTACAAAACGTACACCTAATTAAGAATAAACAAACAAAAACAAATAAATAAAAATAGGTGTAGGTCGAGCAACAAAATTGGCTCTGCCTCAGCAGGAGTTGGTTGGCTAGCAGGCTAGCAACCAACGCTGGTACGCGTACCTAGTACGACATCACGATACAAACGACTTAAAAATACTCGGGTGCAGCGCGCAAGTCCACCGCGCACTCTATGACGTGACGCGACGCGCCGCGCGGTACTCGTACTTCGCAACCCGACCGTCCGTAACCCTAGCCCGGTGTAGCTGGCAGTGGTCGTAAGAGACCCACAGCATATAAATCCGTTCGAAAAAAAAAACCCGACCGTCCGTCTCGCGGCGTGCAATAATCCGGGAATCTATGGGTTAACTACACTAGGCGACCGCTAGAGACCCTGCGTGTCCAGTACAACAATATTTTTAGGAAGATGTTGGGGCTGCCGCGTTTCTGCAGTGCATCAGGGATGTTTGCAGAATACGAGACGGATGGGTTTGCTGCAATTCTCCGTAAAAAGACCACATCCCTGATGCGCAGAGTGCGTGATAGCCCCAATATCATCCTTCAAACGATTGCTGGCAGGATCACCTCTCCCACGTGGCGCTGCTTCGTGAGGAGAGTGATCTATTGAAATGTTTAGGATTATTTAGCATTAAGTACTAACCCTAATTATAAGTTCTTTTATATAATTTTACTAACAAATTATGGATCCAAGGCGTCCGAAATAAAATATTTTTTTATTTTTTATTTTATTTAATAACTTGGGTACGCGGTGAACTTGCGCAGATGACTCGCGCGGTCTAAGTACATACTCTCAAGTATTTAGTACCTTTTAAACCTGGTTCTTTTAAGATACGGTACGTTATAGACCTGGTACGTGAAATAGCAATTACGACCCATCTCTACATCACAGGTCAAAAACCTCATAAAGATCGAAGACATTTTGACATGGGCATCAAATGAGTCACAGGAATTATTAAAGCCTTTCACAAAACTAGTTCTATTACTATGAGTCGTAGTCTTTTCAGAGATATCATCCAGTTAATTGATCCAAGAAAGAACCAGTGTCACGCTAGCAAGCTAGTAGCTAGGCAAGCTAGCAAAAGTTTGCACATTAATCTCAAAACTCACCATCTTTCTTCAACCAATGCGTTTGCGGCTGTGGATAACCGTTCGCGCTGCAGGCTGTATGACCACTCCTGCCCAATAATAGAGAAGTATTCTGCGGCTCATCGTTCCATTTAGGTGCCACTGAAATCGAGGAGCTATAAGTAAACTGGAATAAAGGTTCTCAAATGTAGTCCAGGGACCGGACGACGCAGTGTTGGAATGCCTTCCACCCAATGGACCGACGACATTGTGAAGATTGCGGGAAGTCGGCGCATGGAGAAGGCTCAAGGCCATTCGTCATGGTACTCTTTGGGGGAGGCCTTTGTTAAGCAGTTGACTTTATCAGGTTGATGATGTTGATGAAGTAAACTAAGATCACGCGATGTCCAGTAAAAGTAAAAGGCACAATTAAGATAAACTTTGAAAATAGCATCTTAAGCATATTCTAACAGATATCTAATCTAAGTTGAACTACGAAGTCATTGCAATTTTACCAAATGGGAGCTCACGATATAATAGTTATTTAATGTTACTTTTTTCGTTCTATCCTAAAAACCATTGGCCTAGAATAAAAATAAAAATCGTTTTGGAATGTACAAATATACTCTTTCATATGACACCCCTCTTCATGTAGGTATTTGTATTACTTGTTAAACCCTCTATTGGACCTTTCTATCTTAACAACCCCTTGGCCGATTTAACAAGTCCCCGGTTTTTTGGGGATTTTATTAAAATCTTAACACCAACTTCGTATTCAAAATCGGTTAACATATTCTAACAATACAAAAAAAGAAAGAGGCAGGCCTTCTATCAAGCCGCTAAAGTTAGTGAGTGATTATGAATACGGGGGTAACATAATAAAGGTGGTTTAGTATAGGTACCTTTGATGTAAAGATTGACAGTCCTGTTCACTTTCGCCACATGGTTTGCCGCCACACAAGTGTAAGTGCCGCAGTGCACCAGCGACACATTCTTAATTATAAGCACGCTGAAAACTTCCAAACTTCTCTCAACTATCTGAAACGAGCAATTAAGTCACAAAAGTTCACAGCAAGTTCACACTATGCTAGCTACTGAGTGGACAGTAGCTGGCGCTAGAGGAAATAACTAGTGATTCAATACAAAGTTATTCTATCCCATAAAAGCACGTCCAACAATAAATAAATAAATAAAAAATAAAAATTGTTTATTTCATGTTATAAAAACACATAGGTACTAAATTTAAGTGGGACAACATAATTCAAAATACGCAATAAAAATCAAAAGTCAAAATAACAAAATAAATGTCAAAAATATTCATAAAATAAAAATAAAATATATATAAATATATATATATATTAGGACACACAGACAGACGGACAAAAACACGCGGACAGGAGGGACTATCAGTGGCCGGGGACAATGTACCAACAGAATTCTAGGTTTATAATCACTTTGGTGGCCCCGGCTGAAGAATAGGCCCCTCATATCTACCTATCCGCGGATGTTGTAAGAAACGACTAAGGGAAAAAAGATAGGGGATGGGCTGCAGCATATTCGACCCAAGGAATAGGTTTCCCATTCGAAGGAATTAACTCAAAAACGGGGTTGTGCGGTCCCTGGAGCCATCACTTCAAAAACCTCATAAAGATCGAGGACGATCATTCGATGGGATGATAAATGAGTCACAAGACTCATTGAATCCTTTCACAAAACTGGTTCTTTCCCCATGAGTCACAGTCGTTTCAGACCCATTACACATCAACCGTGGTGGCCCCGGCTGAAGAATAGGCCCCTCCATATCTATCGTCTTAAGAGGCGAATAAGGGAAAAAAGCTAGGGGATGGGTAGCAGCGTCACTCATTTTAACAACGATAGCTCTAACTGCGATCGCCAACCCGCATGCCCAGCGTGGTGAGTATGGGCAAAACCCCCCACATGATAAGGAATTTGCTCTGTCTGTGGGGGAGGCCATGTTCTGCAGTGGACGTCGAACGGCTGAAATGATGATGATGAATCACTTTGTGTTATTCGAAACTCCGCTCGCCGATCTTCACACTATGCTAGCTACTGAGTGGACAGTAGCAGTCGAGCATTAAAAAAGCTGAAGGAGAACTAGTGATTCTAAAAAAAAATCTATCCCATATAAGCACGTCCAACAATGTTTCAACAGCATTCTTTGCTTTATAATCACTTTGTTTAATTCTAAACTCCGCTCGATGATCTTCACACTGTGCTAGCTACTGAGTGGACAGTTACTGGCGCGCATTAAAATCGCCGAAGGAAATATACAAGTGATTCAAAACAAAGTTACCTATTCTACTATCTCATAAAAGCACGCCCCACAATGTTCAACAACATTCCCTTTTATAATCATTTTGTTTAATTCTTATTTCCGCTCGACGGTCTAGGAGCAAAAGTTAAAGGGTCGGTTAAACGGAGTAAGCCGATTAACATTGTGACTGATTTATAATAAGAGCGAATAAAAAAGTCGCTGTACAAAGTACAAGTTTTGAACTTATGATTTTGGCTATGTAGGATATGAATGCAGGTGTGTATCCGAATTATTGTGACAGTGAGATGTTTGACAGATTATTGAATGATAGTATCCGAATGTGCAAGGACGAATGGAAAGGAAAGGAAGGAATGAGTGAGATGGATGAATGGAGAGAGGGAGATAGAATATAAGATGGTGGAGAGACACGACGAAGACGCTACGCTGTAAAGAGGTTTTGTTTAAAGAAATAAAAGTGAAAAATTCAAGAAAAAGTATTTATTTTGCTTTCGCATCCCACAATTTTGGGGGCTCGTCCGGGATCGAGGCAAAATACTTTACCAAGAAGACGGCTACAACCGGCGTGATTTTACCGGCACGCGGCGGCAGGCGTGTTACGAGGTTATCTTTCACTACGACGCAGAAGACGAAACAGCACATCTTTTCCACTGAACGACGCAACGACGACGACAACGGTAAAATAATACCTACGACGCAACGACGATAAAATTACGACGCAAGGACGATAAAACTACGACGCAAAGACGAAAAAACTATCCACGATGCCAGGAAGGAAAAACAGTAAGTTCCAGTCCTTCGACGACGATGATGATGATGACGGTCGAGCAACGGGACATGTCCAAAGTCCCCAGGGAATGCTCCACCTTATGGAAAATCTGATCCCAAAGTATGACGGCCAAGATCGGACATATTCGGCCCAGCGATGGATACAGGACATTGAAGACAATGGAGGTATCTTCGGATGGTCACCGACACAGAGGCTTCTGGTGGCGAGGCGTTCGCTCACAGGTACGGCAGCGTTATGGTTACGAAGTGAAAAAATCCATAAAACATGGGACGAACTGAAACAAGCCATCGGTAAAGAATTTCCGGACACTGTTGATATAAAAGCAATGCATGAGCTGATGAGCACCAGGAAGCAGAAACATAACGAATGCTGTTTGGATTACATGCTGATAATGAAGGAAATGGGAAAAAGAGGTAAAATGCCTGACTATGTTGCCATAAAATACATAGTTGATGGTATCCCCGACTTAGAGATAAACAAAGTTATGTTGTACGGTGTCACTGCTTATACGGATTTGAAAGAAAAGCTCAAGATCTATGAGTCTTTACGAGAGAAGATGCAGAAGAGTAAGCCCCAACTATCTACAAAGACAAGACAACAAAACAATTCATCGGAGATAAGATGTTACAACTGCGGAGAGAAAAATCATAGAAGTATAGACTGTCCCCATAAGACGAAAGGAAAGAAATGCTTCAAGTGCAATGAGTATGGGCACATCTCGTTAGAATGCCCAAAAAGAGAAGCTGGAAAAAGTTCATCAACGCCAAAGTTGGAAACGGCGGCCACGTGCTCAAGAAATGGCGGGAGCGGAAGCGGCAGCGGAACGAACAAGAACACTCCAAAACGTTCATTCGTAGCTTCAACGGCAGCGACGCAAGGTGGCGCTGCAATCCACGACACTGACAGTTCGGAAGGCAAAATGGCGGCAACCGAAATGTGTCATGGCAGCGATGTTGACGTTTTCGATGTAAACAAACAAGATGTGACGAACGAACTTTGCGGCAACAAGAAACCACTAAAATGGGTGAAGTTATTGTGCGGTTACGTTATGAACTACGTTAGCGATGACAGTGCGATCGTAAATTTAGGATGTGGAGCCGATACGCTCATAGACTCCGGTAGCGAAATCAATTTGATCTCCAGTGACTTTTACGCCGAAATAGGTTCGCCGGAATGTGTGCACGGTAGTATTTCGCTGACGGGATTAGGGTTTGCAACGGTGCAAACACTAGGAAGTTTTTCAACGAGTATCGAAATAGACAATTACCAGTACGACGATGTGCGGTTTTACATAATTCCTAGAGACTCTATGCCTTATAAGTTAATATTAGGGCACGAATTTTTACAAAATGTGGTTTTGGTTATGAAAGACGGCTGTGTGTGGATGAAACCTAATGGGTGGATGAGTAGTATCATGTGTGTTTCAAGTTCAGATGATTTTGTAGGTCATGTGATGAAAGAAGATGTAAGACAAGAAGTGGCAAGGTTAGTGGATGAGTACACTCCAAGCCAAACGAAGGACGCTCCTATCGAACTGAAGATCACACTGAAAGATGACATACCAGTTGCATCACGACCACGGCGTGTTTCACCAAAGGAACAAGAGGAAGTGGATAACCAAATAAGTGAATGGTTGGAAGAGGGCATCATTCGGGTAAGTTTCTCTGAATATGCTAGTCCACTTGTACTTGTTAGGAAGAAAGATGGTAGTTTAAGGATATGTGTTGATTACAGGATGATAAACAAGAAAATTTTGAAAGATGAATATCCTTTGCCTATTATTGATGACCATATTGACAGATTAGCGGAAGCAAGGGTGTTCAGTGCACTAGATTTAAAAAATGGATTTTTCCATTTACGAGTACATGAAGATTCCATTAAGTATACTTCTTTTGTAACGATGACATCGCAGTACGAGTTCCTGAAGGCCCCTTTTGGCTTAGCTACATCTCCTAAAGTATTCACCAGATTTATATCAATAATATTTAGAGATTTGATAACAAGAGGTATTGTCATAATATTTATCGATGATTTGCTAATTCCAGCATTGAATGAAGAACAAGCTGTTGAAAGACTGAAGGAAGTCCTAAAAAATGCCTCTGAGTATGGACTACAAATAAATTGGAGGAAATCTCAGCTTCTGGTGAGAAAAGTGGAATATCTGGGCTATGTTATCGAAGAAGGTACGGTCAGACCATCACCAGAAAAGACGGATGCAGTTATGAAGTTTCCGGAGCCCAAAACTGAGAAACAGTTGCACAGCTTCCTAGGACTGTGTTCCTATTTCGGAAAATTCATTGAGAATTATGCACTGATAGCACGACCATTGACAGAAATGCTGAAGAAAGATAAGAAGTTTGAATTCAATGATGAACATAGAGTAGTTTTCAAGATTTTAAAAGGAAAGTTGGCAAGCAAACCTGTCTTGAAAATTTATGAGCAGCAAGCTGAAACAGAACTGCATACAGATGCTTCTAGTGTAGCATATGCTTCCATATTGATGCAGAAAGATTGCAATGGTGAACTACATCCAGTTCACTACATGAGCAGAAAAACATCTGATGCTGAAAGCCGATATACGAGTTACGAGTTGGAAGCGCTAGCCATTATAGAAGGAATCAAGAAGTTCAGACACTATCTGTATGGAAAACATTTCAAGATTGTAACAGACTGCAAAGCATTCCAAATGACATTGAACAAGAAAGATTTAGTTGCATCTACGCGAGTAGCAAGATGGATTTTATTCCTACAAGATTATGACTATGAGATTGAACATCGAGATGGTTCAAAGATGAGACATGCTGATGCTCTAAGTAGAAATCCATATGTGGCAACCATATTTTCAGACCTGCATAGTGATTTACGACGCGCCCAAGAAAGTGACGATGGATTAAAGGCGATAATGAAGATCTTACAAGAAGAAAAGCCATACAATGACTTTTATCTACAGGGTGGTGTTCTGTGCAAAGGCCAAGAGCGATGTGTGGTTGTACCTCAAAAGATGGAGCTGGAAATAATAAGAAGAGCTCATGGAAATGGTCATTTTTCAAAGAAGAAAACTTTGGAATTGATTGGTAAAGATTATTATATTCCACAGCTAGGCAAAAAGATAGAAGACTATATTGCTACATGCATACCATGTTTGTTAGCATCCAGGAAGAGTGGTAAACAGGAAGGATTTCTTAATCCTATCGAAAAAGGTGAAATACCTTTGGATACGATCCATATTGATCACATTGGACCAATGGTGGAAACAAAGAAGCAGTATAACTATATACTTACAATTGTTGATGGGTTCACCAAGTTTGCGTGGTTGTTCCCAACGAAGACGACATCAACCCAAGAAGTTCTGAATAAATTGTTGATATATCAACAAACATTTGGAAACCCAAGACGTATAATCTCTGACAGAGGAGCAGCTTTTACAAGCAATGACTTCAGCAAATTTTGCAAAGATGAAAACATTGAACACATAAAGATTACCACAGGAATACCAAGAGGAAACGGTCAGGTGGAAAGAGTCCATAGAATACAATACATAATAATAATAAATATAATACATAGCAATCTTGACGAAGCTCTCTATTGAAAACCCCACTCAGTGGTACAAGCTGGTGAACAAAGTTCAAATAGCATTGAATAGTACTTACCAACGAAGCATCAATACTACACCATATGAGTTACTTATTGGTACTAAAATGAAGAGGAAAGAGGACATTCAACTTCTAGAGCTATTGATGCAGGAAGAAAGAGACAATTTCATGGAGAATAGAGAAGAACTCAGGATGAGTGCAAAGAAACAGATATTGGACATCCAAGAAGAAAACAAACGAAGTTATGATAGAAAGAGGAAACCAGCTAACACTTATGATGAAGGAGATCTTGTTTGTATCAAGAGAACCCAGTTTGGAACTGGTATGAAGTTGAAACCCAAGTTCTTAGGACCCTACAAGGTCACCAAGGTGAAGAGAAACAATAGATACAATGTGGAGAAAGCTGACTCTCAAGCTGAAGGACCTAATAAGACCACTACGTCATCTGATCATATGAAACCATGGCCAGATTATGTGAGTGACTCTGAATAGAATTTACAAGGTTGATTTATGCCCAAAACAGTAATCATTTAAAATGAAACCTATGAAAGATGATGCATGATGATGATGATGATGATTTTTATTTTATATGCTTATGTTTTGTAATGGTAGTATGATGTATCTACCTATGATGTAAAGATGCCCTACGATGATGATGATGATAATTTTTACTAAATTATGGAAAGATGCCCTAATATAGCATAACAGCTGATTTGTATTCTTAGCTATTAGATTAGTGCCTATGATGTAAAGTTTTGATTAGTATAAAATATTACTGAAATGTAAAGTTGTGTTCAGTACAAAATTTACTATGATGTTAAGCTATGCTTGTTACAGTTCATTTTATAATGATGTTCGATGTTAAAGTTAGTTTAAGTACTTATAAGATTGGCTATAAGATTTGTTATTTTTCTTTATAAGATTACTTAGTTTTTGTATGATGCTATGCCAGTATGGTTATGACTCATCAAAGTTGTATGATTATGAGGTATGGAAGTATGTATGATGTATGGAAGTTGTATGAGGTATGGAAGTATGTACGAAGATGGTATGTGTGTCTGAGGGCAGACAATAAGTGCAGGAAGGCCGAGAATGTAGGATATGAATGCAGGTGTGTATCCGAATTATTGTGACAGTGAGATGTTTGACAGATTATTGAATGATAGTATCCGAATGTGCATGGACGAATGGAAAGGAAAGGAAGGAATGAGTGAGATGGATGAATGGAGAGAGGGAGATAGAATATAAGATGGTGGAGAGACACGACGAAGACGCTACGCTGTAAAGAGGTTTTGTTTAAAGAAATAAAAGTGAAAAATTCAAGAAAAAGTATTTATTTTGCTTTCGCATCCCACAGCTATACGAAATGTTTTATAGACTGGGCGAGAAACTAAACTCCTATTAACCCATGGACTTGCCCATTTACTAGCTCCGTAATAACGAGACCATAGCGTTCGAGACACGCAAAAGGAGATTTTCTGAAACGAATTCTATCGTGTCAAACATAGATTTTGTCATTTTTCAACGCAAAACTATCGAATATCAATGCTTGAATATAAATTAAATTTGAATACAGTTTCAAAATATGGGCCGAAGTCCCAGGCCAGGCCGGCCCAGGGTAAAATTCTCATAATATTTCAGTTTGGTGTATACTTCACAGCCCCGAGACGCCATTTGAACGTTTTATTGGCAATTTACGCAAGTTTTTAGGGCTTAAATTTTATAGCAAACAGTCAATCGTTAACTTTGCTATGTTCACACAATAAAACACCCTGACCTGGCAAACTTTCAATGAAAGAATGAATGATTTCCACTAACTAGCTCCGTCTAAGCGGTGCCTATGCATTCGGGGCACGTAGAAAGGATCTCTTTGGAGAATATTTACACAATAACACAACAATTGGAAAAAGACTGGTTAGTCTTTTCCAATTGGATCGTTTACTTGAACCGTCTGAATAGCCCCCTAAGCATTCAGGGCACGTCGAAAGGGATTCTTAGGAAATTAATTCAGCAAACAATTTCCTTCATTAGGATGTATTACGAACAGCCTCTTTTGTTTACCCCGTTCCTTGTTGGTTTTAAAATGTAGGCCATATTTTAAGGCTCTCGAAAAGGTGGCGTGACTTGTTTACAATTTTAACCTTTAAGGAAGAGGTTCTCTATTCTGCTGTATTTTGTTTATTTTATGTAACCTCATCGTAACAAATAAACATACTTTATGTTTGTCTGTTACGATGAGGTATAAATATGTCTGGGATACCGTTGTTAGAGAGAAATTAAAAAAAATATATATAAAACCCTTATAACAATTTCTAAAATTAGATAAAATTTTCACAACCAAACTTCTTAAATGCGTAATCATCAGTCCTTATCCCGCACAAACACACAACATGCCTCTTACACAATAGTGTTGCCGATCGATAGCCGAACTATCGAAAAGTGTATCGATAGCTTATCGATAGTCCACGAAAAACAATAGTATCGATAGGCATGTCGATATCCGATAGACCGATCTATGTGTAACTAATTTCATAGGTCAACTATCATGATCATCATCTTCCTGCCCTTATCCCACATCATGTGGGGTCGGCACAAAATGTATTCTTCTTCCATTTCCCTCTATCAGTCGTCATCTCAACACTCACTCCTTTCTTCACCATATCCACTTTCACGTCATAGGTCAACTATATTTAGTGAAATTATCGATTGTTCGGAAAAAATATTACCCATGTAATATCGATTCTATCGATATTCCGAAAATCAATAGAATTGAAAGAACTGCTACTATTGATGTGTAATTAATTAATTTCCAAGGTCAACTATCTATAGCGAGATTATCAATAGTTCGGCAACAATACCCATATCAACTTTCACACAGTTGATCCATCTTATTTACCAAACTTTTCAAGTTACCTACTTATATGTAAAAATACTAAAGTACCTTCAAATGACTGGATATCTTCTTCCCATCTTTCAGCCACGAATAGTAAACTGGCGAGTCACCGCTCTTCAAATTACAATGTATCTGTACTATTTGTCCCTCCTGCAAGTCCGATGCTAACAGTATTTCTTCCAATTGTGGAGCCTCAACCACATTCAATTCAAAAGATCGCTTCGCCATTTCACCGGACGGACTTTTCACTATACACGAATATGACAGTCCATTGTCGGCTTTGGTAACTTTTGGTATGGTCAAAACGCCGTCACTGATTGTCGCATCTCGTTTTCGTCTTTGTTTTGACTTATGACAGTTTTTACTTCTTGGTATACTGGAATTTGACAATCCACTGTCGGTTTTTGTCACTTTTGCTATATTCAATACGTCGTCATTCATTGTCACTTCTCGTTTTTGTCTTAGTTTAGACTTCAGACAGTTTTTACTTTTTGGTATACTGGAATATGACAATACGTTGTCGGCTTTGGTAACTTTTGGCATAGTCGATACGTCATCGATGATTTTCGCTTCTCGTTTTAGTCTTAGTTTTGACTTATGACAGTTTTTACTTCTAGGTATACTGGAATAAGACAATCCATTGTCATCTTTGGTAACTTTTGGCATAGTCGATACGTCATTGCTGATTTTCGCTTCTCGTTTTAGTCTTAGTTTTGACTTATGACAGTTCTTATTTTTTACTGTACAGGAATTTGATACTTCAATATCAGTTTTAGTATTTGGTACATTCATAAAGTCCTTGGTTCTGGAGTTTATTTTGTTTGTCAGTTTTGGTTTCAGACAGTTTTTACTTCTTGATGTACAAGAGTTTGAATTATTAGATTTAGGACTTAGGATATTCAAAACTGTCGTATTTCTAAATCTTAATTTAGGCTTTCGACCAAATATTTCTATGCTTAATGCAGTGTTTTTTATTGACCGCTTGTATCGTTCCGTGGTTATTTCTTTGCCTTTAAATTCCCATGAAATATCTCTGAAATTAAAAGTCACTTTGAGAAAATTGCTCAAACTTTAAACTTTGTTTGTCCCTTATCTTTAATGTAGTAGAATTTACACCTGTTCTTCGCAAACAAAGCTCCACTTTGGGATTTTGTATAGGCGATGACGTAAAATGACGGTCCAAAAGCTGGTATATGGTTCAAATTCGTGTAAAATAGTGCAATGACTCTTGTATTTGAATTGCAATAAGATGTCATGGTAGGACCTAGAAGATACAGGCACGAAACTTATTCTAAGTATTTAGGTCTAGGCCAAAGTGAAAAGGCTCAGTGACCGTTCGTCATGGAACTCTTTGGAGATGGCCTATGTCCAGCAGTGGACTTCTACAGGCTGATTGTGATGATGATGATGATGAGGTTCAGGTATTAAACGGTGAAGGAAAACATCGCGCGGGAACCATTAAGTATTCCTATAAGAGCCGACCGACTTTCAACCTGTCACACCTGCCAAACATGTTTGGAAGTGCCTCTGACTACCCTCCTTAGACATCTTGCGCCTGGAGTCCGAGAGGATGTCTACCATGCTCGGGTCGAGAGTGCTAAGAGTGCTAAGAGTCGTGCGCCTATTTATTTGGAAAAACGGTCCGCGATTTGATATTCAGTTCGTACGTAAAATACAGTATTTTTATCTTCTAACGAAAAATGTAAATAGATCCAACTCGCAGATTAAAGTCTTCTAAGAAAAGAAAAATTTCATTATAATAATTTTAGAGGAAACATTTTTGCCGGACGTTCTTACAAAGTTGATAAAGGATACTCTAAAAAGTTTCTTGACATCAATCGTTGCGTTATCACATTTTTTATGCCCTTTAAGAATTTACGCAGAAATCCTAGCTTACTAAAGTGTTTGTTTGTACCTACTTCTTTCAGGCAGCCACGGATCTATGTATTTTTTTGATATACAACGTGTGTACTACCCCGTAAGGAGGTTCTTTTCTATACCCTTATAGCAATAAAGATTGTTCCACGACTTTTTGAAATTCGTCATTTTACAGGGAGCAACGGATCCGTGTATTATTATTATTATTTATTTTTTTATACAACAGAGGTGGCAAACAAGCTTACGGCCCACCTGATGGTAAGCGGTTACCGTAGCCTATGAGCGCTTGCAATACCAGAGGCATCACGCACGCGTTGCCGACCCCGAACCCCCTTCCCCCTAAAGAGCTCTGGCAACCTTACTCACCGCAGGAACACAACACTATTTGAAACAAATAATGTTATTTGGCTGCGATCTTCTGTAAGGCGGAGGTACCTCCCCAGGCAGGCTGCTCCAATTCAGATGGAAAAAATCTCGCTGTGCCCTACCTCCTCCTAATTACAGTATTCTACACCCTTATAAAGCAATAAAGATTGATTTACCACTTTTGGAAATTCGATATTTTTCATTGAAAAACAATGGAAAACTTAGCTGTTTTCTTGTCAAATCAGTTAAAACTCAATTATCCCGCTGTTTTAGGTAGGTACCAATCTTGAAGTCAAAATTCTCGTACGTTTAATGATTAGTTACAAAGATGAAAGTTACGATAAGTCCTTTGCAAGGTACTTTGCCGCCTTTGTTTTTAATAATAGAATTTATTTTCATTCACAGGTTTGGCCTGGGCCTTTTATAGGGTAAGATTGGGCCCGCAATCAACATCTAAGAGGTCCCTTTAACAAATACTTAAAAAACTATTGTAAATTGATTGGATGGTAAACAGATGGTAAAACTATTACCTGAAGAAACAAAAAAGGAAAAAAAAGTAGTTAAGGATATTACAGAAGCAATGATAGATCCATGATTATTTTAATGACATTTTTTGTAATGGCACTATTTTATTGTAATTTAAAGCTCTGACTGCAATGAAGTTAGCCAATTAGTAGATTTTATTCCCACTGGTTTGTGTTTAGTGAGTTGTTCTAAGTTGTTATTGGTTCTACTATGTTTTTATACGTGAAAACCGGTTATTGGCTATCTATTATGTATACTGGTGTTTAGCAAGATTATTAAGCTGTTGGTTTTCCTATAAATAAATAAATAAAATAAATAAATACCTACTTAATTCTTTTGAAAATATGTATATTGCATGCGTACAACGCTGAATATGGCTGCTCCTAATTTGTATTGTATTATGTAAAATTATGCATTTTGTACATTATCTGCTGCTGCAGCACACATCCATTTTTCATCCATTTTTACTTTCATTACTTTTTCTCTTGTTTCTTTTATTATAAGTACCAAACATTTATTGTAAAATGTTGTGCAAATGTGTGTGTTTTGGTGGCAATTAAATAAATGTCTATGTCTATGTCTAACAACTGTACTTAACCCATATAACGCAATAAATTACTTTGATTTCATTTTATTTGATTTAGAGCTTCTGCAATATCCTCATTTTGCAACCTGCCAAGTCTTTAGATATAGTATTAATTAAGTGGTGTCCATTATTATTATTAATAGTATTTTTAGTACTGTAGCGTAATTTTATGAATCGTGGAATGTATACATAATGCAGGCGTGCTGCGACTGTACTTAGGTACTTACCTAATAGGATACCCATAGTATGGACATCTCAGAGTGACGGTTTGACCACTCTGAGCTTTGAATGGTGGTAACGCGCGAATGTATGGTGGACCTGAAATAATTTAATAGAATTAATTTACACCCTTCCCTGTGTCGTGGTTATCAGAAACTACGAGTACCACAACACCCAGACCCGGAACTAATATTTGCAGATCATGCAAACGTTTGTCTCGCAGCGGGAATCGAACCCCTTTCGTCTCAGATGGGCACCCGCTACGCCACCGAGGTCGTCAATGGCGGCGGCATAATAATTAATTGTCCATTTAGAACCAAGCGGTTTTAAATACCATGGGATTATGTTAGTTAGAATGAGCTAGCCACCAATTTTGGGGAGAAAGTTTTAAGGGCGCCTGAAGGCCGCTTTGTAGCTTAACGACTTATAGCTTTAATCGCTTTGAATCGCTTTAAAGTACGAAAACCCTTAAATGTTGATGCCACTAACGATTTGGTGAACGCGCTGAAGGTTGAACACCAAAGCATAGCGGAGTGTCACAGTGGTATCACATCACCTGCTCAAACCTGCAGGCTATGCAAGGAGGCGGACAAAACGCCTCTACACCTGCTAGGTGGGTGCTGAACACTTATGCTCAAACGTAGCATCCATCTAGCAAAGGAACTCACCCCCAAAGAAAATCCTGCAGTTCTAAACAGCTGCTGGGCTTCGCGGTAAACTTTGAACGCCCTCTCAAAAAGGCGATCACAATAGGCCAGTTGTGGCACAAGTTATTACAAGTTACTACAGGTGCCTTCCACTCGAATATGCAACGAGTACAATTACATTAATAAATTCAACCCATCTATTGATATATTTCACGACTCCTTGAGAAAATTCATAAACAATTTACTTTGCCTTTTTGGCTCTTCCGATTAATTAATTCATGACATTTTATGATACCTTCCTATCTATTTAAGTTAGCTTTAATTTTTAGTTCAAATTTATCATAATAAAAGAGATTATTTTCGTTTATATTTCAAGAGTTTAGCTTAGTTAGAGTCAAGAGTTTTATTTTTTTGTTTTTCATTTCATTGAGCACTATTTAAGTTTATGTTTATTTTAAGATTTTTTTTTGAGAATGCTATAGTGCACTTTTATTTTTATGTATATCAGACCCTGTTTTTATGAAGATATTTTATGTAATTGGTAATATACATAATGTTTGTGCACAATTTTTACAAAAAAATATATAAATAAGTTATTCATGATGACAACTTACCATAGACATTGAGTCTGTCATGATGTCCCACACTGATCTCTCCGTGATACGCCACACAAGAGAACAAACCACCATCTTCTACTCGCAGATGTGATATATTTAGTTGCGTGAAGACACCACCGTCTGGTACCATGCTCTGCCCCGTTGTGTATCTGTGGAAATAGTTTTTGTTAGCGTAGTTCACATAGGGCCTGTTTTGTCCTAAGTTTATTTGAAGTCTCAGAGACAGTTGACGTACAAAAATGAGCTTTTGCTCGCCGAAAAAATGCTTATTATGTAGCAAATGGCACTTAACACCAATAACCAATTTAATGACTTAAATTAAAAAAACACAGTATTCAGTAGGTACATATGCATTTTGTTCGCATAGTATGTCCGCCTCTATCTTTGTTTCAGTGTTAGAAAAGGACGGGGCGAGATTTATCGTGCCGATAAAGTTAGTAAGTGTTTATGAGAAAATTTCTTACAAGGGTTCCTTATTTTGTGGTTGTCATCATTACGAGTGTTAAAGTCAATTTCTTACTATATATTTATTTAAACTATTAAACTATAATAATAATAAAATATTTATTTCAGTAACTTATAAATTAAACATTCAGGGTTTGGGGTCTCCTTTTAAGCAAATGTTTGCTTGTGTTAGGAGAAACCGCTCTTCTATAGCCATTGTCGTTACATTTTATAAGTAGAACTTATAGTTAATATTTCTGTTAAAGAACAAGTATTTATGTTAAAAATCTAATTAAAGGAGCCATTTCATCCTGGGCCTGGTCTATGTACACTACATAGGAAAATTAGGAAAAAATAGGAGATTACAAGAAAAATATAATTTCATTAATTTGAAGACAAATGCGATGGTACAAGAATAGTTCTTCTGGTAACTTTTTTACTATGTGAACACTATTTGAAGACCGCCATGTTGGTTTATAATTGGCGTTTGACATGACATTGACATATTCTTCATGTCATGTTATTTGATTTGATGTTTTTGTTTTGTCAGATATAATATGTAGGTTGTCAAAATGACATTTCACGCACGTCCATCCGCCATATTTTTGTAGCGCTGTGCGTTGCTCTCTTTGTCGAAGAAAATCTCAGTGTACCTTAGAACGAAGTCAATTTAAATAAAATAACCAATTTAATACGTTTACTTTATTGCTTACACATATTTTAGAGTAGTGTACACAGTGCAGGCCCAGGCTCCATATATCGATGAAACGTCTCTTTTAAATGCACTTTAAGAAGTTTTGTTTTTTCAGGTGTGAATGTATCTAAGAGTGTGCGTAACTAGACATAGTAAGCAGGTTTCTTCGCGATGTTTACCTTCATCTTTTCAGAGAATCCATTTCCTGAAAACTGACAGTAAAGTTACTTACCTCGAATCTGTATTAGATGATATCAGGATGCCGTCCCTCTCCCAACCAAACCTCGCTGGATGAGGCCCGTTCACAGTACACTGAAGACTTATCTACAAGGGAAAACATACTTTAACAACCTAAAAATTAACCCTCTTATCCAACACTCATTAACTCTATTGGCTCGATAATTCTCGCCCTGTCCTTTTTTTACAGTAAACAAAAGAAAGAGGAGGACATAATTTTGTCGATCCGATTAAGTTAGTGAGTGATTTTGAATAATAGGGTTCGTTTTTTGTCTTGGACAGAGAAATTAAACTCCCGTATTATAAAATGAATGACAGTTCTAATAATATTTGAATGCAAAGTTTGGATGATTGTATGTTTGGATGTTTGTGGTACAGTCACCTCCAATAAGATGTGTACCTTTCAAAATTTGCTACGAAATTATGCCACGATGATCTCTTATAGATGATAGGTGAAGAGTTAAGTTGAAATTAGCACAAGTTCATGCTCAGGTGCTTCTTTTGAAATTTTGCTATGTTAATATATAGGTACGTTCTAACTGTGGCAACATTTTAAAATTATGATAGGCATGCATCTAATATGAGGTGACTGTACAATCACGCCGTAAGGGCTCAACCGATTTCGATGAAACTTGGAATATATAGAGTTCTTAACGTAGAATAGCATATAGGCTGCTTTATATCTAGGTACTACGCGAGCGCAGCGCAAGATATTAAGGTCAAAAAGAGGGAAGGTAAGTTTATGGTTTTTTCATCATCATCATCATCAGCCTGATGAAGTCCACTGCTGAACATAGGCCTCCCCCAAAGAGTTCCATGACAAACGGTCTTGAGCCTTTTCCATCCACCGACTTCCCGCAACCTTAACAATGTCGTCGCTCCATCGGGTGGGGGGCCTTCCAACACTGCGTCGTCCGGTTCGTGGTCGCCACTCGAGAACCTTTGTTTCCCAACGGTTGTCAGTTAATGGTTATTTTAGTACGAACATAATTTTAAAAGGATTTTATTGCGTTGTATATTTGTTTACTGTCCATTTTACAATAGGAAAGTTATATTTGAAGTTGTTTGCGTCATTTCGGAGACTCGTAAAGTTTATCGCGTAAGTCCAAGATAAAAACCCTCAACGAATATTTCACATAAACGTAGCTTTTGTTTAAACAGATAAACAGCGTGTAGCCTTATTAGTCTGGGGAGGCACCCGACTTTAGTAAGGTCGGTCCGAGTGTCGTGGGTTACCCACGACACTCGGACCGACCTTACTACCCGGGCGTGCACCGATGAGTATTTAATTCTGACTGGCCTCATAGCTCAGTGGTAGTAACTCTGCCTTCTGCGCTAGAGGTCGCGGGTTCGATTCCCGCACTGGACAAACATTTGTGACTAACACAGATGTTTGTTCTGTGTCTGGGTGTTAAATATATATCTATTATGTATATCAGTCTCTGGTACCCATAGTACAGGCTATGCCTAGTTTGGGATCAGTTGACCGTGTGTGATATGTCCGGAATATTTATATTTATATTTATATTTTTTATTTATTTATTAATTTCGAAATAATTAACTCGTGCTTAAAAAGGTGAAGGAAAACTTCGTGAGGAAACCGGTCTACAATATCCTAAAACAGTGACATGTGTACTAAAGGACCCTTTAAGAGACGCACTTTGAGCTAAATTGCATAGACTCAAAAGTTAAACTCAAAATGGTTTTAACAAATGACGTAGGTAATGGTTTTCAAACGAATTTCATGTGACATATCGCACGCCGTTTGAACACGGCTAAAGGTACATTAAATAAATAACACCCAACAGTCACATACACCAGACCCCGAACTTGGATGCCCTGTGTCGTGTCTATCGGAAACTACGAGTACCATGGTACCACAACACCCGGACCCGGAACAAATATATGCAAATCATGCAAACATTTGTTCATCAGCGGGAATGGAACTCGCACCACTTGCGTCACAGACGGGCACTCGCTCGCTACGCCACTGAGGTCGTCAACACTTAATATTTGGCAGTAGTCAGCACGGCCCGCTTTTCAAGCCCAACGTTTTGCCATAAAAATTGTCCCCAATTCTGCTTAAAATTAATACAAAAAGCGGTACTAACGTCAACGCCAGGCATCACCGTAGTTTCCGTGAAATGTTGCGATATAACCATTTGGGCGTTCCTTTTCACGCGCAACTTTGTATTCGTATCTGAAATAGAGGTATTCATTTTTGGCCTTATTTATAAAAATCTGTCATATGATAAACAATGCTTAAAGTATTGCCATCTCTTACTATTGCATAATAGCAAACAGTGACAGGAATAATTTTAAGCATTTGAATTAAAAAAATAGCGATTATAATTAAGGAGGTTAATATATAGTTTTTTAAAAGAGGTATTCATATGATTGTTCTCAAATATAACAGTAGTTCATTTATTATAGAAAGGAAATTTACAAATTGACGGTAACATAAATAAAAACTTGAAAATATTGTGTTACTGTAAGTAGTTGTTCATTTAATTAAAAGCTAAAGAAACGATCAATTTTAATATCTGATTTACAGAATACAAATAACTTGTTTATGAAACTATATTAGCCAAGCTGTATTAATTGAAATATGCAAGCCAACAATTTCCGAACAAGTGGATTTCTCAAATTTCAATCTCTATTTCGCCAGAAACATTGGGCTTATTACATAAATATTTAAAAAATATCCAAAAAAGACTCACCATTATATACATGATCCCACCAGGCGTCGAATCTCACAAAAGCCTCATTAGCCTTATTAGACACCGACCTGCAGAAAAAGCCAGTATTGAAAAAGCGGTATCGAATAACCGGTATTGAAAAGCAATTATTTTTAACGACCGTAACCGAAGATTCGGAATTAATGAGAGTTTACAAGAAGGTATTGAGTTCCTTTAACACATTGTTGTTTAGCTATATTATTTTCAGAGTAAGTATCAAATTAGGACTGTGTATTGGGCCCAATTTATTTTTCGAAGGGAAAGCGGAACTCCGCCTCGTTAATAAGTTCAATTTTTGCACCTAATATGCCTTTACGAAAAAGATTTTTTGTTGCAAAGTTCGGTTTAAAGAATATTTATTTGTTTGTCCAGAAATTACAGAATTTCACTTAGACAAAGCTTAAACTAAGTATTAATTATCTGTAGTGAGCATGCTCATACTTAAGTATTAACAAAATTATAACTAAAAACAACTAAATAAGAGAGTGTAGTCTAGAAATACATCATGAGTACTTATATATATAATAAAAGAAGACCACATACGTCAAAAAAAAAGTCAAAAGTCAAAAGGCATTTATTTCAATAAAATCACTAGGATCACTTTGAAACGTGTTAGAAACTAGGTGAAGCTATGCCTGTTCCTCGCGATCAAGCCTAGAAGAATCAGGCAACAAACACGGCTTGGTGCCTATCATTTTTTTCGATGAAGAACAGCGCTTTGGTGTAAGCTGTTCTGCCATAGCACACGCTGAGTGGTGCCCGTTTAATTTAATTACATTTTATATTGTGTTATGTTAAGCTTGATTGTGTTTATGGTAACAAAATAAACGTTTTTGTATTCTATTCTAATACAAAAATGTTGTTGTTTGTTTTAAATATTTTCTTCATTTCCTTCTAAATACAAAATAAAACCTAAAAGTTTCTTATAATATTAACAAAGGAACACGATGTTTTTTGTAAGAATGAAGCCGATTCTCACGTGAGCAAACATACCATCAAACCATGAATAACAAACGTAAAAAAATCACGTAAAATATTACACAAAAATTATTTTTGCATTGTAAGTAGGTGCTTAGGTACTTACTTACCATGTACTTACTTAGGTATGTAGGCTACTTTATATCCTCGTAGGTACGAGGATAAAAAGTAGCCTATGTAAGTTTAACATTGTAATAGTTCACAATGAGTGTTCTTGCAAAAAAATGAATTTGATTCCGAGCGTTTTGTTCACATAAGTTTAATAATTGGATAAATAGATGATTAAAAAAAACCAATGATTTCCGAAAGTTTTTTTTTTTCGCCGACTGCCGACAAATAAGGAGGTTAATGTTTTTGTCGGTTAACATATTATTAATCGCCCAGTATAATGGAAGAACGACCAATCAAGGTCGCTCTGACCTTGGTGGTGGTTCCGACCGTGGATACCGTTCAACACTTGTTTCAACGATAGAACCGTAAGGCTATAATCAAAGGCAAAGTGTTTACGGGCCACTGAGACGGTCCGATAAGAATTGGTCCTTTGAAATTAAATCAAACACTGAGTAGGTACAACACAAAGCCCTGATTTGTCGAACGGAGATTTGGATCCAATTTATTCGGCGTACGGTTCGGTGAGGTCACAGTATTTTCGTAACCCAGCAATACAGCATGAACCGGAAGGAAGGACTACAGGGTTCGAAGTTTTACAAAGATTTGATTATTACATAGTACCTATAAAACTATAGTAAAATTTCGCTACCTTATATTTTTGATACAGCAAGATAAAAATAAGGAGAGGGTATGGCACAAAGATATTTTCTCGCTGTAAATTGGAACAGCCCGCCTGAAATGGTAGTAGGTTTGTATAAATATCACTAACAACCTGTCCAAATGTTTTTTTTTTTTTTTTTACTTTTTGTGGCTATTGTGTCACTGCGGCCACAACTGGCCTATTGTGATCGCCACTTTATTTATGGAGCCCCTTTACAGGGCCTTTAAAGTTCACCGCAAAGCCCAGCAGCTGTTAAAAACTGAAGGATTTTCTTTGGAGTTGCTTTAGCTCCATTTGGCTGAGGATGTGCTTTCCCAAATGGATGCTACGTTTGAGCATAAGTGCTCCGCACTCACCTAGCAGGTGTATAGGCGTCCAAATGTTGCCTGTACTGAACATTGACAAGAATGCCTACAGATAAAAAAATCGTCGCATTCAATATAAGACTTGAATTACGAATTTGGAACAAGGAAATTCAAACTAACTACAGAAGATTCGATTAAATTTCAAAGGACCCAAATACCTTACCGGATCAGCGACTTGTAAGGATTATTTCTCATGACTACACAGCATCTGAGTGACTTACGGGTTCAGATTATGGATCCTTTATAGATCCGATCAAGAGAAGCCTTATTATAGGAAAAATAATAATAAGAGAAATAGGTTTGCGACTTTTCAAAATCAGAGAGAGAAGCTAAGCTTCTCCTTAATCGACTAAGCAGAGAATTCTTTATTGCAGATGATTAGCAACCGTAAATGTAACCTTAATTAGTTATTTGTTTGTTCCACCGTGAATGTAATTTTGTATACCGCTGATTTAGTTGTTTACCCCACTGTTTGTAATACTTAAGTAATGTATTTCTATTCGTGAGAACCTGTAATTGGCTCTCTAAAGCTAAACAAATGTTCAATCAAATGTAAAAAAGCTGTTGGTTCTCCAAAAAAAAAAAAAAAAACAAAAGCGAGGCAGACTCCAGGCGATCAGATCCATGAAGATGTCTGAGAGGGAAGTCAGGGACACGTCCAAACATTTGGCATATGCCCACATTTTGCAATAGTCAGTATTCCATACGTGGCAGGTTATAAGCCACTTATTAGAATTTAGGATTCGAAATGAAGCCTTTCGGATCAAAGTTGGGGTACGTCCCACTAGGCCAACACGCCTTTTCAAATTAATTTTAATTTCAAGAATTTAGTAGTAGTAGAATCTTAGATTAAAATGGGAAAACGACGGAAGATTTTGGAGCCTGTGTTATTAAATGTAAAGAAAATGATAAGTACAAAAAGCCTTGGTAATGAACATCAAAGTGCAATAAAATCCCCACAGACGCGTAATCAAATAAGGACCACTTGAATAATATAAACACCATTATTTATCTCGAGGCTAGAGGTACGTCACTCGTTTTATTGTGACTATAAAACCCTCTGTGTTTGCTTCCCGGTTTCCCTGAGGCGCTACGGGTGCTACTAAGGAAACTCATGTCCAATCAATACATCTAGCTCTAAGCCATACGCAATTCCTTTTTTGATCGAGCGAGCGAAACGTGCAAATATCTCTCAAACAACTTGATCGAATCGACTTTGTATTAGATGTTTATTTGCTACATAAGCATAACTTTCAATACAATCTCTATGAAATAGGTCAGTAGGTTGTACTATCAAGACTTAAATTCTTACCAGCCAGGTAAGAATTTAAGTAAAATCGGTCAAGGGGTTGGTAAGATAATGGGGTCCAAAAGAGAGTTTATAAAAAAGTTAAAATATACATAAATAAAAATACTGAATAAATAAAAAAATAAAAAAGTGGGGTGTCATGAAAGAACATTGTTCATCCAACCAATAATCAAACCAATTTTTTGTTTGATTATGATAATAATAATTTATTTCCGATATTAAGAAGCAGAACATACATAATAGTTAACAGTAATTATAGAGGAGAAACATAAATAAAGATGCTAGATTATAACGTGAGCTTCCATTTGGAGTTTCAATGACTTTATGGTTCATGTTAATTTCAAAGAGTTTCGATTTTCAAAGATTAGGTATCTTAATTGTGCCTCAACGATAATCGAAGCTCCAAATATTCGTCGCGACATCTCCCAATAGTGTGTACGTTTTTAGTGAAACTCCGCATATTTTTTTTCCAAAATACAGTAACTTGAATGCTAACCCGGCTGAGCGATCCTACTAGAAACTTACGAGTACAGTTCGAGAACAAATAGTAGCGTGACATCCCGGACAATTCCCTCTGGTTCGGGCCCGACCCCACTTGCTGTCACTTGATATTATTGTGTCCTGCATTATACTCTATTGTTATTTGAATTAAGCCTTTACAATTAGAGATGTTTATCGTTTTGTAGTAGGGGAAACTGTAATTGCACAAGGGAATAAAGCATTTACATTTTGTGGTGGATGAGTGGCCGCTAGTGGCATCGATTAAGGCCTTATTACATAATATTCTAGGTGATTTATACAGCGTCCACCCGTGTTCAAACGGCATGCGATGCAATACAATTTTTTTTTCAAAGCGATGTTCTCTTTCAATATACGGAAGGATACGGACGGAAGCTAGTAGATAATAAAATCTACAATACCACGCCTATAAAGATGAGCAAAGATTTTTTTTAATATAAATATTCCGGACATATCACACACGGTCAACTGATCCCAAACTAGGCCTAGCCTGTATTATAGGTACCAGAGACTGGTAAACATAATAGATATATATTTAACACCCAGACACAGAACAAACATCTGTGTTAGTCACAAATGTTTGTCCAGTGCGGGAATCGAACCCGCGACCACTAGCGCAGAAGGCAGAGTTACTACCAACTGAGCTATGAGGCCATTCATTCAATTTAAAATACTTAGCAATAAAGCTTTCTATTGAGTTACCTTTCGATCGGATCTTCCGGAGTCGGCTCCACCCCTCGCGATACTATAATACCTGGAAGTAATAATAATTCATTACTTTTAAGTGATCAAGTTTTAAAAGAGTGGATCAAAGAGGGAGCATAACTGATCGAGCGAGCTAAGCGAACGCAGAACTCAACTCGCAGAACTTATTGTACACAGAGATAGAAAATAACAAAAAGAAACAAAAAAATATATAACGTACAATGGGAGGCCTTATCGCTAAAAGCTATCTCTTCCAGACTTGTTTATTTGTTAGAGCACTAGTGGAGTGATGGTAGTGGGCCCGCCTTCTGATCCACAGGTTGTGTAATTTTATATAAGCATTAGGTATATATTTCATCAAGTGTAGCGTGTGCTGCCCTTAGATCATTTGTTGAAGCTCACATTTGTCTTCTTTTTTTTCACATTTTTATAAGCTCTTTTTTATTAAGGATTATAATTAGATTACTTTTCTTTTGAGCCTCACCTAGTTCGATCGGCACCACACTGAAGCTTTAAATTCCATTTTGTGAAAAAGTTATCATCGAAAAAAATGATAGGCACCAAGCCGTGTTTGTTGCCTGATTCTTCTAGGCTTGGTCGCGAGGAACAGGCATAGCTTCACCTAGTTTCTAAGACGTTTCAAAGTGATCCTAGTGATTTTATTGAAATAAATGCCTTTTTTTTTTTTTTTTTTTTTTATAGGGTTCGAATCCCAGTCGCTCACCAATGGATTTTACATTAGGAAAATGTATGTGCGCTATAGTGCTCTCAAACGGTAAAGGAAATCATCGTGTGGAAACCGACATGTCCTAGAACCTAGTTAAAGAGGTATGTCAGGATCGTAGCAAGTGGAAAGCCGTGGTCTCTGCCTCTGTTTCGAAAGAGTACAATCTAGGAGTCTTCAAATCTAGGGTCAATAAGTTCACTCTGGGAAAGCGTGCTCCATCTTAGGCCACATCTCACTTGCAAAAGTGAGTTGGTGGACAAACGCTTTACCATTATAAATAAAAAAAAAAAAAAAAAAAGTGAGTACATGCGTGATTTTATGTAGGTATGTAGATTGTTTTATGTTTTCCTTTGTCAGATATTTATGAAAAGTAATGCCGTTCAGGTTTTTTTTAATGTTTTACGAAGGCAAACAGGCTTACCGCCCACCTGATGGTATGCGCTTACCGTCGCCTATTGACATCTGCAACACCTGGAGCATTGCTAATGCGTTGCCTGCCATAAATAAATCTTTTTGTATTTTTCTTGAAGCTGTAGGTTAGTGGGAAAACCTCGGAAGGAAGCTCATTCCACAACCTGCGCGTATGGGGGATCTCGTAAAGCGAGTGATTCGAGATAGGATATTATAATATCCTTATTCCGGTGACGCAAGGTCCAATGGTGGAACCACGATGCGGATATTCTTTTTTTATATTAACGACTTTCATAGCTGATAAATCGATAAGTTTCCCGATTTGGCCACAAAATCAAAAGGCAAACATAATGTAAATTATTTTGCGTACAAAATAAACCACAATTATACCCACATTTTATTGGTACTGACGAAAATAGTAGGTATTGGTACAGTCTATGGAGAACCAGCTGGTTTACTTATATAATGGTTAAAAAATGTTTAAAAAACTAGCTACATAGCTTATTTTTTACAACCTCGATGGCGTGGGGCGTTTACCCAGCTAAGTCGCAAGGGGTGCGGGTTCGATCCCCGCGGCGAGACAATTAGCTGCATGATCTGCATTGCTCCAGGTGTTGTGGTACGATGGTTATTTCCGATAGCCATAGGAATTCCTAGTGTGGAGTTTGCATAAGGAACTTTTTTTAATTATTAGGGTTCGGTATATCAACAGGAAAAACGGGACCCTTACTTGTAGGATGTTATAAGTACCTAACTTTGTTTACGTAATGAACCAGCTGTACCTTTTTTTGACTTTCAGTTAATTCGGAAAACAGACTGCAAGCGGAAAATGATCGAATATCATTTGCTGTATGAATGGCTTTGCAGATTAATTATGGTGGTGGAGATATCGTGTTTACGCTGAAATAAATACACGGGATACGGGCTAGTAGATAATTTAACAAACTAGACTGTGCTTTAGCTTTGGCCACGAAAGAGGAAGTAGCGGCCAATTCTGATGGAGTTTTTAGACTATTGTAACAGAGCAAAAATACTTTGATGCCTTTGAAATCTGGGTTCGGAGACGGCTCTTGAGAATCTCCGGACGGATAGAAGAGCCGACGCCAGTTGGATCGAACGAAGAAAACGCCTATTCTCTGTCTGCATCGAGTTCCTCAGTACTTCAATAACATCGCGCGTGGAAACGCCGACAACATGGAGATACTGATAATAGCAGGCAAAATAAACCCGAAACGATGGTGTCGGAACATTTGGACATTCCCGTCTACATCGCTCGATACAGAGGTTATAATTGCGCGGAGGCACGATCCTCGACTATGGGAACGATTAAGGAGAGAGGCAGAGAGTTTTTTTTTTCTCCGGACATATCACACTTGGTCAACTGATCCCAAACTAAGCATAGCCTGTACTATGAGTACCAGAGACTGATGTACATAATAGATACATATTTAACACCCAGACACAGAACAAACATCTGTGTTGATCTCACAAATGTTTGTCCAGCGCGGGAATCGAACCCGCGACCTCTAGCGCAGAAGGCAGAGTAACTACCAACTGAGCTATGAGGTCAGTCAGTTAGGTGCGACATTTGAATCTATTTTATTTTATCCATGAATAAAAATGAGATGTTGTTTTCTCATTTGATTTAACGTATCTAATACAATTTGTTATAATGTTGCGTGTCCATAATTCATTTTAGTTAGGAAATCTTCGTCATATCTTCTCTTCGCAGACACCGCAGAGCCTCAATGCGAAACTCTACAATTTTTGCGTGTTGCCTGTGATGATATGACACTGAGACTTGGTCGCTATCTATTGGCCTCATACACAAGCTCAAAGTCGCGCAACAGTGTTTCAAGTGATAAAGCCTAAAATCCGAAATAAGGTCACTGATATAGCTCTCAGAATTAGCAAGTTGAAGTGGCAGTTAGCAGGCTATATAGCTCGCAGAACCGACAACCGTTGGGGAACAAAAGTTCTCAAATTGCGACCACGAACCGATCTGACGCAAATAGATCTGAGCGACCTTCGGATCGAAAATCAAGGTAACCCCCAACAGCCCTTCTCTTCACACACCCTTTTAGGAAAACAGTCTTAGTAGATACTATCTTTAATTCACAGTGACCTGTGAGACAGGGCTACTGACAGCGGATTATGTCGGGGCTGCCTACAGGGAGAAGAAACAGTAGAGCTTGTAATTTTGCACTGTACAGCCACGGGCCACATCGGGTCTGCGGGCCGTGCTCGGAAGCGGCTCCCAGACACCGCCGCATACAGGGATACTGAGAGAATGTTACCAACGACCCAAAGTCCTGCTTCGCTATTTTAAGGAGCTGGGCTGGCTGGGGTAAGGGTAGCATAGGGGGACAATGCACAAAACACCCCACAGCGGGAAGCCAGTGCAGGTCTAACCACCCCCGATTAGAATTAGAATTAGATATTATCTTTCGTTCATAGTTTCGCAACAGCCTTAGACAAAGTTCTCGCTACAAATATTGAAAGAATACAGCATTTTCAGTTACAAGAAGCTGGCACTTAAACCTGCCCATTCATAGTTCTAGCGTTATCTGGGTTACATCTCCGCGTCTATAGAGCCGGCGCTCTTCAAACTGGGAACCCTATATGCTGCCAACATTGCGTGTTATTATAGAGATTTTGGAAGAAGTCATCCTAATAGATTTTTTCGCAATTCAAGTTCGAGCGAGTCGTACGCTATTTTTAACCGACTTCAAAAAGTAGGAGGTTCTCAAGTCGGCTGTACTTTTTAGGAGTTTTCAGTTTTTGTAAAAAAAAAATTAAACACGAATTTGAACCATAAATCTTTAAGACGAAACCGTCGTAAAGATTATTTAGATTACGGATTACGACAACGCCTAAACAAAATCGCAAAGTTAATGTTACGAGGCAAGGCCACATACAATCGAGCCTACGGGACCCGTCGCATATATTTGTGGCCGCCACCGGCCATTACCGTAAAACTACACTGTCCTATCAATACTTAACTCGTGTGCAGTTAGTTCTATTACCGGTCGGACACATGAGTCCCTACTAGGGGCAGCCCGCGGCTTCGGTCGCGCGGTACTCGAATAAAGTAGCCTTTGTTTTTCTTCAAGGCTTAGGCTAGCACCATACCAATTTTCAAGATCGGTACAGCCGTTTATTTTTGAAAACGTTACAAACAGAGAGACAGAGACTTACCTTCGCCATTTTAGTAATAGAGTGGTGCGCTATTTGGATGGATATAAGATGAGAGAAAGAAAAGATAGATAAGATGGATGGATTGGATTATAGATAACATGAGTAGGAACGGAGTGCGGAGATGACGGTTAACTAAATCCCCCCCCCCCCACCCCTAAGGGAGGGGCCTTAGGCAACACTGAAATACAGCGACTGGTTTTCGGACTAGGCACAAAGCTGAGTTGTTGACTTTTCAACAATCAGACAAATTATCTTTGTCCTTTTTATTTGGTAGTAGGTACCTATTAGTTAAATTTTTTTTTATTTTTTTCTAATAACCTGTGTACCTATTTTAAAAAATCATTTAAGTGTGTGTTGAATAAACTTGTTTTCTTTCTTTCTTTGCTTTTCTAACCAAAGGTAGCGGAAGAGGAAAGCATGTTGTGGCGACCCCACATAATGTTGGACAAGGGGACAGGGCAGGAAGATGATGATGAATATAAGATTGGTGCACGACCGGGGTTGAGCCCACGACGTTTGGATTGGAAGGCGGGGTTGCTACCACTGTCAGTGCTCCCAAACGAATAAGTTTTGCCAATAGAGGTCACCTATCCATTTGGCGACCGCAAGGGTTGGTTTACTTAGCAAGCTACACTGCGAACGATTTAGATTGGTGTGTTGGTGTAAATAGGACAAGAGATACTCGTAAATGTTTACGACAGATAGTTTTATTGTGGGTTAGGGTAGGGTATTCTGTTCGAATGTTTTTCTAGAGAAAATTCTAAATGGTTCAATTGTGTTTCAACGCTGAAAAGTTACCTTAGCCGTGATTGCCCTGGCTGAAAAAAAAACCGCTTAATACCTATCCGTGAATGTCGTAAGAGGCGACGACCCCTAGTTTAACACCGATAGCTCTAACTGCGCTCGCCGCATGCCCCGCTTGGTGAGTATGGGCAATTTCCCGCAATATAGTCGCTCGGGAATATGAGGTCTATGTTCAGCAAGGAACGTCCTACGGCTGATATAATAATGATAGAGTTATTTTAGCCCCATCATGACATCAGCACTATTTTACAGGAATTCGAAACATAAATCTTCGTTCCTGCCAGTTTATAGTACGCCTTGAAGCAACTGTTAATTGTAAATTTCATGTTTGTGACCAATGATGAGAGCGATGATGAGATAATGAGATGATGGATGAGCTAGTGGGGTGAAATACAACTTCAAACTTTATTCGTTGATAGCAGAAGGATCAATTTGAATCGGCTTAAATCTACGTTGAATTCACGCCTGTTTATCGCAGCCAAGCCTAGAACATACAGGCAAGAAACCACGGCTTGGATTATTTGATGATCTTTTACAATTTCTTTGTAAAACGGACTGAAAATAACTGAACAAACAATATGTAGTATTCAAACTGGTTTCGCTTATACTTAAAATATGGAAAAATTGGTAAAAAGTTATTAAAAGACAAACTCGTAACACAAAATACACAAATTTGACTTACCAAATAAAAAGCAACAAAAACCCAGATAAAAACTCCAAGAATCCATTTTGGAACAATCACAAAACACTACGCACCCACTTACAACTTCACGTCAAAACTCATTTTCGGTAGCAAAAATTCAGTTTCGAATTCGAGATTCAAAGTTCACGGTTCTTTTTGGGAGCGGACGTGCGCCCTGCTCCACTGCTCTCGATAGACTGAGGATCGGGAGATGACTGGATGAAGAGATTGCTGCGAGACACACATCGGAAAATTATGCTTAGCAATGGAGTTGGAAGTGAAATTAATTCGTGTCCCACTTTTGGTACCCTCCTCACTCACTCCTCACTTTTAGTTTTAGTTTTTCTTTACACCCTCTACATAGTACAGATCTCCTAGCACACTATAAATTAACGAAATTGAACTATACGTATGTAACATTAAGATTCTCTTTGAGTTAGAAATTATAACTAAATAGTTCATGATTGCTAGCGCATGCCCAGCGTGGTGAGTATGGGCAAATCACCCCACATGATAAGGAATTTGCTGAACTTTGAGAACTTGTCTGTGGGGGAGGCCATGTTCAGCAGTGGACATCGAACGGCTGAAATGATGATGATGATGATTGCTAGCGACAATCTCTCATGCCCATAACTCACGTTCATGTATGCAAGCAATAATCAAAAACTCAACATGCAATTCATCATCATCATAATGACAGGCCTCATAGCTCAGTTGGTAGTAACTCTGCCTTCTGCGCTAGAGGTCGTGGGTTCGATTCCCGCACTGGACAAACATTTGTGTGATGAATACAGATGTTTGTTCTGTGTCCGGGTGTTAAATATATATCTATAATGTATATCAGTCTCTGGAACCCATAGCACAGGCTATGCCTAGTTTGGGATCAGCTGACCGTGTGATAGGTCCGGAATATTTATTATTATTTTATTATAATATTAACTGTAGGACGTCCAATCAAAATTACCTCCACAGATTTCCAGAGCGAATTCCTATCATTTAGGGGTAATTTGCCCATACTTACCACGCTGAGCACGCGGGTTGGCGAGCGCAGTTAAAGCTATCATTGTGCAAATAGGGGACGTTGCTGCCCATCCCCTAGCTTTTTGTTATTAATCGCTGCTTACGACATCCACGGGTAGGTAAATATGGAGGGGCCTATTCTATGGCTGAAGACAGCCACGGCACTTATTTGCAATTATTAGGAGGAGGTAGGGCACAGCGAGATTTTCTCGTTCTGAATTGGAGCAGCCTGCCTTGGGAGGTACCTCCGCCTTACATAAGATCGCAGCCAAATAACATTATTTGTTTCAAATAGTGTTGTGTTCCTGCGGTGAGTAAGGTTGCCAGAGCTCTTCAGGGGGAAGGGGTTTCGGGGACGGCAACGCGTGCGTGATGCCTCTGGTATTGCAAGCGCTCATAGGCTACGGTAACCGCTTACCATTAGGTGGGCCGTAAGCTTGTTTGCCACCTCTGTTGTTGTATAAAAAAAAAGTTATTTTAGTTATGATAAACGGTCAACACGATATTAAACGCTTCAACTTTTTTAATTTTCTTTCAAGAATCGTATCTTCGAAGACTTACGTTAGAAGCTTTTCCCCGTGTGTAGTCTGCGAAGTTTAGTACGTGAATATGATGTGCTGATGAAACATGAAAATGGGGTGGAAAAATTATGTAACTTTGTAAGTTACGCTTGAGTGAGCGGGGTTATCCAGATGTTTTGCAACAGTTTGTTACATGTTTTACCATAGCACATGTTCTCGCTTTTAGTGGATTACATTTTGACGGGGAGTTGTATTTTAGAGAGTGTACGAGAAAGTTCTTGGGGTTTTTTTTTTTTTTTTTTTTTTTATACAACTGAGATGGCAACCAAGCTTACGGCCCACCTGATGGTAAGCGGTTACTGTAGCCTATGAGCGCTTGCAATACCAGAGGCATCACGCACGCGTTGCCGACCCCGAACCCCCTCCCCCCTAAAGAGCTCTGGCAACCTTACTCACCGCAGGAACACAACACTATTTGAAAAAAATAATGTTTTTTGGCTACGATCTTCTGTAAGGCGGAGGTACCTCTCCAGGCGGACTGCTCCAATGCAGAACGAGAAAATCTCGATGTGCCCTACCTCCTCCAAAAATTATTATTATTAGATTATGAGAATAGAAAACGTTTATCTGACATGCACACAAAACACAGAACGCGCATAGGAGGAACAGGGCCACCATACCACAATCTGGTCATTGACCTAATGCATTTTGAACAAGAAAGAACCAGCAAGCACATACAAGGAGTAAGAACACAAATGACAAAAAGAACCGTCGGTGGAAGAATCAGTGTATAGATGGGCAGGCATCCACCTCACCAGCAGGAACCAACCAGACTCACTCTATGTCGGGTGCAGCCAAACAGGCACTGACACAGCTTGGTGCTGCTTTAAATGAGACGTTTGTTTGATGGCTAACGGCCGGATCTCCAAGAACGTCTCAGTTTACAGAGGGGTATGGCCCCCCAATAGATGGGAAGACGACCTAATAAAGTTTGCTAGGAGCCGTTGGGTGCGGGCCGCGCAAGTAAGCTCGCTAAATCCTACTGGTAGCCATTACGACCTACCGGGGTGTAACGGGTTCCAACTAACACCGTCCGGAACCCCAACCAACCTTACCGGCCCGTGGTAGGTACACCCTACCAAAACTTTGCTTCTGTTCCTACTAATTTCATAAGCAAAACAGTGTGGGCATATAGTTTTTTATTTGTTTAATGAAATCTCAAAAGCTGACACTAAAATACCTGTACTTGAAGAATAGGGTCAGGAAATGAGGAATAAATAAAATTTGCAGAAATGTCCTTAGAGATCCAAGTCAAGATCTTGAAGATGAATTTAATTCGAGAAATTATAGTACACAATATTATGAATCGTCGAGTGCTTAAGGAGATCATCTTTACAACTCCCCTATTCCACTGCTCTTGGAAATAGCCAAGCGATTATAGAGCTCACTTCCAACGGCTATAGTGCTTATTTGTGTAGCAAGATTAATCTCTTAGCCAATTATGAAAGTATAGAACGAAAAAAATTTTATTTTTATTTAAGTTAATCAATCCACTCTTTGTAGACTTATTCTCGTTTATTGAATACCTCAGTGGCGTAGCGAGCGAGTGCCCGTATGAGATGAAAGGGGTTCGATTTCCCGAATGTTTGCAAGATCTGCAAATATTTGTGTCAGGTCTGGGTATTGTTGTGGTACCATGGTACTCGTAGTTTCTGATACCCACGACTCAGGGAATCCTAGTGTGGGGTCAGGACTATGTATGTGACTTTCGGATGACATACATATTACTACAAACAGTCATAGGCCCTTTTCAGGGCCACCATACCTCAATCTGGTCACTGACCTAATGCATTACGATCAAGAAAGAACCAGCAAGCACAAACAATGGTATTTATAGTAAACAATCGATACGTAACAAGCCGGAGGCTCTAGTTTCCAATACACTGCCGTTATTGCCTATTACCGTTAGCTCTTAGTAATCGCACGGCGTAGACTCGCTACGGGCTACGGCGTAGAGTCGCTACGGGCTACGGGCTACGGCGTAGACTTGCATTTTTGTTTTACAATTAAAACAAAAATGAGAGAGCTCTTCATCATCATCATCATTTCAGCCGTACGACGTTCACTGCTGAACATGGCCTCCCCCACAGACAGAGCGAATTAATTATCATGTGGGGGGATTTGCCCATACTCACCACGCTGGGCATGCGGGTTGGTGAGCGCAGTTAGAGCTATCGTTGTTAAAATAGGAGACGCTGCTGCCCATCCCCTAGCTTTTTTCCCTTAGTCGCCTCTTACGACATCCGCGGATAGGTAGATATGGAGGGGCCTATTCTTCAGCCGGGGCCACCACGGCCAGTTACCGTTACCTTTATCGTACGGCGTAGACTCACTACGGCGTAGAGTCACTACGGGCTACGGGTTACAGCATAGACTTGCATTTTTGTTTTACAATTTAAACAAAAATGAGAGAGCTCTTTAGGGGGAGAGGGGTTCGGCAGGCAACGCATTAGCAATGCTCCAGGAGTTGCTGATGTCAATAGGCGACGGTAACCGCATGCCATCAGGTGGGCCGTAAGCCAGGTTGCCTCCGTATAACATAAAAAAAGGTAGCAAACAAGGCCCAACTGTTGGTTAGTGGTTACCGTGGCCTATGAATGCTTGCAATACCAAAGGCATCACGCACGAAAGTACTGTGAAAGGATTAAAGTGCAAATGTATGTTCAAATAAGTAATAATAAGCGTATATAATAAGTTGGTAGGTTGTACCTATTCGATTAAATATTTGGTATTAGAAAGAAAGAAAAGACATTTATTTGTGACGACAATACAACAATGGGACACACAGAAAAAATAATAATAATAACAACAAAAATGTTGACAAAACAAATAAAGAAGAGGAGGTAGGGCACAGCGAGATGTTCACGTTCTAATTCGGAGCAGCCCACCTGGAGAGGTACCTCCGCCTTACAGAAGATCGCAGCCATACAACATTATTTGTTTCAAATAGTGTTGTGTTCCTGCGGTGAGTAAGGTTGCCAGAGCTCTTTAGGGGGGAGGAGGCAGGGGTCGGCAGCGCGTGCGTGATACCTCTGGTATTGCAAGCGCTCATAGGCTACGGTAACCGCTTACAGGTGGGCCGTATGCTTGTTTGCCAACTCAGTTGTATAAAAAAAAAACACAGGCAAAGAAAAAATTATTATATAAAAATATAAGAAAAAAGGTACAAGTTGTAAGAATGTGTGTCCTAGCACCCAGTCTACGCTTCGTCACAAATTGGAGTCCAACTCAGCATTTACATTATACATTATATACTACTGGCCTCATAGCTCAGTTGGTAGTAACTCTGCCTTCTGCGCTAGAGGTCGCGGGCTCGATTCCCGCACTGGACAAACATTTGTGACTAACACAGATGTTTGTTCTGTGTCTGGGTGTTAAATATATATCTATTATGTATGTCAGTCTCTGGTACCCATAGTACAGGCTATGCCTAGTTTGGGATCAGTTGACAATGTGTGACATGTCCGGAATATTTATTTATTTATTTATACTCGGGTAACATCTTTATTTACACAAAGAAACTTAAAACTAATACAAGTTAATATTTACAAAATACACAAGAAACAGTTGAGCCATCTAAAGACCGTTACAAACGATCTATAGATAGCTCAACTGATCCAGATCACTACCTGTCGGAAGCGTCCCCAAGACGCTGGCGGAATTGCCACGCTGGATGGCAATGCTAATGCGCTGGGCCAAATAAGAGCCAGCTCTCGGGTCACGCTTCGCTTCATTTATTTATTTATTTATATATTAGGCAGTATAAGAATTATACTTAAGAATCCCAGACGTATAGTAATCACCTATGTGAAGTTAGCAAGTAGGTACAAAATTTTTCATTTTTTGTACTTCCATTCGATTGTACCCGGTTTGTACCCGTTTGTACCGTTTTTTATTTTGTTTGTACCCTAAAGGGGTAGGAGATATGGGGGTTCGAAAATTTGGTCAGCCACAACCTTAGATATTAAACTTTTTTAACTATGCCAACTTAAAGAGTATCGTTTGTACCGGTTTGTACCAGTACCCTTTTTTGAATACCGGTTCATGATTTTTTTTTTTCAAAGTCTTGTTTCTGTGCGAGTTATTGATGTACAAACGAAAAACTCAACGGTACAATCACCGTGCTGATGGGTACAAACGATACAAATGAAATCCTGAACGGTACAAACGGGTACAAACGAATTATAACACGCGAAGTGAATTTTTTGAAAATTAGTTTTTTGTTAGATTTATTGAGGTACAAACGAAAAACTCAACGGTACAATCACTGTGATGATGGGTACAAACGATACGAACGAAATCCTGAACGGTACAAACGGGTACAAACGAATTATAACACGCGAAGTGAATTTTTTGAAAAGTCGTTTTCTGGTAGAAGTTTTGAGGTACAGTCAGCATCAGAAGTTGATGATCAAATTTAGATTGTCAAAACTAGTGATTGAAGTTTGTATCAAAAAGTGATAGCATAACAAGGTGACCTTTAATAGGTGACTGTAAAATGTACCACAATTGAGATGATGACACTAACCCCATAAGTTCATGATAATTTTTTAGTTCAAAAATACATGACTAGTATTATTTTCCAAAATCCGTGCCTGCTATGATATCTAAAAGTAGCTGATGTTGATAGTAACCAGATAAAAGTATCAATCTACCCTCAACCTGCCTTTTATTTTATTCTGAAATTGTTGGGCAAATAGTAGGTAACCTAGGTCACCTTGTAACATGCATCAGTTAATTGTGACCCCACGACTTTATTTCGCCAAATGTTGAAAAGTAAAGATATTCACGTATTTATGAAACAATTTTGCATTAGTTAATTGTGACCCCACGACTTTATTTCGCCAAATGTTGAAAAGTAAAGATATTCACGTATTTGTGAAACAATTTTGCATAAGTTAATTGGGACCCCACGACTTTATTTCGGCAAATGTTGAAAAGTAAAGATATTCACGTATTTATGAAACAATTTTGCGTCAGTTAATTTAAGCCCACGACTTTATTTCGCCAAATATTGAAAAGTAAAGATATTCACGTATTTATGAAACAATTTTGCATCAGTTAATTTTGAGCCCACGACTTTATTTCGTCAAATGTTGAAAAGTATAGATATTCACGTATATAAGAAATAATTTAGCATCAGCTACTTCTGAAGCCGCGATTTCATTCGAACTTCATTTTATCATCAGTATGAAGATACATATGGAGTTTCAGACATTCATGAACTCAGAAAAGATGTTTTATCATTTACTTCTGGAAATAGTTGGATGAGAGACTTTGTGACACTTTTAAGTCATCACGTACTTTTGGAATATTGGGAAGAAACTCCTAAAGTAAAATATTTTCAATCAGGAGTTTTGAGACATGTCTGATCATCAGCTACTTTTGATGCTGACTGTACAAACGAAAAACTCAACGGTACAATCACCGTGGTGATAAGTACAAACGGGTACAAACGAATTATAACACGCGAAGTGATTTTTGACTGTGTTTGTACCGTTCAGGATTTCGTTCGTATCGTTTGTACCCATCATCACAGTGATTGTACCGTTGAGTTTTTCGTTTGTACATCAATAACTCGCACAGAAACAAGACTTTGAAAAAAAAAATCATGAACCGGTATTCAAAAAAGGGTACTGGTACAAACCGGTACAAACGATACTCTTTAAGTTGGCATAGTTAAAAAAGTTTAATATCTAAGGTTGTGGCTGACCAAATTTTCGAACCTCCATATCTCCTACCCCTTTAGGGTACAAACAAAATAAAAAACGGTACAAACGGGTACAAACCGGGTACAATCGAATGGAAGTACAAAAAATGAAAAATTTTGTACCTACTTGCTAACTTCACATAGGTATAGTAATCCACTTCCCAGAATACCTTTACGGTTCCGCTGAGAATTACTTGAGATATTACAGCGACATAGTTAAACGCACCTGAGACTCGTCAAGACACCGAAAGCAAAACATCTCTGAACCTATAATTGAACGAGCGAGCGAAGCGATCTATCAAAAAAAAAAAAAAACATAATATTGTTTATTGTTCCAAACAAGGTGTTGTGTTACATGGTTTGGGACTCTTCTTTTAAGTTGCAATAACCTGTGTTAGAAGAGTATTTTCTGTGGTCCGCATAGGAACACTTAAACACCACTCAGTAGTACTAGAATTAAATATCTGTTGACAACAAAAAAATATAAAAAAAGTCCAGACAAAAACAGAACAGTTACATTACATAACTTGCAAACAACTTGCACGAATCCAAGTTATACGGTTTGTATATTCGTATATTCGAAGGTTGCGGGAAGTCATGGAACAGTTTGGGGGAGGCCTATGTCCAGCAGTGGACTTCTACAGGCTGATGATGATGATGATATTCGTTAGAGACAGAGAGATATTAGTGGGTGACCCTAATTCCCTATGGATTTGTACATACATACATAAAATCACGCCTATTTCCCAGAGGGGTAGGCAGAGACCAAGGCTTTCCACTTCCTACGATCCTGACATACCTCTTTTGCTCCATTCACTCTCATCACATCCTCATACATGCTAGCCGGTTTAGGGAGTACCCTAAACCAAAAAAAAAGGTGACGTTTTGCAAAAAGGCCAGGTCAAGTACTCTTGACCTGGCCTTTTTCCAAAACGTCACCAATTTCGTCACTTGGACCCTGGATTTGTATTACTTACAGTATTTATGTTTATTTTAAATGATACCACGAAAGAGAGACTCTACTTTATAGGGATAGGGTAAGTGATTACGTTACATTATCGATAAAACATCTTCGCGAAAAGCTTTCTATCGCCCCCTATTTTATGATGCGTGTCATTGTATAGACAGCACCATACGATGCCAAGTTAATGCTTTGTACATAATCTCTCTGTAGGAAATGACAGCCACAGGTGCGCTTCCGTTGCGAACTGCTAATAGCTTTTAGACAGCAGCCTGGTTTAGGGATGGGGTAAAGGTATGTCGATAGAATTGACGTTTATGTTAATTGTTTTGTGTTATTCTGATAAGTGCCGTGGTGGCCCCGGATGAAGAATAGGCCCGTCCATATATTCGTAAGCCACTCTAGAAATCTGTAGTTAGGCCTATCTGTGATCAGAAGTAGACGTCCTACGGCTGAAATGATGGTTCTTATAGGTGGTACTGACAAACCACGTCATAGACAACACTAATTAACTTTATGGACGGGTTTGCGATAAAACTATTGAATGGTTTTTTTTATACTTTAGTACAAAACAAACCGGTTAAGTAATATTATTTTTTTGGTTACATAAGCGAAACCTACACAAAGTTAATGCACAATTGCCTTTTTCTGAGATCGGAGAAAAAATTATATCCATAATCTTGTTTACAAAAATAGAATATGCTATGAGTTTGAGAAAGGCGAATGAAAGAACCATTGCTGCAATAAAGTGAAAGACTATAGTGCGCCTTGTAGAGGCTCTTTCGTGAATAATTTCCTAGTGTCATGTGTCGATGAAAGTGATGGATCTATTCATCGATATCGATTCAATCACGTCCCAACACTATGTAGTTACCGAGATGACATACAGTAATGGCTGCAGCGCCATCTGCTCCCAACATAGGAGAATTAGTTCACGCGCTGTCTTCCAAAATTGGTACACACTAGTGTCGGTTTAATTAAATAACGAGCCAATTTGGACCCTATTGCGTGCGGTTTAATAGTTTTTTGCCGTCTATTTTCGTGTGGCTTCCTTTATTTTCTTGTTAGTATGAGATAAAATACCATGGTGAGATCTAGTCGCCAATACTGATTTAAAATTTATATTATTAAAAAGCCAGTGGGGTGGTTGGGGCAGTTAGTCGGGTGGTTGGGAATATTTAAACGCCATACGTGTTTTTGTTTAATGAGCTTTTAGTCGGCTTATAAAATAGGATAGTAGCCCCGGCTAAAGAATAGGCCCCTCCATATCTACCTATCCGCGGATGTCGTAAGAGGCGACTAAGGGAAAAAAGCTAGAGGATGGGCAGCAGCGTCCCTCATTTTAACAACTATAGCTCTAACTGCGCTCGCCAACCCGCATGCCCAGCGTGGTATGGACAAACCCCCCCACATGATGAGGAATTTGCTCTGTCTGTGGGGGAGGCCATGTTCAGCAGTGGACGTCGAACGGCTGATGATGATGATGAATCGTCGTACGTGTTTTTGTTAAATGAGCTTTTAGACGGCTTATATTAAACAGGGTCATAATAAGATCACAGATTTGAAGAAGACGTCCAATCGATCCTCGTAAACGCGATAGAAACTTTCTAAAGCCTTAAAAATTCAATTCCAATATCCTAAAAGGATTCAGCAATTCAACCGTTCTCAAATGACGCTTCAGTTCTGATCTTTTAAACATTTTTCTTGAACTTTGTCATAATTCAACTGAGAGTCTGCTACTCAACGTTGAAACTATTTGAGCGAATAACTAGGTGATTTGTATAATATTATTTTTACTTTTTTATAATTATAACATTTCATCATCAGCCTGTACAAGCCCACTGCTGGACATAGGCCTCCCCCAAACAGTTCAACGACGAACGGTCTTGAGCTTTTTCCATCTTACTTCCCGCAAACTTCACAATGTCATCGTTCCATCGGGTGGGAGGCTTCCAACACCGCGACGTAGTCGCCATTCGAGAACCTTTACTCCACAACGGTTGTCGGTTCTGCGAGCTATATGGCCGAAACATTTAAAAATTTAAATTTAAATTGCAGTAGCTTGCATTCCATACGTGACAGCGGGCAAGCCTATCGCCGCTTAAAATATTTCTTACGAGTTTCCTCAAGACGTTTTTCGTCGCCGTTATAAGCAAGTGCTTAAAAAAATATATTTATTCAAACCCACGACCTTCGGATCGAAATCGAGGCATCTCCTACTAGGCCAACATGGCTCTCAGCTAATACCATGCATTAGGCATAGCTTGGCTGAAATTGGCAAGTCAGTGTTCCCGGAGCCATATCATCATAATCTAGGGGAATCGATATACCTAATGCGGTTTATGACGTGCTAGCTTGCCAAGATGCTAGTCTAGATAAAGCCTCAAAAAAACGGTCAAGTGCGAGTAGGAATCTAAACGCGAGTAGGAGTCGTCATCTCAGCACTCACTCCTTTCTTACCCATATCCACTTTCACACAGTCCATCTTTTCATCCTACCTCTACTCCTACATCCATCCATCTTTATTTTTTTTCTTGTTCATCATTTTACCAAATCCATTCTCTCACGTGTTTAAATATGCGTACTACCTACGTTTAGGAGGAGGTAGGGCACAGCGAGATTTTCTCGTTCTTAATTGGAGCAGCCCGCCTGGTACCTCCGCCTTACAGAAGATCGCAGCCAAATAACATTATTTGTTTCAAATAGCGTTGGGTTCCTGCGGTGAGTAAGGTTGCCAGAGCTGTTTAGGGGGGGAGGGGATTCGGGGTCGGCAACGTGTGCGTGATGCCTCTGGTATTGCAAGCGCTTATAAGCTACGGTCCAACAGGTGGCCGTATGCTTGTTTGCCACTTCAGTAGTACAAAAAATAAAATAAAAAAACAATTATTTGAAAGAAAGAAAGAAAATGTATTTATTTGACCCACAACGCAGTAAGTAGGTGGGTAGGTAGGAAGATACAACGAAAAAAAAAATACTTAAACCTAGTAATACAAAAAAAACACAATAAGAAAAACAAAAACATGTAGGTAGGTGAGGCGGTAGGTAGGTTGAGTAGGTATGCGTTGTGTGGGGCAAATGGGTCCCGTCTCAGCATAAAGCTGCACCAAACATAATATGTACGGTGCGGCGCTGGTTTTCAGACGGGGCCTAGGCGACGTGACGTGACGATCATCAATAAACATAATATTTATAGTAGGTATTTATTAATAAATGGATAGTTATTTCACGTGTATAAATACGTTACATACTACCCATTCCTCGATTTCACTACCAGATCGGCGAATATTCGGAGGGCAATCAGCGGAAACAATCCGAAGCTCCAGTTTATTCGATTCATAGTTCATACATATTTTACCTGCTCTGTATCACTCTTTGTACTGTCCTATGATTAGACACTGCGATTCGCCTGAATGATTGAACAGCAAGATCGTTGCACCCGACACAGAGCTAGACTGGTTGGATTCTGGAGGTGAGGTGGATGCCTTTTTACCTATTGGTGGGTAGGTATTTCTTAAGAATAATAATCAGAATAATCAATTTATTGGTTTAAAAGGCATTTACACGTCAGTAAGTAATAATAATAATAATAAATTAATATTCCGGACATATCACACACGGTCAACTGATCCCAAACTAGGCATAGCCTGTACTATGGGTACCAGAGACAGATATACATAATAGATAAATATTTAACACCCAGACACAGAACAAACATCTGTGTTCAACACACAAATGTTTGTCCAGAGCGGGAATCGAACCCGCTAGCGCAGAAGGCAGAGTTACTACCAACTGAGCTTTGAGGCCAGTCAGTCAGGTATATCTTTAAAAGGTTTGTTCTTTGTTATAAATGGTGTTCTTACTCCTTGTATGTTCCGTTCCGAGGCCCGTTCTGTATTTTATAGTGTATGTCAAGTAAACGTTTTCTTTTCTATTCTATTAAAGAATGGTTTAAGCGACCTGATCTCTTTAATAAATAGACTCACGACTTTTATCCCCAAGCATGGTAGACAACCTCTCAGATCTCCAGGTGATCAGATCCTTGATGTCTAAGGAGGGTTGTCAAAAGCATGTCCGAACACATGCCCACATTTTGCAGTAGTGAGTCTTCCATACGTGACAAGTTGCAAGCCCATCACCGCTTATAGGAACACTTAATGGTTATACGTTTTCCTCCACAGATTTGGGTACATGTGTGGCGATTCGATTAAATTCGCATCACTAGTTTTCATGCACATCACTAATGGTCTATGACACCCGCCATTACTCACATTATTACGTAACCCGGCTTGTGGGTGATCTTTGCTAAAACGCTGGCTAATTGTTAATAACATGAGATAAATAAACTGCTGAGTGACATAAATCCTTGTGTTATCGTTTTTCTACTCGGGAGCGTAGATATCTCCCTCATTGGTGACCTACGACGATTGAAGGAAACACGTGTTTATTTCGTTCGGCTGGCGGCAACATCCGTCCTAGCGGCGCAGGAGTTCTGCTCTACGATCAGTTTTGTTATAATCAGCTGGCCAACCCGGCCGGTTCTAGAAACTGCGAATTCCTCAGCACCCGCTGGTTGCGACCGACGACTTCAGCTGCAACCCGGCCTACTGCCCCTGCATTTCGGCTCGCCGAGTTTACGACCCACAGGCAGAACCTCATTGTTTTGAGTCATCATACGTCCTTCACTATTCGCCGGTATCGATCCGGATTGCATGTGTTTATGTTCAGTGCCAGTGTTGTGTGTAAAAACTTTGACTTTGTACAGTGTAAAAACTTTGCATTCAAAGTGGTTGGATGTGGTGGAAAAATTGATACAAACTTCCCTGTTCGCTTGCTTCAACCAACAAATTCTTTGACTACTGCTGCAGCTAAGGACTTTGCCGCAAGTTATTTTTAATTTCATACTAACCAAACTTCTTTGTTGCATACTGATTTACAAATTTACACATTCCTAATAATATTATTGCCTGATTACTTCATTTTGTATTGAATAATTTACATAGAGGTACATTGCTTTGCTAGCACTTTATTTTGATATTATTAGGTATGGTGTATAGTTGGTGCCCTTTGATGGTTATGGTGTAGGCATGAGTTATATTTTTTTTTTATATTGGGTTATTCGGTACCAATCATAATTTTATTATTGCTAAAGATTAAGCTGCTACACCCCTTACAAAACTTAATTTTCATTTTATTTTGGGTTAATTGCACTGGATTTTGTGCTGACTTTATTTTAATATATTACCTGAGTGCTTGCAAGCCACTGAAAATTTTTATTTGAGGTGTTGGTTTTGTGTTTGCCTAAATAGTTATAATATTGTGTGTTTGTGTCGCTCTGCTCGGGTGTGTGGTATTATTACTTTTCTCACTAGATAAACTCTTAACCATGGCGAATGAGCAGCTGCAGGCACAACTCCAGCAACTTATGACAGAAAATGCAGCGTTGCAAAAGCGACTTGGTCAGAATGAACTGGATGCAAAGGTATGTAAGGTTGCAGTAAAGTTACCTACCTTTTGGGCTGACAAGCCAGCCATTTGGTTTGCTCAAGTGGAGGCCCAGTTCCAAATTGCAAATATTGTTGGAGACACTACAAAATATAATTACGTTGTTGGCCACCTGGACCAGAAGCTGGCAGGTGAAGTCGAGGATTTGATAATAAATCCTCCAGCAGAGGCCAAGTACGAAAAGTTAAAGGAGGCCCTGATACAGCGGCTTTCATCTTCACAGGAGAAACGGGTTAGGCAACTTCTGAGTGATGAAGAACTTGGGGACAGAAAACCTTCGCAATTTCTTCGTCATCTCCGCTCACTAGCTGGTACAGCCCTTTCTGACGATAACATCATACGCCAGCTTTGGTTGCGCCGCCTGCCACAGCAAGCCCAGGCAATTCTTGCAGCACAAGCTGACCTTAACTTGGATAAGGTTGCAGAGTTGGCGGATAGAATAACAGAGTTGGCCCCGACACCTGCTATATGTTCTGCATCACAGGCATCTTCGACTCTTACTTTAGCTACATTAGCTAAACAACTGGAAGAGGTAAGTAACCAAGTAGCTGCACTTTCTAGGCAGCAGCGCCGACCCTCACGTGACCGTTCCGTGTCTTCAGATAGGTCCTCAAATAGCTCCAAGCGGTGTTGGTACCACAGGAGATGGGGGACAAAAGCCACTAGATGTATCAGCCCATGCAATTGGAAGTCGGGAAACTCGACCAGCAGTCAGTAGCGGCGGCAACTGATTGTCATAACACTAGCCGCCGCCTATTTGTCACTGACCAGGTAACTAAGCGTCGGTTCCTTATTGACACTGGGTCGGACTTATGTTGTTACCCACATAGTTGGTTGTCATCGCGGAGGCAAGCAACCGACTATGATCTCAGTGCAGCTAATGGAAGCTGTATTAAAACTTTTGGCACAATTAACCTTAAATTAAATTTAGGTCTTCGCCGTGATTTTGCCTGGCAGTTCATAATTGCTGATGTCAGTACAGCCATTATTGGTTCTGATTTTCTGGCATTTTATCATCTTTTGCCTGACTGCCGCAATAAAAAACTGGTTGATGGCACTACTGGACTGACATCCACTGCTTCTGCCGCTATTATTGACCAGCCTAGCGTTCGAGCAGTTGTTTCTGGTAAGTCTATTTTTACCAATCTCTTGGCTGAGTTCCCAGAAATTGCTCGACCCCCTGGACTTCCCAGAGTTATAAAACACGACACGGTGCATTACATTAAGACCACAGAGGGACCCCCAGTTTCCTGCCGTCCTCGTCGCTTGGCCCCACAGAAACTTATTTCGGCTAAAAAAGAGTTTGAGGAAATGGTAAGATGCGGGACTGCACGGCCATCCAAAAGTGCATGGTCCTCTCCATTACACATGACCATTAAAAAAGATAATTCTTGGCGTCCTTGCGGCGACTACCGCGCCTTGAACGCCAGGACTGTACCAGACCGGTATCCGGTCCGTCACATTAATGACTTCGCCCACAGCCTCGCTGGCGCTACAGTATTCAGCACTTTAGATCTCGTTAAGGCTTATCATCAGATTCCGGTTTTTGAAGAGGATATCGCCAAAACTTCCATTGTGACTCCGTTTGGCCTCTTCGAGTTCCCGTATATGACCTTTGGTTTGAGAAATGCTGGGCAAACTTTTCAGCGGTTCATTGACGAGGTCACACGGGGTTTGGAATTTTGTTTTCCGTACGTAGACGACATTCTTATATTTTCGAAAGACGAGCCTACCCACCTACAACACCTGCGCATCCTCTTCAAACGCCTGCAGGACTATGGAGTAATAATTAATCCTTCCAAATGTGTCTTGGGCGTCAGCGAAGTTGTTTTCTTGGGCTACCATGTTAGCGCCGATGGTACTCGACCACCCCAGGAGCGCATACAGACTCTGCTAGACTTTCCACCTCCTGCAACTGTTCAAGGTATGCGACGATTTCTTGGTATGCTTAATTATTATCGCCGCTTTGTACCTCGTGCAGCTCAGTTTCAAGCTCCATTGATTGATGCATTGGTCGCAACTAACAGTAAGGGTGCTAAACCATTCCCATGGTCACCCGACCTGTTGCAAAAATTTGAAGACTGCAAGAAGAGCCTTTCCAACGCTACGCTATTACAGCACCCAGTGAGCAACGCCAGTTTGGGTTTGTTCACCGATGCGTCCAGCGTTCACATTGGAGCCTGTCTTCATCAAAAAGTTAATGGTCAATGGTTTCCGCTTTCCTTCTTCAGCAAAAAGTTGACTCCGCAACAGGCGCAGTGGCCAGCCTACTATAGAGAATTGCTAGCGGTATACGAAAGTGTCCAGCATTTTCGGTACGTTCTAGAAGTCCAGCATGCCACGATTTTTACAGATCATAAGCCTCTTCTGTACGCCTTTTCACAGCGACGTGAGAAACTTCCACCACCGCAACTAAACCAGCTGTCATTTATAAGTCAGTTTACTACTGACATTCAGTATGTTAAGGGCGATGATAACGTCGTTGCTGACGCCATGTCGCGTATCGACATTGACGCCATCTCTTTGGACCAAAATTTTGAAGCTCTGGCCGAGTCGCAAGCTTTAGACCAGGAACTTGCCAACCTACTGCAATGTGGTTCCAGCCTAGACCTGGCCAAGATCTGTTTACCCGGGTCCAACACTTCTGTTTACTGCGACATTTCGACAGGCAAGCCGCGTCCTTATCTGACCCCTTCCTTTCGCCGCGCAGCTTTCGACAAATTACATAATTTAAGCCATCCTGGTGCTCAAGCTTCTACGCGCCTGGTAGTAGAGCGTTTCGTCTGGCCTTCCGTACGAAAAGATTGTCGAACTTGGTCTCGATCTTGTGAAGCGTGTCAGCGCAGCAAGGTTTCGAGACACAATTCTGCCCCTCCTGGTAAGTTCGATCTTCCTTCTGGTCGTTTCATGCATATTCATATCGACATCATCGGGCCCTTGCCAGTTTGCAATGAATTCCGTTATTGTTTGACTGCAATCGACAGAGTGACCAGGTGGCCTGAAGTTTGGCCCATGCGTTCTATTACCGCCGAAGAGGTAGCCGAGACCTTAACTAGAGAATGGATTCCTCGCTTTGGCGTACCTTCGGTTATTACTACGGACCAGGGCTCTCAATTTGAGTCTGATTTGTTTCACCGAATGTTGCATCAGTTTTCCACCAAGCGTATCAGGACCACCTCATACCACCCCTGTGCGAACGGGATGATTGAGCGGGTTCATCGCCAGCTTAAGGCTGCTCTAATGTGCCACAATGATTCCTGGGTCAGATCTCTTCCGACGGTTCTTTTAGGCATGCGGTCGGCTTACAAAGAAGACCTTGAAGCCACTACCGCAGAACTTCTCTACGGTGAGCCTCTCAGGCTCCCTGGGGAGTTTTTAGATCCCTCTCCATCATCGGGAAAATTTGAAGACCCTGCTGATTTTGTCGTTCAGCTACGACACAGAATGTCTTCCGTGCGACCACTACCAGCTTCTCGACATGGTGAGTCCTCTCCGTTTATATACAAGGAACTTTCAACTGCGTCTCATGTATTCCTAAGGGATGACACTATTCGACGGGCATTGCAACCTCCTTATACTGGCCCATTCAAAGTTTTGGAACGCTCAACCGATGGAAAGACTTTTACGCTATTGGTAAAAGGCAACAATGTCGTTGTAAGCGTCGACAGGCTTAAGCCGGCTTTCATTTACCATTCTGATCATCAGCCAACTCAAACTGAGCCACAGCCCGCTCCGCCCACTCCGCCGCCGCCTCGGCAAACCGCAAAGAGTAAGTTGCCACCTAAGCCCTTGTTCGCGCAACAGCCCGCGCAGGTTACTTCGCCAACCTTACCCATAAAGCAGCCCTATACCACCCGCTCTGGCAGACGCGTTAGATTTAAGAATTTTGATTGATTGCATTGTGTTTTATTTTTGTATTAGTCTTTATTTTATTTTCCTATGTTATGTGTACCTATACAATTTGTTTATTTAAGGCCCGTTTCATGTTCTCCGTAGGGGGGTGGTGTGGCGATTCGATTAAATTCGCATCACTAGTTTTCATGCACATCACTAATGGTCTATGACACCCGCCATTACTCACATTATTACGTAACCCGGCTTGTGGGTGATCTTTGCTAAAACGCTGGCTAATTGTTAACAACATGAGATAAATAAACTGCTGAGTGACATAAATCCTTGTGTTATCGTTTTTCTACTCGGGAGCGTAGATATCTCCCTCACATGTTAATGCGCACATAAATGTTTCCAACAGAAAAATTCATTGGTGACCACCGGGTTCAAACTTCAAGCCCACGACCTTTGGATTGAAAGTCAGGAGACGACTAGGCCAGCGCGGCCACAAATTAGAGGACAAAAAAATTAAAGCTGCAATACATCGACCTTACCGCGAGCACCCGTAGTAGAAGATGAGGAAACAAACAAAAAGTGGGAAAAATAAGAGAAAACAAGGTAAACAGCCATTCGTATTTTATATCGGATTTATTGAACCGGGCCTTAACACTCGTAGCAGTGTTGCCAGTAACAAAATCTCTCCTTAGATTTTTGGTATATTTCACGATGAGCCAGCGTGCGGTAAGCCTTTAAAAAAATAGTAAGCTAATTTATTACAATTTTTCCATTTAACTTTTTCAACAAAATTGCTGATATAACTTACACATCAATTTATCTACAGAATGTTTTCGAATACATACTCCGAGTTTTAAAGTTTCTACTCCGCAGCTTTGCTTGTATTGTCATCCTATAGTTTATAAAACTTGTTTGTTTTTAATCCGAAGCAATAGACACATTTTTACTCGACTGCCGCCGTCCGTCGGCCTATATTTTTGTGATAACCAAATTCAATTGATAACCGAATTTCTCCCAAGATATTGTTTAATGATTCAGCTGGCAACCCCGCGAATAGTGATGTGAATAAAACATGAGCCATCCGTTTCTTACACAGATACCTACTGAATAACATTGTGTAGTGAGTGTAGGTAATTGTTTACGTTTCTAAGTTTGAGCTTGATTATTACTAAATTTAAGAGGCTTAGGCTCTTCTTCTTTTGAAGCAAATTCCTCCGTTCTGATCTTTCCAATAAGAGCTCCTTTACCTCCTTATACGACAGGACGACAATCTCCTCTTTTTTATGTTATACGGAGCAATCAGGCTTACGGCCCTTCTGATGGTAAGTGGTTACCGTCGCCTTTTGACATCAGCAACACCTGCAGCATTGGTAATGCGTTGCCGGCGAACCCCCCCCCCCCCCTAAAGAGCTCTGACAACCTTACTCACCGCAAGAACACAACACTATTTGAACCAGATATGTTATTTGGCTGCGATCTCCTGTAAGGCGGAGGTACCTTCCCAGGCGGGCTGCTCCAATTTAGAACGAGAACATCTCGCTGTGCCCTACCTCATAAACAATTATCTGGCACATGTAACTAATTTTCCTCTACCTCATTTTCCTTCGTGTGGCCATGCTCAGCAGTGGACGTCCTGTGTGCACGAAAGGATTCCTCTAAGAGGCGCACTTTAATCCTTTCACAACACTGATTCTTTCACCAACGGTCATAGGTTTCTTACAGGGGCACCGTACCTCAACCTGGTCACTGACCTGACAGGTGAAGCAGAAAGAATCAGTGACACGATATGCAAGCAGCAAGCAACTGCGCTCGCCAACCCGCGTGGTGACTATAGGCTAGTATAGTATTATGTTATCTGTGCTATGGGCAAATCCCTCCACATGATAGGAATTCGCGCTGGAAATCTGAGCCCACATTCAGCAGTGGACATCCTACGGCTGGAAAATGATGATAGACCTTCGCTAGGAGCAACTAAATTCCCCTCGTAAAATTTATCTCAAAGTCAAGTCAAAGTCAAAAGGCATTTATTTCAAAAAAAAACACTAGGATCACTTTGAAACGTCTTAGACACTAGGTGAAGCTATGCCTGTTCCTCGCGACCAAGCCTAGAAGAATCAGGCAACAAACACGGCTTGGTGCCTATCTAAAATGAATCACTGTTTATTCCCACACAAGCAAGACATTTCATAAATCACAACACAATATTGAACAAGCTGATAACGTAATTTCCTTTAGAACAATAGGCCGAAACAGGCTGTACAATTTATTGTTCTTGTTACAATCTGTATTGTTTAGACCCCTAAAAGCCTCTTAGTTGGGTTTATTTACAACTAGCTTCCTATCGCGGCCTGGCTTCGCTCGCGTGGTAGGAATATAGCAAAATACGGAAGGCCGTATCTTGCTTGCTTGTCGTGTCACTGATTCTTTCTTGGTCTGTATTAGGTCAGGGACCGGGTTGAGTCGCGGTGTCCCTGAAAAGGGCCTATGACCGTCATTGAAAGAATCAGTGTAGTGAAAGTATACGCCGCTCAAACTCCTTTTTTTTTTTATACAACTGAGTTGGCAATCAAGCATACGGCCCATCTGTTGGTAAGCGGCTACCGTTGCCTATTAGCGCTTGCAATACCAGAGGCGTCACGCACGCGTTGCCGACCCCGAACCCCCTCCCCCCCTAAAGAGCTCTGGCAACCTTACTCATCGCAGGAACACAACACTATTTGAAACAAATAATGTTATTTGGTTGCGATCTTTTGTAAGGCGAAGGTACCTCCCCAGGCGTGTTGCTCCAATTCTGAACGAGAGCTCTTTAGGGGGGGAGGGTTTCGTTTAGGCAACGCATTAGCAATGCTCCAGGTGTTGCTGATGTCAATAGGCGACTATTATGTTATCTGTGGCGACGGTAACCACTTACCATCAGGAGGGAAGTCTGTTTGCCTCCGTATAACTTAAAAATAAAATGTCGTTCCTTCACTGTTTGAGAGCACTTGTATAGCGCACGTAAATTATCAGAATGAAAAATTCATTGGTGCACGACCGGGATTCGAACCCATGTGGATCGGAAGGCCGGGTCACTACCACCACTCCACCAGTATTCTTCCCGTATCTAAAGTAGCCTATACCTACCTTTACTATTCCAGGTCACCTTTTTGCAAATAAATTTAATGTTATCACCCATAAAAGCGTTGCTTTCGCTTTAAAATCAAGAAGATAATAAATAATTTAATAACTATATAATAAAGTTAGGTAATAATGAGATAAAGTCCATCAAGATAATCTGCTTTCAATGAAGAGGGACACGGGCAGGATCGTCAGATAAGCGGGTATGGGCGAATTCATAGGCGAAGCGTTTTAAAAACCTCTACTAGGTGATTATTAATATGTATGCTATCCGAAACGGGCTTATTCTACACCCAATTGGCAATAAAGTTTGCTCTACGACTTTTGGAAATTCTTCAATTTACATTTAAAAAACAGTTTGCAAAATTCAGTTGCTTTGGGGTCAAATCAGTTCAAGCTCAATAAATCAGCTGTTTTAGGTAGCCATCTTGATGCTAAACTTCTCGTAACGTATAATTGTTTAGTTATAATGATGATAAAAAGACTAACAACCTTCTGAACTTAATTTAATCTGCGACCCTCGCCTAGATATTTATATACTATTGCTTACTACCTACCTAATACTTACCCAGTTTGAGTGCTCGTGTAATTTGAGAAAGAACCAACTAGGTTCTGACGAGTGTGTGTGTGACAAACCCTACGTGGTTTTTAGGGCACAAAAACAAAAATTGTAACCGTTTTTTTGGGATATTATAAAATCATTGTGTGGGTTAACACTTTAAAAACAAATAACCATTTGAATTGAATCGCTATTAAAAACGTTTTTTTTGCGATTATGATCGATTGTAAAATTTCTAAACAGGTACTAACTAGTATCCTGTCCTGTCATATAACTTCTTTTAGACAAATCTCAGGTCAAAACGGTACTTACGAAGTGTTCCGCCTAGTCATGTAAAGCCATGACTTGGAAGTTAGGTATGTATTTCATAAGCCCGGTCATTTTTCAAATCGCTTTCGCTTATGCAACATGCTCACAGCCGCCGCGTTCACCGACCGGTAAAACAGAAGGCTATTGTCGTGTCTCCACTCTACGATACGGAAAAAGCAAGATTAATATCACCATTATAATACCCAAACAACACCCTTATTACCTACAACATAAGACTCAAATCATCTGCATATTTAAATTTGCCAAATTCGACACATCCCTAGTTCTCGTCAAAGTATTTTCATTGTAAAACCAACCTTATGCCAAAGTATTAAGGGATGAAAATTATGAAAATTCTCAGTAACGTTAAGCACTCAATACCCTTTATCTAAGATAAAAATAGGGGATGGGGGTTCCCAGTCAATAGGAGAGTACCTGGTGTTGGTGTTATTGAACCCAGACAATGGGTAGGTAAGTACCTGTGAGGGTACATTATGATACCGATACAGGGTGTAATCAGATCACTCCCGAAAACAGAAACAGTGCGTTAAGAGTATGATTTTAAAAATATTTAGTCTGAAAAAAAAACTGGAAATATTGAGGATGAACCGAAATGTTTTTATAGGTACCCACTAAGGTGGCAAACAAGCTGTGTATTTATTTGGCTGCGATCTTCTGTCAGGCAAAGGTACCTCTCCAGGCGGGCTGCTCCAATTTAGAGCGAGAAATCGCTGTGCCCTACGTCCTAAAAAATGTTTGCATGATCTGCAAATGTTTCCGGGTCTGGGTTTTGTGGTACCTACTCATACTTTCTGACACCCACGATACAGGAAATACTAGTGAGGGGGTCAGGAGTGGTGTGTCTACAGAACAAAAGATAAGTAAATTCCATTATTCAAGACACAAAAGTAAAATTTTCAATCACAGATCCACCTAATAAAACAATGTTGTGTCTAACAAATACAGTTTTATTGCCGGCGGGCGCATCGGCTACAAGTACAGTGCGGGACAAAATAAATGTGCTAATAGAATTAAGAAAGTGTGCGCCTTTAGTGTACAAACAAAATAAAAAAGGTGCAATTGGCTACAAACATAGAACAATTGAAGGGAAGTATAAAAAATGTTATATTTTGTACCTACTTGCTTACGTCACAGGTACGTGCACGTTACACAGCTTTGATGGCAAACAAGCATACAGCCTACAGTTGGTACCTGAGCGGTTACTGGTTACCGTTACCTATGGACCCTATGCAATACCAAGAAATATTTATGACAACTAATCTATTCTGGATTATCTATACAGGGTCAGCTGGAACTTGTCATTCTTTTTTTTATGTTTAAAATCTTATCTATTTATAGAAGGTTTGTTCACAATTAAATATGCCACCTTCTTACGAAACATTGGCCCGTATTTTCTACGCTTATGAGCTAGTTTCACAATATTTATTTAACAATACTCATTAACATTTTAGCAACTTTGGAATCAGGTTTTGCTAAAATGTAGTGTTGTCACTCATTTACAGAATGCTGTAGTGCCTGGGCCATGTTTAGTTAGATAGAGTAGGCATTCCAAACACCTATACAAAGCTGACAGGCGAAAACTAAAACCTGCCTTAATATACTTCAAGTACCTACTTCATATTATAAACTCGTTGCTTGCATGCTTGTCTTGTCACTGATTCTTTCTTGGTCATTAGTTCAGTGATTTGATTGAGGTATGGTGACGCTGAAAAGGGCTTATGACCGTCGGTGAAGGAATCAGTATTGTGAAAAGATTAAAGTGCGCCTCTTACGAGGCTCCTTTCGTGGACAACTTGTTACGCACGAAGTAGTAGAAGTTATATGGTTTTTCGAGAGGCCCGATTTTTTGCACTGCAGTGTAATGATATACAATAGACGTCACAAGCAGACTCGTTCAGCGCGGATTTTATTTTATTTTCATTTATTATCAACTCGATCTTGTTTGTTTAAACGTTTTCCACGTTTCTTTATGAAAAAAACATTGTTTGTTTTTAACGGGTGGAAATGGATACTTAATGCTTTCATTTCTTAACGTACCTATTTGAAAATAAACTGAAACTTTTGTGTAAATTTCACAACCGCAGAAGTATTTTTTACTGGAATTGAGTGTACTACTACCTAGTTTTATTTATTCTTTATTTGCGAGCACGCGCGAACGTGGTTACAGCAGTTCTTATCCTACTAATATTATAAATGCGAAAGTTTGTGATGTTTGGATGATTGTGGTCACGCCCAAACGGCCGTGATTGTACAACAAACATCTAAACATTCTGACAAACTTTCGCATTTATAATATTAGTAGTATAAATGTAATAGAGCCTTAGGAAGGAAAACAAGAACGGATGATAAAGCAAGCAATTCCGCAGGGTACACTAGTCTCGAGTAAATTAAATTCTTGAGCGAATGGAATTTCCCTTGTTTATACAAAACATTCTACAGATTTAAGGAAATGCGCTGATAGAATACCAAGTAACCAGAAGTAGTAACCAATATATAACAGTGTCAAGAACCTACAATTTGCTTGTTTCTCGCTCTAAATTGGAGCAGCCCGCCTTGGAGTTACCTCCGTCTTACATAAGATCGCAGCCAAATCACATTTGCAAATAGTGTTGTGTTCCTGCGGTGCGTAAGGTTGCTAGAGCTCTTTAAGGGCCTCTGGTATTGCAAGAGGCTAGAGCTATTCATAGGCTACAGTAACTACTGCTACTAACAGGTGGGCCGTAAGATTGAAGGCCACCTTAGTTGTACATATAAAAAAAGCAATGTTTGAGGTCAATGAGCACTGGTGGATTGCTGGTAGTGGCCCCGCCTTCCGATCTACAGGTCGTGAGTTATAGCCCCGGTCATGCATCGATGGATTTTCATTTTCCCTTCGGAAAACTTTTGTGCGCTATACTAGTGCTCTCAAACGGTGAAGGAAAACATCGTGAGGAAACCGTCATAGAATCCAAAATTCAAAGACATGTGCGAGAAAGAAGCCTCTAAAAGGCGCACTTTAATCCTTTCACTACACTAATTCTTTCACCGACGGTCATAGGCCCTTTTCAGAGCCACCATACCTCAACCTGGTCAGTGACCTATAATACAGCATGACCAAGAAATAATCAGTGACACGGCAAGCAATCAAGCATCATCATATATATTGACTGGCCTCATAGCTCAGTTGGTAGTAACTCTGCCTTCTGCGCTAGAGGTCACGGGTTCGATTCCCGCTCTGGACAAACATTTGTGCAATGAACACTGATGTTTGTTCTGTGTCTGGGTGTAAAATATTTATATATTATTATGTATATCAGTCTCTGGTACCCGTAGTACAGGCTATGCCTAGTTTGGGATCAGTTGACCGTGTGTGATATGTCCGGAATATTTATTTATATCATCATCAGCCTGTGCTTGCTTGCTTATAATGTGCTTGGTAAGATGATGAAATCAAGTAATGTAGGTTGAAAATGCAACCCCTAGTAGGTACCTATAATTTATACTAAACTGACTATCAATTATTCTATCTGGAACCCACTAACACTATTTCTTACTCGAAATGAGACCCACTTAGTAATAGAGGATAAGCACTAGGTTAGTTCAAGTGTTTAATTTACAGAGAATGGTCTGAGCTACGAATTGAAATGACTTATTTGAAATGGAGGAGTTACCACTGGTTTTTCATATTGTCTTTTGAGCATAACGCTTCCCTCACCATTCATCTCAAACCACTTAGTACCCACTTACAATTTTAGATCGATTCGCTCGCCCCTCTTCGTAGGTCCACTTTCAGTAGAACCAAGTAGTAGTCACTTGAACGATAACTCGTCGCAAACTTGGTTTTTTGTTAGAATATGCTAAAAGTGTGATTTTCAAAGTTTATTAAGCGATTTTATAAGTTTAAAGTTAAATGTGTCTCAATGATCATCGAAGCACTAAGTTTTACCGGACATCGCGAGATCACAGTTCGGGACGACCACTAGTTTCCAACATTGTCTTTTCATTGTCATAATTCATAATTCATATATTGTTCGTGAACCTAGGTACATTGATAGATGGTGAGGTTTAGAGTACAGATCACTAGATTCTGACATCGGTCATACAAACATTATAAATACAAAGATTAAAACCAATATTAATTAGATTACAAATAACATAATTACTAATAAGTTACAAATTCAAAAAAATATAAATTTATCATTAATGTCAATCTCATTCATCTCCGACCACAAGCTCAGTAGCACCCACTTACAATTTTAGAGCGAATCACGCTTCGCTCACCATTAATCTCCGACATACTACCTATTCAGTACCAACTTACAATTTAAGATCGATTCGCTCGCCACTCTTCGTAGATCCACGTTCAGTAGGACCGTGTAGTCACTTGAACGAGAACTCGTAGCGAACTTTAATTGGCCATGACCCGACTCTACTACGTTTTATTGCAATTCGCTTTAAACTTTGACTAAGGTTTAAAAAGGAACTTAAAATTAAATTTACTTTGATGTAGTTAAAACGGACGATCTAAGCCAATTAACCAAACCATTCAGCGCTTGTAGCATGGTTTAGTTAGCAGATAGTTGCAGATTATAAGCAACATTCAGCACGGTTATTTGGTTGTGTGACCGCTATTTTAATTGTAGCAGGATACCAAAAATTTAAAAAGGATCATCGATAAAAATGCTATCATTTTTATCGATGATCCTTTTTAAATTTTTAACAACAAACACGGCTTGGTGCCTATGCACCAAGCCGTGTTTGTTGCCTGATTCTTCTAGGCTTGATCGCGAGGAACACCTAGTTTCGTAGTTCACCTTGTTTCTAAGACGTTTCAAAGTGATCTCACGCACGATGTTTTCGTTCACCATTATGAGCACGTGTTTATGCTCACAGTAAGTACATTTTTCGAATCATTGGTGCACGTTGGGGGTTCGAAGTTTAAACCTATGACCCTATAGATGAGAGTGGAGGCAACTCCCACGGCTCACATGAAATAAGAGTGAAAGTAAAATACAGCGTATTTTTTTCTGTTTTAATGGTGATATTAAATGTTTTATCGATTAACTTTCCTTCTCAACACAGACTCTACTAGAACATAAAAGTACCTGCTTACTTATTCATGAAATGTTCTAGCTGGTTTCGACATTGCATCGATATAATTTCTCTCCTGCGCTGCCATCACTAAAACTCTATCAAAATATTCATAACGTAGGACATCGTCTATTTCGCCGTGTTGTAGTGAGTATAGCGATCCAAGCGAGTTTTCTTTTTCAATTTGAAACTGTCTCCTCGCTCGGGGCTTTGAAACAAGTGCGGAAATAAGGGTTGCAATGGACTTAGTGTGGATATTACTCTTAGATGTCTTGGAGAAATTGAATCTTGGAACCAACATCTTTAACAAGTCTTCTTCTTGTCGTGTCACTGATTCTTTCTTGGTCATGCTGTATTAGGTCAGTGACGTGGATGAGGTATGGTTGCCCTGAACATGGCCTATGACCGTCGGTCGCGTCGATAAAAGAATCAGTATAGTACTAGTATAGTATTATGTTATCTGTGGTATAGTGAAAAGATTAAAGTTCGCCTCTAAGAGGATCTTAACTAAGATTAGTGGTTCGCCCCCAACTGAGATCACGCGATGTCCGGTAAAAGATGATGCTTCGATGATCGTTGAGGCACAATTAAGAGGATACAAAAATCATAATAAATTGTCGAGTGGGCGGAGTGAAGAAAGTGACAGCGCTATGTACTATAATTGAATGCGGAAAGAGATAGCAAGCGTTAGAAGGCGCTCGAAAGTAATCGACGTAAGCGAAATATAAGAAAATATCGATTATCTCAAAAACTATCTATTGTTTAAAAAAGTATCTTGGATTTAGGTATCCAATGCTATTGTCTAACAAAATATTTAAAAAAACGTTATTTTTGTTAGATAGGTAATCTCTGAGTATTTTCGAAAAAACTGTTGCATAGGACCCAACTTTAAAAAATAAATCTATCTAGAAAAGTTTTACCAATCCCGTTTCTGTCTTGGATTTACGTAAATAAAATGCTCAAGATAATATAAAATAAACTTTTAAAAATTGCACGTTCGTAATGAATGATCAACTCAATGGCAGACCGCGCTGAACGTTGCCTGCCAACTCAGAATACAGAACAAATCCTGTCTAGCCTGTCTGCCTACCTTGCTAGTTGATGTAGCGCTGAATCAACACTGGCATATCCACTACATTCTTTTGCCTATAGAAGCGGGAGGATGTCTGAAATTTGCTATAAGAGCGCTTAAAAAAAGAAAAAACATGTTGGTACCTACCTACCTATCTAGTACTGTAGGTACGTTGCGTAATGGAATATGTACTTACATTATGTACCTAGTACCTTCCTACCTAATAGTATTGGAGGAGATAGGTCACAGTCGTACCTATTGCAATGGTAGTCATTGTGGAACCAATAGACCAATGAAATCAAAGGAACGAATGTGGCGACATTCGTAGCTGAATGATAATGGTTATGCGATTATCATTTCCAAGTCATTGAATTAGTAGAATTGAGGGCCAGGTTGAGTGAGGTATGGTGGCATGGTACTGAAAAGGGTCTATGATGACCGTCGGTGAAAGAATCTTTAGGGTCATTCCATGTAACAAGTGTTACAGGTCGTACCTACACATTAACGTTGCTTTTGAACAATGTTTTTAAAAGAAAGCATATTTTATGGTTGCCCAACCACCCCTTACTCCACAGTTCCTAAAAATCGAATCGAAAATTTTTTTAAACTTTAAATTCTACTCTTAAGTGTGTGTAACAAGTGTTACGTTTGACATGGAATGACCCTTTAGGTTCTAGGGCATGCCGATGCCAGTTTCCTCACGATGTTTTCCTTTTGAGAGCACACCTAGTATAGCGCACATACTTTTTCCGAATGGAAAATCCATTGTTGCACGGGATTCGAACCCCACGAGCGGAGGATCAGAAGGTGGGGCCACTACCACCAATCCACCAGTGCCTAATGGAATATGGAATACTTACACTTGGGTTATCTACCAATACTTACACAGTAGGTAGGTACACCTACATAGACCACCTACTGTGTGTACAACATACCACATATGTTACTAGTAGGTACCTACCTATTTAGTAAGTAGTTCGTGTTGGCCCAGTGGCAGTTACCTCGACGTCGATCCGTAGGTCGGAGGTTCAAACCCAGCCGTGCACTAGTTTATTCAAAAGCATCCACAAAATAATGTAGGTAGAGAACATTCCTTGCAAATTAGAGCACACAAAATATTTCACCTTTTAATGTTTTCCTAACCTATTTCACAACAATAAACTCACAAAAAATCTTGTCTAGAAAATGATCTACAATAAAAAAACATTTTATAACACTCGTTTCGTAATTGTTTTAGTTTTGTTTACATGGTATATACAAAGACTACTATTGTATACTGGGAAAGTATATATATAAAGTACTCATACATACATACTCCACTATTTTCTGACAACAAAAGTTATAAATGTCAAAGTTGTCAAACTAATAGCGGCAACGCCGCGCCCCGGTGTAGACTGAGACTATTACTGAGCGAGATAAATCGATGCGTAAATAACTGAGTTAGATAGAGCAGACACTATTTTCTTCTTTCATTTTGAAACGTTGACGCGCCGCTGAGGCAGGCTACGTTCCGCATGCTGTTTTTTTATATTAGGAACTAGGGTGACCATTTATAGAAAAAACAACATTATTTTTGAGATTTTTTATTTTCCTTAGATTTGTGTGGGAACATCATGTTTTTTAAACATCGTTTTAATCTTCGTCTGAATCTTGAATGGCTATCTCAGGAATATCTGCTAATTCTGCATCTATTTCCTCTGTCTTTATAACATCTTCAGTCACAGTTATAAGGAAAGCTTCTTTGTCAGACTCTTTATTTACTGTTACATCTTTCTTTGACTGTTCTTCTTCCTGGTCTAAGTTTCCTTCTACTTCTTCATCTTCATCCAAACCTAAGTTTACAATATTGTCATCTTCATCCGAGTTATCATACAATGGAGGTAGAAATTTGGATTTATATTCAAAGCCCGTGTATTTATAGCCAAAAACCCGAGAGAAGGGAGTGATTCCATCATAATCAGGTTTGTTATTCATATTCCATTGAACTACGTGGCAACCTGTCCCCCAATTTTTGCAATCCTGACCCTTCATCCAAAGAATAAGGTTTTTTGCCACTTTTTGAATCAATTTATTTTCAGATTTATGTAGCGCAAGCGCTATATCACTGCTTGCCAAGACTTTTGCTCTTTCCAATATATTATGAAACATTGTTTTGTTGTCAACATCGACCACGATGCAATCAGGTGGTCCGAAATCCATGATTATTTTAATAAGTTCCACCGATATTTCGGTCTCAGTATTAGCGGTCAGTGGTCTTAGTTGAATAAACTTTGATTTTTTGTCTTCATGTATAAGTAAATATTTATATAAGTGATCCGGATTACTCGATATATCCAAAACGTCAACGGAACAAACATGGTCAAAAGATTCTTCGTCGCTAATACTTTTGGGTAGAACATTTGCGGAAAAAGAAGTTTCTTTATCGCAAATAGCTTCGGGTTGTGGAGAAATATTAGCACTTTCTTGTGCATTGCTCTCCAAACCAGCAAAAATTTGATCGGTGATCATTTGGATAGCTTTATTTTGTTCAACGATGTCTAGTTCGGCGGACGTAGGAACCGTTGGCACCGGTAAAGTCATACAATTCACGCAAAGCCTACGATAAATTACAGAGCAAATACTGTTGAGAAGATAATTATTATTCACAAGCCAGGCCTCCATGTCTTTACTCGTACCATGGTTGGTGAAGAGATGAGCTTTTTGAACTATATCGTAACTTTCCTCCAAAGGGATTATCGTTTTTGATCGATGTTCTTTACCTGGTATTGGTTTCAAAACCAACATTTTCTTGTTCTCCTTATTCGTATCCACTAGGTATGTACGCAGCGTTGCTTTTACACTGTCGTGTAAAGATGCGTATCCCTCATTCGCCACGACAGACTCGGCCGATATTATCCTCTGTATCATTATATCCACCCATTGTTTCGTCATGAAGTCCTTCTGAGATGTGTTGATTTTGGGTAAACTATTGTACTCGGCCATCAATGCCTTATAATATCCTGCACGGTTAATTATTGGTAAATCGCACGACGCCATTCTTTACGTGTTAACAACTAGCCGGCCGCGCGAAAACTGCCCCCGCCCCTCTCTCTACGTACGCGGTTCTTTACCTCACTTCAATCTTTCGTTCGCTCTGATAGCGTCTCGCTCTAACTGCGAACGCGGTCTGGCAACAGCGCACGGGAGAGAGACAGCGCTGCAGGCTGGTTGTGCGAATGTGACAGAAGAAAATAAAAAATAGAGGCGCGAATCGTGTTTTAATTCGCGCGGGAACTTTTCATGTTTTAACTTTTAAGTTTGAACCTACTTGGTGCTTCGAAATAAACTTTGATAAAAGCATCTGTAGCATCATCGTCATTACCATCGTCATCACCATCATGATTAGCCTGTAGAAGTCCACTGCTGGACATTAGGCCTCCCTCAAAGAGTTCCACGACGATATTAGCATGCTCTCTAAACTTGGAAAAAAATGTTATTATGTACTATAGGTTAAGGTACCTACCTAATTTTGAAGGTTTGATAATTTTATTACTTATAAGAACCTAGTACAATGCATCGAAGAAATATATTAGCTCGCTGGGTGTCTGTTGGGGAGGAGCTGCTAAATCGAACCACTATCCAAATTGAAAATGAGTGTAATAAGATTACCAACTGCCACCAAATGTAATTTTTATACTTAGGTAGGTACCTACCTACCCTGTATGTACTAGTTAATCTCCAAGTACCTACTACTTATGTAGGTACCTATTTACCTAAGTGCCTACCTTAAAAAAGCAGTGAGCATTTTTTCCTAGTGTCACGCAAAAATAACCTCTCTCTGTGTCTACCTACCTACGTAGCTACGGTCTACTCGCACTGCATTGCAGAGTAACTCTCCTGGAAACCACGCAACGAACCGTGAACCAAACGCAGGCTTTGCAGACGTGACACTTGAACATTGTAGGTTCTTAATACATTGTAGAAACTGTGTCGGGGTGTAAAGCAACTTTTTTCTAAAATGTAGGTAGGAACCTACTACCTAGTGTACCTTCGAAGGTAGCATAGCAAGGTACCTACATTAGAAAATTCAGAGGGCCACAGATTCATAGCTCAGTTGGTAGTAATTCTGCCTTCTGCGCTAGAGGTCGCGGGTTCGATTCCCGCACTGGACAAACATTTGTGTGATGAACACAGATGTTTGTTCTGTGTCTGGGTGTTAAATATTTATCTATTATGTATATCAGTCTCTGGTACCCATAGTACAGTACAGGCTATGCCTAGTTTGGGATCAGTTGACCGTGTGTGCTATGTCCGGAATATTTATTATTATTTATTTATTATTTAGTAGGTAAACTATCAAGGTCTATGGACAAAATTAGGAACCTAGGCTGGGCTACGTGGCCTTTGCTAGGCTCGCAGGCATTTTTAGACTAGCTACAAACATGACAACGAAAAAACCTATACTAACATGTAGAGACAAGAGACTTCAGGCGTAAGGGAAAATGAAAAACAAGTTAAGTACCTACATAGGAATGAAACAGAAAAGTTGACAAAGTTGACCGTCCATCCATCAAAGCCGGTCGTTTCAACTGCTTATTCGAAGCACTAAGTTCACGCAACATTGACTGGGGGATGATGTCGTATGGGTTTACTTACATACATAAAATGTAAAATTATGGTAACTTGGCATAGGGTGAACTATCTACCTACTTTGCTACTTAAACAAGTGTCACAAGTGTGTAAATAAGGTTATTAGGCCGTAAAAAGGTCAGTCACTTGCTCCAGCTTAAAATGCCTACCTACCTACTTAAGTACTACTTACCTACTAAACTACACTTTTATTATTTTAAAGCCTTTTATTTCCCAATTTTCTTAAATATTAATTATCGTAGCAGTCGGTAATTTATTTATGTAGTATTTGTATGTTCTTATTATCTAATTAAATTGTTATCATAATAAATTATTATCATGCATTACATATTTTGGGTTGTCAATTTTACACTTAGGTAGGTAATTAAAAACTAAACCTAACCTAACCTACGTACCTACCTAATCATGTAGGGGAGGGGCTGATAAATCGAACCACCTGCGAAATTACCCCACAACATTAGATTTTTTATGATAGTTCTTAGTTTTAAAGTCATAATCTACCTCTGCCTTTGGTTTGAACAAAATCAATGAAATGGAGGTTATGGAGGTGTGGGGAATGGGGACCAGGATCGACCTCTTTTAACCCTTTTATCTTAGGTACCTATCAGCGCGCTGCTTCGCAGACGGTGACGAAAGCGTTAAAATCCAGCGCGCTATAGTGTTCGAGTACACACGGATTTTAAAGCGAAGCTACTCGCCTAAATAAGATCATTTAGTATATTTCCCAAAGATAGGTAAAAACATCAAAGGCAAGTTGATGTGAAAGAATTGGGTCACACCCGTTTGAACCCACAAATTTGCTAAGAGGTTCGTTCGGTAGGCATTTCTAGATTAAGTTCCTACATAATCTAAAATCTATTTGAATTAGCAGGTAGATAGTTAACATAATATAAGGACGTCATAATTAACAAGTCATTATATAAAGAGGACATAGAGTCATGTCCATTTAAATTGAAAATATCTTTTCAAGTCCTTGAGAACGTCCTAAATACAAATAGTAGGTACAGAAAATAAAAATATGTTATTAATAACAAAAAATGAAGAAGGTAATTTTTTTAAGCAGTAAGTACTTACCAAATAATTCTAAAATACCTACTTATATAATTAATTAGGTAGGTAGTTAAATAAATTTTGTTAGTACCGACAAACTAAGTAATTATAAGAAAGGTAGTCATCCATTGCTGTAGTATCTGTATACGGTATTACGGAACCCCAAAAATTACAACAAAGTTAAATCCCAAGATAAACCGGATTATGCCTCCCCTTAAACCTTAGAACGAAAACCGTATTTCTCAGCAGCGGACACACTCTGAATATTCATGAAGTGACGCCTCGGCATAAAACTACAATATTAGTCTATTTGAGATGTTTCAGCTAGGTACTTTTGTACAAATAATTTTTATTTGATAAAACAAAATATTAAGATCAATTATTATTTTAATAACTAATCATTTCTATAAACCAGACCCACCAGAAAGATGGATAGATTGTGTGAAAGACTACTGAGTGCGTGCGCGGTTTACGCGGTAATTCCAGTTGCAGGTGCTAGGTAACTCTTGCTATCAATTGCGCTGCTAGCGGCATCTAGTGCCGAGGGTAGACATCTCAAATAGCCCGAAGAATAGCCCGAGTTATGAGGGTTACGTTCCGTTGTATCAGATGAGGTATCTGTACTAGTATAGTATTATGTTATCTGTGACATGAGTAAGAAAGGAGTGAATACTGACATGACGGCTAATACAGGTGCGTGGAAGAGAAAAACATGTTGTGCCGACCCCACATGAAGTGGGTTAAGGGTAGGGAGATGATAAACCATTTCTATAAAATTGATTAACTTTTTGTACACAAATATTTACGTTTATCAATGAATATAAATCATATCAAAATATACTGGCGTTTTTAATATTTTACAAAGTAGCTGACGTACAAGGCTTCGCTCGCGTGCGTGATTCCTGAATAAAAGTTGCTTGTATGCAATTCTAGGTAAATAAATACTAGGTACCTACCACGCGAAAGCATAAAATTAGGGAAAAATCTAAAATAAATACCTATTCATTATACATGTTTCATTTTCCATATTTTCCTGAACCGTTTTCAAATCAGCTGTTTTTATTATATACCTTTATGAAAATTAAACCATACAGCCTCATAAAATGTTGCCTGAGTAAATGCTTATTCTAAAACGTCAATCAGACGAAATCGGTGCTTGAGTTTAGATTTGATTTGACATTAATCAAATGACATTTTCGTTCCGTTACACGTACTTTGATGCATATTTATACTTCACTTTATTGTTCTATTCTATTTCCACCCTGGCTGTTTGAATTTCTGCGTAAAACGGATCAAAAATTATAAATAAATCAAAATGTAAACGAGAACATTTGAGTACAGATTTGAGACTCGATTCAGCTGAGAATAGTTTAAGTACCGTTCTTGAATAAAAGCTATGTTTGAGAAGAGATTCAATACTTAAGTAGAGTTCAGCTGATCTGCCATTAAATCTATGCTTGAGTCGTGTCTCTGAATACGAGCCATAGATAGGTAACATACGAACTCAGCATGTTTTGGCTTCCCTTTTCACAACAATAGGTTGGTACCTACCTAAGTGCACACGTACTTTGTAACCACTGGAGCAGAGGCAGTGAAGCAGGCACTAGACACGTCTGAATGGGCCCCGAGTGCGCTAGTGAGTGAGTGAGTGACAAAGCTTTGATCAGGACAGGATAAAACAAGGATAGGCATAGCTTTATCTACATTTATCTTCGAACAATAACTTTTGTTGTTTCGTAGCCAACTTGCTTGCCTAATTTACCCGTTGTTGTAAAGTAAGGCATTTGGCATTTTTTAACTGATTTTGACCAAAAACAGCAGATTTTTCATAGTATTTTTTCAATGAAAATGCCAGATTTCCAAAAGCCAATGTCACTATTGTCACTAGAAGAAACCTTTTTGCCAATTGGGTAGATAGATAGATAAAAAAAATATTTGGCACCACAGACACACACAATTAACATGGTTAAAGAATTACAAACATAAATAAACAAAAAAGTAAATTGGTAGGTAAGTTTGTGTGTGCTGCAGTACGACAAATAGGCTATGGCTCATTGAATTTTTTTGCATAACAGCAAAAACACTGATTTTCAGCCCAAACCTGAAGGAGAGCGAGCAGAACGAGTACAAACGAACAATGTGTAAGTAGCTGTGAATTATTGTAGTTCTGGAGCATTAATAAATGTTTGTGTAGCAAAGAAATGATTACAAAAATAATATAATAAATAAAATAACGATAGTGCAGTAAACAAATGGTTATAAAAATGATATAAAAGATTTAATAAAATAAACAAAAAATTAATAAAATAAACTTACGGCAGCTTTATTTTTGGCATACGAAGTGCTTGTGAACACCTTCTATTTGCTTTGGTAAAGAATGTTTGTGCGTTAAACAAATCGTGGTTCGATTTAGCAACCCCTCCCTTAAGTCTATGCTTCTACCAAAATGCACCGACTGCATAGTGAAATTAAGGCTTACTGTTCACCAACATGACACATCATCATCATTGCCGCCGCCGCCGCCGCGCCGTAGGACTGCCGAAAATGGCCTCCCCCAGAGAGATTTCCAGAGCGAAATCCTATCATGTGGGAGAATTTGCCTAGCTGGGTACGCGGGTATTCGAGCGCAGTTAGTTAGAGCTGTCTTTGCGAAAATGGGTGCTCCTCACCCTCTAGATTTTTTCCTTGGTCGCCTCTTACGACGTCCACAGGAAGGTAGATTTTGAGGGGCCTATTCTTCAAGCACACAGGCACCCACACATAGTCAAGTCAAAGTCAAAGTCAAAAGGCATTTATTTCAATAAAATCACTAGGATCACTTTGAAACGTCTTAGAAACTAGGTGAAGCTATGCCTGTTCCTCGCGACCAAGCCTAGAAGATAGGTTCTTAATATTAACCTATCTTTGCTTTGTTCACTATGAAGCCGGTGTTGTTTGGTAGAGAAGCTATAGGGGCTAGCTATAGGCTATAGGGGAGGGGCTGCTCAATTGAACCACTACCTATATTAACCTAGTTACACCCAACTTGGATCCAAAGGCTATAAATCTAAGCTTGTCAATCTCCCCTAATGGATGACCTGTCGCGTCGTTGCGAGAGTTCGCTGCGGAGATAAAGCATGGTCTTCAAAGTTTAGGTCGCGATCGTTAACAAAAAAACACTTTGTGGGTACCTAGGTTTACCAATGCCTCCTAGTACTACTAGGCGTAGGTACACTTAGATACACCGAGCTATATACATTCTCATTTTTATCGTTCCCTCCGAAGCACGGGAGCGCTCAAACAAAGGTTATGGTCACTGATCGATTTGGTGACCAAGCTAAACTTTGCCCAAGTTGGTAATGTACCTAACTGGCTACAGTTTTCGAACACGCACCTGTCGTCGACGAAAGTCTACAATCAGTGAATGTTGCCAGTGATAATATTATGGCTCTGAGATCACATACGCTTATTGACAAGCTCAAAATATCGCACCGGGCTATGGATGGAGAGAGTTATGCCCATAGTTTCACTGCGTTATAAAATCCGAAATGAGGAAATCCGTAGAAGCACTCGATCGACATACCTCTCAGAATTAGCAAGTTGAAGTGGCAGTGGGCCATAGCCATATTAGCTTGCACTCAGAATACAGATGAGAGCTTGCAGATTCAGATAAACTTGGGAAATAAAGGTTCTCGAATGGCAACCACGAACCGGGCGAAGCAGTTGAAAGGCCCCACCCGATGGACCGACGACATTGTGAAAATTGCGGGAACTCGGTGGATGGAAAAGGATCAAGACCGTTCGTCATCTCTTTGGGGGCATATTATGTCCAGCAGTGGATATCTACATACATACTGGCCTCATAGCTCAGTTGGTAGTAACTCTGCCTTCTGCGCTAGAGGTCGCGGGTTCGATTCCCGCACTGGACAAACATTTGTGACTAACACAGATGTTTGTTCTGCGTCTGGGTGTTAAATATATATCTATTATGTATATCAGTCTCTGGTACCCATAGTACAGGCTATGCCTAGTTTGGGATCAGTTGACCGTGTGAATATGTTCGGAATATTTATTTATACTGATGATGATGATGATCGGATATATCTATCTAGGTACTAACAATACCTACCTACTTTCTTCTTTGTTTTACGTCAAATAAGCTGAAAATCGCTAGACAAGCAATATCGAGATTAAATTCTTGGAATCCACTCGCCTGAGATATAAAAACTTCTTGTTATAGTACGGGTAGGTACCGACATAGATCCCTACTGCTTGCTTGCTTGCGGTGTCACTGAATCTTTCTTGGTCATCCTGTTTTAGGTCCTGGTTTAGGTAAGGTGGCCCTGAAAAGACCGTTGATGAAAGAATCAGTGCAGTGAAAGGATTAAAGTGCGCTACAGAGGCTCCTTTTGTGTATACCTATGTCAATTTCTTATTTTTTTTTATTTTCCTTACGAACTAAGTACACAATTAAATTAAACTAAAATGATGTGCGCAGTAGAGTTCGTGGAAAACATGGCCTCCGCTCAGCATTGTGCTGGATACACACAGATGTGTGCACCCAGCGCCGGTTTTCAGCGGAGACCATTATAGTCACGTCACGACCTTCTAATGGTGCCTAAAATTAACATATAAGACATTTAATAAGATTTAAAAGATACATGTTTATAAATTTAAGTACTTACTAACAAATATCTACGAATTTCCTAGGTTTTAGGACATGCCGGTTTTCTCACAATCTTTTTCCTACACCGTTTGCGAGCACTAGTATAGCGCACAAATTTTCCGAATGAAAAACCATTGGTGCACGATAGGTTTCGAACCCACGACCTGTGGATTTTTACGGTAAGAGAATACGATAGAGCAGAGTTAGAATGTGCGTTAGCTTGTTCGGTCTCCAAGCGAACGGTGCCAACGATGCACGACCGTCATTTGGTCTCCAAGCGAACGGTGCCAACGATGCACGACCGTCATTTGGTCTCCAAGCGAACGGTGCCAACGGTGCACGACCGTTATTTATTTATTTATTTATTTATTTATTTCACAACATACACCTACCATTACAGGCGCACCCAATGCGATAGTGTACTTAATTTATCTATTCACTACCTTAATAAGTAAAGTCAAGGTTTCTATACTAATATAATACTAGGAAATTGTCAGCAGTGGTCGGATATTTAAAATAACAAATTAAATCAAATTTAAAACTACAACATAAAATAATCAAAATCAATTGTGGCAAATTCAAAAAAAAAAACTAATAATAATACGACAATAACAATTAATTAAATTATAAATAGGTAGGTCACACGACATTAAAACATAAAATAAATAATACAGCCCTTGCCAACTCGTTCAGGGAGCAGTGAAATACATCTATCTTCTCTCGTTGTTTGGTCTTGAAGCGAACGGTGCCAACGGTTCACGACCGTCAGCTGCCGGCAGTTAGCAAAAACAAAGCTAACTCCAAAAATTAATAAAACGTAGACTAATGCAAAAAGGGAGATAATGAAGTTATGACGTTACAGTCAGAGCAGCCATGACGTAATCTCATTAACAATCTCACATCAAATTCGGGAAAGGAAACTCCCAAAATAAAATTGAGTGAACAATTTTCCCATAATTTTAGTAAATTACCGCGGATTACTCAAAATGAATGCAAAATGTAACTCAATAATAAGCTGAGGCCCGAGTCTGTAATGCTTTTAAGAGGAGGTAGGGCACAGCGAGATTTTCTCGTTCTGAATTGGAGCAGCCCGCCTGGGGAGGTACCTCCGCCTTACAGAAGATCGCAGCCAAATAACATTATTTGTTTCAAATTGTGTTGTGTTCCTGCGGTGAGTAAGGTTGCCAGGAGCTCTTTAGGGGGGAAGGGGGTTCGGGGTCGGCAACGCGTGCGTGATGCCTCTGGTATTACAAGCGCTCATAGGCTACGGTAACCGCTTACCATCAGGTGGGCCGTAAGCTTGTTTGCCACCGCTGTTGTAAAAAAAAATGCTGCTTTTCGTTTCACTGGTTCTTTTTTGGTCACCTGTATTAGCTCAAATGACCAGTGAATAATGCTCAGTGCAGATATGGTAGCTCTCAAAGGGGCCTATGACCGTCGGTGAAAGAATCAGTGTAGGTACTCTAGGTACCTAGTTAAAGTATAGAGGCTCCTTTCGAGTCCTCGGTGTGATACGCATGACAAACCTCTTAGAATAGCTTATCTTTAGGAATAAGTACAAACAGTACTTATTCTTACTTGCAAAGGTCTTTTCCGTGATACCTACCATACCAACTAGTAATTATATCTAAGCTACCAACATACCTTTTTGTGTGTGACATGTGCACGAAAGGAGCCTCTAAGAGGCGCACTTTCATCGTTTCACTACACTGATTCCTTCAATTCAATTTCAATTCATTTATTGACCATTTCGTTAAAAAATATAACATAGGCATGTCAGGTTTACAGTAATTACAGTTCTTTACAAGTAACGTTCATATTATTTTACAAAGATTTTAGATTTTAATAGGTAATTTATAGTTTCTACTCCACCTGCAAATCAGAAAATGAAACATTTAATATATTCCGCGACATGGTAAAATGGATGATTTTCAAAAAATGTTTTAATTTTTATTTTAAACTGATTAAATTTCACCGACCATCGGCCCTTTTCAGGGCCACCATACCTCAACCAGGTCACTGGCTAAATACAGGGTGACCAAGAAGGAATCAGTGACACGATAAGCAGAAGCCGCACTCAAATCCCAACGCGCAACTCCACTCAAAACATAACCTGTAGGTATGTTTGACTTGCTTTTAATTAAAAGTTTATCCACTCGCAATAAAAAACGCATGAAGCGTTTTAAAAAAATTCAGTAGAATTTTGCTAATACCAAGTTGAAAGTAAGCAGACAGTGATAGTTAAGTGCTTAATGTATCCGTAGAGAGGTAGACGCGAAGCTTGGAAATTGAAATTGCTAAAGCTGGTGTTTTGTACAGACGCGACTTTTTATAGCGAGATTTGCTGATTCTGTTCAGCGTCTGTTTTCCCGGACGAGTACAATCTAGGAGTCTTCAAATCTAGAGTCAATAAGTTCCTTCTGGTAAAGCGTGCTCCAACTTAGGCCACATCTCACTTGCAAAAGTGAACTGGTGGTCAAACGCCTAACCATCTCCAATAAAATAATAATAATAATAATTCTGGAGGAGCGTGATTTTATAGTTCTAAATTGGAGCAGCCCGAGGTATTCATATTCATATTCATTAATTGCCAACATGTACATGGATACAGCTAAGGCGTAAAGGTAGCTTAGGTAAGTATACGTACCCTGTAGGGCGCTGCAAATATTTTGTTTTACATAGGTACCTCTAGAAATTACAGAACATGGCAAAATGGTCCGAAATTTCGAAACTATGAACTCGAAATTTCGGAATGCACCCCCTAGTTGCTACGGTGATGAAAGGTTGCCGAGAGGGGGAGTTCGGGGCCAGCACTGCGGGCGTGATGCCTCTTGTATTGCAGACGTTCTTATGCTACGGTGACCACTTACCAACAGGTGGACCGCAAGATGGTTTACCACCTTAGTTGTATAAAAAAACTTCTTCGTTAGACTCAAACTTGACGACTGAATTTCATTTCGGAAAGTAAGGAACCCTAGAAATCTCTGCAGCCAAACAGCGCCTTATGCAAAGTCTACTTTATGAGAGTTATTCAGTTTTAATATTTTGCTCGAGAAATAAACTCTAATGGCGAACGTTTATGATAAAACATTTCATTAGATAAATTTATTTATCAGCTTTTAATCAGATATCATTTCGAATATTCGATAGCTAGTTTATTTCGTTTTATATATTTATTTAGAATTCGTGTGCACTTTTACGCAGTAGGTTAGTTGCTTGCTTGCTTGTCGTGTCAATAATTCTTTCTTGGTCCTGAAAAGGGCATATGGCCGTCAGTGAAAGAATCTATGTAGTAAAGGATTAAAGTGCGCCTCTTAGAGCCTCCTTTCGTGCACATGTCACATGTCTTCGATTTTTAGGTTTCCTTACAATGACATGCCCTTTCCTTCGACCTAACGACCTTTTGAGAGCATTGAGCATAGAGACGGTTATTTAAAATAGGTAAGTTAATAGTAAAATAGACTAGAATTTTCGGTTAATTCGATGCTCACCGCAGTACTCAAACATAAATTATAATGAATCAATATTGTGGTGGCTTGTAGCGCGTAATATATATAGATAGTAACATGATTCCCATAGGTAAATCACGGGATCAGAATTTCGAATTTGATGATTGAAAATTATGAATTTTTCATTTTGAATCGCTATTACCACATACCTACTACAAATTATTTATTCGTAGATACCTGTACGAATCAGGCGCCTGAATATTTTGATAGTTTCAGTCAGAAAGGCAGAAATTTTCATGATATTTTTCGATTCTATCTAATGAGTTGGACTCCAATTTGTGACGAAGCGTGGACTGGGTGCTAGGACACACATTCTTACAACTTGTACCTTTTTTCTTATTTTTTATTTACCTGTGTTTTTTGTTTCTTATTAGTTGTTTTTGTTTTTTCAACATTTCTATTGTTATTATTATTATTATTATTTTCTGTGTGTCTCATTGTTGTATTGTCGTCACAAATAAATGTCTTTTCTTTCTTTCTTTCTTTAATGGATATTTCTCGTGGTGGCCACAGCTAAAAAATAGGACCCTCCATATCTCCTACCCGTGGATGCCGTAAGAGGCGACTAAGAGAAAAAAGCTGGGGGTTGGGCAGCAGCGTCCTCTATTTAGCTCTAACTGCGCTCGCCAAACCGCGTGCCCAGCGTGATGAGTATGGGCAAATTCCCCCCACATAATAGGAAGTCGTTCTGGAAATCTGTGGGTGATGCGCCGATGTTCAGCAGTGGTCTTCCAACGGCTGGAATGATGGATGGGTATTTTGCTAAAATATTCGACGTGATTTCGACGTCTTATTGCCATTCAAATGCAAGCGTGTCAGCATAATTATACACGAATTGGGATCATAAATATTAGAAACTGTCAACTTACGTCACCGCCTAAACAAAATCGCAAAGTTAATGGTACGCACAGTGGAAGCATATACATATTTGTAGATACTGCTACGGGCGTAGCTGCTACCAACAAGCTAGCTGTAGAGCAAATTGGAAAAATATTCCCGGAATTCCCACCAGTGGGCCAGCTTGGCGGGAATTTCTGGAAAATCCCAGCTACAAACAAACTCTTCGTTCCTCAGGGCACGAGCCGCGGTGCCGGCTACGAGCTACTAGGGTTTACGAAATTTTGGTTTGTTCAAGAAATCACCTTTCTATTTTATAATTTTGGAAATACTTTACTTTCTTTGCTAAGTATTAAGTGTTGTTCAAACGGCATGCGATATGACCTTAATATGCCTTATAAAATTCGCTTCAAAATGATCCTTACCTCTACTGAATAAAGTCAATTTTGAGTTTGACATTTGGGGAATAGCTCAACGATTTATCAAGCTCCAAAAGGCAGAATTCCAAAATTTGTACAGTCGCGTCCATAGCTGTGTATTTTCACGTGGAATTTGTTATTTTTTTTGTGCCATTACAGAGTTTTGTGGTGCAAAACTCCTCTCAGTGTTTGCACAAACATGCAGATCTCGTGTCCCAGTTACGAGCGAGTACAGGCAGGGAAAAAAGTATTACAAAAATCATTAAGTAGATATTCTCTCATTCCCGTTTGAAGAATAGGCGGTTCAATTTCTACTCGTGTGTGTTGTTAGAGGCACTCCTCTGCGCTCGCCAACCCGCATCCCACGCGTGGCGAGTATGGGCAAATCTCCCCAATTGATCGTGGCAGTCGCTCTGCAGGGCTATTTTTAAAACATCTGTAAGATTTTCGATGTTTTTGAAGTCTTACCACTTTTTTTGAAATAGCCTTTCTGGATATCCATTGGGGAGGTTTATGTTAAGCAGTTGACGTCCTACGGTTGAAATGATGATTAGCTTCACATAGTATGCATTCCAAATTTCTAAGCTTTATAGTTTCATTTTCCATTTTGTTTTCCATTTTGTCATGTTCTGATAAATCGAAACTGACACTTCCATTTTCGAAATTTCGAAACTGATTGAAGTGAAAACTATTAAATACTAGCTTCCCTCGCGTGGTACCTATGAAGATAAAAAGTAGCCTATATGATATACCAGACTTTAATATATCTCTGGGCTAAATTTCATACTAATCCGTTCGACCGTTTGGGCGTGATTGAACCACAAAGTCACAATCATAGTCAAAAGGCGTTTATTTCAATAAAATCACTTTGAAACGTCCTAGAAACTAGGTGAAGCTATGCCTTTTCCTCGCGACCAAGCCCAGAAGAATCAGGCAACAAATAGGGCTTGGTGCTTATCTTTTTTTTCGATGATCCTTTTTCACAAAATGGAATTTAAAGCTTCAGTATGGTGGTAAAAGAAAAATAATCTAATTATAATCTCTAATAAATAAGAGTTTATAAAAATGTGAAAAAAAATACAAATATGTGAGCTTTAACAAATGATCCTAACATCCAAACATCCTCACAAACTTTCGCATTTATAATATTAATAGGTTTGTCAAGACAAAAGCTTGCCTTCATTGTGCGTTTTCCGACGGGCACTAATGGTTTTATTCACAACACTTCCTTAACAACAAAAAGTATATTTCTTTCTTAATTTTTCGATCTTCCGTTAGTTCAAATTCCGAAACTTCGAAACTCATGAGGCCAATTTCATACGTCAGTTTCGAAATTTAAAATTTATGAAAATGTAACCCCCACTACATAGGTATACACCCCGACTGTACGGACGATTCTCGCTCGCCGTATGTCGCTGTTTGCTCTGTCACAGCAAACACGAACATACCGTTTATACAATTTGATTCATAATATGTATTCCATCCCGACAGGGGCTTTTTCTACAACTTATTGGCAATAAAGTTTGTTCTACAACTTTTGGAAATCCGACATTTTTCATTGAAAAAACTCTATAAAATATTTATCTTCTATGTATATCAGTCTCTGGTACCCATAGTACAGGCTATGCCTAGTTTGGGATCAGTTGACATAGAGACATAGACAGAATATTTTTTTATTTTATTTTATGCGAAAATCAGCTGTTTTGGGGTCAAATCAGGTCAAACTCAATGAATCAGCTGTTTTTGGTAGCAAGATTGATTCCGAACTTCTTTTACGTTTAGATAATAGTTCTAAAGATGATAAAAATACCCAAAAACAGATAATTTGAGACATTTTAGTGAAATTAAAAAAAACTCAAATATTGATGTTTTTTTTCGCTTATAGTATTTCTTTTCGTTGATACAATAACATTTCGGGATGGTATACATGTTATGAATCACCTTGTATATGTACTACCTATGTATTTAAGGTACGATTCGTAGATTAGTTTTTTTAATGAGACACTTTGCCCGTGGGATTAGATTTACCTAACCAACATACATCGGTTTAAAGAGAGAATAATTTCCTACTTAACTTCTAGGTATTAGGTACCTACGACGTAACTATACAATTTCTTCCGTAACTGATATATAGCCTGAAAGGAAAAAAGAAAGGGTCGGTGAAAGAATCCGTGTAGTGACTACACGGATTCTTTCACCGACCGACGGTCATGGCTCTTCTCAGGGCCACCATACAGTATTTGAGTTAGATCAAAACGAATTTGACCACAAAACAGCAAATTTTTGTAGTGTTTTTCGATGAAAATTGTGAATTTCCAAAAGTTTTAGAACAAACTATATTGCGAATAAGGAATAGAATAAGCTCCTATCTGGATAGCATTATAACTTACTATCCCATTCTACATTCCCATTCGTGTTGCCAGTGATGACATTATGGCACTGAGACTTGGTCGCTAACTATTGGCCTTATACACAAGCTCAAAGTCGCCCAACGGGCTATGGAGAGAGCTATGCTCGGAGTTTCGCTGCGTGATAAAATCCGAAATGAGGAAATCCGTAGAAGAACCAAGGTTACCGACATAGCTTTCAGAATTAGCAGGTTGAAGTGGCAGTGGGCCGGCCATATAGCTCGCAGAACCGACAACCGTTGGGGAACAAAGGTTCTCGAGTGGCGACCACGAACCGGACGACGCAGTGTTGGAAGGCCCCCCACCCGATGGACCGACGACATTGTTAAGGTTGCGGGAAGTCGGTGGATGGAAAAGGCTCAAGACCGTTCGTCATGGAACTCTTTGGGGGAGGCCTATGTTCAGCAGTGGACTTCATCAGGCTGATGATGATGATGATCCCATTCTATCCTACTAATATTAAAGGTACCTAAATGCGAAAGTTTGTGTGGATGTTTGGATGTTTGTTGTTCAATCACGCCGTAACGGCGAGGCTGAAAAGCAGCGTAGCTGAGCGTACCTACATACATACCAAAACTTGTAAATTACCAATTGTATCTATATAACTGTGTGTAGGAATTCTTGGTGAATAAATGCCCTTTTATTTTATTTATTTTATTTTTACTTTTTAAGTAGTTACCACGCGGGCGAAGCCGCGGTCAGAAGCTAGTTATGCATATATTCTTGTATTCAGGTATTGTCAGTCAAGTTATGGATTCCATCGTATTTCCAATAGAGTTACCAACCTACGGAAAATTTCAAGTGGTGCCACTCAAATGTCAAGTTTTCTGATAATTTTCCGAGTTTGGCACACTTCCATCTGGCCCCATTGGGACCTCCACGGCAGATTACATTATGGCTGTTACAGGCTCCAGTGTAAATTATAGAAAAAAAGAATAAAATGCAGAAAAGAATGAAATAAAAATTGACTCACGAATTTCATCCTCAAAAATGGTAGTTATCCTCTCAGAACTCCAGGCGATCAGATCCTTGAAGATCTAAAGGGGTAGTCAGAGGCATGTCCGAACATTTTGCCACATGCCCATATTTTTTAGGAGTGAATTTTCCTCACTTTGATTTCCTTCACCGTTTTGAGTACGTGTTAATTCGCACTTAAATATTTCGAATAGAATGATTGGTGCTCGACCGGGTTCGAATCCACGACCTTCCGATCGAAAGGCGGGGAACCTCCCACTAGGTCAACACGGCTTCTGAGGAATAGCCGTGGAAAATCTTCATTTTAACTAGCGCCTACGTGATTTTCTATAGCAATCATCTGATCCATTCAAAATATTCAAATTCACCGGTAAAGCAAATCCGGGTGTTAACCAAATCCGTGCATTTTGGGAAATGGACCCGCACCGGACATGTTACATGCTTCAATCACAGAGCACTCTCTAGAGGGCTGTATTTACTCAGTATATAGTGTGCGCGTTTCCATTGTACGTGATGCCACGATAATAATAACTTTCTGAATTTAAGTTTTTTTTACGTTGGGTTAATGCGATACGCCTGCCCCTCGGCTCGGGGAGAGCTGGAGGGATATGTCACACTCTCCACCAGCTACTGCCGAGGTATCAGCTACCAACACACTGGAGAGCACTGGTGGGCGGGTGCATTTGCAAGGTAAGTATGTTGTTCGAGATAAGTTGGACGGTCGTAGTGGTCCCGGCTGAAGGAAGAATAGGCCCCTCCATTACCGAGGCGACTAAGGGACAAAAAGCTAGGGGATGGGCAGCTTTCTCTATCAACAATAGCTTTATGTGCGCTCGCGAACCCGCCTTAACAACACGGATTGGTTCACCGACGCAGGCGCCAACGATCATATACGGGTGTAAAAAATAATACAAAATAATAATTTTTAAAAACAAGCATTTATTTAATTGCTTTAAAGAAGTAAAAAAACTTAAAATCAAATGAAACCCATGAATTTATAATATTACTTAGGTAATTTAAATGTCGCCAGCCTTTTGGGCACGCTGCCTGTGGTTGGTGATCTGAACTCTACTTGTTTTCTACTTGTAGTCGTAGTCGTAGAAAACAGAGTTCATTTCTAGAATAATATTATTTTAGTTTAATTTACAACTGTTATTATTATTATTTTTCTGTTACTAAATAAAAACTCTATAGTAAATAAATAATAAAAATAAAAAAAATTAAATGCCTCTCTCAAATAAAAACATTCTCACAAACTTCCGCCTAGAGTAGAAAGTAGGATAGGATAGTAGAAGGTAGGAAAAGATAACGTGTGGCAATGGAACCGTGTCGCTTCCCTTGCAGTGCCGAGTCAACATAATGGATGAGCATTGCATTTGGCTGGCTCCCAAATTTACTGCCGGATACAGTCGGTATACCTACACGACTCTATGTAGTTCTAATGTACCACCTACACGATAAATTGGGCCTAAATTAACTTTGGCACTGATATTTAAATGACCTCACATGCCAATTTGATGATCTATCTAACAAACAAAACCTAGGAAGGTAGGTACTGTAGACAGACAATATTGAATTTTTCTACTAAAGAGTCTTTAGTGTTAGTAGGTCAATCCCTCATTCATTCCATAACTAACTTCAGCGAAAATTTTAAAGTAGTAGGTATATCTTTTTAAAATTTCATTGTCCTTTCTGTACCTATTAACCTTAGGTACCTATTCCCACCGTCTCCGTCCGTAACACCAAAGAAAATATAGTAGAAAATACCTAGAGATAGGAAACTGTCGCTAAAATTGAACATTATTTTATAGTACCGGATTTTATATAATTTTCAATCTAACATATTGCTACGGTTATTCGTTTAAGCGCCACCTGTCCACAGTTTTGAATAGCTCGATTACAGGATAGCAATCGTGCTAGCATGAAGAGTTCTGTGGATTCCATTAGATGGCGCTGATACGTTCTACCAGAAAAAATATTACATGAATTATACAAAGACAGTAATTCGTTATAGCGCCACCTGTCCACAGTTTTGAATAGCTCGTTCACGGGATAGCCATCGTGGTAGCATTAAGAGTTCAGTAGATTTCAATAGATGGCGCTAATACACACCATCTGTTTGAAATTAAAAGTTTATTTTGAGCTGTAGCAAAGACTATAATTATTATACTACGCTGTACCTACAGTGTACTGTGTCTCGACCAAATTTAATTTACGTTGACAGTAAAAGAGGGCGCTATTCTGAATTTTAATGAATTTATTAATTTCGTCTAAAGTACGATGGCCCCCCACTAGTTGGAAAGACGATCTAAATAAAGGTTATAAATTATAAATACGAAAGTTTGTGAGGATGGTTGGATGTTTAGATCACACCGTAACGGCTGAACCGATTTCGTTGAAACTTTGAATAGATAGAGTTCTAACCCTTGAATAGCCTAAAGGCTACTTTTCATTAATGTACCACGCGACTGAAGCCTCGGGCAGAAGCTAGTATCAAATAGTTTTAAAAATAGGTACATCATTGTTAAAAAATAAAAATTAGGTCACATACTAAGGCCGGTGAACACAACGAACGAGTCGAACATTTGCTCGATAAGCCAGCGCTTTTGTGGACTAGCAGCCTCCGTGACCATTGAAAAACCGTAACACCCATAATATGTCCAGCAGTGGACTGATGATGATGAAACCTAAGCAATCTAATTTGCATGCAAATAAACTAGTTGCTGAATCTAGTTTCCGAATAAAACTAGATTAGTTGATTTACATTGGTAATGTTTAAAAAAAATCGCCATCGAAAGTTGTTTTAACTAAATATAAAGTACTTATATACCTGCATCGAAAGTGTCTACCTTCTTGTCACAGTACGAAAAAATCCTCTTACTTTCTTTGTACCTGTTTTGTAGTATTTCTGTTTTGGCCTAGTGGAAGGTATCTCGACTTCCGATCCGAAGATAATTACTACAATTTTTTCATAGGTGATGTCTCAGTAAGCGTTGTCTCACACGTACAACTACACTACAAAAGCGATAGCCAAATATACGTTTGTCACTTCTTACACTTGGAATTTTGATTTACAGACCCCGTGTGTGAAATGTTCGGAAAAGTTCGCGCACATGACCGTCTTTATTTATCCAGGTCACAGATAACATAATACTATATCCAGGTATAACGTGAGCGTCGCGGGCGCAAGCTAGTCCCAAATAAACCAGTCTCATGGATAAGGAATACCTACTTACTTACAATTTTTACTACACGTCTTATTGAAACCATCGATGTCAATGTAAGAGGCGGGAAAGAGATAGTTGTATGCTCTCTATCGCCGCTTCCTGTAACATTGATGCAAAAAATCCAAAAAAGTAAAGGTAATCGGTATCAAAGAAGGTGCAGCGTACGCTTATATTCACTTAGAGTTGATAATACCACATTTTAATATATAAACATTTTAAAAATTTCTTATCTGAGTTTTACGAATGAAAATAAGTTACATCTTACAGTATTCGTATGATATTATTTACTAGCTGGTGCCCGCGACTTCGTCTGCGCAGGCTTAGTATTTTGAGTAGCTAGTAGCCATATTTTGGACAATTCACACAATATCTTTATAAATTGTAGCCTATGTTATTATGATGTATAAGCTATATTATTGTGAAGTTTCATTAAAATCCATTCAGTAGTTTTTACGTGAAAGAGTAACAAACATCCATCCATCCATCCATACTTACAAACTTTCGCGTTTATAATAGTAGTAGGATTTGACACACATAAAACCACACCATAAAATACCAATGACACAAGATTTATACACGTATGACATACAAACATAAAGTAGGGACGCACTATACTGCCTATAGGCAGTTAAGTACCTACCGAGGTAAAACTAGGTATTCCTTCCTTCAGCCTTCAAAACTAGGTTTAACCTATTGTCTTTATACACAAGCTCAAAGTCACGGAAAGGGCTATGGAGAGAGCTGTGCTAGGAGTTTCACTGCGTTATAAAATCCGAAAAGGGGAAATCCGTAGAAGAACCAGGTAACAGGTAACATAGCTCTCAGAATTAGCAAGTTGAAGTAGCAGTGCGCAGGCCATATAGCTCGCAAAACCGACCACCGTTGGGAAATAAAGGTTCTCGAATGGCACCAATGAACCGCACAACGTGTTGGAAGGCCTCCCACCTGATGGACCGAAGATATTGTTAAAGTTGCGGGAAGTCGGTGGATGGAAAAGGCTCAAGACCGTTCTTCATGGAATATGTCCAGCAGTAGACTTCCACAGGGTAATGATGATGATGATTAGTAGAGACTTCTCGAGTTCTCGAAAAGTCTAGACATCATAAAAGGGCAGTAAATTACCGTAGATTTATAGGTGACATAAAAAATATAATTTATAGGATGTTGATATTTTGATATGTCGTTCATTTTTCTTGAAAACAATGGTTTATCACGTTGTATCTAAGGACACCCTACTGCAGATTCGTGAACGTGGCCTACCCCATAGGTTCCAGAGCGGTTCCTATCAAGTGGGGGGATTTTCCCATACTTACCACGCTGGCTCGCGGGTTGGCGAGCGCAGTTAGAGCTATCTATATGAAAAAATGGGACGCTGCCGTCATCGATTTGATTTAGAGATACTGATAGAATTTTTGTATAAGTATATGGAGGAGCCTCCCTCATAATATATAGGTACAACAAATTTGATAAAAATCTCTAAATCAAACAGAAAATAAATTTTGTTCAACTACTATTTTGTTACATTCGGAGTTGCAAAAGTTTTACAATCAACTAACATTTAAAATTATCCTTACATTCAATCGTACAATACAATTCGATTGGAAAAGGGATAAGACGGATCCGAAATTTGAATGGGCATTCAAACGAACCTAAAATGTAAATTTATTTGACCGACAGTATTATCTGAGGATTTAGCTGAAAACAAATTCATAAGACGCGACTATTGACTCCATCTTCTGCTACGAAATCACGGCAGCTTCATTATGCTACACTCAATTTAAAATCAACTGCCTTGCCTTTCACGTACCCATATGTTACATGTATATATACATATATGTTACATATGTACATTTATAACAATTTAAACACTTATAAAAAACTTTTTCATTATTGATATTTGAGCGCAATTAGTTGCTCTGTAGGTGAAACTCACATCAAACATAACCACACTGTACTGGATCACTGTCATCATCATCATTAAAGAATCATTAAAAGACCATGTACCTATATATACTATACTTTATGCAAATAAAGCCATTCATTCATTCATTCATTCGAACCGTTAAAAGTTCACTGCTGAACATCGGCCTCCCCACAACATTTCCTGACACTTCCCATCATGAGGGGGCACTCTTACTGGGCTACACGCTGGGCACGCAGTTAGAGCTATTGTTGTTAAAATAGGGGGGGGGAGAGACGTTGTCCCCTAGCTTTTTTCCCTTAGTCGCTTCTTACATCCACGGGCAAGAGATATGGAGGGGCCTTTCCTTCAGCTGGGACCACCACGGTCAAAACATAACAAGCAAGATTTTTTAAACTATCGAATCCGCGACTTTTGTGTCGTTCGTTACTTGAGCTTAAAAATCGCGAGCCACAATAAAATTCCTAGCTTGTGTGCTCGACCACCTTATTTATATTCATTAGCTTGTTTGGATAACGTCAGTTTCATTAGAAAGGGTAATAGGAATCGTGGTTGTTATTCGTAATGTCATCTCAAGGTGATGCCGTGTTTCGATCTGGAACAGATTATTCGAAGAAAACATGAATAAGGGACTATCAGTTTAGATCATCACTTCCTCGACGTATTTTATTAGGATTCTCTCTTTTCAGAATACTTGACCACAAATCTCTGAGATGCTGAAATGTCGTGTGTGCTACGAACAAAAAATTATATTTGCGGTTAATCTCATACTGTGACTATGCGAGCGACTGGCAAAATATAAGCTTGTCATTTCGTACACGTGGGATCTCTATTTTCTGACCCCGTGTCAGAATGGTACGGAATGAAAATTCTTATTTATTTGCAACAACATTACAAATTACAGAATAACATAAACAAAAAAAAAGGATAAGATTAATGAGGAATTAAATAAGCACGGTTGTGCAAGCAATGATGTTGTATCAGGAAATAAAATATGGATATCGACTAACACACTATACATGTAAACAATTATAAAAAAAGGAACCAAAACAAATAAAAAATATTTCACCTAAAAACATTAAAATATACAAACGGAAACACGGAAGTACGGAAGCCTCAGCGCGCGAGTCCTACTCGCACTTGATTGTATTTGTTTTGTAAGTAATTAGAACAGGGAGCTAGTAAGTTATGATTCAAAAAAAGTTGTATAAACATCTCTATAGTGTTACCAAATTCAGCCTTTCTACACAGCCTCCTCAGAAAGACACTCACTTCCGGGCTGTATATAATGTTTGTGCATTTGTACAGAGCTATCACTGCACCGGTGTCCATAGCGAACATTCGCAACCCAAGCACGGACGACATGAAGATATTTGTAAGTGCACTTTTGTGAATTTTCGACGTATGATTACGGGAATAAATTTAATTAACAACGTTTTACAAAAATATAAATAGTTTGAAAATAAACAGGAATTCGAAATTGATTATGAAATTCGATTCGCCATTAGTGAAAATGTGTAGTGATAAAATAAAAATAAGAGTGAAAAATATGTGAAAAAATGTGAATTTAATAAAAGTGTGTCAATCAATAATAATAATAACACCTAGAGTTCCCTGTGTCGTGGGTATCAGAAACTACGAGTACCAAGGTACAAAACCCAGACCCTGAACAAATATTTGCAGAACATGCAAACATTTGTCGAACCCGCACCCCTTAGGTCTCAGGCAGGCACCGGCCCGCTACGTCACCGAGGTCTAAAATAAAAGCTTGTAAAAAAAAATATGGAAATCTATACCTAACTAATAATTTTCTTTTGAGTTCAAATATCTATTTTTCAACTTTTATCCAAGCTATTACCTATAGGAAACAAAAGACTATTACAAAATCTTAAATCTCAATTACCACTTAAATGCACTTAAGTGTAAGATTAAAAAGTTATTACTTAGTCATAAAACAGTAACAATGATTCTGCCGTTTCGTTATAGCGATTAAAGATAATGCGCTATTAACGTAGCGAGAGGCATCAAATCTGTTGCATTTTGTTTTGTGTTACTAAAACTAGTAGTTCGCCCCGAAATGGGATCTGGCGATGTCTGGTTGGTGCTTCGATGATCGTGATTAACTTTGAAAATTGCATATTTATCATCATCATCATCATCAGCCTGATGAAGTCCACTGCTGAACATAGGCCTCCCTCAAACTCACTGCCCGAGTGCCATGACGAACGGTCTTGAGCCTTCTCCATCCACCGACCTCCCGCAACCTTCACAATGTCGTTGGTCCATCGGGTGAGGGGCCTTCCAACACTGCGTCGTCCGGTTCGTGGTCGCCACTCGAGAACCTTTGTCCCCCAACGGTTATCGGTTCTGCGAGCTATATGGCCGGCCCACTGCCACCTTTATCATATTCTAACTAATATCCAGTAGTGAGGTATGGTGTCCCTAAAAAGGGCCTATGACCGTCGGTGAAAGAATCAGTGTAGTGAAAGGATTGAAGTGCGCCTCTTAAAGGCTCCATTCGTGCACATGTCATAAATGTCTTCGAAGGACATGCCGATTTCCTTCACCGTTTGAGAGCATTAGTAATAGTGATCATACATTTTCCGAAAAATCCACTGGTGTGACTGGAATTCGAACCCACGACCTGTGTTCCGCAAGGCTGGGCCGCTACCACCACTCCACCAGTGCTCACGATAATTGATACGTAACTATACCTGAACCGGTTTAAAAATTATGTAACGGTTACCTTCACCATCCTTTATTCGATCGAGAAAGCTCTAGTGGTCAGTTCTGATGACGGAGTGTTCAGAGGCGCAAGTCCATAAAGTTCGTGAGTTACTCACTTGTCACCGTGAGACGTGAAAAGTGAATAGCTTGATGGTATATTAATAGGTTTTTAGGTGCGTTTCGTGATATCATACAAAAACGGTTAGCTAAATTTTAACGTCTCACCGTGACAAGTCAGTAGCTCACGGACATTACGGACTCGGGCCTCTGAGGCCGAAGCCTGCAATGTCAGTGAGTCCTCACTGTTCACGTTGCGACCGTGAAAAGTCTCTACCTTACCGTTTTTGTATGTCACGAAAAGGGTGCCTGCAAAAACTAGTAATCTATTCACTTTTCAAGGTCGAAAAGTGAGTAGTGAGCACTCACTGACTTTGCTGACTTGTGCCTCGGGCCGTCCAATAGCCCACGCTAACATCTTAATGCTAGCGGCCACTGGTGACTGCGCTGAAAGTTGCTTAGTCAAGTCCGAGCGCGAAAAAGAACCCCTCCCCTATTGAGTTTATTCCTTCCAACGTTTAGTACAATAAGATATTGTTTCATTGTAGGGCAAACAATAAATAACTAAAGCTTACGGATGTAATCCCTATGGTAGACCATTCCTCAGACCTTTGAATACTCCGATCCTTGAGGAAATCTTAGTATAAAGGTTTGTAGGAGGCCAAACGATAAAAAGGAAATAACTCTTTTTAGATTTAAGTATATTTTGAAAAATTGTACAAAACTCAGCAAAATCAGCATACAAGTTGGTTAATAAAAGTATGCTATCCCGAAAGGGGCTTATTCTGTACTCAATTGACAATAAAGTTTGTTCTACGACTTTTGGAAATTTGCCATTTTTCATTGAAAAATCTCTATACAAAAATCTGCTGTTCCGGCGTCAAATCAGTTCCAACACCAACACGCAATGAATTAGAGGTTTTAGCAATCTTCGTTATTAAGATGATAAAGTTCAAAGCAGGATATAGTCCCAAAGAGTGCACCGATAAACGTTCTCGAGCCTTTCCATGTCTCTTCTAATGAATTTTATTGTAATGCTATTCCGATATTTTATTACTTAACATATTATTTTGATGTGAATACGGTATACACAAAGTTAGTAGGTAATGCGTATAGAAAGTTCTTTAGTTCCAGCTCATAAAGCTTCTAGATCTTTGATATTTCAAAATAATTATACATTTTTACCGTCGTTTTTACATTTTGGCCGTGGTGGTCCCGGCTGAAGATTAGGCCCCTCCATATCTACCTATCCGCGGATGTCGTAAGAGCTACTAAGGGAAAAAAAGCTAGGGGATGGGCAGCAGCGTCCCTCATTTTAACAACGATAGCTCTAACTGCGCTCGCCAACCCGCATGCCCAGCGTGGTGAGTATGGGCAAATCCCCCCATATGATAAGGAATTCGCTATGTCTGTGGGGGAGGCCATGTGCAGCAGTGGACGTCGTACGGCTGAAATGAAGATGATGATAATACATTTTTACAGTTTAAAATCTCGATTTTAGACAACAGAACTTCACATAATCACAATTAAATCACCTAAAGTACAAAAAAAGCTTGAGATCTACTTAATTCGATACAACCACTGAACGTTCTACAAAACTCAGTCGAACAAAAAAGATTTTCATTACGAAGTTGACCCGATCTGTCGTAAACATACAAGTTATCGTTTTGCACGTACTACATTGCTAATAGTATCAACGCGAAGATCAATTCACTCGCACTAAATGATCAATGGAGCGTCAACATAATGAAATTGCCGAAAATGTCCACGCTTCGTTGGCTCGCTCTCATTATGCCATTGAACTTACAATGCATCGTATTTACGTAAGAAGGCGTAATATAAAATTACTTTGTCGGAAATTGTGTCAAATTCTTTTGTTGCATTTTTGTTCCTGTGATTTCGAGTTTTGCAGAGTTATAGCGTGGTTGGTAGAACGTATATAAAAGTAGATAAATGGAAATTATTATATCCTAAGTGAGTATTTTTGTCTATTAAAAAAAAATATCAACTTCAAATATCTAATTGAAACTTTACACTTTTAAGCATTCAACTTTAAGCTTTATATGACTTCCATTTATCTTGCCCAAATCTTAAACCGGTTTCAACTGACAGACTGACAAATAACAATTTAATATATTAATTTGGCACTAAAGAGATTACATTCACTTGCAAAATGGTCGGAAATGTGAGCGAGTATTCGTAGAAAGTCGTCTATCTGATCGTACATCCTTTTTTTGTCGAGTGTTTTTGATTATATAAACACACTTATGTTTTATTGACTATTTGTACTTTCAATTTCATCACCTTAATTTATTTTAAGAGAGGACATATTTTTTATATATTTACATAATCACATTTTATTACAACTCATGTCTTCAGTCTAGACGATATGTTCAAAATAAACATAGGAATCTATTGGTATGGCTATATAATAGAGGGCAAAAGAACGAGAGGGAGGAGCCCGAAACGATGGTCTGACCAGGTGTCAGAACAGATTGACATGCGTCAACATCGCTCTCCATCAAGCCGATGACCGTAGCAGATGGAGGAAAATCACAGAACGGGGCATACTTGCGCGGAGTCACGATCCTCAACTATGGGGGAACGATTAGGGAGGAGGAGGATAGATATAATAAAATAAATGTCAACAAACATTTTTTTCTAAGATGTTGAGTTATTATCGTTTTTCGTTAGCAGTTGGTACCTTATTTTATATTTACGTAGCTTGTATTAATAACTAGGTACCTGTACACTTTGGAGACGTTTTTAAAGGTTATTATAACCATCAGCCTGTAGAAGTCCACTACTCGAAATAGGCCTACCCCAAAGAGTTCCACGACGAACGGTCTTGAGCCTTTTCCATCCACCGACTTCTCGCAACTTTATCTACGCAACCTTATTTGAGACTAACTGATATGAAATTTTACATCCTATTTAAATACCTTATCTTCTTTCCAGGTTTGTATAGTACTGGCAGTAGCCAGCTGCCAAGCCGGCTACATAGGAGGATACTCCAACGAACTTTCCGGCGAAGGTCAGGGTCATGACTCCGGAAGCCACACCATAGCCTTGACACAAGGCCACGATTTTGGCGGACAGCAGGGCCACGATTTTGGCGGACAACAGGGCCACGATTTTGGCGGACAACAGGCCCACGATTTTGGGGGCCAGCAAGGCCACGACTTTGGCGGACAAGGGCAACAGTTCAGCGGCGACTCTTACCTCCAAGCTGCTCATGACTTTGGTAACCAAGAACATCAGGATGGTGGTCATGGTGGACAACAGCTCCAATCCTTCACCCTCCAAGATGCGGGTAGTGATTACGGGCACGGACAAGGCCAGGAATCAGGCGGACAAGAGCACAGCCTCGGCGGACAAGAACACGGTTTCGGCGGTGGACAAGGCCACGATTTTGGACAGATCCATGATTTTGGCGGACAGGGACAGGGACAGCACAATTTCGGTGGGCAGGAACAGCATGATTTCGGTGGACAGGATCACGGTTTCAGCGGACATGGCCACGATTTTGGCGGCCAGCAATTCTCTAGCGAAGGCCATGGCTACGGACACGCCCAAGCTATCCCCGTTGGCGAGCACGTCGACGTCGAAAGTCCAGTTGCTGTGCCTCTCTACAAGCACGTGACGTACCCAATCCACAAGCCGATCCACGTCAACGTACCCAAGCCTATCTTGATCGGAGTACCCCAACCTTACCCAGTAAAGGTTCCCGTCCACAAGCCAGTCGCAGTTCCTGTCGAAACGGAGATTTCCATTCCTTACGAGAAGGTGGTACCTTACCCAGTAGTCAAACACGTACCTTACCCTGTAGAGAAGCATGTACCGATCAAGATTGAGAAGACTGTTACCGTTCATGTACCCCAGCCTTATCCAGTCAAGATCCCCGTATACAAGACCATTCACCACCATAAGGATCACCACTAAGCTATGTGCCAATTGTTGTGTTGTTGTAAATATTTGTTGATTAATTTTAAGTCATTTTCAACTGTATTCATGTTGTAGTTGATTTATTTATTGTGTAATTGTTGATTGATTATAGTTAACTTAAACATTTATTTGCATTTTCATCATCATCATCATCATCAACCTGTAGAAATAGTAGAATAGTCCTACCACAAAGAGTTTCGTGACGAACGGCCTCGAGCCTGTTCCATCCATCGACGCCATTGAAGCAAAACTTCGCTGTTTTGGGGTAAAATCAGTTCAAACTCAATGAATCAGCTGTTTTATGTAGGAATCTGAATATTATTTATTTAATTATCTTGATAGTATAGCCCCCTCTCGGGATGTTTTACATGTTATGGATCCTCTTGTAGATTAAAATCTAGTAGAATATTCCCCATAAAGTATTATGAAAATTTTAAAAAATGTAGAAAGTATGTATAATATTTATCCAGCAATTTCGATGAATACAGATAATTTTGAAGTTGAACTTTGAAGTTACCTAGCCAGCTTATGCGGGCGAAGTCGAGAACAAAAGCCAGTTTTCAACGAAGCTCATTCGATATCAGCCAAAGCAAACATACCAAAATACTACATTTGTTAGCAGGATTTCAACATAGCAGAATTTACGAGCTCCGTGGGGAATAATTCTTTAAGTAAACAGGCGTCAGGCGGAACCCAGCACAATGTGAGGGAAATTAATTTTCTACGTTCGCAAGTGACGTTTTGTTATTGCGCCTTGTCTGTGGGGCCCTAACATATAGAGCTAATGGAATAGACAGAGAGCAATTTCTGTGAGCTATCTCGTACGCCCTCAAATGTCAAACTTAAAATTGACTTTCATCGGTAGACATAAGGATCATCCTACTAATATTATAAACGCGAAAGTTTGTAAGTATGGATGGATGATTGTTACTATTTCACGTAAAAACTACTGAATGGATTTTAATTAAACTTTACAATAATATAGCTTATACATCAGAATAACTCATAGGCTACAATTTATTAAGATATTGTGTGAATTGTCCAAAATATGACTACTAGCTACTCGAAATACTAATCCTGCGCAGGCGAAGTCGCGGGCACCAGCTAATTTTGAAATGAAAGAATGAAGACGGGTTGAATGAACCTTCACTGCTAAAGTGCGCATCACATAGTTTTATGACAAAAGCATTCACTTTGTGGGTCATTATTCTTTCATGATTTTCAGAGTTTAACGAACATAAGAAAGAAAACGAAAGAAAGAAAGATCATTTATTTGTCCCCAAGAACAACAGTTGAAAAGACAAAAGTTTAAATAACTTCCATCCTTCCATTGGAATTATAAATACTAGGTACTAAGTGTTTATTATGTATCACTAATGTTTACATTGTGCTGTAATAGGTATGCTCATAAACAATTTAACATCGCTGTAGTTCCTCGTTGCGCAATCTAAGACTTTACTTTCGAAAGAATAAGATTGAATGTCACGATTCGAAGTGAGAGGAAACGGTAACTTGTGTTTGAGTAACTTTTGATTGTGTCTGGGTGAGCGTTGTTTGGGCACTAGTGCATGGTCCATCTACTTTTTTTTTATACAAATGCCGTGGCAAACAAGCGTACGGCCCACCTGTTGGTAAAGTTTGCCGTAGCCTATGAGCGCTTGCAATACTAGAGGCATCACGCACGCGTTGCCGACCCCGCACCCCCTCCCCCCTAAAGAGCTCTGGCAACCTTACTCACCGCAGGAACACAATACTATTTGAAAAAAATAATGTTATTTGGCTGCGATCTTCTGTAAGGCGGAGGTACCTCCCAGGAGGTATCTCGCTGTGCCCCACCTCCTCCAATAAGGCTTAGGCTTTGTTTTGTAGGTGACATAAGTTGACAGTCTGGCCTGCATTCTGCTAATGTGCTCAAGCGTGAAGCTTGATCCAAGCATGGATTGTTAGACAGTTAGGATTTAAGTCAAGATAAAAAGGCCCAAGATAATTATTATTTTGGTAATTTTTGGCATTTCCAGTTTGCATTTTTCCGCGTTTTCTTGTGTGACATGTACTTATGGTACGTGCACTGTGAGTTTTACTATAGGTTCTTTCATACAGACAAACATACCAAGAAAAGGTACATTCTATTTTAGAAACATTTTGAATTTAATTACGTTTAAAACCTTTAACCAATCATTTTTTATAAGAAAGAACCCAATACGTAAGTTAGTTATTAAACCACCCACCCACATATAAATACCTACATCATCATTTCAGCCGTACGACGTCCACTGCTGAACATGGCCTACCCTCACAGACAGAGCAAATTCCCTATCATATGGGGGGATTTGCCCATACTCACCACGCTGGGCATGCGGGTTGGCGAGCGCAGTTAGAGCAAACGTTGTTAAAATGAGGGACGCTGCTGCCCATCCCCTAAATTTTTTCCCTTAGTCGCCTCATACGACATCCGCGGATAGGTAGATATGGAGGGGCCACCACGGCTACCTACATACCTACCTACTAAGAAGGAAAGCTTCCTGCAAGTTTTGTCTAAAATTTCTATAGTAAAACTAAATAAATAAAAAATGCCGACGGAACCCTACTCTATCCAGAATCAGACACGCATTTGGTTATTATTTTCTGTTAATTTCTATAGAGTACGTTATTTTTTGTTAATATCCCAAAAACCATCCTTAATGCAGCACAAAGTGCAGCGGCCCTGGTTTTCATATGGAACCGTTGGTTGTTCGGATAACCTCATCATTTTGCGTAACGATTTTAATAGCTACCTACTTAGTCATACATCTGTTTAATATAATTATGTAGATATATGTAGGTAATAATTATGTAGAAATGTGTAGAGTCAATAATTCAATTGAACTAAAAGCATTCCATTAGGCACCATTAATAGCAGATTAGTGTCGTCAAGGCAGTACCTCTAGCACCGGTTTCTCATGTTATCAAGTCGTTAGCGAGTCCGTCGCTATGTCACATAACTACCCAGTGACCCCACCTTCCAATCGTAATGATGTGGAAAAATGTGTGTCATACCTGTGCTTAAACGGTGACGGAAAACATCGTGAGGAAACCAGCGTGTCCTAGAAACAACCTGCCACTAAATATAGTTAGTTAACCCGTAAAAAATCAGGAAAGAAACGAAGTTTTATTATTGACATAATAATATAATAACTATACTATTTTATTTTTTAATTTTTTTTATTGCTTGCTCAGTTTCCACTTGGATACTAAGTAAAGTAGGTAAATACGAGGTAATGTTTACAATCCCTAAAGGGGCTCTCATTCTCTCATGTATACTATAATTTTTTGGAGGTCAAATCTGTTTAAGGTGAGGGTTTTAATTATTTTATGATTTTTGAATTGTTTTTTTCTCAATAAACGCAAAACGCACAGTTTTGATTTTTATGACAAAAATAACTTGAGCATTTTATTTACCTAAATCCAAGACAGAAACGCGATTGGTAAAACTTTTCTCGATAGATTTATTTTTTAAAGTTGGGTCCTCTACAACAGTTTTTTCGAAAATACTCTGAGACTATATAACAAAAATATATATTTTTTTAAAATATTTTGTTAGACAATAGCATTGGGTACGTATATTATGTATGTTATGTATATTAGTCTCTGGTTCCCATAGTACAGGCTATGCCTAGTTTGGGATCAGTTGACTGTGTGTGATATGTCCGGAATATTTATTTTTATTTATTTTCTTTCTTTATTTCAAAGAGTGTTGTGTTCCTGCGGTGAGTAAGGTTGCTAGAGAGCTAGAGGGCAGGCAACGCATGAGCAATGCTCCAGGTTCTCCTACGTATAACATTTAAAAAAAAAAACGAAGAATTGTGACAATGTTTAACGCACGAAAGGAGACTAAGAAGTGTATTTCGAAGACATGACATGTGCACTAAAGGAATCTTTAGCTACATAGCGCACAGTTACAGTTACTTTAATAATAAATAAGTACCTACAAGTTTTGGTTTGTCGGTAAGCTCCCTCAAAGGGCTACTTCCACTCTTTTGAAACTTGAATGAATGCTTAAACAAACCTCTTAATTCTTTCAGCTTTGCTTGGAAACTTTTAATTGGGTCAGGGAAGGTAGGTCAATGTTGTAATGGTTTGTCATCAATAATGTACAACTCACCATTATTTATTGAACTTTCGAGTTTATGACAAAACTTATTTTGCTTTAAGAATAAGCCCCTTTCGGCTTAGTGATTATAAGTACGTATTATGAAACACCGTGTTTTAGTATTATTATTTTGCGTGTCAGTTTATAAGAAGGTACCAATTAATCCTATAAAAAATTTGGTTTTTAGACCTGGTCCAAGTGGAAGGTGGAACCCTACAGTTGTGCGAGTTGCCGATTCTTCTTCTTTTCGTGTCGATGCTTCACACATTTTAAATTAATTTAGAGTAGTAGGCGGCCACCTCAATCGCCCTATCCGTGGCCGCGTTGAAGTCCTCTCTCGTACAGGTATTCGGGCACAGGGGACACTCCAGCAAGTGTGGCATGGACTGAACTGGAGCACAGTCACACTGGGCTAGGCTCGAGTCCCTAAACCCCCATTGACACATACTGTATCTGCAGCGGCCCACCTGCGTGCGAAGACTTCCAGATAGGCCACAGCAGGTCGTGTCCAGGGGGCAGTTCCTTCTGTGGGGTGACAAAATCAGGAGGCGGGGGTTTTTCCGCTTTCCACACTTTTAATCTTGTAGCTTTTGGGTGGTTATATGTAGCTAATGTGGTGCGCTGGAAGGTTTTGCGACTCCTTGGGCGAGCTCGGGGGATTTGATGGCCGTATAAAGGATGCCGGCAGTCACTCTCTTGCTTTTGTTTCTACGTGGAGCATACCACATCCCGTCGCACAGATGGTGGTGCGATTCCTGCTAGAGGATATAGCATATTGAGAGGAGTTGGCTTAAAACTACCAGTAATAATGCGACATGTATCGTTAAGCGCAATATCAACGAGTTTAGCATGTGCAGATCTGTGCCACACCGGGCACGCAAACTCGCCAGCGGAGAAACATAGCGCCAATCCTGTGGTGCGCAAAACGTCTGGTGCTGCTCCACATTTTGTAGATGTTAAACGCCAGAGTAAGTTGCCGATGATGACATAATATGGCACTGAGACTTGGTAGCTGGCTATTGGCCTCATACACAACATCAAAGTCGCGCAACGCGCTAGGAGAGAGCTATGCTCGGAGTTTCACGGATAAAATCTTAAATGAGGAAATCCGTAGAAGACCGCACTAAATAGCTCTCAGAATTAGCAAGTTGAAGTGACAGTGGCAGCCCATATAGCTCGCAGAACCAACAACCGTTATGAAGTAAATGTTCTCGAATGGCGACCAGAACCGGGCGACGCAGTGTTGGAAGGCCACCCCCCTCGATGGACCGATGAAATTGCAAAGTTTCAGGAAGTCCGTGGATGGAAAAGTCTCAAGACTGTTCGTCATGGCCTATTGTCCTGCAGTGGACATCTACAGGCTAATGATGATGATGCTTGGAAGAAAGAAGTAGGTTATTCATAGCCCTCAAAATCGTAAGAGTATCGTCGTGTCGTAAGATGCGACTTAGAGAAAAAAGCCAGGGAATGGGCAGCGGCGATAAAAAATAAAATAAATAAATATTCCGGACATATTCACACGGTCAACTGATCCCAAACTAGGCATAGCCTGTACTATGAGTACCAGAGACTGATATACATAATAGATATATATTTAACACCCAGACACAGAACAAACATCTGTGTTCATCACACAAATGTTTGTCCAGTGCGGGGATCGAACCCACGACCTCTAGCGCAGAAGGCAGAGTTACTACCAACTGAGCTATGAGGCCAGGCGATCCCTATTATCTGCGCTAACTAACCTGTATGCCCAGCGCGGGGAGTATGGGCAAAATCCCCCAACAAAAAAAACTGCAATCTATTAGCTGTGAACGCCCTACGGCTGGAATGATGATGATAGCAAGTACGACCCTCTAAAAACAATAAAACAAATTCCGTCGCATCTCATAAACTCTTCGTAAACAAAAAACACCCGCTGACTTATAGCTCCGTCGAAAGATGCGGAACGTATTCCCCCATTCGCCCCTCTTTCCGCAAACGGTAACAAATGTACCTTAGTTTAATTTACTGTGTTTTTGTAGTGTTACAAATAAGGAAAATATGGAACGAACGCTTTTACACGATGCTATCTTCCTTTATTAGATAGGACGTTTAGGACTTTTTGATCGAGCTAGCGAAGGATAAACAACTGGACGTCCTCGGTGGCGTAGTGCGGGAGTGTCTGAGATGGGTTGGATTCCCGCTACGGGACAAATGTTTTGCATGATCTGCAAATATTTTTTCCGGGTCTGGGTGTTGTTGTACCAACAACTACTGCTACTCGTAGATTCTGATACCCACGACACAGGGAACCCTAGTGTGGGGTCAGGACTATGTGTGCCTATTAGGTGTTATTTATTATTATTATTACTATTTCTTGGTGATGACGGATGAATCGGCGTGGTAGTTAAATATGAGTTACACAGGTAATTTTTTCGAATGAATAAACCTATGCGCCAAATGATCGGACATGTCTTTGACTATCCCCTTAGCCATCATCAATGATCCGATCGCCTGGAGGACTCAGGGGATGTCTCCATGCTTGGGGATAAAATTCGTGAGCGTTCTATATCCTTTTGCCTTTTTGAACCACAAAAAATAGAATAATACTCCGGCACTATGTTTCGGCTGCACATTCATTTTATTTGCTTAATTAAGAGGAAAGCTATGGACAAGATTTATGGTAATGGCATAATTTGTCATAATAAGAACCATGCACCGAAATAATATTAAAAATATTCGCCTGTTTTCCTTTACATAGAACTTCGCGGTGAAATAAAATTGTATTGCAAATTGGCGCCTTGTTATTTTACCCCAAAAATACATATACCAGAAGATTCATAAGTTTACTAAACGGAAAAAGAAGAAAAGGAAAAAAAAAATACCTACCGGTCTTTTAGTCATCCTTATAACTAACTTACGCCCACGAAAGTGGAACAGACTCTTTAGCCAATTTTTGCATAGTGTTTTTCAATGAAAAATATCGTATTTCCAAAAGTCGTGGAACAAACTTGATTGCCAATTAGGTGTAGAAAAGGCCCCTTTTGGGATAGCTTATATATCACGAATCACCTTGTAAAATCCCTTCGCCACAATGGTTCTTTCTTGGTCCTTTTCAGGGCTACCATACTCAAACTGCTCACTAATCTTATGCAGGATCGCCAAGTATCGTTTGTTAAAAGTTTCAAAAAAGTGCCAATCTTGTAAAATGCCGTCTCTCAAAGGAGCGTCAACCAGCTAGTAGGTAAACTCCCTAATTTTTAAATTTTACACAAAATTACTTTCCCCGTAAAATAATTTAAAAAAGTTAGGAAATCTTATCACCGTTTCTTTGAAAAATTCACTAAGAGTCAAACTTTTGGCAAATTAATTTTAACTTTACTTTCATAATGGGCCCGTCAAATTTTATACTTTACTAGTTGCCGCACGCGGCTTCGCTTGCGAGGTACCTACATAAAAAGTAGCCTATTTGCTATTCTAGGTAAAGAACTCTTTATATTCCAAGTTTCATCGAAATCGGTAGAGCCGTTACGGCATTGAATAACAAACATCCAAACATCTAAACATCCTCACAAACTTTCACATTTATAATATTAGTAGGATACTGGGCTAATTTTAATTTGATTATACCAGAGTACTAACCAAAGTTTTGGCCTAGTGTGAGGTTCCCCGACTTTCGATCCGAAGGTCCTGGGTTTGAGACCGGTCGTGCGACAATGTTTTTCTAATATAAAAATTTAAGTGCGCATTAACAGACGTTTTTGAGATCTTAAAAAGAAAGATATTGATATTGTTCATTAGGCAGGGCCCAATCAACCAATCACATTCCCTGTGTCGACAAGGATTCCCTGTGTCGTGGGTATCAGGTATATACCACAACACCCGGAACAAATATTTGCAGATTATGTAAAAATATGTCTCGCAGCGGGCATCGAGCCCGCACCCCTTGCGTCTCAGACGGGCACGCGCCCACTGCGCCACCGAGGTAGACTGTTAACAAAAAGTTGCCTTAAACACAAAATAACAGATTTCCAGAAATGGTTGCAATAACAAAAATATTTCCAACCCACTTGAGACTCTGGAAGTTTCAATTTTCCCGAAAAAAATAATTTCCCCTCCAAAATGTGTTCATATTTTTCCATCCGATTTGGCGACTATTCTGTGCTATCCTGCATCCCAAACTATACCTTATACATTACTTTGTAGAACTTAAAATCGCGAAGCAGTAAAAGTTATAAGGTCTATGAGGAAATATTTTATTGCGTTGCCAATTTCTTGAGCTGGTAACCCGATGATCCTTGAATTTCCTCGATAAAGAACTTCATTAACCTCCTCTTTTTGAAATCAGTTAAAAATAAGGTCTTTAGTCATTTATTATTCTACCATCATCGTAATGTTTCAGCGTAGGTAGGTATCCTACTAATATTATAAATGCGAAAGTTTGTGAGGATGTTTTGATGTTTTGGTATTTGTTGTTCAATCACGGCGTAACGGCTCAACCGATTTCGTTGAAACTTAGCTAAAGATAGCCTAGAATATTCCAAAGATCACCGCAAAACAAGCTAATTTTACCATAATTATGGGCGTTTGTTGACAAAAAATCTAAATCCAATTTGACTGGGTTCTAGTTGTACCTAATACATTTAAAATTGAAAAAATCACCTAATTCTTTTAACACTGTTTGAATAAAAATTATAAATCTGTGCTAAACACTTTTTTCTTTGACTGCCCTGCTAAGCAGTGTATGGAGTGGGTATAAAAATTAAATATTAGAATAACAATAGAGTGTACCGAGCGGGTATAACCCATATAGTGAAAAAGGATCATCGAAAAAAATGATAGGCACTAAGCCGTGTTTGTTGCCTGATTCTTCTAGGCTTGGTCGCGAGGAACAGGCATAGCTTCACCTAGTTTCTAAGACGTTTCTAAGTGATCCTAGTGATTTTATTGAAATAAATGCCTTTTGACTTTGACTTTTGACTTTGATAGGCTACTTTTTATGTAGGTACCACGCGAGCGAAGCCACGGGCGGAAGCTAGTGAATAATAACACCCCACCCCCACCTAATACCCAACAGTCGTATACACAGTCCTGACCCCACACGTAGACATCCAAGTAGGGTAGGTATCAGAAACTACGAGTACTTTAAAATCATAATCATCATCATCAATGTAGTCCATTACTGAACATTGGCCTCCAAAAGCACGAAGCCGCGTCCTATACATGTGTCGTTACTGACGCGACCCACGGAAGGAGTTTACCCACTACAACGGATCACACTATGAACGTTACCATTACGGCAATTCAACAAAATATCTTTGTAATAAATTAATATGAAACAATGCCCACTACAACGTTCCGTCACCGACCAACACCGAAGCGTGACATGACCGGACCGACAGCGAATTCACGACGAGAATATTTTGATTTTTTTATAGGCCACTGGCTTTCAAAACACCAGCCTGTCGCACAGTTGGTCACTCAATGATGTTTTTTTTTTACTGTTTATAATTTTGTGCTTACTAACATATTTTATAAGTTTTTAATTATTATTTTTCACTAACAAAATGGATGACATGTCTGATAAATTAAATAAATTGAAATTGAACTATAATATCCCAAAAATTCGACTTCGACAGGATTTGAGCCTGCAACCTTCTCCTAGATACGGAGATGCTCTAACCAACTAACCTACGGAGACACTTCTAGTCGGAGCAAATATCTTTAGGACATCCGAATCGCTCAAAGCGCCGTATGCGCCACCCACAGAAGAAACAAGACTAAAGCTACATTAAGTTCATTGACGAGAGGTGGAGAATATTTTGCTCCGTGCATGGCACGCGACGGTCTCAAAGTTTTCAAACTGTTATCATCCCCATTGATACGTTCTAGTGAGCACAGTAGTGTCTGGCCGAGTCTGATATGTGCATAGTACGGTCATGGTTGTACGTTGTAGTAGGCAAAGACCTTTAAGCTCTCAGCCATAAATCTGTAAGATTTATCCAAACCCACGCGGTATCTGATGCGTTCTAGAATTATGTTTAGGATCGTGCTTTGGAATAAATTTAATAGCTACCTCGCTGTTACTTGTTTGTACCGATTTCGATAGGGAAATTAACAAGCAAGATGTATATCATCATCATCATTTCAGCCGTACGACGTCCACTGCTGAACATGGCCTCCCCCACAGACAGAGCGAATACCTTATCATGTGGGGGGATTTGCCCATACGCACCACGCTGGGCATGCGGGCTGGCGAGCGCAGTTAGAGCTAACGCTGCCCATCCCCTAGCTTTCTTCCCTTAGTCGCCTCTTACGACATCCGTGGATAGGTATATATGGAGGGGCCTATTGTTCAGCCGGGGCCACCACGGCCAAGTATTGAGAAGTATCTAGGCGTGGAGGATTAAATTAATATCATGAGGCCGTGGGAAAATGATCTGCAAGCAAGGTTCCCAGGCTCAAAACGGGAATGCAGGAGGTGATCGGATCCTGCTCATCCACATCATCAACGGGGATTCTTGAACAACGTTGACACCAACCCAGGGTCCTTCTCCGTTACTTAAGGAGTTGGACTGGCTGGGGTGAGGTCAGCAGGTGGACAATGCACAAAACACCCCAACGCGGGACGTCAGTGCAGATCTTATTAATATTATATGTATGTTAGTCTGTAAGGTATTTATTAATATGGGCCATGGCATGTTACACATTTTTGTGTAATGTGTCAAGTAGCCTGAAATAAAGATATATTATATTATTATATTATTATTATTCCCCCACTTAGGCTCGTATTCAGAGACACGACTCAAGCATAGATTTAAACACAGATCAGCTGAACTCTATTTAAGTATTGAATCTCCTCTCAAACATAGCTTTTATTCAAGAACGGTACTTAAACTATTCTCAGCTGAATCGAGTCTCTAATCTGTACTCAAATGTTCTCGTTTACATTTTGATTTATTATAAATAAATCAAAATGTAATTTTCGACCCGTTTTCCCGAACAGGAAATATGTGAACAATTCAATAACTTTTTCGCAACTATTGGATCTCTATTAGCCAAACAAATACCTCCAAAATATCACACACATACTGACAATACAACACAAAAAGAAAAATCATGTAATATATTATCCTCTTTCAGACCAACCACTGCAGATGAAATAGTAAAAATAATAGACAATCTTAAATCTAATACTAGTACAGGAATAGATGGCATAAGCACTAAAGCAATCAAATGTGTCAAGATCGTTCTAAGCAAAAACCTTAGTAGCTGCATTAACAAATGTCTGGAGGAGGGTGTCTTTCCTGACTCCCTTAAAATCGCTAAAGTAAGCCCTATTTTTAAGTCAGGGGATAAACTGGACCCAGGCAACTATCGTCCCATATCAGTTCTTCCCGTAATTTCCAAAATTTTTGAAAAAGTTCTCCATAAAAGGCTAACAGAACATTTAGATTCAATTAACTTTCTCTTCCAGGGCCAGTATGGCTTTCGAACTAAATCAAACACCCTATCTGCTACAGTCGATCTGATTACTAAAGTTAGGAACAGCATCGATAATAAACAAGTAGCACTAGGTATCTTCATAGACTTGAAAAAAGCTTTTGATACTGTGAGCCACAGAATACTTATTGACAAACTATATAATAATGCTGGTATCGCAGGGGCTGCACTTGAAATTTTTCGGTCTTACCTAAATGCCCGGGTTCAGGTTGTTAAAATTGGCCAGTATACAAGTAGCGCTAAACCGGTAACGTATGGTGTCCCACAAGGCTCGATATTAGGACCACTTCTGTTCTTGATATATATCAATAATATCCATGAAATAGGCCTACAGGGTGATATAACTTTATACGCAGATGATACCTGCCTATTTTACTTTGGCAAAACTCTGGACACCATCACCCTACAAGCACAAACTGACCTAACGACTTTGCAAAACTGGTTTCTTCGCAACCTGTTGACAATAAATGAGACAAAAACTAAAGTTATTATATTCGCAGCAAAAAACAAAAAAAATATTGCCTATCAACCATTAACCATCAACGGAGTAACACTTCAAATTAGTGAGGAAGAAAAATATCTTGGTCTCATAATAGATAATAGGCTTACATGGAAACCTCATATAGCAAAATTGGTAAGTAAAATCATCAGCCTTGCCGGAGCTTTAAAGGGTATAACTCGTTGTTTACCAATAAAAGTTTGCTACACGATCTACAACTCGCTCATAAAACCCCATCTAGACTACTTGATTGAAATTTGGGGATCTACTCCTAAAACAAACCTAGAAAGATTACAAACGGCACAAAATAGACTAGTCAAGTCACTATTTAACTATGATTTTCTGACACGAACAAAAATAATATACAATGAAACTAAAATACTTAATATTAAACAAAACTACATCTACAATACATGCATTTTAATAAGAAAAATAATCAGCAAAGATATTCACTGCCATATACATTTTACAAAAAGAGCACAAGTACAAAAAAAAATTACAAGACAAGCAAATAATATTATATTACGTGCTCCTAGGACAAACTATGGTAAAAACAACATCATGTATGAAGGTGCCCGAATATACAATAAATTACCAAATGATATCAAAGATATAAAATCAATGAATTTATTTAAAAAAGCCCTAAAAAAATATGTACAAACTTCTCCGTCTTTACGAACTCAGTAGGTCTCGATCGGCATTAAATCGAATAAATGGGAAATGAAACTCACATTTTCTTGAATATATAGTGATAATAATAGAACCTATAATACTTTGTATAATCAGCATAAAATAAATCTAACTTAAATTAATTTATCTAAAATAATGCATGCAAATATATGGAATAAATAATATAATTAAATAAATAAAATAATAAAAAGGTAGGCAATATAATATAAAACATATAAAATACAATACTAGCAAAATAAGTACATAATACTTCATTATATAGCATACAATAGATAGGAAAGTACAATATTACGTAAAGAAATTAAATCAACGCAGATACGTCTTAAAATTATGAATTAACCCTAGATTAACAAAAGCCTAAAACTAGCTTAAAAACCGGTGCAAGTGGTCCCGTGCGTTGAACAAGTTCTGATTTAGTTGTTGTCCTTGAGTGCATCGTACTTGCATGTTATTTTTTTAATGTACCCACATCTTTTATTTTTTTGCCATATTTTTAGTAACTTTTTATGTAATAATTTGATTGTTTTCTAACGTATTAATTAGAAAATTTTACTTTGTAGCGCTCACTGTATTTTAATGTGTAAATACTTGTGTAGTATAATAATAAGGTTTCTCAGTAAGTGATTTTAGATTTAAATCTTTTGAGAAATAAATGATCTTAAACCGTTTTACGCAGAAATACAAACAGCCAGGGTGGAAATAGAATAGAACAATAAAGTGAAGTATAAATATGCATCAAAGTACGTGTAACGGAACGAAAATGTCATTTGATTAATGTCAAATCAAATCTGAGTTTAGATTTGATATATATTGATATATATATTGAAATACCGATTTCGTCTGATTGACGTTTCAGAATAAGCATTTACTCAGGTGAACTGTGATCATTGAATCTATACTTAAATACTGTTCAAAAATTAGAATCTCGCCTCAAATCGAGATTTAAGTACAGATCAATGCTCGAGTCTTGTCTCTGAATACGAGCCTTAGAATTAGAAAGTTCCCAGCCAGGGGTTTTGATCTTTTTTCACGCTGTAACGTAGCAGCACATCGAGATCTTTCGTATGTATATAAGTAGTTCAAAAGCAAAAGACTGAAATGGGCTCGTATCTTTAATCGCCGTGAGGGAAGTTTTAAGGGATTAGCCCTTAAAATCATGAAAATAATCTAATTTAACAGTGAAATGAACGCCAGATCTAATAAACTGTTAGAATGTTAGTCATGCCCAGTGCCATGAAACGCAATTACCTAATAGAATTACGCTTAACTCCAGGCTGGGTGTGAGCGAATGATACCCATGAAACGTTCCGTAGCTGTAGCTAAAATAATGTACACTGTACTTGAGATTTGGAAATAATACAAAAAGTAAATCAAAAGCTAGTTAAATTGTGTTAAAACAAAAAATAAATCATAAAAAGAACGAATGAAGTTTGGTTGGCACTTCGGCAATAAAACTTTTATACGCTAATAAAATGAAGATACTAAATAGGTACATAACTTGTTATGTTAGAAGGAAATTGCAGTGTTACGGAACGCATCAAAAATGGCATCGTTGGCGGCTGCAATAAAATTGAATTAATTTCAGGTAGAGTTGTTGAATTGCATAAAAAAGATTTTGATACTTAATTATCCGTAATTTTTGGCCAAATTTTGAATTCACTAGTTTCGTTTAGACAATTAGCCGTGGCCGTGGTGGCCCCAGCTGAAGAATAGGCCCCTCCATATCTACCTATCCGCGGATGTTGTAAGAGGCGACTAAGGGAAAAAAGCTAGGGGATGTGCAGCAGCGTCCCTCATTTTAACAACGATAGCTCTAACTGCGCTCGCCAATCCGCATGCCCAGTGTGGTGAGTATGGGCAAATCCCCCCACATGATAAAGAATTCGCTCTGTCTGTGGGGGAGGCCATGTTCAGCAGTGGACGTCGTAAGGCTGAAATGATGATGATGATGATGAAGTATTTTTTTGATAAATATTTTTGATGAATATAAAAAGATTTTTACTCATCAGCTTCTCTAAATTCTACATTATAAGTTCCTCATAAACCAACCGTCAATAAAATACCAAATCAGATTTGTTTTGCAAATGTCACGTTTGGGTTGTAAACTGGCTTCTGGAGACCAACAAGGAACCCAACGTGGAATCAAATATTCACCGGAACAGCCGAAGTCGGGCAGATGGTGCTTGTGTGTTGTGCTGTTCGTTTATCGATATCGATAAACTTGAGCTAGTGTCCTTATATACCTACGACTTGTACAAGTATACGACTCCATCCTAATCCTAAGGTGAATGAGTGTTTTTTGTTAATTGGTTTCTCCTTCTTTCACGTAGCAACGGATCTACGTGAATTTTATATGAATACCTATTTAAAAAAAAACGTAGGCTATTTTTTAAGCAGGATGACATAGGCTACTTTTTAAGCAATTATCGAACGAGTGACGCCGCCGCTTGTGAAAGCTGGTCTAAAATAAATAAAGAAACACTATAAACGTGCCTTATAATATGTATAGGCCATGAGTAAGCAGTGAAGGTAGGCCCCCCACCCGATGGACCGATGGCATTTTGAAAGTTCTGGATGGAGAAGGCTCAAGACAGTTCATCGTGGCACGTTCCTCTGGCTGATGATGATTATATGAAATTAAATACATTTCGAACCAGTCTCTAATAACTGTGATGAATGAATTCCTTACAAAACGAAATTAAGTTTTGATTGAAAATGTCGAATGTATTTTGTTCATTTTGTTAGTTTAAAATTGGAAAAGTGAATGTGCCGAAACTCCGTAACTAAATCTTTTCATTACGCAAAAACTTTCCATATTAAATTCTAGTTCGATAAATTCCCAATATCGGCAATGTAAGATGAAATGAATGTGAAATGAATGTAGATACCAAAACCCAACTGTTACAAAGCACTGCACTTTGTTTTGAAAAAAAGATTTTTGGGCTGCATATTTGCACATGCACATGACGTTTGATACGGTTGGCTTCCACCCGTGAATTCGCTCACTTTGCACCCGGATGAAAGTAACCTATATGTTATTCCAGGCACTATAAGATACTAGCGTAAATACTACCCATAGCACCAAAACTTGGAAAAGTTATTCAAATTAGGACAAATATTTGCAGATCATAATATATATAGGCCGAGGTGGCCCCGGCTGAAGAATAGGCCCCTCCATATCTACCTATCCGCGGATGTCGTAAGAGGCGACTAAGGGAAAAAAGCTAGGGGATGGGCAGCAGCGTCCCTTTTTTTAACAACGATAGCTCTAACTGCGCTCGCCAACCCGCATGCCCAGCGTGGTGAGTATGGGCAAATCCCCCCATATGATAGGAATTCGCTCTGTCTGTGGGGGAGGCCATGTTCAGCAGTGGACGTCGTACGGCTGAAATGATGATGATGATGATTTAAGCCTGCGTCTCTCAAATATCAACCATGGAGTAATCCACTCTCGCTGCGGCACAGATGTAATTTTTGCAGTTTATTTAATTTCATCATCAATGAAAGAAAATAAACAATTTTATCGATATCAACACATCACTACGAAGCTCCATTTCGCACCCGATCTAAATGCAGGTTTTATTCAAATTCGGTACATTACGGTTCGGTATCCTGAAATGCGGCAACCATTATAAAACAGTCCTTATAAAGCGGTAATCGAAATCAACCTTGGTAAAAAAAACAATGTTAGTATTTTGATAAGTGCTTTCACACCAATTCTTACCGCCGCCTGCTACCGCAAACGATCTCCACGCAGTGGCAGACGGTAACACTTAATATGGCTATCAACCTTTACAGGGATGGTTGACCATAGTGTTCCAGAATGTATTACTACCTGCCCCCATTATCAATCTAAGAAGGCACTCTCACATCTTTATAAACTTTAGCATTTATGATTTACCGTCACAAAACGGCCCGTATTTTGAAACCATTGCTTTAGTTGTAACTTTTTGTATCCCCGAAACTGAATTTTCATTAGAATGCAAATGCATTCAGCTAGTTGGGGACAGTTAAGCTGTACCTAGGGACGGAAGTGAACTTGTATGTAGTTGGAGTTTAGCTGTTGGAGGGTTTTTAGCTGTCATACTTTATGACGTTTTTCTTACTTATGCCCGGATATTGAAACGTCGCTTAACTGTTTGAGATGGTCTCAATTATTTGAGACGCCGTTATCGCTCAGAATCTTAACATCAATTAGATCACCATTTAACATCAATCAAATAAATATTTAAGTGACGTTTCAGTATTCGAGCGTTAGGCTCGTACCTTTATTCGTTGTGTATAAGGGGCTTTTTTATGTAACTCACGTGGCAAACAAGCTTATGGCCCGCCTGTTAGTATGTGGATACTCTGGCAACCTTACTCACCGCAGGAGCACAATTGACATAACAAACAAATAATGTTATTTGGCTGTGATATTCTGTAAGGCGTAGGTACCTTGTTCTAATTTAAGAGTGAGACAATCTCGCTGTGCTCTACCTAGCTTAAGGAAATAATATTTGATAGCAAGTCAGTGTGAGGACAGTGAAAGCAAAGGACGTGGTGGAGGACGTTCAGCCGTTCAGTCGTGAAAAGGTAAAAAAACAAACAAACAGAGTTACCTACTTTTACATTTATATTATTGGCATAGATTTAGGTGACATAACGCACGCCGTCTGAACACGACTTTAATGCGCAGGAGGCTGATATTAATTTGTTCAGTACCTCTTCAGCGAGTGTTTAATATTGTTTTCATTAGCAGTTAACTTTGTTCTAGCATTTTTCCATCTACTTACCCTTAAGATATAGGTACCTATACTATGAAATATTTGTGAAAAACAATATCCTTAAACTTTATTTCTATATGAGACCAGCTGTAAGTTTTCCTAAGATAATAGTATAAAATAAAATAAAAAGCTTTTACGCGCCGTGACAATGCCCAGACTATTATTGCAGCTAACTACCACCACTTCCACCGCTTCAATACGACCGCCATATAACGGCTAGTGCCCACTTACCCGGACGAACCGAACGTGTCTAAATGACTCCCCACATCCGTGTCTCTGAATAATGACACGCGTAGGCACGTTAAACTGTTGCAAGAACACGTAATGTCGACTGCGTGCTACGATTTACATATTCCCACTAGCCTCTTTCTTCAGCTTCGTGCGCGTATTCATCATCATCATCATCCACGGACAACTGTTTTTTATTATACAACTAAGGTGGCAAAAAAACGGCCACACCTGTTGGTAAGTGCATTACCAGACTTACCAGGAACATCACACACGCGAAATTCGAACCCAAATTAAAATTTATCAAACAAAAAAACAAAAGAGCTATTTATTGACAGAAAATATTGGACAAGTAAATGAATCTATAGGCTCCCGACCTATTAAAAATTGGTCTCATTTGAATACATAGTCCTGATCCCACACTATGATTCCCTGTGTCGTGGGTATCAGAAACTACGAGACCGACTACCACAACACCCAGACTTTTTACCCTGGTAACGCGAGCAAAGCCGTGGGTGGAAGCTAGTTTAGATTTTTTTAGTTTATCGAGAGAAACAATAGTGTTCCTGCGGTAGAGGTTCAGTAAGGTATCACGCAGATTATTTATTTATTACACAAAAGGAATGCAAATGAACCTATGTAAGGTTTGTCTAGACATTAGGTTCTCGATGTTAACTGGAATATTAGAAAAATTGTAAACAATCATTTGAGTTTTTACTTATTTTCTATGCGAAAGCATGTAAAGATAACACCGCCACAGTACAATATAGTGCAGTGTGTCAGTCTGTTCTGTACAGTAAAAAATAAAACCCATCAGGTGAGTGGAGTGGAAGCATAATAGCTGAAGTCGCGGGCGGTCCGGCTAGTTCTGAAATAAATTGAAACTGATTTTCGGGAGATAATTTAGATTTACAGCAAAGAGGACGGGACGGTATCAGTGATAACAACACAGCATAAATTCTGTTCCAAACAATGCTTGTCTACCTTGGGCCATAGTCCGGAAGATCAGAGCTGGTTTACTACATACAAGTAACTAGAATAAAATATACATACATACATCAAATCACGCCTGTTTCCCAGAAGGGGACCACGACTTTCCACTTGCTACGATCCTGACATACCTCTTTTGCTTCATTCACTCTCATCACATTCCTCATAGATGCTCGTCGGTTTAGGGTACTCTTGACCTGGCCTTTTCCCAAAACGTCACCGATCTGGTCGCTAAGCGTACGCCTAGGTCTTCCTCTTCCAACGGTCCCATTCACACTCGCTTTATAGAATATAATATAACTTTAATGTAAACTAAAAGAAAAATACACAATCCGGGAAATACAAGTATCTATGAATGGAATGGATGGAATAAAAACATTCCAATGTTTTTATTTTCGGACATAAATTTCGATGAACTCATAATTGTGTTATAAGCCCAAATAAGCCTATAAAATAATTTATAAAAATTTCGTACGTATACAAGGTGATTCATAACATGTATACCATCTCGAAAGGGGGTTATTGTATCAACGAAAAGAAGTAATATTAGAGAAAAAAAACATCAATATTTTCATTTAATTTCTCAAATTAGCTGTTTATGGTATTTTTATCATCTTTAAAACTAATGACTAAACCTACAAGAAGTTCGTAATCAAGATTGCTAACTAAAACAGCTGATTTATTGAGTTTGACCTGATTTGACCCCAAAACAGCTGATTTTCGCATTAAGTTTTTTTAATGAAAAATATCGTATTACCAAAAGTCGTAGAACAAACTTTAATGCCAATTGGTTGTAGAATAAGCCCCTTTCGGGATGGAATACATATTATGAATCACCTTGTATAACTAAAAGTTCTGTTCTGTTATATTGAAAATATTAGTATTTCAATTTAATATTCAGGAAAGCTCTACATGAATTAGGTAGTACTTGTTTGCGATTCATAGGTTAGTACCTTAGGTATTCATTTAGCTTCTCTTACGACACCCACGGATAACTAGATATTCAGGGGCCTATTCTTCAGCCGAGGCCACCAGGGCCAGGAAGGTACCTAATTGGCAACAATAAATGGGTTTCGATGCGGAGTGACCCAACGGTCGCGAGTATAAGCTGTTATAGCTAGCACTAGCCTGGCAAATAAATAAACGCTTTGCAATTTTCGACCCTCTAGCCCTAACAATAAAGAGTATAATGAAGAGATCAAACGCTCATGTACTATTCTAGTGAAATATCATGACCTACGCTTTCAACTGCACTGCGGGTGGGTGATATTTTTGTTCTATTTCGAAAGTCGAGTTTTAGAATTGTTTTCAAAATGATATCGTAATTGGACTATATTTTGGTAAAAGGTGCAAAAAAAACTTCCAGAGCTGCTGTACAAGGTGATTCATAATATTATGTCCTATCCTGAAAGGAGCTTTTTTACAAATAACCGGAAATAAAGTTTGTTCTACGCCTTTTGGGAATTCGTAATTTTTTAACCGACTTCATAAAGGAGGAGGTTCTTGAGTCGGCTGTATTTTTTTTTTGTTTGTATGTTACTCGATATCTCCGCCAATACTAAACCGATTTTGATAATTATTTCGCTGGTGTATAGAGTATGATCCCGGGGTGGTCCCATATTAATTTAATTCCTGAGGGATTGCTACTTGTCCCGTAAAACTTAAAAAAAGTCATCATCTCTTGAAATCACGACTTGCCGAAATGTTTTTTTGTCGACGGTGGTGTGGTAAGGTTATCCCCGCGACTTCGTTCAGTTGCTGCTATTTTTAAATAAACTTTAATCGTAGGGGTTGTGTGTCGGGAATTCCATTCTGTACACCCATACGTTACAACAGGAAGCTACCCTGCAAATTTCATACTCTTAGGATTTTGGTTAGGCTCTGCGTTGATTTTCAAAGAGAATAAAACCACAACGTTTGATTGTCAGTCAGTACCGTAAGAGTTATTATTGATGATGAATGGATGTCATACTTACTTTTGTTTTTTATTCGAAAGTGTAGGTGGCCAGTGTCATCCTCAGTTAGTAAGCAAAACGCACAGAGGTTGTTAACAAAAAAAAGAGGTTGATATTAATCTTGTAAATATTCAGGAATGTGAAGTCGGTTTTAAGTTTTTGTAAAAAATATCTTATCATTGAAAAAACATTATGCAAAAATCAGCTGTTTTAGGGTCAAAATAGTTAGATTTTTTTCAAATAATTAGATGAAACTTCGAATAGATAGAGTAATTTACGTAGAATAGCATATAGGCTTCTTTTTATCGAGGTACCACGCGAGCGAAGTCGCGGGCGGAAACTAGTCATTCCGACCCCCCCAATATTATAGAAATCTAAGTAGGCATGTAGGTATTGTGCGTACCCACCTGCGTACTGATTTTGGACGTGTTTATATTGCTGAACACGTTTTCAGCCCACTGAGCCAGATTTTTAATTGAATGATTTTGAAATGCTTTCGTATTTTCACCTTTGAAAGTAGGTTTTTTGTATATAGTGCTCTACCTAGTCCCCCCAAATTAAACTGTAAAACGCCAGAACAAACGATCTATTCGATCTAATAGATCACTAAAACAGTATAATAAATAATAAAACTAAAACCTAAACAAGTAAATATTTACAAAATACACAACAAACAGTTGAGCTATTAAAGACCGTTACAAACGATCTATTTGATATAATAGATCACCAGTCGGAAGTCAATGATTTTGTATAAGGGAGTGTAGTGGTAGTGACTATCCTAGTGTTTGGTGAGGTCTGCTGCAGCACAATAAAACACTGGATAAAGTCCACTCACTTTAGTTTCGAATGTATAACACAGACAAAGTTTTGGAAACAGTATAAGCACAATGAAATAAGAAATAAAGGAATACAGATAGCAATAGAGTTAGATTTTAAATAAATAATTTGTCGAGATACAAGCCACGATGTTTTTCACTAGTTGCTAGTTGCTTGGCACCGTCTGTCAGAGCGCCACAGGAGTAAACCTATGCGACAACCTGTTATCATGAAACTGGGTTTAGACGAGGACTAACTAAACCCTGGTTTTGTGACGTGTCATTTCATACAGTTTCTTTATGTCATAATGTTAAATGACATAAAGCAACTGTAAAGTGGGTGGTGCCGCCATTCTAAAGTTGACTATGACAAACTATTTTAGTGGCATATCTCCGTGGCGCGAATCACACATTTCGGACTTAAAAATTGAATTTATTCTTATCACCACAACCGAGCTAAAACAAGGGATTCCCCAGGTGATTATTAACAATTCCAACTTCCCAAGTAATATCTGCTTGGCGAAGTAATTTGAATAAGTTTCGCTAACCGGCCGTGCTCTTTTGTCGGCCAATTTGCAATAAAAAACCTTAGAACCAGTGTTGTGGCTTTGCCGAAAAGATTTTTATAAGCCGAATTCGTTGCAAAGGAGCCATTTCATTCTGGGCCTGGTCCATGTACACTACATAGAAAAATTAAGAAAAAATAGGAGATTACAAGAAAAATATAATTTCATTAGTTTGAAGACAAATGCGATGGTACAAGAATAGTTCTTCTGGTAAGTTTTTTACTATGTGAACACTATTTGAAGGCCGCCATGTTGGTTTATAATTGGCGTTTGACATGACATTGACATATTCTTCATGTCATGTTGTTTGATTTGATGTTTTTGTTTTGTCAGATATATGTAGGTTGTCAAAATGACATTTCACTCTCGTCCATCCGCCATATTTTTGTAGCGCTGTGTGTTGCTCTCTTTGTCGAAGAAAATCTTAATGTACCTTAGAACGAAGTCAATTTAAATAAAATAACCAATTAAATACGTTTACTTTATTGCTTAGCCATATTTTAGAGTAGTGTACAGTGTGTGCAGGCCCAGGCTCCATATATCGATGAAACGTCTCTTTTCCCTGCATTTATTTTGACACAGCATAGATAATATAAAAGCCTACGCGTCGGAAGGCATCTTTATCTAATACTAGCTTCCACCCGCGGCCTCGCGGTGGTAGGTACATACATAAAAAGTCTAAATGCTATTCTAGGTGAAATATGAATGTGGAAGGATATAAGGGAAAAGGTAGACCAAAGAAAAGATGGATAGATTGTGTGAAAGATGACATGAGTAATAAAGGAGTGAATACTGATATAACGGCTGATAGAGGGGAGTGGAGGAGAAAAACATGTTGTGCCGACCCCACATGAAGTGGGATAAGGGCAGGGAGATGATGATGCTATTCTAGGTGAAGAACTCTATCGCATTTATAATTTATGTAGGAAATAGGATAGGATATTAATAGGCAGGTTCATTTTCAATCGTCAACGCCGTAGGCTTCCCTTTCATTTTGCTAGAAGCCGAAAACCAGTCCAAAATGACATCCAGCACTATTTTGAGGGTTTCATGGGCAAATATTTCCAAGACTTTACCGTCTGGGCCTTTACCTCTGGGCGAGGTTGGTGGTTCTTGTTAAGGGTCATTTTGTTTAGAAAGGCTAATTTATAACGCGTTTCGCTTTCCTTAGAACGTGATAAGTTTTTAGAGGCACCTTGAGTGCCAAGGGTGTAATTTGGTATGGTGTGAAGTTTTTTTCAAAATGTTCAGCTATACAATGTGATTTATTACCTATAGCTTAAGAAAAGAGCTTATTCTATATCCAATTGGCAATAAATTTTGTTCTACGACTTTTGGAAGTACCACATTTTTCATTGAAAAAAAAACTCAATACAAAAATCTGTTGTTTTAATGTCGAACTTCGACTGGCCTCATAGCTCAGTTGGTAGTAACTCTGCCTTCTGCGCAAGAGGTAGCGGGTTCGATTCCCGCACTGGACAAACATTTGTGACGAACACAGATGTTTGTTCTGTGTCTGGGTGTTAAATATATATCTATTAAGTATATCAGTCTCTGGTACCCATAGTACAGGCTATGCCTAGTTTGGGATCAGTTGACCGTGTGTGATATGTCCGAAATATTTATTATTATTATTTACTTATACCACCGCGCCGACTTCCCGCAACCTTCACAATGTCGTCGGTCCATCGGGTGGGGGGGGGGTAGGGGGGGTCCATCAGGAGGGCTGTAAGCCTGTTTGCCTCCGTATAACATTAAAAAAAAAAAACTTACCTACGTATAGTTATGAAGGTAGAACCAAACAGCTAATTTGAAAGAGTCCAACGAAAAAATAATATGTATTTTATTGGCTAGATTTTTTTTGTTTTTGTAGTTAGTATATGCTCATTTCAGGATAGATGGGCAGGCCTATCTACTCCATTTAAAACATAGGTATCCCAGGCACTCCTGAATGTTAGGAAAAGTTCACTGGCCTAAATCAATATAAAATCAACTAGAATATCTGTTGTTTTAAGGCTTTACCTACTTTTACCATTCTCTTCAAAATCTTATTCAAGAAGTATAATTATCAAATAGGTGATGAAATGCCCAATTAATATTCCGTAGAGTATCGAGCGCAATTTAACTGAATTTAAATTTGTCGTTGCATTTGCATGCTGCCATCTGCTACCCCATCTCACTACCTATCTCGAGCAGAGATGCTTATTTATACAGAAAGGTGTTTCTTAATGATCCAATGAGCCAGATATATCACTGCCCCGTGGCCCAAGCACGAGTAATTCTCGATAGTTTTACACTTACGGTTGTTAGCAATCAAAACAAAATTATTTCCATCATTACCCATGTCACTGGCTATTATTTGGCATTAACTATAGCATAATAATAATCCGTAGAAGAACGAAGGTCACCGACAAAGCTCTCAGAATTAGCAAGTTGAAGTGGCAGTGGGCAGGCCATATAGCTCGCAGAACCGATAACCGTTGGGGAGTAAAGGTTCTCGAATGGCGACCACGAACCGGGCGACGCAGTGTTGGAAGGCCCCCCACCCGATGGACCGATGACATTCAAAGGTTGCGGGAAGTCGGTGGATGGAAAGGGCTCAAGACCGTTCGTCGTGGAACTCTTTGGGGGAGGCCTATGTCCAGCAGTGGACTTCTACAGGTTGTTGATGATGATGATGATGAACTATAGCATCGATATCTTCAATTATAATTTTCAAGTCATTGAATTAGTAGAATTGGGGGCCAGTTCTATTGTGTCCTGTTCCTCGGCGGGTACTGGTGGCATTTGGCAGGTGATACCAGCTCTATGGAATTTATGGCGAACTCCTGCGAATTAGTAATGGACGTGTTTGCAATGTATTGGAGCTTTAGGTGGCATTTCTAATTCGAATGGAATTAATAATAACACCCAATCAATAGTCACATGCATAGTCCTGCCTGACCCCACACTATCCTATTAATATTATAAATGGGAAAGTTTGTGAGGATGTTTGGATGTTTGTGGTTCAATCACGCCTAAACGGCCAAACGGCTTTGGATGAAATTTAGCACAGAGATAGGTTATAGTGTTGAATAGCATATAAGTGACTTTTTATTTTCAGCCGTGGGCGGAAGTTGTTTAATATAATTTTTAAATGATCCTTAGGTACGTTGTCTGTACCTATACCTAAAGATAATTTTGATTTAGCTTGCGATATCGTGGAGCTATATCGAGCTGTATGAAATATCAAGAAAATATCGCATACCGTTTGAACAAAGCGTATAGGTTTGATACTATATGGATACAAACTCAAGCGACACAGACGTACGCAACGCAAGTTGAAGTTGAAATTGCATAAGTGTAGAGTTAACAAAGCTTTGTTTCTTTGCGGTTTATTTGGCAGGTAAATTATGCTGAACCCCAACTGTACGGAACCGTTTTGCATTCTTAAGTGTTCGAGCGTTCACAAGTTTCGAGCTGCTAACTTTGTAGTTTCTAACACATTTTGGGTTTAAAATCTTACCATGAATTTAACTCCATGCATCTTAGAAGCGGCGATAAGCTTGCAACCTGTCATTGATAGAATGCAAAGCATTGGTAAATGTAGCCATGTGTTGGAAGGCCCCCCACCCGATGGACCGACGACATTGTGAAGGTTGCGGGAAGTCGGTGGATGGAAAGGGCTAAAAAAAAACAAATTATTCAAGTATTTTTATTCCGAATTTTTCTCGAAATTTTGTAATTACCTGTCTCCTACAGAGTTCTAACATATCATAAATTTATAAGTAGGTAACTAGCGTACGCCCGCGGCTTTGCACGCGTGGTATCTTGATAAAAAGGGGCAGTTTTGAAAAACCTTAAAGTCCTTAGTTCATTATTTGACTTTATGAGTATTTGTACCAAGTTTCAGATATATCTCTGATTCTACCATACAAACTTTGGCATCTTATAACACCCTTTTAAGGAGTATTTTTGAAAATCCATAAATGCAGTTTTTCCTTATTTTTATAATACATTATTTTTTGTAAGTTTCAAATCTGTAGGTTCATGGAACCCTTTCCCTAGCTTTTTTCCTTAGTCACCTTTCACGACTATATGAGATATGGAGGGGCATATTTTTCAGCCGGGGCCACCACGGCCACGGAAACGCCTATCATTTCATTCATCATCATCATCATTACAGCCGTACTACGACGTCCACTGCTGAACATGGCCTCCCCCACAGACAGCAAATTCCTTATCATGTGGTTTCGCCCATACCCATCATTTCATTTATTTATCATTTCATTATAAAAGGTATAATACATCTCAATCGCTCTCAAACTGCGCGACTACTGAAAGTTTGAGCGTACAATCCGAGCTATAACAAGCGAAGTTGCATTGCAAACTCGTGATTGAGCCGCTTATGCCCTTTTGCTAACAAGTGGTTGCCCTAAGTACTTACCTACAGGCATGGGCACCGGGAGGGGGCTGTTATTGCACCCCCTGACTTAAAAAAAATCCGTTTAATTGAAAATATTGAACGAATATTTTCTCGTTCTAAATTAGAGCAGACTGTCTGGGAGTTACCTCCGCCTTAATTCATAATAATTTATTGTAAAAATAGGTTAACACAGATGTCGCTTAAATAATAGGATCCTCTATGCTACCTACATATTTTGGTGTACAATAATAAGAAAATAATAATAATAATATGCATGCAAGGAAACTATATTATAAATTCATGTCATTTAAATATTATACATTATTTCAATTAATTAATTCGAAAACATAATAAAAATAAAATTCATGCAACCAGGATTTAATTTTGTACAGAAGAACAATTGAATTAATTTAGTTTTTTCTTACAGAAGATCGCAGCCAAATAACATTATTTGTTTCCAGGCGAGGATTTAAAACTCACTAGGCCATTGACCTAACACAGGGTGTACAAAGAGTAACCTAACCAATGTTCAAAATGTTCAGCGTAGATTCCTAAAGTTCAAAATGGTCCAAATGCATGTTCTCAGCCCAAATGAATCCAAACTTCGTCCGAAGCATTATGGTTTCATGACGACGGTATGCGAAATGAGTCAAGTTTTTAGTTAGCTAATTAATTCTTGCGCACGCCGTTATCTCTGCCAAGTCTACGAGCGAATGCTGAGGACGGTGTTATGCGGAAGGAAACCAAACTGTTAATTAAGACGCGGGAGGCGTGAGTAAGGAACAATGTCTGTTCTGTTGAGGTAGGTTTTGTGCAACGAGCACGACTGAAAAATACCCTGCCATTGATGGTACAAACGGCACTGATTTGTCCCACTAGTACGCTTTTTTAAGCTTACTATCCTTTTTGTCATTATTATCATTTTGACATAAGAATTTTTGATCATATTTTTAAGTTTTAGTCTCATGTCTATTTAACAAAAATTTTGCCAGTAGTATACCTTATAAATCTTATGATACAAGAATTTAGTCCGGCAGCCGAATCATTGTTCGTTAGCGGGCGGGTAAATTGAAGGTATGACAGGGACACCGTAAAATCTGTGTTCTAACAATAAATCAACTAAGCATACAAAATCTACTACTGTTTTGTTTAAATTAAGCGGTTTAGAAACCAGAAATGAGGATAGGTATCGGACGGAGGATACGTTTGTGGTTTCGAAGGGTACATGGGATGCAAAAGAGGAATCGAGTCTGTTAGGTTGTGGGTATGACTAGTATTTCTAGTTATGAGAAGAGGTGGGATTACAATACAATGTAACAATGTGTTAACGCCTACGCTTTTTTTTTTTTTTTTTTTTTAAATCAATTGAAAAGGGCTTTGTCGCTTTTGCGATTATGACGCCCTCGCGCTTTTATTTACGGCAATGTTCTTCGCACCCCTAGCTGGATTCTACGAGGCTAAAAATGAAGTGACGTTGCGTAGAAACACCACTGGTGTTTCTACGCAACGTCACTTCATTTTTTCTATCGGCAAGCAATCATTGCTCCTCTGTATTTTTAATCAAAAAACACTGTAAAAAGGACATTATACACCTAAATTCAGTTTGGAAGTTTCATTTGTGTTCCCCTGTGCACATACATCTGGCGACCGTATCAAGAACTGCAAAAATCTTCGGATAATCAACAATTCACATTCAATTATGTATTTTTGTAACAATGACGCAAATTGCATCAACACTTGTTTGTACTTCGCCTACATAATTATTTGTGTTACCTATATATATTTGTAACGAGAAGTAGTATCTTTTCTTTATAAATACCCATTCATAATGATACTTCTGCTTACATCTTTTTTTTTTTTTTTTTATACAACTGAGGTGGCAAACAAGCTTACGGCCCACCTGATGGTAAGCGGTTACCGTAGCCTATGAGCGCTTGCAATACCAGAGGCATCACGCACGCGTTGCCGACCCCGAACCCCCTTCCCCCCTGAAGAGCTCTGGCAACCCTACTCACCACAGGAACACAACACTATTTGAAACAAATACATCTTGCATAATACCTTCCATTCTGTGTCGTCTCGAGGCGTGCTTTATCACGCGCGCGGCAATTAATGCTGTGTTCAGCGATACGCGTCAATGTAAACGCGGCTTTACTTCTAAGGCGCCTGATTCATGGCTACAGCCGCGACGCGCCGTCCGTCGTCGTGTCGTCGTCAATTTGACTTTTCTAATACATAGCCAGTTTACGTATGTAACAGCCATTCAGAATTTATACTTCGTTGTTTGCTTGTCGTTTCACTGATTCTTTCTTGGTCATCCTGTATTAGGTCATTAGCAAGATTGATGAATGGTGGCTCTGAAATCTATCACCGTCAGTGAAAGACGTCAGTGTAGTGTCAATAGTCATAGGCCTCCCCCAAAGAGTACCACGACATACGGTCTTGAGCCTCGTCCATTATATTACATCCATCCAAACCTCAAGCTAGTTTACTGACCCATTCCACATAAGAAATTGCTTGTTTAATTTTATGTCTTCTACCTAAAAAACAACTTCCAAGTTCCTCTTAGACCTGGAATGACCTTTCATTCAGAAAGTTCCGTAACTTCCAAAAAGCCAAATAAACAGAAGTTGAATGAGTAAAGATAGGCAACATTTCGCCAAAAAGAAAATTAGCTAACTCGCAAAACACCAACTAAAATTAAGCCCCAACTTCCGCCCTGAAAAGTTGGGATGTAATGGCCCACTCCAGACAAATATTTTGGGACGTTTTGAGCCGTCGCCGGCGAATGGGCCAATTTGTAACCTTATTGCGCTATGATGTTTCGGCGGAGAGTATGAATTAATGCAGTTTCGCGAACGTAGAGACGTAATCCTTGATTTCATAAAAAAATCGTTTCAAAAAAGCCTACATGTGTTTTGGAAAAAGGCCAGGTCAAGAGTACCCTAAACCGACGAGCATACGTATGAGGAATGTGATGAGATTGAATGAAGCAAAAGGTAGGTAGGTATGTAAGTATCGTAGCATGTGGAAAGCCGTGGTCTTTGCCTACCCCTCTGGAAAATAGGCGTGAATTTATGTATGTGTATCTATGTAAAAAAGCCTACCTACCTACTGAATAAAGTCAATTTTGAGTTTGGAATTTGCGGGTATGCAATGTATCTGAACGATATGTCCAGCTCCTTTTTATATACAACTGAGGTGGCAAACAAGCATGCGACCCACCTGTTAGTAAGTGGTTACCATGGCCTATGAACGCTTGCAATGCCAATCACGCACGCATTGCCGACCCCGAATCACCCCCTAAAGAGCTCTGGCAACCTTACTCACCGCAGGAACACAACACTCATCATCTTCCTGCCCTTATCCCACATCGTGTGGGGTCGGCACAACATGCATTCTTCTTCCATTTCCCTCTATCAGTCGTCATCTCAGCACTCACTCCTTTCTTCACCATATCCACTTTCACACAGTCCATCCATCTTTTCTTTGGAACAGCAGGAACACAACACAAATAACAATATTTTCTTTTTTTCTTTATTTCTAGCTACTATAAGCTTTTTCAACCTATTTAATAAAAGATGGTCTACTGATGCCAATTTTGATTTAATATATCTCAAGTACACGATTTACAAAACAGTTTACAGAAAAACTACGACTCCCTGACCACTCTCGACTGTATCCCCCGTTCGAATGGCCGTCTTACCGTCGGAATTGACAAAATGATAAATATTTTACGAATAACAATTACCACCGAAATAATGAGAAAAGTCTTCATAAGTTCAATAAGGAATACTCAATTAACCGATTATCTAAATCAAATTGTCTAATTAAAATCGTATAAATACAATAAATCATCAAATAATTACTTCATACAGTGTAACTGCTAACAGACGGCCGTCCTATTAACGGAATGTCCCTATTCCGGCTCGGCCATTCGATAAATGTATGTTTCCATGCATACACCTACTTACATAAACATAACAATTTATTTCTATGTAAACTTCTTAAAATTAGGTATCATTTGAGTGAGCTTAATATCTATTACAAAATCAGTTCAAAGTATAATTATAATTAATTTACTATAACTAAATCACTGATCCCTTGCTGAAGTTGGGCAGAGATGTCATTCTTGATCATCGTTTATACCTATTGCAAAACATGTTTGATAACTGGTTACAAGGATACCTGTGAAATAAAAATAAAATCATTAAATTAAAACAATAGTGCTATTAAAAATAATGTAAGTGCATTGTCGGTAAGTATCTTCTGTCTTCTCATCGCTAATTATTGGAAGTACTCAGGTAGTTTCGTTACTTTAGACCATGACGAGATCGCTATTATTTAGAGGCCTTTTCGCAGCAGCGTTACCTATTTTATTCATTATTAATATTATTTCATTTCATTTCATTTCATTTCATTTCATTTCATTTCATTTCATTTCATTTCATTTCATTTCATTTCATTTCATTTCATTTCATTTCATTTCATTTCATTTCATTTCATTTCATTTCATTTCATTTCATTTCATTTCATTTCATTTCATTTCATTTCATTTCATTTCATTTCATTTCATTTCATTTCATTTCATTTCATTTCATTTCATTTCATTTCATTTCATTTCATTTCATTTCATTTCATTTCATTTCATTTCATAAGTATTCGTATAATAAGTATATCACTTGGCGATCACCGCAATATGTAGCATGTCTCACTTATTGTGCTTACAGCGATCACCGCATTACGCGGCATGTTTCACTCATACCTACATTGATCATCACATTATACGAGCGATCACCGCATTACGCGGCATGTTTCACTCATACTTACATTGATCATCACATTATACGAGCGATCACCGCATTACGTGGCATGTTTCACTCATACTTACATTGATCATCACATTATACGAGCGATCACCGCATTACGTGGCATGTTTCACTCATACTTACATTGATCATCACATTATACGAGCGATCACCGCATTACGCGGCATGTTTCACTCATACTTACATTGATCATCACATTATACGAGCGATCACCGCATTACGCGGCATGTTTCACTCATACTTATATTGATCATCACATTATACGAGCGATCACCGCATTACGCGGCATGTTTCACTTAAATTTGTTGAAATTATATCGTCTACTGTTAATAAACATACACAGTTACACGTCACTTCTAGTAGAAAGCGTATTATAAAACCTTGGATTACCCCTGGTCTTTTAAGATGCATACGCCAAAGAGATAAACTGTACCGTAAAAATAATCCGAAAGCAACCTGGAAGGTCATAAAAAAATGTTGCTAACATTAGCCGCAAGCATAATTCTTCATCTGATCTCTTGGGAATCTCAAATTTTCCCTTAGCGGCAGTAAACAAAGTAAACTCTTTCTTTGCAAATGTTGGAATAGATCTGGCATCTCTAATTCTCAAATCTAGCCCCATTCTATCTAGCAATTCAATCTCACTCTTCTGAGCTTGCTAAAAAAATCACCTCTCAGCTCAATGACACTTTTTAGCGTTGAAAATATCGAAATAGAGCTTATAATATTACATCTGAAGGATAAATGAGCCTTTGGCTGGGACGAAATCCCCTCCTCAATTATCAAAGCAGCACGGCATACTCTCATTCCTGTATAACTATGTTTTTAACCTTTGCCTAAGCACAGGTGTCTTTCCGAAATGTCTTTAAGAAAGCTATTGTTCATCCAATACTTAAAAGTGGTGATACTACAAAAAAATTACCAATTATAGACCAATTTCAGTTCTATCAACTACATCAAAGTTATTCGAAAAGATTATTAATAAAAGGCTGAATTATATATGAATTATCTCAATACCAATAACATCTTATCTGTCAATCAATTTGGTTTTAGATCAGGTATATCCACTGAGGACGCGGTTATCAATCTGACAGATTATATAATCAAGAGCTTAGATAAAAAACAAAAAAAAACCATAGACATATTTCTTGACCTATCTAAAGCTTTGACACTGTCTCAATCCCGCTCCTCATTGGAAAGCTAGAAAATATAAGCATACGTGGCATACCTTTACAAATTTTCAAAAATTAACTTTCAGATCGCACACAACCGGTTAAAATTTATAGCTTTACCAGCTGTGATTTATCAATAACCTTTGGTGTAACGCAGGGAAGTGTACTTGAACCAACTCTTTTTCTAATCTATATAAATGATTTATGCAACATAAAGATTCCTAACGGTAAAGTCACTACTTATGCTGACGACACTGCACTCCTGATTAATGGTAAAACCTGGAAGGAAACCTTTAACTATGCCGAGCTAGCTTTAAACACGGTAATGGATTGGCTTTCGAATAACCTCTTGACTCGTAACTTGTCTAAAACTAAATTAATCACTTTCTCTCTCAATTCAACTGGCCTTCCTACCAAATTCATGCCCATAATTGTAAAAATCAGATACCTATTTAATCCTCGTGTTACTGACCTAATGTGGAACGAATTTCGTCCTTAAAATACCTTGGAGTTATGATTGATCGGAATATGGCATGGAAGCCCGAGTCCACTGTCTCACGCACTCGCAAACTAATATACATTTTCAAAAATCTACGCAATGTAGTTGACCTCAAATGTCTCAAAATGGCCTATTTTGCACTTGCTCAATCTGTTTTAACATATTGCATTACAGCATAGGGAGGTAAATTAAAATCTGAAACGATAAAGGTTGAAAGAGCTCAGAGATTTATTTTAAAAGTAATGTCCAACAAACCACGTCGTTTTCCTACATTAGAGCTATTTACTCTATGCAAAGTTCCCACGTTTCGGCAGCTCTTTATTTTACAATCCATTCTACGCAAACATACCCAACTACCTTATGACCCCTTCCTGGCACAAACCAAGCGTAGGTCCGACTTGATCTGTAAAATTGAATCACGGAGAACAGCAGTTGCTGTTCGCCATTACCATTACATTAGTTCGATGCTCTATAATACTATAAACAAAGAGCTAAATAAATATCCTCTAACAATTTATAAATGTAAAACTAAAACCTTAGAATGGCTTCAAACACTCTCTTACGAGGAGACCGAAAATCTGCTAACAAGTTATCAATGAAGATTAAAGTGTTGTTTTTTTTGTTAAGCCACGCAACTCACACACACACACACACACGAGCACATACACATATCCAACCTTTATTCTTTAAACTCAAATTTGGGCTTAAATACTTCTCATTCTAAAAAATTACTCAGTTAAATAGATGTAGCCTTAAGTCACGCATTATGTAAGCAATATTAATATTATTAAACTTTTTTTTTTGTACTTTTGCCTTTTATATACTTTATCGGAGCATTAGCCCAATCTATTGTATTATATCAATTACTTTAAACGGGAGGCGGGCGCTGGAAACTGCTATACAGTTTTTAATTTAACTAATGTAGTATTCCAACGTGTTCCTATTGTTTCTAAATTGTAAAATTTGTTCTTTGTTCCAAATAAAATTATTTTGATTTTGTTTTTTTTTTTTTTGACTTACAGTGATCACCACATTACGTAGCATATCTCACTTACACATACAGTGATCACTACAATACGTAGCATGTCTCACTTATACATAATATCTACAATGATCACCACATTACGCAGCATGTCTCATTTATATTTAGAGTGATCACTACAATACGTAGCCATGTCTCACTTATACTTGAAGTAAGATTGCGTTAGTAGGTACTTACACATATATATATAAACAATTCCTCAAACAAATAAAATTAAATAGGCAGGTATCAGCACTCATATCAGCACTGATTGATTGATCATTAATTTGATCATAATCAGTCGTAACATCGGGAATCGGGATAGGTATATAATTATTAATATGTAAATATTTTTTTATTTTTTATTTACATATTGAAGACCTTATGTATATGGAAAAACATTCACTATAATGACAGACCACAGACCTTTAATATATTTATTTTCAATGAAAACCCCATCAAGTTAATTTAATTTAATTTAATAATATTTAAATTACACCAACTTTGGATTTGGATCGACGCCGCCGGTGATACGAGAGCTGACTCATTCCTTGCATAAAGAATTTCTCTGGCATTTCAACGCGGGAATGCAGCCAGTGCTCTTGGCACATTGCCGCACGACCAAAGTTATTTGTTTCATTACTTTCCATTTTATTTTCTAATTATTTGATTTTTTTAGTTTAATGTATATAGTATGTTTAAGTGTGCATTTTTTTAAATTATCAATTTGTACATTGGTGAACCACATTTATTTTCATGTAATTTAATTTCAATTTTCATTGTTATTTTTCAAATGTTTATTCAAAAGATAAGTTTCATAAATGTATGGAGCTTGGTACTGGACTGTGTACCAGATTTAAGATATAGCCAAGCAATTAAGTGAACGTTTTTAATCGTTTGTTTTCTTTAAATTGACTTATTTTTTGTATTCTTAGACAACGTAGTAGGTTGTCAAAATGACATGAGTCAATTACAAACCAACATGGTGGTTTTCAAAGTAGTGTACATAATAATTAATAATATAATTATTATTAAATTTTTGTATAATATTTTGAATAATTTTTATTAAATATTTTGAATAATTTTTATTAAATATTTTATTTTATTTTATTTTATTTTAGTTCAATTGAACCAGATCGGAAGCGTCCCCAAGACGCTGGCGAATTTATTACGCTGGATAGCAATGCTAATCCGTTGGGGACCCAGCTCTCGGGTCGGGTACAAGTGCTAAGAACTATAATTGAATGCGGAAAGAGATAGCAAGCGTTAGAAGGCGCTCGAAAGTAATCGACGTAAGCGACATATAAGAAAATATCGATTATCTTAAAAACGATTTATTTTTCTTTTTAAAAGGTGTCTTGGATTTAGGTACCCAATGCCATTGTATAACACAATATTTAAAAAAAAAATAATCTATCGAGAAAAGGTAAACCAATCGCGTTTCTGTCTTAGACTAAGTTATCCTTGTCATAAAAATCAAAACTGCGCGTTTTGCGGATGAAATCATAAATAAAACAATTTAACCCTCACGTTAACAACCTGTTTTGCCGACCTGTGTCGGTCTTCCTGACATATTCTACACATATCATGTAGGTAAATAATAAGTACTCAGTCAAAACTAATTATTAGGCTCACAGAAATGCACACAACATATTTTTTTCATATCACACAAATAATTACCGTATGTTGCTAGTCCCTGCATTTGCACACGTTGCAGGTTGGACCTACAGGCGTAATTCCTGCCTGCAACCCTTCTATTTTCCGTTTCCTTTAACGAAGCTAGCAAAATAATTGTTTAAGCATGCACTAATGCATAAAGTCTTAGAGTAAGTTTACGCTATCTGCGTACTATCGACTTGCCGAAGTGCAATAGAAAAATAATAAAATGACATACCAGAGTGAGCTGATTTCTATCCACCACTTCTGAAATATAAGCTTTTTCAACCTATTTAATAAAAGATGGTCTACTGATGCCAATTTTGATTTAATATATCTCAAGTACACGATTTACAAAACAGTTTACAGAAAAACTACGACTCCCTGACCACTCTCGACTGTATCCCCCGTTCGAATGGCCGTCTTACCGTCGGAATTGACAAAATGATAAATATTTTACGAATAACAATTACCACCGAAATAATGAGAAAAGTCTTCATAAGTTCAATAAGGAATACTCAATTAACCGATTATCTAAATCAAATTGTCTAATTAAAATCGTATAAATACAATAAATCATCAAATAATTACTTCATACAGTGTAACTGCTAACACTACAAGGCAAGGTTTTTTCTTACTCTGCGTCCCGTTTCACGAATTTCAGGTTTATGGCTGTCCGCAAGTTTGTTTGTTTTTGCCGCGTCGCGTCGCCTTGTTTGTTGTTGGTGTGTTGGTTAATAAGATGCCGTTGCTCTATTATTTAACAATTACTTTTGCCTCATCTCGTAAGGAAGCCAGAAAGAATACCTAGTTACCTAGCTTCACCTAGTTTCTAAGACGTTTCAAAGTGATCCTAGTGATTTTATTGAAATGCCTTTTTTCCTTTTTTCCTTTCCTTAAAAAAAGCGGCGATGGGCTTGCAACCGGGCTTGTTGCGTATGCAATAATCCTCTGAGTACTCCCTTTAGGCATCTTCAAGGATCTGATCACCTGGAGAGCTTTTAGCTGAGAGGATGTTTAGCATTCTTGGGGATAAAAGTAGATATACTTTAGGTATTTCATTTTTTATTCAATGTAGTTCATTCAGGTAAGATTGGTAAATTGTTAGAACATGCTAATGGTGCGAATTTTCAAAGTTTATCTTAATTTTGCCTCAACGATCAACCCAACTTTTCAACATACTAATATATACCTACTTATACTAGCTATTAATATTATAAAGGCGAAAGTTTGTGAAGATGTTTGGATGTTTGTATTTTTAACCGACTTCAAAAAGGAGGAGGTTCTCAAGTCGGCTGTATTTTTTTTGTTTAGTCAGTCAGTCTCTTAGTCAGTCAGAACCATATGAGTTATTATTTATGATGAATGAATGTCATACTTACTTTGGTTTTTTGTTCGAAAGTGTTAGTGGCAGGTGTCATCCTCAGTAGGTAAGCAAAACGCAAAGAGGTTGATAACAAAAAAAAGAGGTTGGTATTAATCTTGTAAATATTCAGGAATTTGAAGTCGTTTTCAGTTTTTGTAATAAATATCTTATTGTTGTTCTATCACGCCTAATATATAGAATGCCGCGAATATATAGAGTTATTTACCTAGAATAGTATATAAAGGCTACTTCATATATAGTACGTATAATTTTATTACTATGCAGTAATAGCTTTTCGAAATTTGACCAGCACTAATCCCCCCAAATGCTTGTTTGGGTGCAGGCCGTACAAGGTCGCATTGGTAATCTATGGGGGAGGCTTATGTTCAGCAGTGGACGTCCTACGGCTGAAATGATGATGATAAAGATACCCGGAAAAGTCTGCAACGGCAATTTATTAACACATTCCTTTTTGGTCCCACCCCCAAGTAGCAACGATTCCGTTTTTGCCCCGCTGCAAAAGATAAACTTGGTTTTATCGGCGCGTTAATTTATGCGGGTTGAAACCGCAACGCGTTGTTAATGTCCCACACCTTGAATTTTTTCGTCCCGAAGGCTTTTAATTCGACTTTTTAACGAATTAAAAAATATCCTTTATTTTTTTTTGGAATTTTTGGGGTTCCGAAGTTCTACTACGAACCCTTATAGTTTCACCATATCCGCTGGTTCATCTATCCGATTTTGTCAGATGTTTGACAGACTTTTAGTGCTATCATGCTGAAATTTTGGTTTATACTTTATTTTTACAAACAAACTGGTTGCTAAGTGACTAAACTATTTAAAACAAATATTGTTATTTGGTTGCGATATTTTGTAAGGCGGAGGTACCCACCTCTAAGCGGGCTGCTCCAATTTAGAAATAGGTTTTCAGGCTACTCCCCCCTACCTTTGCATCGTTGCATACGATAAGTATGTTCGTAGTCATACAGATTTAAGGGTCCAGATGTCATATGTTGTGTACGTGGGATCTATTTGTCTCTAGCGTTCATTGCGCTGCAGAAGCATTCATACATTCTAGTGCGATTAAATGAGCGTGCATTCATTAATCAAATTAATCCGACACTGACGATCCTAGTTTAATCAGGAAATCTAAAATTCATACATTCCGTAATGCAAGTAGTGCGCTTTAGACCTGGTTTTCTAAGAACCGGTGTCCGCTATGTCGCGGATTAAATAGCGGATACGCGGCAGGCAATTTGTTTTTACGATGGGAATCCCCTGTGATACACATAAACACGCACACATTACAGACCCCATACCCCACCCCGAACAACTAATAAATTTATTAAAAGGTGACTCCAAAGCCTGTAGTGTTATTTATAAGTAATATTTATAAGTAACGTGAGTGCTGCGATCCGCCGCCGCCCGCGCCTTCTGGCACTGGCACTTTTATTATCGTAACCTAAAGTGACATTGTACTCAGCCCCGTGTCCCTACCTAAGTTGTGTTGTTTTCAATAAAAATAATATATTGTACATAGGGTGCCAATTGTGCGTGATCCACATTCCTCAAGAGAAATATCCCTTCAACCCAGAAAAAACAATTGACATTTTACACGCCTTTGCGTAGGTTACCGCCTTTATAATGACGGTGACCGTTTTAGAGGAAAGCAAAGCCTTTATTAAATTGTTCTTGAAGAATAATCCCATCACTCATATGACTTGGTGTTGCAGCATCCACTGGGATGAAATACTTATGTATTTACGTTTTCATCAGGAAGAAATAACTAGGTAGGTATTAATAATAATAAACTACATTTTTTAATAATAATATTCAATTTAATAATAATAATCTACATGACAGAGACAGACGCTTTTTCATCCGATACCTACCTATGTATGTTACAAATAAAATTATTTTCTTTCTTTCTTCTTTTTAGACAGGTGATCCCATAAAAGCTTCGTTTTGAGGTGCGGAACCCTAATAATACACACTGCAAGCTTCTAAAAGGCCTTGGGTATTTGAACTGAAGTAGGTTTTTAAATCCCACGTCTACTACAGAAGGCATGTTCACAATTTCTCAGCTCATTCCAGATTAATGTTCTATCGAACACTTAGCTCAAAATAATGGCTTTGGATAACGTATGGCGCCTCTTACCCTTTCTGTCAGTATAAAAATAATTTATTGTACGAAAGACCTGATATTTCTGGCGTCAGGCTACACTAAATCATCATCATTATCATCACCATCAGCCTATAGAAGTCCACTGCTGGACATAGGCCTCCCCCAAAGAGTTTCACGTCGAACGGTCTTGAACCTTTTCCATCCTCCAACTTCCCGCAACTTCACAATGTTGTCGGTCCATCAGTCGGGCCTTCCAACACTAAATCACATAGCATCAAGTCCTAATAAGAGCTTTTTTAGTCCCTGGTTTTGTTTAGAGTTAAAGCGTCCCCTCTTCATCCCACTCATAAGACATTCTCACATATTCCTTCACTTTCGTTATCACCATCATCATCATTTCAGCCGTAGGCCGTCCACTGCTGAACACAGGCCTTCCCTAAAAGATTTACAGAAAAATCATTTGCCCATACTCGCCACGCTGGGCATGCGGGTTGGCGAGCGCTGCCTAGCTATTTACCCTTAGTCGCGTCGTGTCTTATGACATCGACGAGTTGAAATGGAGGGGCCTATTCTTCAGCCGAGGCCACCACGGTACGGTAATTTTCTTACATGCTACGACAAACGGTCTTGGGCCTTCTTCATTCACTAACTTCATATAACTACTACAATGTCGTCGGTCCATCAGATGAGTGATCAACTCTTTTTTTTTTTATACAACTGAGGTTGCAAACAAGCCTACAGCCCACCTGTTGGTAAGCGGTTACCGTAGCCTATGAGCGCTTGCAATACCAGAGGCATCACGCACGCGTTGCTGACCACTCCCCCCTAAAGAGCTCTGGCAACCTTACTCACCGCAGGAACAGAACACTATTTGAAACAAATAATGTTATTAAGCTGCGATTTTCCGTAAGGCGGAGATACCTCCCCAGGCGGGCTGCTCCAATTTACAACGAGAAAATCTCGCTGTGCCCTACCTCCGCAACAATGATGAGAAAGTTTTAACGATAAGTTTACCACCAGCGCAATATAGTTGCAAGACCGAAATTATATATTCAGAGTTCTATTTCATCCTAGTGCTGGTAACCTAGTAATTCTATGCAAATAGATTCAGCCAACTAACTTAAGATATTTGCATAATCGCTGGATGAAATGTAAATATTCGTCGAGGTTCTTAGTTTTTTGGAGCTTGACTTGAGCTAATGAGCTAGTTTTCACCTGCACGTCTGCCTAGGAAAAACAATGTAGTCTTGTAGTCCACTGATCAGGGTTGTGGGGTGGGACCCTTACCTACAAAAGATTCGAGAGTAAGCAGTAAAGGTGGGTTCGGTCCTGGTCTGATTGGTGCGCAACAATGGACCATGTGGAATGGTGTATGAAATTTTCCGGCTGCAGAATATAGTGGCAAGGTACTTCCACAAACGGATTCTGCTCAATGAGTCCTCCTGGCTCCGTACCATCTTTACCAACTTTGCGATTTTGTTAAGGCCTTGTTGATAGTATAGTATTTTACTGAGATCAACATAATATTACATCATCATCTCCCTGCCCTTATCCCACTTCATGTGGGGTCGGCACAACATGTTTTTCTCTTCCACTCCCCTCTATCAGCCGTCAAATCAGTATTCACTCCTTTCTTACTCATGTCGTCTTTCACACAATCTATCCATCTTTTCTTTGGTCTACCTCATAATAATACGCTCTTCAACATAATATTACATACAGCAAAATATTTGTTTTCCGCACTCACTGAGAATAAATTAAATTAATTTAAATTTAGTTTCGTATATTTTCGTCATGTCTATTGTCTATTCGTTGACATGGCATTATAATATTATATAATATTTAATTTATTCTTGATAAATTTCAGCGCCAAAGTCGATAGCTATATCATCACTATCCTCCTCATCCAAATTTACTACCATTGTCTTCCCCGATTCACTTGTAGAAGCTTGATCCTCTCTTTCAGTAATTTCAATAATATCTGTTATTTCTATTGTTATAGCTTCAGTTTGAGCAGTCACTCTCCCTTCAGCATCCTTACCTTTTTTCTTCCGTATCTCCGTATCTTCGTTTATTTCATTAAGTACTCTATTTTTAATTGGTCTTCTTCTATTTATCATCGGAATCTCGTGAGATGGTTTCACGGACTTTATTTTTTTCTTCTTGTTTAATCTCATTTTTACCTTATCACATTCAGTTTTATTAAGAAAAGCTGTCGCGTCATCATCTCTGCATCGGATAGTTTTGTTTCCTCTCGTAGATCTCCGTTTCGCTACGTCTTGAATGTTCAGATTTGATACTTCTATGGAGAGAGGGTCTTCCTCTGTCACGTTTTTTTCTTTTACAAATATCAACGGCTCATCCTCGGTATCTGATTCTGCGGCATCAACTGTTGACGTTAGTTCGATAGTTGATGTAAATTCAGAAAGTGAGGTTACTATAGATGAATGATTGAAGAAAAGGTTATGTGCTGTCACGGGAATTTTAGATGGGGCTGATATCTTTGCCATTGTGTTTAACCGACGCTGCACTACGAAACATCCCATCTCCCAGGAATCACTATCAGCTTCTTTCATCCAATCACCTATAGCTTTCATAACGCGGAACAACAAAATTTGGTAGTCATCTTCGTATTTAAATGTTACTTCGCACGTGGGACACAAGTTTTCCATAATACTCGATATAGAATCGAACAGCTCTGAGTCTTTCAAAATGATGCATACTTTCTCAGGCGGTCCGAATTCCATAAAAAATTTGAAAAGCTCAGTACATATATCAATATGATCACAAGACTTGGTTGGTCTGACAACTATATATTCTGAGTATTCGTCGAGGTAAATCATGATTGAATTGTAATTAGATGTGTGTTCTTGTAACTTTATATTGTGTATAAACGAAACTATCCCGTTTCTAGAGGCCCCTGAAGTTTTAGTCGCTCTGCATATGTTACAAGCATCTGGGATTAAATTGAAGCATATGTTTGGAATAAGGTATTTTATTTCAGTTGCAGATTTCATAATAGCTGTTATTTCATGATTGTTATCGACGTGCAGTTCCATCAGAACGTCGTAAATACCCGAAAAGGGCATAATTTCACGTTCGATATCATCTTTATCTTGTATCGTTGCAATATTTCTGCCATCTTTCATGGTAATCTTGTACATGTCACGTCCATTAGGTTGTATCTTTTTGTTCTCGAAACTTAATAGTTTAATTTGTTGAACTGAATCTTTTGCCAGGTGAATGGATTTTCGTTTTTCTTTGATCATAGATGTAAGATAATGCAGTTCTATTAGTTTTAAATAGATATTTTTTGACTGGGTGTTGTTAAAGACTGTAGCTGAACTCGTTGGTGAATCCATTTTGGCAACGGATTGGAGTATATTAAAAATCGATCAATCCATCCATTATCTTTGCGTATTCAGGGAAAGCTGAGATGTGGCTTCGTGTGAACAATCTGAAATAGTTAAGATAAAACATTCAATAACTTAATTTAACTAGTAAAGTTAAATAATGAATGGGTTTATATTTATTTTAGTAAACCAAATGTGGATTTGTAGGTAGATAAGATAAAATAAGGTTTTCTTTTACTCAGATAATTAATAAATATAATTAATATTATACATCTCAATATACATAGTTCTGACCCCACACAAGGATTCCCTGTGTCGTGGGTATCAGAAAATACGAGTACCATGGTACAACAACACTCAAAGCCGGGCCAAATATTTGCAGATCATACAAACATTTTGTCGTACAAAAAAATGAATTGGTGTACAGCGGGGATTCGAACCCACGACCATCAGATCAAAAGTCTAGCTACTAGGGCTTGCAAAATCGGATATTTTCAGCTTCGGCTTTGGGTTTATCATTATCATCATCAGCCCCTTAGGATCGTGTTGGCGCTCAAAAGCTCATTGGTGCACGACCGGATTCGAACCCACGACCTGATTGAAAGTCGGGAAATCTCCCTCAGCTTTTTTTCACGTCACGTATAGAACGCTCACTACTGCAAAATGAGGGCAAGTGTTAAATGTTAGGACATGCCTCTAACTACCCCACTAAGGCATCTTCAAGGATCTGATAGCCTGGATATTGCCTACCATTCTTGGGGATAAAAGTTGTTTTATCCTTTTTAGGAAGTTGTGATAATACTTAGTAGTAAGAACTATTATTGTATTCTATGGCTCTAGTCCTCTGCATTTATAGATCTGTGTTGTCTATAAAGTAGTGACCGCTATATGACGGCCATATTAAATCTACCTACGAGTTACGGTAGGTATTGACGTCAAAAAGCTACCCATCATTATCATCATCAGTCTGATGTTTTGTATAAAGTAGTGACCGCTATGGGACGGCAACAGTAGTCACCTATGAATACTGACGTCAAATAGCTACCTAGGTCATTATCATCATCATCAGCCTGATAAAGTCCACTGCTGAACATAATATGCCTGCCTAAGGAGTACGATGAACAGAGCCTTGGAGTATTCTCCGTCCACTGACTTCCCGCAACCTTCACAATGTCGTCGGTCCACCGGGTGGGCCTTCCAACACTGAGTTGTGCAGTTCGTGGTCGCCATTCGAGAACCTTTATTTTTTGCATCACTACTAGGTAGGTATATGGCGGCCGGCAAAGAACGGTGCCGCTTTTTAGGACACTATTTATGTGTTATTTGGTTTTGAACTTACGTTTATTGGGGGATCATTCAGCAGTGCTATTGCGTAAGCGAAATGGGAATGAATTTCGAGGATGATTTCATCGATATACGCGACAGCTGAAATATTTCAACCATAACAATGAAGACGTTAAGATCGTTAAGTTTTCCATTATCAAGTCTAAAACTTTTTGGATGTTGATAAGATTGTTAAAATGATCCTTAAAATTACGCACGTCATTGGCATTTAGTTTACCCAATATAGCACAGCTCTGGTCAGAGCGCCGACTTTACCAGACTGTGTATCTTTTAAATAAAATAAGTCTTGTAAGTTATAAGTTGAAAATTTAGAGAGCGCGAGCGATTTTTAAAAACAGTGAAATGCAAACTTGCCTGTTTGGTCTGTTGTTACGCGTGACCTTGGTAAGCGGGCACCGCCCTCGTCAGCCGATATCTTCTGTTTCTTTCTCGCACCAGCGCGAAGATCGCCCGTCCCGCTCTTACACTCACAAACGGCCGCTCCGCTCCCCGCGCGCCGACGTACTAAACACCGATTCAGTAATAACTTTACAAGTGTGAAGTGTGCACGCGACAAACAAAATGGCCACCCAGCCCACTTCGCAAAATCAAGTCGCTTTCGACTACGACATAACAAAGGCGAATTATATGGCGCATATAAAGAAATGTTTTGACGATGACTCCACCCACTGTGAATCTACTATACAGAAGACGATTGAGATATTAAAAGGCCCAGTGAAGACACATCTGCACAAAAACTACCAAGTCTCCTACGCATTTGGACGCGAAATTTTGATCGAAAAGGCGAAATCGGCCACAGATCCCGAAGTTCAGGTATTAACTTTTGAAGATGTCTTTGATATTTTTATAAAATACCACATCGGGAACCAACACAATGGCGGCCGGCGCCATTTATTACAGGTGGAGAAGAATTTGAATTGCCGTTATGACTACCCGTCTGTGTGCTTAGCATTACTTGTGAAGAGTTGCAATGTCTGTAAGAATAAATCGCTAGGGTCGACAATGAGTTTCAATAAAACAAGCTCCGTGTACGTCACAGTTATGATTCAGAAGAGGAAGCTTCCAGTTTTCAGATACTTACTCATTTACATCGATAAGGCGACAGATTTTGTACTCCTTAGGCCTTTAAAGCAGAAATCTGATATAGAAGTATCCATGGAGATCTTCAAGATTATGATGCAGTTTGGGCCGCCTCAGAAGCTATGCCTACATGGGTATAACAGTGACTTTAATAAAAGAATTTCAGTGTTACTGAGACAAGTATGTCCTATGTTTTACTTCTCGATAGAGTACAAATCGGCTAACTTTGACCCGTCTGCATACGTGGTCGACAAGCTGCAAGAATGGATGACAAGGAACTCTAGTATGACGTGGGAAATTGGATGTTCTGTTGTACAGAAAGAGCTGAATATGGAACTAAAACAGAAGATTCGCACTGAAGGAAGCATGCATCTATCTCCACACGAGCTCTTCTTCGGGAAAATGAATACAGCACCTGATAGCACCAACGCTGGTAAGATTCCAAAAAAAGGAATTATATCAGGGACTTATATGAACAAAATTAGCAAAACTTTTACTCCACAGTCGATTATTGATGATGTTGTGGAACTAAGGATACCGAGTCCAGATAACTATAATCCCGACCTACTCAGCCAATTTGAAGGCTCCGAAAATAGTCAAGAACTAGACTTCCTATCTGATACGACTAAGGACGGTGAAATAGCTATACTAGAAAGTGAAATAGAACGAGAATCAATCGGTATTTTAAATGATATAAATATGAGCATTGTGAGAATTGTGGATAAATCAGAAGACATATTGATGAGAGCAGACAGAAAAGAGTTGATGGAAGATTCATCACGAATTAATACAGCGAAAGTAGAGACAGGCGGGAACGTAAAATGCTGTAAGGATAAAAAGAAAAGAGAAAGAAAGCAGAATTTACGTCCTTTTTTAATGACCGATGATGATGCATTGATTACTCTTGTCTTGGAATGCGAGCCCGACAAACCAGTTACTGAAAGAAAGATGAGCCTGAGAAGCGCGAAAAAAGTTGATTACACTAAAAAAACTACACATGAGACTGACGAAGATGTTGAAATTATTGCAGAATTCAAAATGGACGAAGAAATGGTTTATAATCCTGATGATGTTGATTTCGGGGATGCTATAGACCCTTTGGATGTGGATGAGGAAATGACCACTTGAATTATACTAATTAATACACTTTAGCAAGCTTACGAATGTGATATTACCTACTTTGAAGAGAAGAATATAATTTCAAGTTGGCGAACGAAAAACCTAATTTGAAAAAAACACGTTAATTTGACAAAGGACCATAATAATGATGCTATGAGCTAAATGATTAATGATGTTGATTGTTAAGAAAATTTTGTTGAGAAATTACTGTTTGGTTAGTTAATAAATACTTTTACAATTTCAGAGTTTAACTACAAACCCAAACCTAAACCAAGAAGTCCCTTTTTCTCGTGCTTACATCTCGTACAATATGGTTGTACTTGAAATAAAAATAATGTACGTACACGGATTACTTACAATATATGCGTCTGCGGTTATTTTTACTTCTAAAACCGTAGAATTGTTTTTTGCATGCGACCTCTTTGTAAACCTAGGCATAGGTAGGTTACTTTTAAAGTTATTGGACTGTTATACTGATAGGAGCAAATAGGTTAATTGCAAAAAAAAGAGAAAATAAGATAGTTCTTTTATTTTTAAAACCAACTTGTAGAAATGTAAAATTAGGTTGCATGCAAAATGATATGTTTTTGCTTTGAAGAAAACTAAAAAATCAAGGAAATCTTATAGTTTTTTATTTCATTACCAATATAAGTGTGGAAGTTTAGAGATCATAATAGAAACACCTTACTATTTAGGTTTATAAAGAACTCAAATGGAGATGGACAGGTCATATGCTAAGAGAAAGAAAAGAGAAGTGGACCAAACAGATAACAGAATTATTTTATTTTATTTACTATTTAGGTACGAGAATAGGTACCTAGTTAAGTTAAATATAAGCATAAACAATAACGTTAACTAAATGGTATAATCCATGGAGAGATATCAGTTATGGGACGCTGCTGCCCGTCCCATAGCTTTTTTCCCTTAGTCGCCTCTTACGACATCCATTGGAAGGAGAGAACCGGGGTGACCATGAACAAGGTACTATTAATTTTAATTTTATTATTTTGTATGAATTTTATTAATTTGGTATATTTTGATTGAATACTTGCTACTTATAAGTAGTCAATTATTATTATTTAATTTTTTTGATTGACCTATTTTTTTTTGTATCAATAAATGACTATTATGACTATTAACCTTAGATCATATACCTAACATTTAAATTTTCAAGACACTAGACCAATCCTGTAGAATTCCGTGGTGCTCTAGGTGCAAGTTTGATTTCCTGCACGACTGTATGCACGTGTGGCCAAAGCGTCGAGTATTTTGTGACTTTTGGGGTTGTATTTAAATAGCCTTATATCTAGGCAGAGCTGAAATCGAACATTAAAACCTAGTCTATTCAAAACGAGCAATAAACCGACCACGGACGCCGCAATTGTTCCAATGGTGGAGCTACTCGCTCGGAAAGCGATAGCGAAGCAATTTATGGGCCCACCATTACGACTTCGTATAGTGCTGTTCCGTATATCCGTACCTTGCGAAGGCCTGGCCCCCAATTCTACTAATTCAATGACTTGAAAATGATAATCGCATGATAATGATCGCACCATTATCATTCAGTTCCGTTGGTCCCACCTTCGTTTCTTGGATTTTCTTTGGTCCATTGGTTCCACAATGACTGCCATTGAAATACGACTGTCATAGCGGAATACAAAAGTGGTCATTTTGCCATTGAACCATTGCTATTTTGAAGCCATTGAATTAGTAGAATTGGGGGCCCGAGCATAGAGATATGAGTTTGATAGAGGAATAAAAGGCCTTTAACAAACTGCCGGTTTCTTATAACACCTTGATTTTAAGTAGGCTGTTAACAGAATTGAGGCTCTGATTAAAAAAAAATCTAAATGCATTCAGCCTCATTGGGTCCGAGAATAACTCATGGTAGAATTATGATACGGAACGGTTACCCCCCGATCACAGGTCGTGGGTTCGATGGAATTGTGCACCAATGGATTTTCCATTCGGAAAACTATACTAACGCTATACTAGTGCTCTCAAACATCGTGAAGGAAAACATCGTGACATGAGAAAACCGGCGTATCCTAAAATTCGAAGACATGTACACGAAAGGAGCCCCTAACTAAAGGGCGCACTTTGTTCCTTTCACTACACTGATTCTTTCACCGATGCGACGGTCATAGGCCTTTTTCACGGCCACCATACCTCAACCTGGTCACTGACCTAATACAGGATGAAAAAGAAAGAATCAGTGAACGGCAAGCAAGCAAGGCGGCGATAAAGATGAGCAGCAGACGATCAGGGCCTCTAAATATGCAAGTTGATTTATAAGTGTATACATACTACATATACATATTGGGGAGGACTATGTCCAAAGTCCATAAGCTCAATGGTTCCGTATCCAAATTCAATGGTACAAAGGCACAGCCCTACGTCATACGATACGCGTGCATAGTCAACTGTGGTGGCGACTCCGAGGACTCTAGGAAACGTTAGTGGTCCCGATGAACGCCTCATTTTGTGAATCGACTTGTCTATTACGTACTGGATCCTGTCACATTAAATAGCCGCAAATATTTATTATGGTATGATCACAAATAGTAAAGGTACCTACTTAGGTATGTTTGTGTTACCAATGTCGAGATCCGACGTCCTACGAAGGTCAAAGACGTTAGAGACCATATTATCATCATCAGCCTGTAGAAGTTCATTGCTGGACATACGAGTTCCACGACGGTCTTGAGCCTTTTCCATCCACCGACTTCCCGCAACCACAATGTCGTCGGTCCATCGGGACCTTCCAATACTGCGTCGTCCGGTTCGAGGTTGAGATTTGAGAACATTTACTCCCCAGCGGTTGTCGGTTCTGCGAGCTCTATGACCTGCCCACTGCACTTCAACTTGCTAATTCTGAGAACTATGTCGCTGACTTTGGTTCTTCTACGGATTTCCTCATTTAATTGAGTGAAACTCTGAGCATAAATCTCTCTCCATAGCCCGTTGCGCGACTTTGAGCTTTTGTGACAATTGTTAACGACTAAGTCTAGAATGGAAATAATAGGAATCATTTATTCATACAAATTATGATGTCTTAGAGTCTCTTCATGTAAATTGATGATGATTAGATGATTTTAATGGCACCCCTGATGCTTCCGGCGGTGTCCAGGTTAAAGGTTAAAGGTAATCTTAGATTTTTATGTATGTTTCTGGTTTAGTTTAGTCTTGTTTTATATATATTATATAAAACAAGACTGTTAATTATATATATTGCCGCACCGTACATTTATGCTGAGACGGGACCCATTTGCCTGACACAACGCATACTACTTAGCCTACCACTTAGCCACCTACCTACCTACTTTTTTATGTTTTCCTACTGCGTTGTGTATTACCTACCTATAAAGTATTTTCTATGTACCCACCTACCTACTGTACCTACCTGCGTTGTGGGTCAAATAAACAAATTTTCTTTCTTTCTTTCTATATTATATCTATTATTCTCGATAAGTTAAGTTCTCCCAACGCTTTTTGTCCGCTTGATGCTCTTATATTGTTTTAACAGTACGCACGTAAGATACGTTTCAAGCCAGATCAAAACTACTTTGTTCATAAGTATTATATTGTATGCTTGTAATGTGTGTCCAAATAAATGAATAAATAAATAAATAAAAGATCCTCAGCAAAATACAAATTTCAGAAAGGTTCGTTGCGTCTAAAATCGATATTTGGATATTTTATTCCTATTTAACGATTGTCATTTTGATGAGTTTTGCATTTATCTAATCTATCTAAAGTTTTAACGGCAGGCTTATGGTAATAAATCCCGTATAAGATTTAAAATAAATTAAGCCGTTAATAGGTACTCTTAGAGCGGCGATGGGATTGTAACCTGTCACTTATGGAATACCTACTCAGTCCTGGATTATTTGGGCATCTGCTAAGTGTTCGGACATGCCTCTAACTACCCCCTTAGACATCTTCAAGACGCGATCACGACGGACGGTCTTGAGCTTTCTCCATACATCGACTTCCCGCAACCTTCCAATGTCGTCGATCCATCAGCTAAGGGTCTTCTAACACTGCGTCGGACGTCCGGTTTGTGTTCGTCATTCGAGAACCTTTATTTTCCAATTGCTTCGAAGAGTACGGTCCTGACGATCACAGAAGGTAAGCTATGACGGAAGTAAAGCAGCTTAAAAACTCTTTAGTACCTATGTGCTAAATATATTTTTCCTTACCAGTAAATGGCACGCTGATGCATTGCTATTATAATATCATCAGGCGTTGCAATGCATTACCACGGGCTGGTTGACAAGTTGAAGTGGTAGTAGGCGGGGCACATAGCTCGGAAAACCGTCGGCTTTTGGGGCAGAAGGATCTAGAGTGGAGACTACGCACCGGAAAGCACAGCTTCAGAAGGCCCCCCACTAGATGGAAAGACGACCTAATGAAGGTTGCTGAGAGCCGTTTGGTGGTTGGGTGTATAAATAACACCCAACAGTCACATACATAGTTAGTTTATTTATTTACGAAAAGTTACACTATTTTTACAGGAGCACCTTGTTGACGCCAGCTTCGTGACGTCATCCAGGGGCCGTCCTCCGCGCCCGCGCACCCCACAAGACCATTCCGACCAACCGCCGCGGTCGCGAGCGCACCTACCAATCTTATATAACCGCGTCTCGCGCTACGTACCTACCTAGCATATCAATTTATATATTGTTTTACAAATGTAAAACTTTCATTAAAAACATAATACAAGAACAGTCTTTCCATTACAAGACACACCTAATGCAATAGTGTACCATTATCATTTAAATTATTATTATTATTATACATATCAAACATTTTATAAGATTAATTTTAATTCATAGCATAATACCTACTAGTAAGAAACAACAAACATAAATCTTCAATTAATAAATTCAAATTACATAATGTCAAGCCTAATAAAAAGTAAATAGAAAAATTCGTCAATCCATATATGTCAAATAACGAAAATAACAATAAAATAATAAATAGTTCTGACCACAATAGGATTCCGTGTCGTATCAGATACAAAGAGTTACCATTGATACCACAACACCCAGACCAGGCCCCCAATTCTACTAATTTAATGGCTTCAAAATGACAATGGTTCAATGGCAAAATGACGACTTTTGACATTTTTGGTATTCTGCTATCACAGTCGTATTTCAATGGCAGTCATTGTGGAACCAATGGACCAATGAAATCAAAGAAACGAAGGTATCGACAATCGTAACTGAAGATAATGGTGCGATCATTATCATGCGATTAACATTTTCAAGTCATTGAATTAGTAGAATTGGGGGCCAGGTACAAATATTTGCAGATCATGCAGACATTTGTCCCGCAGCAGGAATCGAACCGCTTGCATCTCAGACGGGCCCGTAACTATAAAGAGAGAGTTAGGGGAAACTCGCTTCCTCGTCGTAGTCTAACTGGATCAAGGGCGGATTTGTAACCACATCTCCGTAAATATTTACCGCGATTGTCAGTTAGGCTCAAGTACCACATAATTAGTGCCATACCTTAGACTCTTATAATAACTTAAGCCTAAACAGAATAGTGACAAATATTGTGTGTGGTTACAAATAAAAGTTTTTTCTTTCTTTCTTTATCCAACCTTTGAGTAAGTTGGGGGTCACATAGTCGAGGTCCCACAACCCATACTTGACTTATCAGTGGTCGACTTATACCCAGCTCAGCCCCTGGATCCGCCCTTGAACTAGATAGTCTTACCTACCTAACCAACCTAAAAATACCTACTACCAACATCATAAGTATCTCTTCCGTTCGGGTAATAAAAAAAACTATAACTTACCATTTGCAGATGCTTCGTAAGCCAATATGAAAAACTTTGGCACTACAATAAGTAACAATAAACGAACCGAAATGGAACTATCGGCTCCAGCACCGCATGACCACATAGAGTACCTCCCTGCAAATCAGAGGAAATATCGGGGCCAGTCATACATAACCGACTACACATGTGTTTTAGTTTATTCCCCCAGGCACAACTGCTTGGCTAAATAAATGGCCATACATTTTTTTTTCTCCCTTGACACTTCATTCATGACTTTCAAGTAAGTTGGTTGAAAAAAGATCTGTCTGAAAAGTGTGAGCTGAAAGTTTCAATTTAATGTGATCATGCGGAGAAGAAGGTAATGGTGGGTGGGTTGGACTGGGAACTGAATGGAACAAATAGGCCATAACGCTCTCTAAGTGATTAAATGGCATCGCTTTATCTGTCTGTAGGTTTGTAGTCAAAATGTAAGTACCTACACTTAATTGTGGCTATATTTATTAATATGGGCCATGGCATATTACACATATTTGTGTAATATGTCAAGTAGCCTGAAATAAAGATATTAATAATAATATAATAATCATAATTATTTATTTATTTATCTTATTTATTAATTATAAAACACACTCGCACGTACTACTACCTAACACCTTGTCCAAGCGATCGTGAGGTCTTACTCTACAGGTCCAATCTGAAAACCAGCGCTGCTACGCCTCGGCGGAGCAGCAATAAGCTGAGATAGGACCTTTTTGACCCATGCCACTGCAGTGTAGACGATACCACATGAAATGTAGGTATCACCCACCAGTTGGCACCCACTTGAAGGGTCGGGTAGGCGCCTGCTTTTGTCTCTTGTAATTTGTCTACTGTTAGTGATCTGACCAGTTGAGCTATCTATAGATCGCTTGTAACGGTATTTAGATGGCTCAACTGTCTCTCTTGTGTATGTTGTATTAGTCTTTTTTTACTGTTAACCTGCCTACCTCCTAAGTACCTACGTTTTATTTTATTTTGTGTGATTGTTACCTACTGTTGTTTCTTCTGTTTGCTTTTATCTCTGTCTGTGCTGTATTTGTGTGTGTGTCAAATAAACAATTTATCTATCTATCTATCTACCTACCTACCTACCTAAGTATTCTGTAGGTAGTTACTAAGACAAGGTAAGGACTTCCTAAAAAAAGTATTTTTTAAGAGAGGAGAAAGAAGTTTTTTTCTTGAACCTTTATAATAAACCACTTTTATAAACTAGTCATAGGCCTTCCCCAAAGATTTCCATGACGAACGGTCTTGAGCCTTTTCCTTCCTCCGACTTCTCCCACCTTTAACATTGCGTCGCCCGGTTCGTGGTTGCCATTGGAGAACCTATAATCCCCAAAGTTTTTCGGTTCTGCGAGCACTAAGGCGTACCCACTGCCACTCCAACTTGCTAATTCTGAGAGCTATCGGTTGGTTCGCCTGGGTTTTACCTCATTTGTGATTTCATCACGTAGTGAAACTCCGAGCCGAGCCCGTCATATTGACGGGCAACAAAACGCGTAAAGCACTTCTCTACTAATTGACGCAAGGTTAAAAATAGCGTTCCCCAAGATAGATTGTTTTACTTAATAAGAACGCCTCTAGCTGGGTCATAAATCGTATAAATCGGGGTCAACGTACCATCAAAAACGGCAATCGTTTGTTACAAACGTAGCCTGAACACAATAATTAGAACCAGGTCTCTGTGGCTGGACTAACAGTGGGTTTGCCGCTGTGCATGACCGGCCACGTTTACACAGCGCCGTAATTGTATTCGACGTAATTTGAATGCTGATTTAACTTTCAGGAGGCGGTAGGGCACAGCGAGATTTTCTCGTTCTGAATTGGAGCAGCTCGCCTGGGGAGGTACCTCCGCCTTACAGAAGATCGCAGCCAAATAACGTTATTTGTTTCAAATAGTGTTGTGTTCCTGCGGTGAGTAAGGTTGCCAGAGCTCTATAAGGAAGGGGGTTCGGGGTCGGCAACGCGTGCGTGATGCCTCTGGTATTGCAAGTGCTCATAGGCTACGGTAACCGCTTACCATCGGGTGGGCCGTAAGCTTGTTTGCCACCTCTGTTGTATAAAAAAAAAAAAATGAAAACTTCAGTCAGCTTTGGTGTTAATCAAACAAGAATAGGTGTGAATGCGCGAATGGGATCATCATTATCATATCAGTAAGACTTCCACTGGCCGTGGTGGCCCCGGCTGAAGAATCCATATCTACCTATCCGCGGATGTCGTATGTGGCGACTAAGGGAAAGAAGCTAGGGGATGGGCAGCAGCATACCTCATTTTAACATCGATAGCTCTAACTGCGCTAACCCGCATGCCCAGCGTGGTGAGTATGGGCAAATCCCCCCACATGATAAGGAATTCGCTCTGTCTGTGGGGGAGTCCATGTTCAGCAGTAGACGTCGTACGGCTGAAATGATCAATGATGATGATGAAGACTTCCACTTCTGAACAAAGCCCTGAGATTTCCAGCGCGACTTCCCGTCATGTGGGGGGAATTTGACCATACTCACTACGCAGGGCACGTAGGTTGACGAGATGTGTTGGCTAGGGCGGGTGTTGGGATCATCATCATCATCACTATCAGCCCACATTAGTCCACTGCTGGACATTGGCCTCCCACATTACACGCCACTGAGCCCGGTGTTAAGGCCCGGGGTGTAAGGGGTTCCAGATAACACCTTTCGGAACCCAAGACAACCTCACCGGCACGTGGTACACCCTGCCGATCAGCGAATGAGGCTCTGTCGCTCCACCCACCAACCCGCACTGGACCAGCGTGGTGGGTTACGGTCCAATCCCCCCTATGATAGGCAAAAATAAAAGACGGCCCCCAGTCCCCGGCAGCTCCGCTATTCCTGGTACTGGTAGCAGCCACGGTAACGGCGGAGCAGGGGGTGCTAAGAATCCCCGGCAGAGGCCCAGCTACCAACCCCCACGAAACCTGGACCTGGTAACATTCAACGCACGAACGTTGAGGACCGACGAGAAGTTGATTGAGCTGGAAGAAGTAGTAAGTAAGTTGCGCTGGGATATCATAGGATTATCAGAAGTCCGAAGAGAGGGGGAGGACACGATAATCCTAAATTCCGGCAACTTATTCTACTACCGGGAGGGAGATCAGCTATCCCAACACGGTATAGGGTTTCTCGTTCATAAGTCCCTTGTCAACAATATTGTAAAGATAGTGAGCGTTTCGAGCAGGGTGGCATACCTTATACTCAGAATCACCGAACGGTATTCGCTGAAGGTCATACAGGTATACGCCCCACACTCGAAACGCCCAGACGATGAAGTGGAGGATATGTATGACGACATTTCAAATGCCATACATGCCTCGAAAACACACTTTACAGTTGTGATGGGGGACTTCAACGCGCGGCTAGGCACGAGGAACGGCGATGAACTGAAAGTGGGGCAATTCGGCTTTGGACAGCGAAACCAAAGGGGCCAGCGTTTGGTCGACTTCATGGAGAAGGAGGGACTCTTTGCGATGAACTCTTTCTTCAAGAAACGACCGTCCAGAAAATGGACGTGGCTGCACCCCGGTGGTTACAAAAGCGAGATAGATTTCATCATGACGACCAAGAGGCAAATATTCAATGACGTCTCTGTGATCAACAGGGTCAAAACCGGCAGTGATCACCGTATGGTTAGAGGCTCATTGAATATCAACATTAAGCTGGAAAGGTCTCGTCTGATGAAATCTACTCTTCGCCCAAGTCCTGTCCAAATTCAAAACCCCGAGAGCTTTCAGTTAGAACTCCAAAATCGCTTCCAAAGCCTGGCTGAATGCGAAACAGTGGACGAGCTGAACAACGGGCTAGTGGAAATTGTCCAAGCGGTTGGGTCGGAGTTCTTTAAGACCCACCGTAAAAATAGAACCCAGAAACTCTCTGAGCACACTCTTAAACTCATGGCTGTGCGAAACGATATGAAGCTGCATTCTTCAGTGGACAGGTCGAAATACGGCGTGCTCAATAGGCAGATCTCTAAGTCTATGCGACACGATTTGCGCCTTTTTAATACAGATTGTATTAAACACGCCATAGAGCGTAATAAAGGCTCAAAAGTGTTCGCAAAAGATCTGTCTATTGGACAAAGTCAGTTGACGAAACTGAAGACCGATAGCGGCAATATCGTCTCGTCGAAGCCTGAGATTTTGGGAGAGCTCGAGAAGTTCTATGGACAACTGTACACCTCATCGCAAAGTCCTGCTCCAAGCACGGCAAGCGATGCAAGAGCCCGTCTGACCCGGCACTATACCGAAGACATCCCGGACGTCAGCCTATACGAGATCCGGACGGCCCTCAAACAGCTTAAGAACAATAAGGCACCGGGGGAGGACGGAATAACGTCAGAGCTTCTGAAAGCGGGTGGAACACCGGTACTTAAAGTCCTTCAGAAGCTATTTAATTCCGTCATCCTCGAAGGTACAACGCCTGAGGCGTGGAACAGGAGCGTGGTGGTACTGTTTTTCAAGAAAGGTGACAACACCCTCTTGAAGAATTATAGGCCCATCTTGCTGCTGAGCCATGTCTATAAGCTGTTTTCGAGAGTTGTCACTAACCGGCTCGCCCGTAGGTTTGACGACTTCCAGCCTCCCGAACAAGCCGGGTTCCGCAAAGGCTTCAGTACCGTAGATCACATCCACACGCTTCGGCAGATTATACAGAAGACCGAAGAGTATAATCGGCCACTATGTCTAGCGTTTGTGGACTACGAGAAAGCCTTCGATTCAGTCGAGACCTGGGCAGTGTTACGGTCACTACAGCGGTGCCAGATCGACTACCGGTATATCGAAGTGTTGAAGTGTTTGTACAGTAAGGCCACCATGTCTATCCGACTCCAGGACCAGAGCACAAATCCGATCCAATTGCAAAAAGGGGTGAGACAGGGAGACGTCATTTCTCCGAAACTGTTCACCTCTGCATTGGAGGATGTTTTCAAGCTTCTGCACTGGGACGGACATGGGATCAACATCAATGGCGAATACATCACTCACCTTCGATTCGCCGATGATATAGTCATAATGGCAGAATCGCTGGAGGACCTTGGTGCAATGCTCAGAGACCTCAGTACCGTCTCCCAACAGGTGGGTCTTAAAATGAATATGGGCAAGACAAATATCATGTCTAATGCTCATGTCGCACCCATACCGGTAAATGTTGGGAACGATACCATTCAAGTTGTAGATCACTATGTCTATTTGGGTCAGACGATTCAACTAGGTAGGTCCAACTTCGACAAAGAGGTCAACCGACGAATCCAACTCGGATGGGCAGCGTTTGGGAAACTTCGTCATATCTTCTCGTCGGAGATACCGCAGAGCCTCAAGACGAAAGTCTACAATCAGTGCGTGTTGCCAGTGATGACATATGGCACTGAGACTTGGTCGTTAACTATTGGCCTCATATACAAGCTCAAAGTTGCACAACGGGCTATGGAGAGAGCTATGCTAGGAGTTTCACTACGTGATAAGATCCGAAATGAGGAAATTCGTAGAAGAACCAAGGTTACCGACATAGCTCTCAGAATTAGCAAGTTGAAGTGGCAGTGGGCAGGCCATATAGCTCGCAGAACCGATAACCGTTGGGGAGTAAAGGTTCTCGAATGGCGACCACGAACCGGGCGACGCAGTGTTGGAAGGCCCCCCACCCGATGGACCGACGACATTGTGAAGGTTGCGGGAAGTCGGTGGATGGAGAAGGCTCAAGACCGTTCGTCGTGGAACTCTTTAGGGGAGGCCTATGTCCAGCAGTGGACTTCTACAGGCTGATGATGATGATGATGATGATGATGAGCCCGGTGTTTACAGTGTTTAAGTGGTTACAGTTGCCTCATGACATCAGTAACACCTGGAGCATGCTAATGCGTTGCCTGCCGAACCCCTCCCCCCCTTAAGAGCTCTGGAAACCTTACTCACCGCAGGAACACAGCACTATTTGAAACAAATAATGTTATTTGGCTGCGATCTTCTGTAAGGCGGAGATACCTTCCAGGCGGGCTCTTCGGCCCTTCTCATCCACTTACTGCCCGCCGCCTTTCGTAGGTCATCGCTCCTCCTAGCCGGGGTGCGCCTAGACGTGGTCGCCACTCAAGAACTCGTTTACCCCAACGGTTGTCGGTTCTTCGGCATATATGGCCAGCCCACTGCCACTTAAGCTTGCTAATTCTAATAATTGACGGTGTTGGGATGGTAAAGTATAAGCGTAGCGTAGCGGTGGTATTTTTTCGAGAACTTTTGCCAATAGTCCCTGTTCTATCAATCGTCATCAGTAACTCAAAGACTTTATAGCTGGCACTTAGATTGAAGCTCGGAGGATATTTGGCTGGGACGGAAATCTTCAAGCAATCAAAAATGCCGTTCGCATCTACTCATCATAATGATCTTGGCTATACATTTCCTATAGAAGTTGATCTGCCGGTTATGACATATTTAGGCGAATTTAAGCCGAATGGGAGACATGAAACGATGATATGTGTGGTTCATAGAGGATTATTAAAATCAAGAAGGATAATTTTGTTCAGTGATATACCTAATCACGCTGATGAAGTCAAACGTGACTAATAATAATTATTAGGCGTATGGTACACATGAGCACGAAAGGAGGCTCTAAGATGCGCACTTTCCTTTCGCTACACTGATTCTTTCATCAGCATGTAGGCCCCTATCATGGCTTATAACCAAGAACGAATCAGTGACACGAAGAGAAGACTGAGAAAGTTTGTGATGATGTTTGTTCAATCACGCCGTAACGGCTCAAACCTATTTCGATGAAACTAAGAAAAGATGTGAAGAAGTGTTATTTACCTAGATTTGCATACCTAATGCTAATTTTTATGTTGGTACCACGCGAGCAAAGCCTCGGGCGCAAGCTTGTACTCGAAAAATAAACATAAACGGTTGCTCAATTTGAGAATTTTAACCATAGATCAGGCTTTGCGGATGATTATGATGGAAGGAAAAACCATGAGTTAAAACATTGGTAATCGTTTCGATGTTTCAAGGAGTCTTTTGTCTAGCAATTTATGCCAAAAACTCTTATTCCATGCCCGTAATATTTTCAATGGAGGGCATATTACCGACAAATCACGATCTAGTACCGGGTAGAACTGATACTGACACATATTGCCTATAGACGGCAGACATGGGCGTGAGTCTAGTGATGGGAAGAGTCCTAAAAAGGCCTTTTTAATTTAATCTTTTTCATACTTAATTGTGCACGAAAGGAGCCTCTAAGAGGCGCAAATTAATCCTTTCAAAACAACAAAAAAAGAATTGCGAATAAAAACTGGTTTGTACGCGATCTTTTCCAAATCAATTGTTATTGGTATTTTACATCTTTATAGTTCAACCTCTGTATTCTGAGAGTTCAACGTACGAGAAGTTAGGCAGCAAGATTCCTAGTTGTTGCAAGGCAACAGGCATAGCTTCACCTAGTTTCTAAAACGTTTCAAAGTGATTTTATTGAAATAAACGCCTATTGACTTTGACTTTGACAACCTAAACAGCGGATTTTTTATAATTCTGCAATGAAAAATGAAGAATTTACTAAAGGCAAAAGGCGTTTATTTCAATAAAATCACTAGGATCACTTTGAAACATCTAAGAAACTTAGTGAAGCTACTAGCCTAGAAGAATCAGGCAACAATCTCTTACAAAAAGTTATTTTTGTATGTTATCCGGAGGCAAACAGGCTTACGGCCCACCTGATGGTAAGCGGTTACCGTCGCCTTTTGCCATCTGCAATACCTGGAGCATGGCTAATGCGTTGGCTGCCCTGGAGAAATCTTTTTGAATTCAAACAAACTTTTAACCTAGCAGAATTGCACGGTTCCGCCCAGCACATTCTTCGCTCTCCAAAAAGGTTGCAATTGAAGACACTGTAAAACCATACTTATTCCCACATAAATTGCTGACAATAACAATTCGGGTGCTATTGTCCCTTCTGATGACCTCTGAAGGGTGGCTTTGACCAATATAATGGTTCTTTACCCTCACAAAGTTACCCGTAGCACTAAGTCATTCGAAAATAGCTTCACCGTCGCAAGGAATTAAGAGTCAAGGTTGTTTTTCAATAAGTTGGTCCAAAAAAGTACCCAATGGAGTTAACAAGTATAATATTACGTTCTCCTAACGGTCTTAAAAAAAAGTTTAATTCAATAACTTTAAGTTAGAGCTTTGTTTCTATAACAAGTTTTTTACAGCAAATTGGACGTGAATTTGTACTTAAATATCTACGAGATGCTCCGATTACCTAAATAAAGACGGTCAAGTGCGAAAACTTACGCCTTGAGGCTTCTGTACCAATATACGAGGTTATAAAATCGAGATACTCAAGTTTGAAAGTAACAAACTTATATTTTGCAGCCGCTCACGTAGTTCCCTGTATGATATTAACCGCAGATAAAAGATTGTTCATAATAACAAGTAATTTGAAATTAATCCCAGATAGTAATGTATTTTCTTCACCGATTAAACATTGAATGCGTATTATTTCGCAATCGTCGGAACCCTTTTCGTCACTTTTTCCTACAAACCTCACCATCCCATTTTTGGATTAAAATAAATAAATAAATAAATATTCCGGACATATTCACACGGTCAACTGATCCCAAACTAGGCATAGCTTGTACTATGGGTACCAGAGACTGATATACATAATAGATATATATTTAACACCCAGACACAGAACAAACATCTGTGTTAGTCACAAATGTTTGTCCAGTGCGGGAATCGAACCCGCGACCTCTAGCGCAGAAGGCAGAGTTACTACCAACTGAGCTATGTGGCCAGTCAATCAATTAAAATGTCAGAAGTCCTCAATTTTAGACTTTTTCCTTTCTTTGTTGTCACTCTTAGCATACCATAATTTAGAACTGTGAGATTACTGGTTACCTAGGTTACCCTAGAAAGTTTTAACTATACAAACATTAGATACCTACTCATTGTCTATCAACCTTTTGTAGGCATTGAGATTAGAACCTTGAATTCTAATCTAACTCTTCTTCTAGCTCTGTAAGCTAAAATACCTTTATTTTTGGTACCTAATGGGACTCTATCGTCATTGAAAGACGTAGAGATAGATCGCTATGGTTATTGAAAGGGCTACGGCGTAGACCATTCGTAGCAATCGTAGGCAAATAGGCAATTGCGTAGAGAGAGTCTACGTTACAAATTAAAAAAAAAGACTTTATTTATCCCATATTCGGTAAAATAGTAATGAATGAATGAATGAAAATGCTTTATTGAACACCAATAAAAATTAAAAAAAAATACAAAACAAAACAGAAACTAAAACTAAAGACGATTTTAGCGATAAGACCGAGCAAGTGATTAATGTAGCAGTAAATCAGTTTGAAAAAAAAAACACGGTTTAAGTATACAAAGGGCCCGTACCATCCCTTACCAATTAAAAATAACAGGTTTGTTCCCGTACTACTTTTTAAATAACTAGCTTCCGCCCGTGACGTCACTCACATGGTACCCACATAAAAGGTAGCCTATATGCTATTCTTGTAAAATAACTTTATCCATTCCATGTTTCAACAAAATCAAAGATCGCAGCCAAATAACATTATTTGTTTCAAATAGTGTGGTGGTATGTGACATGCATTCGTATGCATGTGTGTGTGTAATAGGTTAAGCGACAGTATTAAACGAGTGTCAAGCGAACCAGACGTGCTTACAATTACCACCTCCACTCCCGAACAACCTCCAACACGACATGGCGACCTTGCCATGCCCAGCGCGAGAGGAGTAAATACGCGTTGGGATGGGGTTTTTTTTTGGAATTCGAAGATTTTTATAAAAAGTAAAAATGTGTCGAGCTACAGTGGAAAAGGAAGAGGTTTTTCAGAATGCAGCAGCAGGAAATGATGCTATACTGAAGAATATTGGAGGACGCGTGGATAACCTTCATACCATGTTGATCGTGTTGGTTATCATCATCGGTGTGATAGTACTATTTTTCTTGTGGAAAATGTACAGCAGCTGCCATCGGAAGCTGGTACAGAAGGAAATCGGGCAGCATACCATGCGGCGCATCAGGTCATCCTTTGGTCGTGGGCGACGCGCAGATGATCCTGAACCCCAATAAGTGCGTAAATGCGGAAAGTGCGTAAATAAAGTGCGTAAAGTGCTAAAAGTGTTACGTGAAAAATGAAATTAAACGTGCAGTGAAATGAATGACTATCAATGGAAAGACTAAATACTATTTATGAGACAATTCAAAGTTTATGCGAGAATATAAGGAAATTAGGTCCAAAACGGCGCGACGAAAAATTAGGTCAGCAAAAATTTCAAGAGGCGGATGATTTATATTATGAGTATATGCTGTTGATGAAAAATGTAAGTATAGGTAATGAAGTGTTAAAGTTAGATACGTCTGGATGTACTTTAGAATTATTGTCAAGTAAAATAGAGAGTATCTATAGCAAAATCTTGGATTATAAAGTGGTTAAAGAAATTGAAGAAAATACTACGTCTGAAATAGAGGTAAAAGATACGTCTGAGATAGTGGTAAAAGTTACGTCTGAAGTAGAGGTAAAAGGTGAACAAGAAACGTCGTGTAAAATGGAAAGTTTTAATTTAAAAACGGCGAGTACTTTGATTCCATTTATGGATGGAAAGGAAGAGACGTTAGAACGGATTATAGAAGGAATAGAGATGTATGAGAGTTGTTTGAAAGGTGAAGAAAATAAGAAATTGCTAATTTCATTCGTGATAAAAACACGTCTTTCAAAAACAGCAAAGCTTAAATTAAAAAGCAATTATTTGACTGTTACAGACTTGATCGAAGATATAAAGACTTGTCTTCTCACAAAGAAATCAGCAAGTTCTTTGTTGGCACAAATAAATAATTTGTCCCAAAATAATCTATCTATTGCAGAGTATGGAGAAAAATTAGAAGATCTGTTTATAGGTCTGACGGTAGCGCAAGCCAACGGAAACCAGACTGCAAGTCAAATATTGAGCCCTATAAATGAAAAATTGGTAATTAAAAGGTTTTCAGATGGGTTGCGTAACCGGCGACTGAGTACGATTTTAGCAGCTAGGGACTACAGCGAGCTGAAGGACGCAGTACGTGCAGCCGAGGATGAGGAGCTAGCACGCCCTGGGTCTTCAGGCCAAGATGCAGTGTTCTCGTATTCACGAGGTAAGAACCCTAGGTACAATCGGGGTCGTGGTAACTACTATCGCGGGAATTCTACTCAGTACCGTGGTAACAATACGGCTCCACGCCAAAAGAGTCAAGGACCCGTGCAACGTGGATACAACCGTGGTTGGTATAACCAGCACCGTGGTTACTCAAAGCCGACGGCAAGAGGATACTATAGAGGTAACAGAGGTCAAAGAGGTAGTCAGAGGAACAACATGTACCTCGCGACCGAGACAAAAGAAGAAAAAGAAAAAGAAGCAGAAATTAATCTAGGTGAGTTTTTTCGGACTTACTAGCTATATTATGACGTGCGAAAGTTTAGATTTCATTTATTTTTATTTCCGAAACCAAAAACTAAAATTTTTGATCGATACAGGTGCATCTATTTCTATAATTAGCAGTAATTTAATTGTATAAATCTAAACCAAATTAGGAAAGGGGTGGCATAAAAATCAAAGATTCAACCCTTTTGAGTAGAAGCCGCTTTATTACGAAACTGCACTGAAGTGACACAGGAGGCAAAACGCTTCGATAGCGCGATCTAGAAACTAGTTAAGTTTAGCAGCGCCATCTAGTTCTAAATCGAGTAAACCTTTTTCACAATAATACTTCGGGTTTCGCATAGGCTCTTGCTAAACCAAAATACCTAAATTACATTAAACATGCCGCCCTCCAAGAACGTTATTGAGCGTTCTTAATACATACCGCCCACCATCAGGGCTACAGGGCATTCGAAGCATGATCTTACAACTAAAATGGACTGTAACATTCTAAACTTAATGTAAACTTAGTGCTTCATAGCATCATAAAAAATAAACTTAACAAATCAGTCTGTAACCGGCAAAATACACAATTTTGAAATGGGTCTCTTTAAGAGAGCTTGACCACACTTCAAGGTTACAACTCTAGTAACCTGGTCTGATCCAGGGTGCCTAGCTACCACTCTGCCTAACATCCAGCGAGCTGGAGGGAGATTGTCCTCCTTGACCAAAACAATATCGCCAATTTTAGGCTCTGGAGTCAACTTAGACCACTTGTACCTCTGCAAACAATGGACTAAGTACTCGTTGGACCACCTTCGCCAGAAATCCTGAACCATTTTCTGAGTCATCTGCCAGCGTCTCAAAGAGCTTATATTGCTTTCCTCGTAGTTACGTTCGGGTATGATCACTAAAGGTTCGCCAATTAGAAAATGGCCTGGAGTTAACGGTGCCGGGTCCGTGTGATTATCAGGTAGCATCGACAATGGCCTAGAGTTAAGACACGCCTCTATCTGAATGAGAACAGTTGCCAACTCTTCATACGTGAGCGTGGAGTCACCTATGACTCGTTTTAGATGAAACTTTGTAGCCTTAACACCTGCTTCCCACAGCCCTCCAAAGTTTGGCGCATGGGCTGGGATGAAGTGCCAGGAGACGCTACTGCTATTTAACCATTCTCGTATCTCAAGGGCCACTGATGATTGTTCAGCGGTGACGAGCTTGAGAAGTTCCTTGGAAGCTCCCACAAAGTTCGTCCCGTTGTCGCTCCACATATCACTCACGTGGCCTCTTCGGGCCACAAATCTTTTGAAGCCTGCTATAAATCCTTCAGCAGTAAGATCGCTGATGACTTCCAAATGTATGGCTTTGGTTGCCATACATACAAAAATACTTATGTATCCTTTGTAGGATTTATTCCCTCGTCCTTTTGACATGCGGATATTCATGGGGCCGGCGAAATCGACACCACTGTGAAGAAATGGCCTTGCCGGTGTGACTCTACAGGATGGTAATTGTCCCATGAATGGAGGTTTTGCTTTCGCTGCGTGTCTAACACAAACAACACATTTGCGTACATGCATTTTGACAAGGCTTTTAGCTGATACTATCCAGTATTTGGTGCGCAAATGGTTTAGCATTAGAGTTGGACCTCCATGTAATGTCTTCCTATGGGCTTCGTCAATAACCAAGTCCGTAAAATGACTCTTATGAGGAAGAATTATGGGATGTTTAGTGTCTTCGGGAAGATTGGAGTTGTGAATCCTACCACCCACTCTCATAATCTTCTTATCATCAAGAAAAGGACTTAAAGGTTTCAACTTTGGTTGACTATCTCCTAGTTCTGTTTGCCCTAACCTAATACATACTTCTAAAGCCTCACTGAGTTCACAGGCTGTAAGGTAAGGTTCTAATTTACGATTCCTTTTGTAAGTCAGGAACCTTCTACAGTAAGCCACTACACGCACTAATCTTTGCAAAGTTGAGAATCTTGTCCACAGATTGTGCTCAGTTGATGACGCCTCACTACCTGCCACCAGATGAACCTTTATCTTCCTTTGCTCCAACTCAGTGGAGGACTTCGGTCTCTGGTAAATAATTTTGGATTCTTTTAACCACGATGGGCCTTGCAACCACATATTGTTTTCTGCCAGCTCTAAAGGTGTACAACCTCTGGATCCAATATCTGCAGGATTTTGAGCTGACTGAACATGAGACCACTGTGTGTTGTCCAACTTAGACAGAATATCAGAAGTTCTGTTGCCAATAAACGTCGACCATCGACTAGGGTGACTACTGAGCCAAGCCAACACAATAGTTGAATCAGTCCAACCGTGAATATTGCTACGCTCAATGCCTAATAGGTTAGCTACATCTGTGATCAACTTAGCCAACAGAACTGCCCCCATCAATTCCAGGCGAGGAACTGAGACTTGCATCGTTGGAGCGACCTTTGTCTTCGCCGCAACAAGGTTAACATGAACGTTACCGTCTACATCAATAGTCCTTAAGTAGACTACTGCAGCGTATGCGGTAATAGAAGCGTCGCAAAATCCTTGAAGCTCTATACAGGGATCATCAGTCTTAGCTTCCAGCCACCGAGGAATACTTATCTTGCTAATGTTTATAAGCTCTGACTGATAAGTAAGCCATTCCTGAAGCAACTCATCTGGTAGCTCATCGTCCCAACCAACTCCAGCTAACCACAACTTCTGGATCATTACCTTGGCGACAACCACACAGGGTGCCACCCATCCTAAAGGATCGAAGAGACGTGAGATGTTCGAAATTACCTTCCTCTTAGTGATGGGATTCTCCAAAACTGGAAGTTGTACGGTGTAATGGAAAGCATCAGATACCTTATCCCACGACAGTCCTAACACCTTTACTATCTCATCCATTTTTATAGCGACCTTGCCTTCACCATCTCCTTGTCTATCCATCACTATCTCAGCTAAATCCTTATTGTTTGTGACCCATTTCTGCAATTCAAATCCTCCTTTACTCAACATTTTCTTCATGTTTTCATAAATCCCTTTACCTTCTTCTACTGTCTGGCATCCAGTCAGTAGGTCATCCACGTAAAAGTCTGATTTCACCTTTTCCGCTATGTCAGGGCACTCTTTTCCTTCATCTGTTGCAACTTGCTGCAATGATTTTATTGCTAAATATGGAGCCGGTGCCGTGCCAAATGTTACTCTAACTAACTTGTATTCTTCTGTTTCAGCTTCCGGATCGTCTCTCCACAACAGCCTTTGGAATTCAGCGTCATCCTCTGCAACGGCCACTTGACGGTACATTTTGATGATATCTGCGCTCAGACATATGGGATGCATACGCCACCTTATGATGATATGACGTAAATCCTGTTGCAGCGTAGGACCAATCATCAATGTATCGTTGAGGGACACTCCATTTTTTCCCTTGCACGAAGCATCGAACACTACCCTGACCTTGGTCGTGGTTTTATCTTCGCGTATGACGGCATGATGCGGTAAATACACCGCATCTGCTTTGTTGCAATCCTCGCCAGTCATACGTACCATGTGTCCAAGGTCCAAGTATTCATGTATGACTTCCGAATATCTTGCCTTGATTTCAGGATTCTTCTTGAAACGATTTTCAAGAAGATGAAATCTTTTAAGCGCGATTTCTCTGGAGTTCCCATATTTACACTGAGGATCGTCCTCGCGAAACGGCAGACGCACGATGTATCGTCCAGTTGCATCTCGTTGAGTTGTTTGGCTATAAAATTCTTCACAGCGCTGCTCTTCTTCAGTGAGAATTTTGCTGCTGACGCAGTCCGATTCAATTTGCCAAAATTTCTTCAGCAACTCATCGACACAAGAATGCATACTTACCACAACATTGTGATGACACTGTTGATCGACATCAACCTCATCTATTGGTGAGTTGTGTGTGGGTCCTGACAAGATCCATCCTAATGCAGTATACTGAGCTGTTGGTGTGCCATTAGGACCATTGATCAATCCTTCTCTGATTATCTTACCATACACGTCTGCACCAAGTAAAATATCGATTTTGCTGGGTGTGTGGAATTGTGGATCAGCGAGAGTGATATCTGCCAACTCAGGCCATTCTACATATTCTACTTTCTCTGATGGGAGGAGACTAGTGATTGCCTTTAACACGTGTGCACGCACTTGCAGTTGGAAGCTGGGATCATGACGAGATTGAATATTCATCCGTACCATGTACTTAGAAGCTAAATTGCTTGGACCGCCGCCCAAGCCCGAGATACTACTTCTACTAAGCACCTTACGGAGTCCCAGCATTTGTACTGCTGATTCTGTTACAAAAGACGCTTGCGAGCCTTGATCAACAAGTGCTCTAAGCAGCCGAACGCATCCATGATCTGCTTGCGCGCCTACAACCGCAGTTGCTAACAGAATCTGGTTTGTATTTCCTTGATTCTGGGAAAAATGTGCTTTCACATTTGAAGATGATTCGTCCAACGACGCCTTAACCTTTGATACCGCTGACTTGACTTCTACCTCCAAATCCCCCTTTTTTGGGTTTGACTTTTGGCTCGGGTGTAGCAACGAGTGATGCTTATGCTTACATATGTGACACCTAGCATTTACTCGACACATGTAGGCAGAGTGGTTTCTACCTAAACAATTAAAACATATTTTATTCGTTTGAACAAAACTGTGCCGTTGATCGTAGTCTATTTTGGAAAACTCCTTACAATTTGCCATTTTGTGATCATTGTTTTTACAATATGGACAACAAAGCTTTGCCGCAGCATCGGAATCGCTTGTCATTGCGTGCATGACTTTGGGCTTAGAGTTTGAAGAATTTGGCTTCGACTTCTGTTTAGGATCCAGAAACTCAAGAGATCGAAATCGTGACTCTAGAAATTCGCGTAATTGATTTAAAGTAGGCAATTCATCCGAAGTACTTATTTTAAATTCCCAATCTTTACGAGAATCAGAATCTAGTTTGGAACAAATCGTGTAAATTACTATTGTATCCCAAGAGTCTACATTTATTCCCAAATTCCTCAAGCCATTCAATGTATCGTTCATCACATCCAACATGTCCTTAATTGCACTGCAAGACTCGGTGCCGATACTCGGTTGACTCATAAAACGCTTCAATAGACAGTTTGCTAAATATTTCTTGTTGTTATATCTATTGTTAAGTGTTAGCCAAGATTCTTGATAATTGGCAGCTGTTATTGGCACGTGCCTTAACAATTGTTCAGCTTCTCCCGTGAGATGACCCTTTAAATAGTGCATCTTCTGCACTTCATCAATTGAAGCGTTGTTATGGATCAATGACACATATAAATCCTTGAATGTAGTCCATTCGCTATAAGAACCAGAAAAACTTGGTATTGAGATTTTAGGCAACCTTACATTTGGTTCTCCCTTTGGTGCAGCCTTTGAGATAGAATAACTGGTTGTTTTTTCTTTGAACAGCCCTAAAATTTCTCTTATTTCTGATTTGTACTCAATATACATCTCCTCAACACTTTCATATATATTTTCCTTTATGTAATTGGTGTCATCTATATCTGCCTCACTCGCTAAAATATTTCCATGTGTATCCGAAAACAATTTCCACGTCTGTTCCAAAGAGTCCAATCGCGTTAACAAGTAAGACTCCTTAGAGAGGCGTTCCTTTGGAGATTTCTTAAAATTATTATACGCCCTTTCAATGATCGACTTGTAGCCTAGTTGTCTTTTAATTAAAGCTGACATTTTATCAAAATCTTACAAGAAACTACACAAATAAAAGTCTTTTACTTAACAGATTTTAAATTAAAATAATGTGGCACCAAATACAAATCAAACAAAACATACAATAGAAAACACACGCGTCAAAGAAAATCACCAACTAGAAGTTCACCAAAATTCAACAAATTTTTACAAGTGTTTAAGACTTAAATATTCCCGAGCGAAATCGGGCATAGGTTCCCCGTCGGATCACCTATTGCGAAACTATTGTAACATGCACACTGCAAATTTGCTAAGTCCAAGAAAAGTTCTTAAAATTTTACAAGTGTTTTAAAACTTTAACAATCGCACTGAAATTGGGCATAGGTTCCCCGTCGGATCACTTTTTGCAAAACTATTCTAAGTCCTAATTAAACATGCACAATAATTTTTAAAGTCCAAATAATCTTCAAATTTTTCTAAGTGTCAAATAAATTCTTGATCGTTAAACTGAACTGAGCTTTCTTTGAACGAAATAGATCACAAAATGTACTCACAATTTTTCACAGGCAAACCACTTGTCACAACTGTAGATTCCTCGCGCCAAATGACGTCACTGCTACGCCTCCTCGTCACTCCTTCCTGTGACGGCACCGTTCCGCGTCTTCCCACGTCACGGTTGGTTGTGACGTCACGTCGCTCGCAGGCACACCTTTGCTCCGCCTCGGTTAACTGCAGCCGGCGCACACGCACCACACTCAACCACCCGACACGGCTCCTTGTACCAGAACCGTTCGGTGCGCACCTTCAGAGGATAGCCCTCTGCTTTCCAGTGCGTTCGCAGCAAAAGCCAAAAATTTCAAAAATATCCGAATCGGTAGGACCATGTATAAATCTAAACCAAATTAGGAAAGGGGTGGCATAAAAATCAAAGATTCAACCCTTTTGAGTAGAAGCCGCTTTATTACGAAACTGCACTGAAGTGACACAGGAGGCAAAACGCTTCGATAGCGCGATCTAGAAACTAGTTAAGTTTAGCAGCGCCATCTAGTTCTAAATCGAGTAAACCTTTTTCACAATAATACTTCGGGTTTCGCATAGGCTCTTGCTAAACCAAAATACCTAAATTACATTAAACAATCATATTAAAACTTATAGTGATAAAACAATTATAAAAGGAATCGGTGGCAAAGTCCAGGCAAATAGCTTCGCATACATTCCATTGCAATTAGAGAACGGTGTAGAGTTTCGCCACAAGTTATATCTATTCGATATCGTTCCATGCGATACCGACGGAATCATTGGGCTAGACTTTCTGAGAAATTATCATACCAACAAATAAGCTTACCTTGCGATTATATAATGAAGAATATAGCATTGAAATACAGAAGCGGCAAAATGAATGTGTAGATTCAGAGGGTTATTTAATTATCCCGAGTCGAAGTGAGTCAGTACACTATTTAGACATAAATAAGAACATCTATAAGGATTGCGTATTATATACAAAACAATTAAACGAGCATTTATTTTTGGCAGGAAGCATAGTTCAGCCAAGAAGGGGTAAAATTCCAGTAAAAATTTTAAATACAAGCGAGAAATCAATAAAAATAGAAAGAAAAAATTTAATTAAAAATAATGATTTGGATTATTTAGAAAACTATAATGTATGTTTATTTAATCAAACTCAAAATGGGGTAGAACGAGTAAAAAAATTGCTATCGAAACTAAAATTATCACATTTAAACTCGAATGATAAAAAACAAATCGAAATTATATGCGCAAAATATGCAGACATTTTTTTCTTGGAAGGAGATAGGTTAGGTACTTCGAACGTCGTGGAACAATCCATAGCGTTGAAACCTAATACGAAGCCTGTGTATGTCAAACCTTATCGGTTGCCACAGTCTTCGAAGCCAGAGATTAGTAAACAGGTTGAGAAAATGTTAAAGGATGATATTATAGAACCTACGAGCAGTGAGTGGAATAGTCCTATTCTTCTAGTACCCAAAAAATCAGATGGTCAGAAAAAATGGCGTTTAGTTATAGACTATAGAAAAGTCAATGATTCGATTCAAGATGATAAATTTCCCTTACCAAACCTTACTGAAATATTAGACTCTCTTTCAGGTAGTATTTGTTTCAGTCATTTAGATCTTCAACAAGGATTTTATCAAGTTAATTTGAAACCAGAGAGTAGGGATATTACTAGTTTTTCGACAAGTTCAGGTCAATTTCGTATGAAACGTTTACCAATGGGTCTAAAAATATCACCCAGTGCGTTTTCTAGAGTAATGTCTATAGCAATGTCAGGTCTAACATTCGAAAAATGTTTCGTTTACTGCGATGATTTAATTGTATTTGGAAGGACAGCAGAGATACATAATAAAAATCTAATGGATATTTTTGAACGACTTAGGAAAATGAACCTTAAGCTATATCCAGTTAAGTGCGATTTTATGAAAACACAGCTACTTTATTTAGGTCACGTGGTATCAGCTGAAGGCGTTTTACCAGATCCAGAAAAAATTACGGTATTGAAAAATTATCCTGTACCAAAAAGTGCAGAGGAGGTGAGACGATTCGTAGCTTTTTGTAATTATTATAGAAAGTTTATTCCTTCATTTGCGGAAATAACGGTACCATTAAATAAATTATGTCGGAAAAACGAAAATTTTGTATGGTCATATGAATGTCAAAAATGTTTTGAAAATCTCAAAAATAAATTAATTAGTCCACCAATTTTGCAATATCCAGATTTTTCTGAGGAAAACGAGTTCATCCTTCAAACGGATGCTTCGGGCATAGCAGTAGGATCAGTTTTATGCAACAAAGATCTACGTCCTGTAGCATACGCCAGTAGGTCACTAAATAAAGCAGAGTTAAATTATCCTACAATACAAAAAGAACTTTTAGCAGTAGTGTGGAGTATAAAGTATTTTAGACCATATTTGTATGGGCGAAGGTTCACTATAATGACGGATCATAAACCTCTTATCTATCTATTTAGCATGAAAGATCCATCTACAAGACTCTTAAAGTTCAGATTGTTATTAGAAGAATACGATTTCGATATTAAATATATAAAAGGCACTGATAACGTAGTAGCCGATGCTTTGAGTAGGGTGACCATAAGTTCAGATGAATTGAAGACGATGAATGAAAAAGTGATAGCTATGGTAATGACTAGAGCACAAAAAGCGAGATTAGATTCACAAAGTAAGGAACAGGATAGTAGTTCTCTTAATATAACTTCAGAACCGAGGTTTGGCCAACCAAGGGTAGCAGAGATATTAAGAAAACCAAGTGAAGCTGTAGAGTTGATGTTTATAAAAGAGAAAGATCTAATTAAGAAAAATGTGCACTATAAAAAAGAATGTTTAGCTTTTGTAAAAGAGGAATCTACTCTATTTATCAATCTCAATTATATGTCGCATCGCCGAATTTGCGAATTTATTGAGTAATTGTTGTAATGAAATAAATATTAAAGAACTATGCATAGTAAAAGATGAGAAAAATATTGAATTTATTAAAGAATTAGTCGACGAAATAAAAAGTAGAGAAAAGTGGTCCGGACCACAGGTAAATATTCTTAGAGGAATAAAAAGAGTCCTAGAAAATGACGAAAAAACATACATACTACATGACTATCATTTGCTGCCTACGAGCGGGCATGCAGGCGTTCGACGTATGATAAACAATATCAAAGGTAAGTACTTTTGGCCAGGCATGGAGAACGACGTACGGAATTATGTTGCTAAGTGTCACAGATGCCAAACAAGTAAGTATGTTAGAAATGTAGTAGAACCAATGGTGATAACTACAACGGCAACGAGTGCTTTCCAAAAGGTATATTTAGATTTAGTGGGCCCCCTAGATAAGGATTTAGATGGTAATGTTTATATTTTAAGTCTACAGTGTGAGCTGAGTAAATACGTTGAGGCATATCCATTACAGAGAAAAGACACGGTGAGCGTAGCGAGATCCTTCGTAAATAACTTTGTACTTAGGTATGGTTTACCTACAACCATCGCTACTGATCGAGGTACGGAATTTATGTCAGAAACTATGACGGAAGTATGTAAACTACTACAGATAGAGAAGGTAAATTCCACAGCGTATCATCATCAGTCAATAGGTGCTTTGGAAAACACCCACAAGCACCTAGCAGCGTTTTTACGAACTCAGTGTGACGGGCACTCTGAAACATGGAGCCAATGGCTGCAGTTTTGGTGTTTTTCGTATAACAACACCGTGCACACGGAAACTAAGTACTCACCGTATGAATTAGTATTCGGAAAATCATGCAATTTACCTAGTAATTTAACTAGTAACGTAGTAGAGCCACTCTATAATCCTGATAATTATGCTTTAGAACTTAAGTATAGGTTACAGTTAGCGAATAAAGAAGTTAGAAATAATTTAATTTTAGGAAAAATGAATAGAAAATTAGTATATGACAAAAAGTGTAATCCGGTTAGTTATGAAACAGGAGATTTAGTTTTAATAAAAAATGAAACTGGTAGAAAATTGGATAAGTTGTATGAAGGACCTTATAAAGTGTTGAGTAAAAATGAACCTAATGTTACTGTTCTTAAAGGTGATAAACCAGAAACTGTTCATAAAAACAGAACAAAAAGATATGTGTCATAACTAGGTAGATAAAAATTGTTTATGTTTAAGTTTAGAGGTACGTACTACGTACTTCCCTATCTACATTGTTTTAGTTAAGCGATCATAAAATGTGTTTTGTTTGAGAAAGTTTTTAGAAATAAGACAAGATTTTGTTTCGTAATAAAACCTATGTTTTATTTCCATAAATAATTGTGTACTAATTAGTTTTATATAAAAAAAAAAAAAATTACTGATATTTTTTTTTTTTCAAAACAACCCCGTTGATGTTGTGGTATGTGACATGCATTCGTATGCATGTGTGTGTGTAATAGGTTAAGCGACAGTATTAAACGAGTGTCAAGCGAACCAGACGTGTTTACAATTACCACCTCCACTCCCGAACAACCTCCAACACGACATAGTGTTGTGTTCCTGCGGTGAGTAAGGTTGCCAGAGCTCTATAGGGGGGTTCGGGGTCGGCAACGCGTGCGTGATGCCTCTGGTATTGCAAGCGCTCATAGGCTACGGTAACCGCTTACCATCACCTGGGCCGTAAGCTTGGATGCCACATCTGTTGTATAAAAAATAAAAAAAAAATCGGTTGAGCCGTTACGGCGTGATTGAACAACAAACATCCAAACATCTTCACAAACTTTCGCATTTATAATATTATAGTAGGAAGTAGGATTATTGAACGTATTAGAAGTTCGACATCAAAATCGCTACATAAAACATGTGAATATAGTGATTTGAACTTATTTGATACCAAAACACTACTAACATAGACTAAGAAAACTTTGTGACTAACATATTATTTGTTTTTTTTTGTTGTCTGAAATAAATGAATTTTAATTTAATTTTTAATTAATTAAAAAAAAAAAAAAAACAGCTCCTTTTGCGTAGTTTTAGGTATTCAATGAAAAATATTTATTCCCATATACTTTATTGCCAATTGTATGTAGAATAAGCCAATTTCGGGATAGTTTACATTATTAAGAACCACCTTGTATAATCGCGTTTCTTGTGTGGCTTTTTAATACAATACAATACAATAACTTTATTTCAGGCAACAATAGAATAAAAAACAGATGGAATTTTTCTTATCCTACGGCCCATATAGATATATACCTTAAAGACTAACATACATAATAATAAACACAATTAATTGCCACGTAGAAACTGCGACGTGGGACGCGAATTGTCATTGGCAGTAGGTATCCGGCCGCGGAAGCGACGGAACACAACACCCTTCGGCCAGAGATCTTCTTTTAGGTAGGTCGAAAGATGTTCGGTCGGTACCCTCACCACAAAGGAGTTGAAACTGACTCTGTGGCGGGACTCCAACCGTTCGACCCTCAAGCTGATCTTGGTCTTCACGCGCAAGTACTCCGCCACATCCTCCGACTTGACGGTATAATGCACGCGAGACACGTAGAGCTGCGTCGTCGGCACCTCAGAACGCAGCAGAAGATTCTGGCTTAGCGGTGCGGTACCGCACTTGTTCTGACTGGTGGGCTTCTTCTTCTTCTTCCTTTCTACTTTGATGAAGCCCTCCTTGTCTACTAAAGTTTAAGTTTACTTGTTAATAAAGGCTACTATTGCCACTTGTTGAAAGATTCAACGAAATCTTCAAAGGATAATTTAAACCAGCCTGAAATATAAATTGAGGTAGATACCTATGTACTTACTTCAATTTCGTTCCTGGCTTTCCAATAATTTTAATATTCAAAGTTCTTCAGCCGGCTCTCATCAGTAAACTTCGTTCACGGGCATTATAAGTTTTGCAAAATTTCCATTAGCGTTTTTGATGGCAGCTCAGAATAGTCTTTCCGGTAAAATTACAATTTCTGGAACCTTTGTGCTGCTAATTTAGGACCCTTAGCTTTGTTATCGGAACATAACAAATTCATTTTTTAAATTACTAGCTTCCTCCCGCGGTTTTGCTCACGTGGTACCTACATAAAAGTAGTCTATATGCTATTCTAGGTAAAGATCTTTATTTATTCCAAGTTTCAACGAAATCGGTTCGGCCGTTATGGCGTGATTGAACAACAAACATCCTCACAAACTTTCGCACTTATAATATTAGTAGGATAGTATGGATTTTCAATCATCATCATCATCATTTCAGCCGTTCGACGTCCACTGCTGAGCATGGCCTACCCCACAGACAGAGCAAATTCCTTATCATGTGGGGGGATATGCCCATACTCACCACGCTGGGCATGCGGGTTGGCGAGCGCAGTTAGAGCTATCGTTGTTAAAATGAGGGACGCTGCTGCCCATCCCCTAGCTTTTTTCCCTTAGTCGCCTCTTACGACATCCGCGGGAAGGTAGATATTGAGAGGCCTATCCTTCAGCCGGGGCCACCACGGCCAACAAAAACCAAATATTTTCAATAAAAACTAATAAAAACCCATCTCTACGGTTGTGAATTTGCAATACATAACACTTATATACTTGTACAAGGAATTATCAAATACTGATCACTATACATATATATATATAATAATAAATGTACGAACAAGCCCTATTGTATCCCATAAGGTAGTTTTCTTCGAAAACCAGGGCATCATCTCAGGTGGCAAACAAATGAATTTCAATGGCGGACCCGCACTGGAACGAAATCGCGTTATAATATCTTTTTACGATATCGTTAAAGGGACTTCTAAAGGTTCTCACCTCGATCATTATTTCTGGCGCAAAGTGTAAGAGGCAGCAGTGATCTAGAATAGTAGATTATTCACCAATGGGTATAAGGACAGCGCCATATTGAATACGTAAAAATAGTTAGATACCAGTCACTACGTTATTGTACACCCGAAATCTTTGCAGATCATGCAAACATTTGTCCCGCAGCGGTATTCAAAGCCCCACCCCGGGCTTCCTAGACAGGCACTCGCCCGCTCGGTCACCGAGGTCATAATATGAATGTTTTATGCAGAAGTCCGCAACAAGTTCTCTATTTCCTTTAAAATTAATAAAAAAAAAAGGTTTTATTTCAGATAGTAATTAGTCCATCCATATGGTTACGACAAAATACAATTACGACACATTTTGAAAGTCACAACATCATCATCTCCCTGCCTTTATCCTACTTGACGTGGGGTCGGCACAACATGTTTTTCTCCTCCACTCCCCTCTATCAGCCATGTCAGTATTCCCTCCTTTCTTACTCATGTCGTCTTTAACACAATCTATCCACCTTTTCGTTGGTCTACCTCTTCCCTTATATCCTTCCACATTCATTTTTACTACTCTTCTAGTCACATGACATTCTTTCCTCCACATGACATGCCCATACCACGCTAACCTTTTGCTCTTCAACTTCTCAGTCACTGGCGCTACTTTTAAAATAATATAGAATTAGAAAAACTAATAACCAGTGATCGGAATTATTAATTGGACTGACCTCATAGCTCAGTTGGTAGTAACTCTGCCTTCTGCGCTAGAGGTTGCGGGTTCGATTCCCGCACAGGACAAACATTTGTGTGATGAATTCAGATGTTTGTTCTGTGTCTGGGTGTTAAATATTTATCTATTATTATGTATATCAGTCTCTGGTACCCATAGTACAGGCTATGCCTAGTTTGGGATCAGTTGACCGTGTTTAATAAAAAAAAAAAACATAATAATATGGGAGCTAAAATACCTACAAGTGTGGCAAGTGGAGACGCCACTTGCCTCTGTTATTTTTCGAGCAGTAGGTAAAACATATTTTGTCCTAAGAGCTAAAATAGCTCTTAGGACAAAATATGTTTAAGGCCCAATTGTCTCGGTTGTCGGGTCATTACTAAAGTAAATCTAAAATGAATTCGGTAAAACTAATTTTCTGTTTTTGTTTTCAAAATACAGCAGGTAGGTACGACCCGCATTATATAAAAAAAAATCAGTCACAATATTATTAACATTAATATTAAATGTACTTGCTTACTGTGATAATTATTCCAATTTTCGACCCAATTGGGCCAATTGTTGTGGTAAGGAAGTCCTGAGGTGGCAAACAAGCATACGGCCCACCTGTTGGTAAGCGGTTACCGTAGCCTATGAGCGCTTGCAATACCAGAGGCATCACGCACGCGTTGCCGACCCCGAACCCCCCTCCCCCTAAAGAGCTCTGGCAACCTTACTCACCGCAGGAACACAACACTATTTGAAACAAATAATGTTATTTGGCTGCGATCTTCTGTAAGGCGGAGGTACCTCATCAGGCGGGCTGCTCTAGTCTCCACTTTTTTTGCCTCTGTTCTTGAACTTTAGGTATTATGGGAGCTTAACTCCCATAATTCCGATCACTGCTAATAATAGAAAACAAACATAATACAGAACTTACTCCTTTGACTTAAAGCCCTCTTGTTGTGCTATTTAACATTAAATTTTAATAAAGCCGACTTTATTTAATTCGTATTTATCTGTTTTATCATCGTAAAAGTTTATAGTCATAGCCAAGCCTGTTTATGAGCCGAAAAGTTTCAACGACTTTTAAAAAGTAAGCCTTTACTAGACGTTACGATACCAATCGTTAATACCTAGCTACTTATGGCATTGTTGAAAAGATGGTGAACCATTGGATTTTAATATACTACGGAGGGTTATGTGGTAAGCAGTCTATGTGAAGTGTATGCCTTACACCACGCTGGTTCCTAGCAGGACAACTACCTCGCTGTTAACATAACACATATAATATCTCACAGTGAATTCCCGCGCGCCTGCTCGTGCCGGCTTGACCACAGACTGACTGACTCCCAGAGAGTATGTATCCATCTCTCCATCGGAGACAGCATAAGTTAAGGAATGCAGGTATCCTTAAATACTAGTCACTACACTATGTATGTAACATCTTCATCATTTCAGCCGTAGGACGTCCACTGCTGAAAACAGGCCTCCCCCATAAATTTCCAGCGCAAGTAACCTACTTTTTTTATGAAAAATTTGTTGCTTTTTTGCTATATTTTGCTTAAATTGATATAATATCCCCTTTCCGTGATAGTATTATATAATAAATCATCATGTATAGGATATAACGCTATAAAACATTTTTTTATCAATCCCAAGCAAAAATACTTAAGTGTAATACTTACCTACTATGCGTAGGCCAATCTGTCTACACCCAAAAACAAATAAACCAATAATTGTTCAAAAGCAAATTCGTTACACGAGAATTACATTAGCAACCTAACTACACGCCAAACTAATACAAACACAAGTTTTTAAGAAACGGTGTCCGTCACAAGACTGCTGCTATGTAGCGGAGATAGCAATTTTTTTTTATGTTATACGGAGTCAAACAGGTTTACGGCCCTCCTGATGGTAAGTGGTTACCGTCGCCTATTACAATACAATACAATAACTTTATTTCAGGCAACAATAGAATAAAAAACAGATGGATTTTTTCTTATCCTACGGCCCATATAGATATATACCTTAAAGACTAACATACATAGTAATAAACACAATTAATTGCCACGTAGAAACTGCGACGTGTGACGCGAATTGTCATTGGCAGTAGGTATCCGCCCGCGGAAGCGACGGAACACAAAACCCTTCGGCCAGAGATCTTCTTTTAGGTAGGTCGAAAGATGTTCGGTCGGTACCCTCACCACAAAGGAGTTGAAACTGACTCTGTGGCCTATTGACATCAGTAACACCTGGAGCATTGCTAATGCATTGCCTGCCGAACCCCTCCCCCCTAAAGAGCTCTGGCAACCTTACTAACTGCAGGAACACAACACTATTTGAAACAAATAATGTTATTTGGCTACGATCTTCTGTAAGGCGGAGGTAACTCCCAGGCGGGCTGCTCCAATTTAGAGCGAGAAAATCTTGCTGTGCCCTACCTCCTCCAATATATCCTAGAATAGATGTAATTAGGTTGAAGAAACTTTAGTTTCAATTTTGATGATTTAACGGATGCAACGGTATTCGTTTCTTGGAAACTGAGGCTTAAAAAGATAGATACTTAAACTTAAGAACTGTACAATGAAACTTAGTAATTCACGCTTAATGCTTGAGAGGGATCAATTTATTCCATTTGGGTCGAAATTACCCGATAACTTGCAAACAAGGTCCCCGGCTGAAGAATAGGCCCCGCCACGTCTACCTACCCGTGTATGTCGTAAGAGGCGACTAAGCGTAAAAGCTAGGCGATGAGAAGCAGAGTCCCCTATTTCAACAATGATAGCTGTAACTACGCTCGCCAACCCGCGTTGTGAGTATGGTCATTTTCCCCACATGATAGGAAGTCGCTCTGGAAATCTATGGGGGAGGCCTATGTTCAGCAGAGGACATCCTACGGCTAAAATGATAAATTTAATGCAAACAACCACGGTGGCGACACAAGGGGTTTGGGTTGATTCCTGCTGCGGGACAAATGTTTCCATGATCTGCAAATATTTGTTCCGGGTCTGGGTGTTGTGACTTGTGGTACCATGGTTCTCGTAGTTTCTGATAATCACGACACAGGGAATCAGGAATATGCATGTAACTGTTGGTTGTGTTAAAAGTTTATCCTACTTATATTATAAATGCGAAAGTTTGTGAGGATGTTTGGATGTTTGTGGTTCAATCACGCCCAAACAGCCCAACGGATTTGGATGAAATTTGGCACAGAGATAGGTTACAGTCTGGAATAGCATACATATATAACGCGAGCGGAGCCGCGGGTGGACGCTAGTAAGTTATAAAATGTGTTTACTCTCGAAAAATACAAGAATTTAGTTTTTAACGCTTTAGTTCAAGTACTAAGCCTTAACGGCTCTCAATAGAACCAAGGTTTCATATTTCAATGAAGAAATGAGCTATTCAAAATCGATATCGGAAATACCTTCCTCCGAAGCTGACTATCCAGAATATTGCTTTAAACTTCAGTCTACGATCGTTAGGGCACAATAGACTGGACTTACACTGTTGATCCTTTGCTATGTTACAGTGGCATTGTTACTTGCGATATAGAATTTTAACTCCATACAAAAAAATTGGCAAATGTTAAGGAATTTGCTCTGTCTGTGGCCATGTTCAGCAGTGGAAGTCGGTCGTAAGGCTGAAATGATGATGATGACAAAAAATGTATAATCCTTCTTTCCTTCTAATATTATAAATGCAAGTTTGTGAGGATGTTTTGATGTTTGTGGTTCATTAATTCTTTAATTCATTTATTGACCATTTCGTTATAACTATAACATAGGCATGTCAGGTTTACAGTAATTACAGTTCTTTACAAGTAACGTTCATATAATTTTACAAAGATTTTAGATAATTTATAGTTTCTACTCCACATGCAAATCACACCGTAACGGCTCAACCGATTTCGATGAAATTTGGAATAGATAGAGTTCTTTACCTAGAATAGTATATAGGCTACTTATCTAGGTACCACGCGAGTGAAACCGCGGAGGCAAGCTACATAAAAAAAAAAAATGATCAGGTGCAACGACCCTGGTGCTAAGGCGGAGCAGGTAAGCCGTTTAAAATGCAAAGGAATGTCAAAGCTACTTAATTATTTACCTTTTCTATGTTGAATTTCTAGTACGTTTAAAATTACTTCATAATCATCATCATCAGTCAGGACATCCACTGCTGGACATAGGTATCTCCCAAAGAGTACCAGGACTTGTTTATTCTTACAAACATAGTACCTCGATTTCCTTGGCCCTTTGGTGATTTTCATTTCCTTGGTAATTTGCTTACTAACATGCACTACTTATCTTCAGCTATACTATGGTTTTGTTCTATTCAAAGCTCGACCTCTTTCAAACCACCCTAATAGATTCTTGATGATAATGAGGTTTGGTTACATTCATGGGTATGAGCCTGCATATACGAGGGTCTGCGGAGGATTAGGAGGTAATGTACCAACAGCTTTGTGGGTTATGAAGACAATTGAAGCAATCTGTATATATAATTATATATCTTAATATATTATTAATATTATATATCTTAATTGGAGCAGCCCGCCTGGGGAGGTACCTCCGCCTTACAGAAGATCGCAGCCAAATAACATTATTTGTTTCAAATAGTGTTGTGTTCCTGCGGTGAGTAAGGTTGCCAGAGCTTTTTAGGGGGGGAGGGGTTCGACAGGCAACGCATTAGCAATGCTCCAGGTGTTGCTGATGTCAATAGGCGACGGTAACCACTTAGCATCAGGTGGGCCGTAAGCCTGTTTGCCTCCGTATAACATAAAAAAATAAATAAATCTGTATATATAAAAGAACAAGGCCTGTTTCCACGATCAACGCACATCCCAAACCGCTGAAGCTATAAAGTTGAAATTTGGACATTAGCTGCCTTATATGCCAAACACGTCCACTAAGGAGGGATTTTCAAAATATCAACTCCTAAGAGGGTGAAAAGGGGTTAAAACGTTTGTATGAAAAATCGTATTTCGCACCAGCTAGTTGCCAATAATGGTATAATTTCTGATCAAGATTGTAATTTAATATGATTTTGTCGAAAGTGTAGTTTGATAAAATCGCTTAGAAACTCATCCCAGATTTCATCATCCAACGCCTGTTTCTAGTTAAGGGATGTTGGAAGTACTTAGCTTTGGTATGTAGTAATGTTTTGTATTCTGTGGCTTACAAACACGTGGAGCTAAGAGGTTTCTGCGAAATATCACGGGAATGTACAAATTGGATGCGTACCTTACCTCTACCCCTGTCTGTGGGTGAAATAGTTTTTTATCGCTATAGTGGTTAAGTGTAGACTAAGTTGCTTGCTAGTCGTACTGGTGCTTTCTTCATCAGCCTACATTAGTTCGGTGACCATGGTTGGTGCAGCAACTAGTGTGGTGAAAGGTAAAATCTGTACCTTTTTTTTTTTATACAACAGAGGTGGCAAACAAGCTTACGGCCCGCCTGATGGTAAGCGGCTACCGTAGCCTATGAGCGCTTGCAATACCAGAGGCATCACGCACGCGTTGCCGACCCCGAACCCCCTTCCCCCCTAAAGAGCTCTGGCAACCCTACTCACCACAGGTACACAACACTATTTGAAACAAATAATGTTATTTGGCTGCGATCTTCTGTAAGGCGGAGGTACCTCTCCAGGCTGGCTGCTCCAATTCAGAACGAGAAAATCTCGCTGTGCCCTCCCTCCTCCTATAACTTAGAGGCGTAGAACATGTGGTTAGGTACGATTTTTTAGGGCTGTCAGTAATAACTATTAAGGTGTTGAACAAACATATAACGTAAGTACGTTATTCCAATATCTGGTTTATTTCTTTACAAAATTAATACCGAAAGAAAGGGAGATAGGAGCTATAAAGAAGAAAAAGACAAATACATTAAAATCATTTTATTAAACACATCAAAAGAAGCGTGCACCATAGAATACTAACATTCTTGACTATAACATTTGCTGTGTTCAATGAGTCAGCGTTCATGAGCTTGCCCACCATCCTTTCATTGGGTCGTGGGTCTCCACCGGGGCAGTTCAAATACATTACGTTGTGGTCACAATCCTGACAGAGAAATGAAATCACCATCATTAGCACTTTAGCACGTCCGCTGCTGAATAAGTAAGTAAGTAATAAAGTTTATTTATTTGGCACATTAAAGTTTACAATAAAAATTATACTATAGGTTTACAACTGTTATGCAATAGTCTCTACTTATCATGAGTAGGTAGTAGAATTTACATATATTTTAATGCTTAATGCTATATTTTAATATATAAAGGTAGTATGCAGTTGGAAAGCTGCTTTATGCATGTTGACGATACTGGCCCCATACTAGGCAAAAACCTGTGTGGCACCATAGCCAGTGAAAGTAAAATTACCGTATAGTGTTATGTGCAGCCTATAATATTGCAGTGTGTTTGTTCGGTAGTGGAGTATGTATGCGTGAATATTTTGTATGATTGTAAGTGAGTAGTTTACGTTGTGTGTGTATATTGTTTGTATGTGTTGTGTTAGTGTACCTATGGCGATATTTTAAGCGAGGTAGGGCACGGCAAGTTTTTCTTCGGTTCGGGGTCAGCAACGCGTTTGTAATGCGTTACCGTAGCATATGAATACCTTGCAATACCAGAAAAACCTTGGTTAACCAAAAAAGTACATTATTCAAAATTTTTCATTGAAAAAACATCATGCAATGATCAACTGTTTTGTTTGCGGTCAAATACAGTTCAACAATTTTGATGTCGTACTTCTCGTACGTATAATAATTAGTTATCAATAAGGTAAAAAGACAAAAATTAGCTGATTTGTTCAGGAAAGATATGAAAAGGAGGAGGTAGGGCACAGCGAGATTTTCTCGTTCTGAATTGGAGCAGCCTGCCTGGGAGGTACCTCCGCCTTACAGAAGATCGCAGCCAAATAATATTATTTGTTTCAATTAGTGTTGTGTTCCTGCGATGAGTAAGGTTGCCAGAGCTCTTTAGGGGGGAAGGGGGTTCGGGGTCGGCAACGCGTGCGTGATGGCTCTGGTATTGCAAGCGCTCATTGGCTACGGTAACCGCTTACCATCAGGTGGGCCGTATGCTTGTTTGCCACCTCTGTTGTATAAAAAGGTATACAATAAAATATTAGGTAAACATTTTTTTTTCGATGAGATTCTTTCTTTTTATTGATGAAATAAGCATCTTTTCGGAAAATTATACTAATTACGGAACTCGATGTAAAATTACATATTTCCATCTTATGGTCTATTGGAGATTACTTATCTTTACCTTCCTTTCTACCATAAAGATCGTTTGTAACGGTCTTTAAATGGCTCAACTGTCTCTCAACTGTCTCTCTTGTGTTTGTTGTATTGTTACGTTATCTATTAGTCTACATTTTACTGTTAACCTGCCTACCTACTAAGTACCTACGCTTTATTTTATTTTGTGTGATTGTTTCTAGTAAAAGTAGGTCTTTTGTTTCTTCCGTTTGCTTTTATCTCTATCTGTGCTGTATTTGTGTGCGTCAAATAAATAATTTATCTATCTCTCTATCTCCAATCGCCTGCTCGGAAGAATACGGTACAAAGTCAAAGTCAAAGTCAAAGTCAAAAGGCATTTATTTCAATAAAATCACTAGGATCACTTTGAAACGTCTTAGAAACTAGGTGAAGCTATGCCTGTTCCTCGCGACCAAGCCTAGAAGAATCAGGCAACAAACACGGCTTGGTGCCTATCGTTTTTTTCGATGATCCTTTTTCACAAAATGGAATTTAAAGCTTCAGTGTGGTGCCGATCGAACTAGGTGAGGCTCAAAAGAAAAGTTATCTAATTATAATCCCTTATAAATAAGAGCTTATAAAAATGTGAAAAAAAAAGAAGACAAAAGTGAGCTTCAACAAATGATCTACAGGTTAAGTAAAAGAGAACTGACCTGGAAAACGTCGCCTTCAGAGACGATCACAGTGAACTTCTGCAGCGATACAGCATGGTCACGCGAACATTGCGTTGGTGAATCTGAATTGAAGAGCGCGTCTAACGTGCAGCGACGAAATCGGGTACGGGCGCTGAAAGGTATCATTATATTCTAGAGTATCTTCATCAGGGCGAGTATGATGGAGCACCGGTGGAGGAGGTTTTTTTTTTTTTTTTTTTTTTAAATCAGACAGTACGCACAGTCAACTGATCCCAAACTAGGCATAGCCTGTACTATGGACACCAGAGACTGATATACATAATACATATATATTTAACACCCAGACACAGAACAAACATCTGTGTTCATCACACAAATGTTTGTCCAGTGCGGGAATCGAACCCGCGACCTCTAGCGCAGAAGGCAGAGTATTGTTTATGGTTAAGCGTTTTGAAGACTTCCAGATTGTACTCTTTCGGGAAAACTGACCTAGAACCTAAAAATTCGAAGACATGCCATGTGCACGAAAGGAGCCTCTAGGAGATTGATTTTCTTTGATAAGAATCAATCATCGGCAATCATAGGCCCTTTTCAGGCCACCATACCTCAATCTGGTCACTGACCTAATACTACACGCCTAAACACTCCCAATTAGAATAAGAGTTCTAAGTTCAGTTCATACACCGGCTACCAGGGCAGTCAAAGTAAAAAGCTACTGGCGCTACTTTAAAACTTCCTCTGATGTAATCATTCCTTCTTTTGTCCATTCTCGTCACTCCACACATCCATCTCAACATTCGCATCTCCACCGCATGCACTCTTCTTTCATCCATCCCTTTGGTAGCCCAACACTCATATTCATACATTACGACAAGCTTTATGATCGTCCAAAGAGTATTCAAAGTCAAAGGTTTTTATTTCAATAAAATCACTAGGATCACTTTGAAACGTCTAAGAAACTAGGTGAAGCTATGCCTGTTCCTCGCAACCAAGCCTAGAAGAATCAGGCAACAAACACGGCTTGGGGCCTATCATTTTTTTCGATGATCCTTTTTTCTTTATTATATATTTTTAGAATCTTTATGATAATTTAGAGCCAGTGTGGTGCCGATCGAACATACCAGCATAAATAAAAATGTGTGACGTAGTGCGTCCATTCTTGGGAGCCGTTTTTCTGCTTGTCCACGACCGACTTAAAGGCTGTGTAGCAATCCTCCCAGGTGGTAGATGTGGAATCTATACACTGTGGTAGTTCATCATACCCTGAAATTATTATTACCATGGGTTATACCTTGGTGGCACCAAGTCTGGTGGACCTTAGTCAAGAAAGTCTTAAGACATGACCATCATAATTTCAGCCGTTCGACGTCCACTGCTGAACATGGCCTCCCCCACAAACAGCTAATTCCTTATCATGTGGGGGGATTTGCCCATACTCTCCACGCTGGGCATGCGGGTTGGCAAGCGCAGTTAGAGCTATCGTTGTTAAAATGAGGGACGCTGTTGCCCACCCCCTAGCTTTTTTCCCTTAGTCGCCTCTTACGAAATCCGCGGATAGGTAGATATGGAGGGGCCTATTCTTCAGCCGGGGCCACCACGGCCAGATATACTTGTATCTTAATGTAAAGTCTTTGAAGCTAAAGTAAGACGTGATAAAAATGGCCAAAAATGGCAATATGGCCACAACTTTTATCCTCAAGCATGGTAGGCCAATATTAGGATACAATTTGTAGCACTAAATCCGTTAGCTGCTGGTTTTATATCCATCACTAGCTATCATGACCACAATACATCAACCTGGTAAATGATCTAACGCAGGACAAAAAAAGAACCAGTCCCATGATTGAACAGAGTCAGAGGTATATTCGCACTCTGCGCACGTTTTCGGCACTCTTTACGACACTTTTTTATTGCTATATGCATTTGTAAAGGCTCTATAACCCGTGTTCAATACTATAACTAAACGTTATCTACTAACCAACTAATATTTCAACCAAAACCCCTTTTATACGAGCCACAAAAACAAATAGCCATAATGAATACAGTGTCCGACTTTTCTACCCCTATTTACCATTGGAAAACAGAACTTATGGACTACAGAGTACGGTTCAGAATCAGTCTGTTCGCCTCAAATTACAAGGATCGGAAATTCAGTCTATTTACCATGAAAATATAGACTCTAAGGCGGTTAAGATAGGGTCGAATATGCTTACGGGCTAGGAACCACTCGTCGTCACAGACATTGTTGACTACATGCATATGGCCCTTTATGCTCTCTTCATTGAAGTGGCTCTCTGTGACGTCCTTGCATTCGCTGTTCCAGTCTATAGCGCAATTTGTGAGGTGTCGGATTGCCCTGAAAAAGTTCCTTACAAAATCACCCTGTATATCTCCACTAGTATGCAAAAGTTTTTGCAATCATGTGAGTCTTTATTATCTGTCATTCACATTATGAAACTATTTTAGTCCTGGTTGGTGCGAGGCCATTACAGAAATATTTCACTAATAGAAAGCTACACTATTCCTGTTTAACATAAGCTTTATGTTATTTTTATGAAAATAAATAAGTCAAGTTGGATGAAAAATCACCGCTTGGTCCTAGTCACAAGTCTTGGGTTCGAAACCTGTCGTGCACCAATGAATTTTCCATTCGGAAACTTTATGTGCGCTATGCTAGTGCTCTCAAACGGTGAAGGAAAACATGGTGAAGAAACCGGAATGTCCTAGAACCTAAAAATTCAAAGATATGTGACATGTGCATGAAAGGAGCCTCTGCGTCTCCTTCTACTACACTGATTCTTTCATCGACACTCATAGGCCCTTTTCGGGGCCACCATACCTCAACCTGGTAACTGAACTAATACAGGATGACCAAGAAAGAGTCAGTGATACGACAAGAAGAAGAAGCGACATGAATTACAGAAGATCGCAGCCAAATAACAATATTTGTTTCAAATAGTGCTGTGTTCCTGCGATGAGTAAGGTTGCCAGAGCTCTTTAGGGGGAGAGGGGGTCCGGGGTCGGCAACGCGTGCGCGATGCCTCTGGTTTTACAAGCGCTCATAGGCTACGGTAACCGCTTACCAACAGGTGGGCCGTATGCTTGTTTGGCACCTCAGTTGTATAAAAAAATAAAAAATAAAATGAATCTCACCTGCACCAGTCATTCATCTTAGCTGGCATAGGAGGTGATTTCCTTGTAGAGTTGTAGATCAAAGCGGCCTCCAGGGTACAATTGACAGCGTATTTCGAAAAGTCTTCGCAATTCAGGTTCTTGTTCAACGGCGTCTTTTCTTTGTCTTTGTTGATGGGCACCACTGGTTCGAACTCTAGGTTTTCTAGCGTGACCGCCTGAGGTTTCGCAGTGCTGTCATCGTCTTCATAGAGGTCTGCGAAAACATAATAAAATAAATTAATTAATTAATAAATATTCCGGACATATCACACACGGTCAACTGATCCCAAACTAGGCATAGCCTGTTCTATGGGTACTATCACCAAAAATTTCGCCTTACCACCCTAAGGGTGTATTTTGCGTGAATTGATCTGTGCCTTGCTGCGTAATCATAAAAAGTACCGTTTTTGTCTAACAATATGTTCGTATTGTTTTGGTTGCAACTGAACAACACACTGGGTAATCAAAGTTATAAAATGAATGGTTCACCCTCAAAGGATCACAATAAATAAAGAGATGGGCCGGACAGGCTTACTTAGCCGTGTACAAGCGGAACAGTTTCAAAATTGGTGAGGCGGAAATTTTGGTGATAGTACCAGAGACTGATATACATAATAGATAAATATTGCACACCCAAACACAGATCAAACATCTGTGTAAATCACACAAATGGTAGTCATGTGCGGGAATCGAACCCGCGGTCCCTAGCGCAGAAGGCAGAGTTACTACCAACTGAGCTAGTAAGTAAGAGAAGTCAGTCAATATAAATTTCTAGCTCCCGCCTGCGGCTTCGCTCACGTGGTACCTACATAAAAAGTAGCCTATATGCTATTCTAGGTATAACTTGATCTGTCCCAAGATTCAACGAAATCGATTGAGCTTGGAGGAGGTAGGGCACAGCGAGATTTTCTCGTTCTGAATTGGAGCAGCCCGCCTGGTGAGGTACCTCCGCCTTACAGAAGATCGCAGCCAAATAACATTATTTGTTTCAAATAGTGTTGTGTTCCTGCGGTGAGTAAGGTTACCAGAGCTCTTTAGGGGGGAAGGGGGTTCGGGGTCGGCAACGCGTGCGTGATGCCTCTGGTATTGCAAGCGCTCATAGGCTACGGTAACCGCTTACCAACAGGTGGGCCGTATGCTTGTTTGCCACCTCTGTTGTATAAAAAAAAAAAAAAAAAAAAAAGCTGTTACGGCGTGATTGAACAACAAACATCCAAACATTGTCACAAACTTGCACATTTATAATATTAGTAGGATACATGGCTTGGTCATTGTAGAAAAGTAGGAGTATACCAAATGTATTTTCGACTGAGGAAATCCGTAGAAGAACCAAGGTCACCGACATAGCTCTCAGAATTAGCAAGTTGAAGTGGCAGCGGGGTCGGTGGGTCGAAAAGGCTCAAAACAACGGTCTTGTTGACGAACTTACATCTTTGAAGTACATAAAAAGGCCTAACGTTCTTCTAAGTATGTAGGTATACAAAACACGCTAAACTTTGGAGAAAATTCTTCAAAATCTCTACAGTGGGGAAGAAGGCTGGTGCCCACTATTTACTACCTTTATCTACAAATGCGCACATTGCACAATTATTCTTTAATTCTTTATTGTACACAGAAAACATACAGAAATAAAACATAATAATACAGGCATGTTCAAAGGCGAGCTTAACCTTACAAAGAGTTTTCTTCCAGCAAACCTTTGAGGCTAGAGAGAGCTTATAAAAGTAGTGGGTACATGTGCACAACAAGGAAATGGGAAATATACAAATAAAAGATACTGTTTACAAAATATAAATAAAGTAACTAAAACATGCAATACTATACAATACCTAAAATATATGAAATAAATAAATACATACATAACACATACAGGGTGAGTTTTGTTTCAGGGCCACCTAGGCGAAATCGAAAACTTAGGAGTTAGGAGTTACGGGCTCAAATTTGAAAACAATAAGATCTGCATTTTTTTTTTCACAAAAATATTTTTTTATGATTTTATTTTTGCATTTCTGTGTTCTATGTTTGATAATAAACAAACAAATGTATGATAACAATGTGTATAAAGTTGTTGGAACACCTTCAACTGCAAATTTATAAATTAGACAATATTTATTGTTTTATTCTTAGATTACCTACGTTAACAGTCTGGTCAGTCAGTCGTATACAGTCTGTATCATTTTAGCTGAATCTAATACAGCTCATTCGACAGCTTTAGATGGAATATCATAAAAGCTACCTCACGAACCCGGTGGTTCAGCTGGAACAAAATTGAATCACTCACCAGCTGAAAAGGAAATTTCTAAAATGACCAAAAAAAGGTACAATTTCGATAGCATTTCTCCATTGATATTTCAAGATAAACTAAATGAAATCACACAAAATTATTATGGACATGTTAAAATAAATTCTAGAAACTAAAATCTATAACAAAGTAAATAAAAAACTGTCTAAAATGACGCCCAGTTGATGCTGCTTGTCATAATAATGTGTCATTTCAAGTACTCTATGAGAACGATGCATCTGTCGAAGGTCATCAGTGATTTATGATGTCTATTACTCAGACTGGCCTTATAGCTCAGTTAGTAGTAATTTAGCCTTCTGCGCTAGAGGTCGCGGGTTCGATCACCGCACTGGAAAAACATTTGTGTGATAAACACAGAAGTTTGTTATATATATCAGTCTCTGGTCACCATAGTACAGGCTATGCCTAGTTTGGTATCAGTCGACCATGTAAATATGTCTGGAATATTTATTTATATTAATTTATTTATTATCAAATGTGATGGCCGTGATGGCCCCGGCTGAAGAATAGGCCCCTCCATATCTACCTATCCGCGGATGTCGTAAGAGGTGACTAAAGGAAAAAAGCTAGGGGATGGAGATCTGAAAGTATGTCTAGAATTCTTGGGGATAAAAATTTGTGACCCAATTTTTTTATGTTTATTATGTAACATGTACAGTTAAAAAGTTTGGTTTGTAGGCCACTTTAGAACCTTTTCAAACTACCAACTAAGGGTTCCGTTTTTCCAAATGAGGTACGGAACCCTAAAAACACCTCTTTGCGCCTTGCTTAGTGCTGTTTTTGTTCTGCTTGAAGTTAATTGGAATTTTATTGATTAAATCGTGTGAATTTCACAACGAGTATTATAAATAAAGGTTCTTTTAAATCATGAATGATTCCATTGAAGCCGTGTAATGGATTTTGGTTGTATACTTAGATAATAACTAAGGTTGTATAATTAGTGCATTCGGATATTTGCTTCAAGCGACGCGACGAAGTAACGAATGATGGTGCGGTCTGGTAGTCAAGGCAATAAAACTTTTGTTAAGGCTGGTTTCTATACAAAAACAGATTTTTTTATGGATAAAGCGTCGGTCACACGTCACACGCCGATAAACACGCAGCGAATAGATTGTCCACACGCAGCTTTTTTACCATGTTTATATGGAACGCCCAAATGAGCGAAATATTTATTCCTATTAATCTAGTATTCTTAGTCATAATAATATATGCTGCACTACACTAAGACTGAGCAGTCTGAAAATAACGTGTAAAATACTAACAAAAATAATATTTTAGAACTCACGGCGATTAACTACCTATATCATGTAGATTGCCCATGAAGCGTGTGTACATAAATAAATTCACTAAGCGATACAGCGGGGGGTACAATTCTTGCAAACAAAGAACCTTCGTAACTAGTTAGCAATAAATAACAAAAAATAAGCCAACTTTCGCTGTACCTACACATTAAATATTTTTACCTTCCAAAAGTCTATAGAAACCCGCGGGCTCAACAAGCGAGAGGCGATTCAGACTCAACAATTTGAGAGGATTTATGACTACCCTCATATTTTCCGGGACCCATAAGCCTTGGTTACCTAAACACAGTGACCGCTTTATGACGGTGTTTGTTACCTGTTTTTTTTTCAAAGTACTATTACTACTAATTCTATAGTAGTAATAGTAATACTACTGTGTAGGCTTAGATCTCAGAATTGGCAAGTTGAAGTGGCAGTTGGCAGGCCATATAGGACCGACAACCGTTGGGAAATAATGGTTTTCGATGTGCAACCACGAACAGGATGACGAAGTGGATGAAGGCCTCCCGCCCTATAGCCCGAGGAATGGAATGGCTGCGAGTTGCACCGCCTAGTTCGGCGCGGCTTGGTAAGTCAGAACGATTCATCGCTTGTAGGTTTTTAGACCAAAATCAAAGGTTGGCGGTGCGGCTTGTGTTAACGTAAGCCGTCTTACCACGTCGGCTTGGCTTGTGCAGAGCATAAGAGACAGAAGTTGTACTTAGTAGTGCGTGACAGACGATTAGCAAGAGGGGCGTGCGGGGCTCGCGACGACGCCGACGTTGTGCCCACGCGCCGTGTAATCGAGTAGGCTTGCCTTGCGGCCGAGCCGCGCCTGCACGGCCGCCCGGCTTGTGTGGCTCGCGCTATCACGCTTGCTTACCCGCACTATAACTTATCATGATAATAATATGTGTGGAACAACCTTTATTTATTCTATGTTTTGCCAACTCACGCAAGTAGCTAGACTGAAATTCTGGCTCGTATAATTGCATACATAGTAATGTTGAACCGAATTATTCAGAGAAGGAATAAATAGTATTAGGTATTAACTGAAAAATAATAGCTGTTAGTGTAATCAAAATTACGGTTGGCGATTTCTAAGAAACCCGGGCTTATTAAGAGTTTATCACAGGTACTTCACTTCACGGAAAACTTAGTTTGGAAGCTTACGTACTATTTACAAGCATAGCTATATTTGTTGAGTACATTTTTCGGATTTACTAAAGGATTTACCTACTTCATATTTTGTGCGTAGGAATGGCGCGCAAAGTTTGTTTTCAGCCGTCTTGAGAAGTCCATATAGGAACTAGCTTTGGCTGCGGCTTCGCTCACGGAGTACCTAGATAAATGGCCTATGTGCTATTTCAGACAATAATCTATCTCTGTGCCAAATTTCGTCAAGATCCGTTCAGCCGTTCTGGCGTGTTTGAGTAACAAACATCCATCCATCCAAACTTTCGCATTTATAATTGTAGTAAGATTACGATTGTGGCGATAACAATAGGCCAGCTGTGGCCGCAGTGATACCCATAGCCACATAAAGTAAATAAAAAAATAAAAAAAAGATTGCAAAACAGAGCCATCACGAAAAATCATCCCCCGACTGTTTTTTTTATGTTATACGGAGGCAAACAGGCTTACGGCCCACCTGATGGTAAGCGGTTACCGTCGCCTATTGACATCTGAAACACCTGCAGCATTGGTAATGCCTGGAGAAATATTTTTGTATTTTTCTTGAAGCCCTTCATGCTGAAGTTTAGTAGGAAAACCTCGGAAGGAAGCTTATTCCACAACTTGCGCGTATGTTTGAGTGGTGGTAGAGCCGCCTTCGGATCCGAGGGTCGTGTGTTCGAATGCCGGTCGCGCAACAATGTTACATGCGCGTTAATAGTGCTCTGAAACGATGAAGGAAAACATTGCTAGAAAGCCGGTATGTCCTAGAAACTAAAAATTCCAAGACATATTGTGACATTGACGATATAAGCCTCTATGAGGCGCGCTTCAATCCTTTCGTCACACTGGTTGTTTCCGTATCGGTTATGGTCCCTTTAGGGCCGCCATAGCTCATCCTGGTACTGCTATTACTGACCTTTTCAGAATTACCAAGAAAGAACCAGTTACACGACAAGCTGACTGGCCTCATAGCTCAGTTGGTAGTAACTCTGCCTTCTGCGATAGAGGTCGCGGGTTCGATTCCCGCACTGGACAAACATTTGTGTGACTAACACAGATGCCTGATGCATGCTAACCTACAACATGAAGAGCTTTAAGAAAAATACAAAAAGATTTCTCCAGGGCAGGCAACGCATTAGCAATGCTCCAGGTGTTGCAGATGTCAATAGGCGACGGTAACCACTTACCATCAGGTGGGCCGTAAGCTTGTTTGCCTCCGTATTACATAAAAAAAAAAAAAAAAAAAAAAAAAAGATGCTTGTTCTGTATCTGGGTGTAATATATATATATATATATCTATTATGTATATCAGTCTCTGATACCCATAGTATATATAAGATGCGGAAGAAGTCGCGTGTAACAGCTAGTTTACTGTAAATCTTTTCACAGCATCTAATCAACATTGCAAGCTCTAAACTAAGGCGGAGTTAAATTTCTTCGCTCGCTATCACAACCTTGGGACTGAAGACTGAAGAGTTTGTGGTCCGTGAAAACTTAACGTTAACTTGCACGTTTAGGAGCCGTGACTGCTTTGTTTAGGGGATGTCTGGCGCCTTACCTACAAAAGTTTCGGAGGCGGTTCTTTATGTTACTAGGTATTTCTTGACCCTGTAGGTCATTTATTTATTCTACTCAAAATACATTCTGGTTAAAAGTGTTTTAAACTTAGATAAGTTTAGCTTAACACTAGGTTCTCGATTGATAACTATGACAAAAATAAATCTTAGTAGTAAGCACGTATTACAGAAGCCTTACAGAAGATCGCAGCCAAATAACTTTATTTGTTTCAAATAGTGTTGTGTTCCTGCGGTGAGTAAGGTTGCCAGAGCTCTTTAGGGGGGAAGGGGGTTCGGGGTCGGCAACGCGTGCGTGATGCCTCTGGTATTGCAAGCGCTCATAGGCTACGTTAACCGCTTACCATCAGGTGGGCCGTAAGCTTGATTGCCACCTCTGGTGTATAAAAAAAAAAAAACGTATTTTTGTTTAGATCGTAGCAATTAAATAAAGGTAGTCTAAGATAAGCGCACGCACACATAGTGGCAATCACTGGAACTCGTCCATTGAGTGGGAACAGGGGCAGTTGGTCTTGTGGGTCCTTGGCCAGCGGTATGTTAGAGCCAGATTATAGCTGAAAGTCAAAGTGATAAAGTCAAAACTGAGTAATAATTTGTACATGAATGGTAACAGCATAGTTTTTTTAACGCCAACCCGCGTACCCTGCTTTGTAATTGGCAAGTTTTTCCCCACATGATAGGAAGACACTCTGTATGAAATCTTTCATCGTCATCATCATTTCAGCCGTTCGACGGCCACTGCTGAACATGCCCTCCTCCACAGACAGAGCAAATTCCTTATCATGTGGGGGGATTTGCCCATACTCACCACGCTGGGCTTGCGGGTTGGCGAGCGCAGTTAGAGCTGTCGTTGTTAAAATGAGGGACGCTGCTGCCCATCCCCTAGCTTTTTTCCCTTAGTCGCTTCTTACGACATCCGCGGATAGGAAGTTATGGAGCCTATTCTTCAGCCGCGGCCACCACGGCCAATATTAAATCTTTAGTAGTATTGATAAAAAAAAATATTTAGACAGACCGAAAGCTCAAAATGTACAGAGACTTTGAAATAAATGCTATTCTTGTTAAATTCGACATCACTTCGTCTCTAGTCACATATTAGACTGTGTTTGCTCTGTCTTTGAGAACAATCTACATTTTATATATTCCTGTGCTTTTATTAGCATTCGTGCTTGACTTCCAACGAGTTCGTATGGTCTCCTATTTACGTCAGACGTTGCGTCTCCTATTTGAGAGCCCCTAAGTACTATCAATTTTGGTAGAGAAAAAAAGAGCCCACGTCTTTTATCCCCGGGTATGGTAGACAACCTCCGATCTCCAGTCAATCAGGTCCTTGAATGTCTAAGGAGGGTAATTAGAGGCAATTACTTGCTCTTCGTGTCATTGTTTTTTTTTTTACAACTAAGGTGGCAAACAAGCATACGGCTCACCTGTTGGTAAGTGGTTACCATAGCCTGCGAACGCTTGCAATACAAGAGGTATTAAGCACGCGTTGCCGACCCGTTAAAAATTTCAAAACGCCCTTTTTGGAGAACCCCATAGTCCCCCTGTAGTCCTGTAGTACTGATTCTTTCTTGGTTGTCCTTGGTATCAGGTCAGTTACCAGGTTGAGGCATGCTGACCCTAAAGGGTGTGTTTACAATTATTCGATGCCTGAAATCAGCCCCACTGTAGTAACGGGTCATCATCATCATCATTTCAGCCGTACGACGTCCACTGCTGAACATGGCCTCCCCCACAGACAGAGCAAATTCATTATCATGTGGGGGGACTTGCCCATACTCACCACGCTGGAAATGCGGGTTGGCGAGCGCGGTTAGAGCTATCGTTGTTAAAATGAGGGACGCTGCTGCCCATCCCCTAGCTTTTTTCTCTTAGTCGCCTGTTACGACATCCGCGGATATGTAGATGTGGAGGGGCCTATTCTTAAGCCGGGGCCACTACGGCCAGTCACGGGTAGGACGCACTTATTACACCAACATCTAACAAATAAATAGGAGACCCTAGTCTGAAAGGAAACGAGTAATATGTGCTGTCTGTTTGATTTCGCTTTCGAATGAATGAAAAATGTCAATTGGAAATTCTGGATGATATTTTCTTTGTTTCATTTATCTAAGGTGATGAATTATGCCTGTGTCAATTTGAATCCACGGAGGCGTGAAAGGTGCGGGTTCATTTCTTGCTGCGATAAAACAATTGAAATATATTTTCTCCGGGTTTGAGTGTTGTATTCGGAGCTTCACTGCGTGATAAAATCCGAAATTCTATTTTGTTAAATGTGACGTCACCCTACTCAAGGTCCTGCCTGAAAACCAGCGCTGCTTTGCATGGCATTTAGTCATGTAAAGCAGCAATAAGCTGAGTTAGGGCCTGTTTGGCTGCACCCGACACAGAGCGAGACTGGTTCGCACCTATTGGCTACAGATGGATGCCTGCCTACCTATAAGGTGGGCAGGTGTCCTTATGTTTATTCTTTGTGGTCATTTGTGTTTTTACTATACCTTGTATTATATGTTCCCATGTCTGTTCTGAGTTTTCGTGTGTATGTCAAATAAACGTATATTCTATTCTATTCTATTAAATTAGGAAATCCGTAAAAGAACCAGGGCATCGACATAGCTCAGAATTTGCAAGTTGAAGTGGCATTGGGCAGGCCATATTGCTCGCGGAACTGACATTGGGTAATAAAGGTTCTCAAATGGCGACCACGAACCGGACGACTGTTGGGACCGATAGACTAGTGAGATTGTGAAGGTTGTCTGAAGTGGATGGTTTGAAAAGGCTCAAGACCGCTCCTCGTGGCACTCTTTGGAAGGCTAAGACACTTATGTGTCTTAGCGTCCACGGGCGTCGTCGTTACAGTGCCGTAAGATCGAAGGTCGACGTACCTACCACCAGGCCAACCGCACACCGCCACCGCACAACAAAGGTTAGTAAAGGTAAGTATACCTACTGATACCCATTCATTACAGGGAGTCCTCACGAGTTCTTATATGCTTGATCTACATCAAACTTTTTGGTTCAAGTCGCGATAACGAAGCAAAATCTTAACAAACCAATAAACTTCAACAATAAGTCACAAGTCGAACTTCTTATCACAAAAACTTTGAGATATTTTATCATGTGAGTAAATTTTGTACCAAAGGTGTATAATATTTGAGATAAACAACATTTTGTGTCGTTCTTGCTAAAGGACATTGCCGAAAATTTCTGCGCTGCTACTAGCAGTTCGGGTTGCATTACAAACTAGTTACAAACGCGTTTGTGATTAGTAGTCCGTTGACGGACTACTCATAAGACTACAGTTTATAACTGATTTCTTTTGAGTAGCGCCGTGGACGAACGGCCTAACTATCATTGGACATTTTCTGCGCCAACTTAACTTACCTTGGTTATTGATGTTAATCAGGATGACCAAGAACGTACCAGTGACGAGACAAAATAGGTTACCTAAAAATTACTGCAGTTTCATACAGAAAATCATTAAACGAATCACGATCCATCAGAGCAATCCATTTTAATCCATGATTGATTGAACCATTGAGATTTCAGACATCGTTTTAAAATTGGGAACTCAATTTATTATCCTAAATTATTTTTTAGTCTACCCTGACATACTTTCGCATTATGCTTTATTCAAACAGCGTGCGATATGCCAACAAACGAAGCGACGCGTGACCCGAGAGCTGGCTCCTATTTGGGCTGGTAGTGATCTGGTTCAGTTGAGCTATCTATAATATAGATAGCTCAACTGAACCAGATTTTATCGTTTATATCGTTTGTAACGGTCTGTAAATAGCTCAACTGTTTGTTGTGTATTTGTATTTTGTATAAAATAAGGACGGTCAAGTGCGAGAACTCATGCCCTGAGGCTTCCGTACCATTGGTCGTGGGTTCGAATCCCGGTCGTGCACCAATGGATTTACCAGTCAGAAAGACAAACACAGGGTGAGAAAATAAAAATTCGAAGTGTAGGAACTAACAAACTTATATTTGCAGTCGCTTACGTAGCCATTGTATGACATTGACCGCAAATATAACTTTGATTCCTAAAAAACTTCGAAATTCTTCTATTTCAGACTTTTCCCTTTAAGTGTGCTACAAAAGCTCCTTGCATTCCAAATTTCAGAATTGTGAGGTAACTGGAAGTACCGTAGAGGTTTTTAATTTTTGCCATTTCCATACAAAAATTATGCATTCATTGCCATAATATATTTTTAACGCATTAACTAGAGATTTGATTTTTATACGGCACCATACCACAGACCTTAATAGGTGGTATAAATTTCAAGTTGATACCTTTAGCCGTTTCTGAGAAAAAGGGTCTTGACAGACAGACAGACAGACAGACAGCCGGACAACAAAGTTATCTTATAAGGGTTCCGTTTTTCCAAATGAGGTACGGAACCCTAAAACAAATGCAAACGTCCCGAGCCACGTAAATATGCGCGCGATATTGTGAGACAGTGCGCAAAGTTGCCGCGTCGTAGACTGCGTAGCGCGTTATGTTAGGGGACATTTTGTTCCCCTATTGCTTAATGCAAAATGTTTACCAAAAATCTACAAATGAACCCATGTCTTGCAAAGTTTTTTGGATCAACCTACGTCACTGGCTGACCCGAAACATTGTGGTAAAGGATCACACACGGGCAATTTTAGAATTTTTAGAGCAATCAGTTGCCAGACGAATCGTTGTTCAGGACGTAGGACACAGAGAGTAATGTGTCACCTATTCTACAAGGCGATTCAAAATATGTATACTTTCCTGAAAGTGTCTCATCCTACACAATATTAGTAGTAAAGTTTGTTCAATGACTTTTCGAAAATCTACTTTTTTTATTGAATAATCACATAATAACAACATAATTCAATTGTTATCTTTTTAGTGGATATTTCTGTATCTCTTTTATTTTGTATACAAAGTTTATTTTCTTCCTTAACTATCAGTCCCTGTCTTGTGTAGGTATATAATTTCTTATTAATCGTAGTAATACTTTTGTTACTTGTAAGTTTCTCTAACCCTACTACGTTCTACCTAGCTTGTTAACAGGACAGAACTGTTTGGTTTTTTTTTTTATTCCTTCTCCGCAAGCAAGCAGTCACTTAGCTTCTACATGCGAGGACATATCAATGGTTACGTGTTATTATTTCAGTTTATTTATAAGGTTTATTAAACTGTTTGTTCTCCGAATACAACAAAATAAAATAAATAAATAAAAACATAAAATAATCACATAAAATAATCACACAAATCAAACCATTACTTTCAAGCATGCGCTCTCCAACCATTAGTTTAATTTGGTTCATTATCTGTTGTACCTATATGTATTGTATTATCAATTTATTTTTATTTTTACAATGTAACTTTTCTTTATTGTTCTTATATCTGGCAAACATGTACTCTTAGTTTCTATATATGAAAACATATAATTGGTTTTAAGTTTCTTTTATAAGTTGATTAAATAGTATTTAACACTGTTTGTTTTCCTTATAAAATAAAATAAATAAATAAATAAATCTGCTGTTTTGGGTTTACATCACTAAAAACTCAATTATTCAGCTGTTTTAGGTAGCAATCTTTATGTCGAATATCTTACGTTAAATAATGAGTCTTATATATGATTTCGAGAAACAGCTTAATAAGTTCGGGAAAAATATCCGACAAAAAGACCAACAATGAACGAGTGACACGACAAGCAAGCAAGCCGTACCCAAAAGTAAATAAAGTTCAGAAGTAAATTATTTTCTTCGCCGCCACTTCATCCATCGGCGCTAAGATATTATGTACATATAACAGCTCTTTAGGCCTCTTTGCCTCAGTATAACATAAAAAAAAACCAATCGCCCGTATGTTATTTACGAGTCGAACAATCAACCCCAAACATTGTGGAGAGGCGTCACGGATATCCCAAAACTGTCACCGAAAATTCTTTTAGATGAAATTTAATTAAAATTGGTTTGTTGTTTAATGAAACAGCTGGTTTTGGCCGTCTGTCTGTTGCTTAGCAACAGAGAGACGGACAACAAAGTGATCCTATAAGGGTTCCGTTTTTCCAAATGAGGTACGGAACCCTAAACACAAGGTGATTCCTATCATGTACCTATGACGACTTCGGTGGCCTAGCAGGTGAGTGCAGGCATACTCCTCCTCCTCCTTAATCGTTCCCGCAAAGTTGAGGATAGTGACTCCACGCAAGTATTTTATTCTATGATTTCTCTCCATCTGCCACGGTCCTCGGCTTGATGGAGAGCGATGTTGACGCATGTCAATCTGTTCTGACACCTGGTCAGACCATCGTTTTTTTTTTTTTTTTTTTATGCCACTGAGGTGGCAAACAAGCATACGGTCCACCTGTTGGTAAGCGGTTACCGTAGCCTATGAGCGCTTGCAATACCAGAGGCATCACGCATGCGTTGCCGACCCCGAACCCCCTCCCCCCCTAAAGAGCTCTGGCAACCTTACTCATCGCAGGAACACAACATTATTTGAAACAAATAATGTTATTTGGCTGCGATCTTCTGTAAGGCGGAGGTACCTCCCCAGGCGGGCTGCTCCAATTCAAAACGAGAAAATCTCGCTGTGCCCTACCTCCTCCTAAAATCCTCATCGTTTCGGGCTCCTCCCTCTCGGTCTTTTGCCCTCTATTTTGCCGGTTATATATAGCTTCTCCATGTTGTCGGCGTTTAAACGCGCGATGTGTCGCTATTGAGTTAGTAGAATTGGGCCCCTGGAGTACTCGATGTAGGCAAATAGAGGACAGGCGTTTTGTTCTTTCCAGTTTGAGCTCTTTCAAACAATATACATACAGATCAAATAAAACTATAGTTACTTTTACTCGGTCAATTTAGTATCAGGACGCTACAAAGAAAGCTGTAGTCTGGGGTAGCTGCAGCTACGAAAGCTATAAAATTTAAGTAGTTTATAGAATAAAACCCCTTTTGGGATAGTTTGTATATTATTAGTCGCCTTAATGTAAGGCGTGTGAATTCTCACTTCGACATGCGATTATCTTCAGTCATATTATACGATTAAGCTGAGGTATTTAAAGGAGCCATTTCATCCTGGGCCTGGTCCATGTACCTACACTACATAGAAAAATTTGGAAAAATAGGATATTACAAGAAAAATACAATTTCATTAATTTGAAGACAAATGCGATGGTAAAAGGATAATTCTTCTGGTAAGTTTTTTACTATGTGAACACTATTTGAAGGCCGCCATGTTGGTTTATAATTGGCGTTCGACATGACATTGACATATTTTTCATGTCATGTTGTTTGATTTGATGTTTTTGTTTTGTCAGATAAATGTAGGTTGTCAAAATGACATGTCACGCACGACCATCCGCCATATTTTTGTAGCGCTGTGTGTTGCTCTCTTTGTCGAAGAAAATCTTAATGTACCTTAGAACGAAGTCAATTTATATAAAATAACCAATTAAATACGTTTACTTTATAGCTCAGCCATATTTTAGAGTATTGTACACAGTGCAGGCCCAGGCTCCATATATTGATGAAACGTCTCTTTTGTAGACAAACCATTCAAGTTGTAGACCACTATGTCTATTTGGGTCAGACGATTCAACTAGGTAGGTCCAACTTCGACAAAGAGGTCAACCGACGAATCCAACTCGGATGGGCAGCGTTTGGGAACCTTCGCCATATCTTCTCGTCGCAGATACCGCAGAGCCTCAAGACGAAAGTCTACAATCAGTGCGTGTTGCCAGTGATGACATATGGCACTGAGACTTGGTCGCTAACTATTGGCCTTATACACAAGCTCAAAGTCGCCCAACGGGCTATGGAGAGAGCTATGCTCGGAGTTTCGCTGCGTGATAAAATCCGAAATGAGGAAATCCGTAGAAGAACCAAGGTTACCGACATAACTTTCAGAATTAGCAGGTTGAAGTGGCAGTGGGCCGGCCATATAGCTCACAGAACCGACAACCGTTGGGGAACAAAGTTTCTCGAGTGGCGACCACGAACCGGACGACGCAGTGTTGGAAGGCCCCCCACCCGATGGACCGACGACATTGTTAAGGTTGCGGGAAGTCGGTGGATGGAAAAGGCTCAAGACCGTTCGTCATGGAACTCTTTGGGGGAGGCCTATGTTCAGCAGTGGACTTCATCAGGCTGATGATGATGATGATTTAAATTTGTACTCATCATACTTGTTTGTTATCATCATACGTAAGAGCACACCTAGCTAAGTACCTAGCACCTACTTAAAGTCTTTTTTTGACTTTTAAATGTACATTGTAAGATCTTAACTGAGTTACCTACCCTTGACGATCCGTATAAAAACGCTGATCCGATTTGATTAAAAGTTGCGAAAGCGTAATCCCCCACAAGCCGCAAGTGGCAGGGCGATAATACTGCCTATGAACAGAGAAGTATGAACCGTCAGCACATTTATGTATACGCTCTGGACTTTTTAACTACTATCGCAACCAATTTTTATGTCAATCAAATCAATCAAAAACAGGTGTTTGTTTCTATAAAATCACTAGGATCACTTTTTTTTTTTATACTACTAAGTTAGCAAACAAGCATACGGCCCACCTGTTGGTAAGTGGTTACCGAAGCCTATGTACGCTTGCAATACCAGAGGCATCACGCACGCGTTGCCGACCCCTTAAAAAGTTCAAAACGCCCTTTTTGAAAATACTGATACTGAAGATAGATACTGTAGTCCTTAGGGAAAACCTCAGCAGGGAGATCATTCCACAACCTGAGTGTTCGCGGGAGGAAGTTCCTCTGAAACCGCACGGTACGCGACCCACCCGGCTCCAGGGTGTGAGGATGGATCCCCTGCCTATGGCTCACTTTGAAACGTCTTAGAAAACTGATGAAGCTACGCCTGATCCTGGCGACCAAGCCTAGAAGAATTTTAAAACTGGTGTTCGTTTCATGCGAAGTTGAGGAATATTTTGAACAATTCGCGCACAATTAAAAAAAAATCTTTTAAACATGCAGGACAATAAAATAAACATAAATTGGCTAAAGAATAGGTCCCTCCATATCTACTTACCCGTGGGTGTTGAAAGAGGAGACTAAGGAAAAGAAGCTAGGGGATGGGCAGCATCGTCCCCTGTTTTAACAACAATAGCTCTAACTGCGCTCACCAACCCGCGTGTCCAGAGTTGTGTACGGGCAAAGTATATTCTATTAATGCTGAAATGATGACCTCAAAATCTGCCCTATTTGGCTACAATCAGTAAACCAGGAGGTCTGTATGTTGTTTTTCCTCTTAGCTGTAAACATTTGCGGCTTTTGAAAAAGGACAAAGTGTTACTTTGATGTCGCTAGGCTTAACTGAAATGGAAGCTAACCCTGGTATTTGTGTCGAGTATATTTTTTACTTACCTCTCGCACTTATTTTGGATGTTTTCTCGTGGTCCCAGGACAATGTGATTCATAATATGTATAGATACCTACTAGTAACGGAACACGTTGTACATAATAAGGGCTATTTTTCAATTAAGCTGATTTATATTAAACACAATAAAAAACATTTTTTCATTTATGTTATTCAATATTCATGAATGTACGAGATATTCAGAAAAGTGTCGATTACAACCTCATATCTGGTAAAAATGCTTAAATTCCGCAAAAAATAAGACAACAGGTTTAACCCAACTTTGGCAATATTATATGATAGAAAAAAAATGTTTGTTATTGTATTTGTTTTAGTTTTGCGTTATTTATCTATTAAGTACTTGGGAGATCTAATTAACTCTACCTATTTGTAACTATTGACTGAAGCTAATGTAGATAATGAAGAGAGCTGCGCTTGGAGTTTCACTGCGTGATTAAATCAGAAATTAGGAAATCCGTAGAAGAACCAAGGTCACCGACATACCTCTCAGAATTAGCAAGCTGAAGTGACATTGGTAGTGGTAGGCTATTTAGCTCGCAGAACCGACAACCGTTGGGGAGTGAAGGGTCTCAAATGGCGACCAAGAACCGCGCGACGCTGAGTTGGAAGGCCGATCCAATGGACCGACGACATTGTGAAAGCTGCTGGAGGTCCCTGGATGAAAAAAGCTCGAGACCATTCGCCACGGAACTCTTTGGGGATGAAGTCCAGCAGTAGAGTTCTGATGATGATGACGACGACTGAAGCTAACAATAGATTCTAACAGATAGCAAGTTTCAAAGGGCACTTTCCAACAATCAAGTGAAAAAAATCAACTTCCTCCAGGAAATAGCAGCGAGTTATAAAAACCTCCTAAAACGAAACCAAAGTTCTAAATGACAAACGGGACTCGAATAGCAATAGGCTGGTGTATATGGACTAGGAGAAGGACAGCTCGTAAACTACATGAATGGATTGATCGCCAAAAGTAGTTAGGCCACGACTAGTAAATCAATAAATAATACTCAACAGTAACATACATAGTCCTGACCCCACACTAGGCTTCCCTTCGTGGGTTTCAGAAACTACAAGTTCCATATTACCACACACAACTTCCAGACCCAGTAAAAATACTTGCAATCATGCAAACATATTATGTTCCTCAGCGGGAATCGAACTTGCACCTGATACGGCCCCGAGGTCGTGATCCGCTCAGAAATTGTGCCCCGTAATTTTGGACCACAAGACGGCCTGATTTTGATTGCTAAAAGGTGTTTTCATAAACATGCAATTTGTTTTACGTAGGATGTTTTTTATGCATTTTTTTTCCATAGTAGAACTAGTTGGATGTAATTATAAGCTGCAAATGAATGAATACAATGAGCGGATATAAATAATTGTAAATAATGTATCTAATGTTCTATTTATTGGTAAAATAATGTAGTGAAACGGAAAGCCGTGGTCCCTGCCTATCTGGCCGGAAAACAAGCGTAATTTTATGTACCTATGTGTGTTTTTCACCAAGGTTGAGTGCACCTTACTGGACATGTTATAACACTATGACGCTGTAACTTAACCAGCTACTTCTATCATGAGCTGTGGATCAATTCACAGAAGCTACATCGTAAATTACCGAGTGATTTAGATGGGGTGTCTTCACCAACTTTAGGGTGAAATAGTAAAAATTTTAATCAAACTCAACTTGCGTACAAAGCCTGGAAGAACGTGTTAGGGTAGAGCCTTGATTGTGAAAGGCGTTCTTTTAACCCCCGACTTGATTGCTTCGTGTCACTGATTCTTTCTTGGTCACTTATTAAAGTGTGCCTATATCCTTTTGTGCACATAATATTATTGTCTTCGAATTTTTAGGTTCAAGGATATGCCGGTTTCCTCACAATGTTTTCCTTAGAGAGCAATAGTACCTATAGCGCAAATAAATTTTCCGAATGGAAATACTTTGTCTCACGACCGGGATTCGGAGCCACGACCTGTAGATTGAAAGGTCACCACCACCACTCGACCAGTGCAAGCAAGGATGTGGTTAAGAAAGAACTGTGACACCTCAAGGCAGACCACTTCATACTTTTCCATTACTATCTGCCCTAGACCTAAAATTAACTATTTACAGTTATCCTTATCTCTGATAAGGGCTATCCGTGTCAAGGTAATTAGGGCAGTTAATTATCACTAGATTTTAACTATCTTTTGGTAAGATTATAATTTTATTATAAAAACATTTACTGGGTTCGATAGCCTCGGCTTGGTAAAGAAAAGTGAGATTTTCTGTTTAATGACCTATGGTTCTGTATATTTAATCGACATGATGCGTTTTGAGAGAAAACGTCGAAGTAAAGACAACATTTTCTTTGACAATAATGTCCCTCGCATCTTTAGCACATTCTAACTAACATCCGATCTTACTAGAACTACGAAGTCATTTAAACTGTAGCAAATGAAAGCTCACGTTGATATATAACTACTTTAACTATTTCCGTTTTATCCCTAAAACCATATGGCCTAGCTTGAATAAAAATAAAAACTGTTCGGGAATAAATCGTAAAAATCATAAAATAAAACCTTATACATTTTATGTAACTATCAATTATATTTATCAACATCATCATCATCATTTCAGCCGTACGACGTCCACTGCTGAACATGGCCTCCCCCATAGACAGAGCGAATTCCTTATCATGTGGGAGGATTTGCCCATACTCACCACGCGCATGCGGGTTGGCGAGCGCAGTTTGAGCTATCGTTGTTAAAATAGGAGACGCTGCTGCCCATCCCCTAGCTTTTTTCCCTTAGTCGCCTCTTACGACATCCGCGGATAGGTAGTTATGGAGGGGCCCATTCTTCTTCAAAATTGAATCATCTACCTAGGACAAAATAAATAGCACAATACATATGATTATAATATTGTATTGAGCAATAAAATTATAAACTCAAGTCAATGCACTTTAGTTTGATGACACTTGAAATAAGATTGTTATGAGCATCATTAGATCAATTATGAGATAGCTCTGTCTTGAATCAATTTTGAGATAGCGCATGGAAAAATAATTTGGGATAGGTAATATTAATTTTTGAAGTCTAACAAATTTTTTAGAAATGACTGATATCTTTCTGGCCTCACGTGAGCTTCGCGGGGTCTTATGATTTAGTTTTTATTAATTATAAATATGACCCACCCGATGGACCGACGACATTGTAAAGGTTGCGGGAAGTCGGTTGATGGAGAAGGCTCAAGACCGTAGTCATGGCACTCTTTGGGGGAGGCCTATGTTCAGCAGTCGACTTCATCAGACTGATGATGATGATATATATTTTTGCAAGAGGTACCCAAATTATATTAAGAGTAACTTTCAAACACAGGACTTACATTTCATTTGAATTGCAGAGATACATCTACCATCTAAATACACACTCAAACGGGGCTCGTATCTTGAGAGGGGTAATTGAAAAGTCTCAAGGCATTTTTATTTAAACACATCTTTATGTCATTTGTCATTCCTTGGTCACAGTCATAATTCACTCAGGTCAATGTCCAGGTTGAGCTTCTTCTTGTCGTGTCACTGATTCTTTTTTGGTTATCCTCCATTAGGTCAATGTCCAGGTTGAGCTGTACAGTTGGGAATCATTTTTTTTTACTATCTATGTCTGGTAGTTGTCCCATGGTACTCTAGTTTCTGATACCAGGAAGGAATTATGGTGTGAGGTCAGAAGCTCAAGTTCGTAAATTTTATGAGTTACTGACTTGTTACCGTAGACATGAAAAGCACAGTTTATAGTGGATAGGTTAACGGTTTTTGTAGCGGGCACTTTTCGTGGCACTATACAAAAACGTTAAGCTATTGAATTCACTTCTCAGTTCTCACTTATGCTGGTTTGATTGATTCTGCGGGACATAATATGTTCGCAGAATCAATGTAAATATTTGTTCCGGGTCTAGGTGTTGTGCTGCCATGGTACCTACTTGTAGTTTCTGATACCCATGATACGGAATCCTAATACTAGGGTCAGGAATATGTATGTGACTTATTTTTTCTAACGGTGACAAGTGAACCGGGTCTCTTGGCTGATCGCCTCATGTCTTTTAGTTTGGGTCGTTATATAGTTTGTGCCTGTTGTGTGTTTTTGTATACAGAACCCAAATTGACTCCTGACAATATTATATACTTGTTAACCTCACGCGTCTATAATCAAGCACTTGATGTAAACAAACAATGCTATCAGTCACTTGTTCAGAATTAGTGTATGTCTGATAATTATTTGTAACCCGCTCGTATAAATGATTGAAGAATAGTGGGGAGATTCGTCAGTGCTTCTGTAACAATGGTGCCGCTACTTCTTGGTATGGTGCTGGTTGGGTGTGTGGGTAAGAATGTTCAAGATTTTTTACATACACTAAGGCGACGCAGCGAAACAGTGCCTGAGATGCAAGTAGGAGGAGTAGGGCACAGCGAGATTTTCTCGCTGTTAATTGGAACAGACCGCCTGGGAGGTACCTCCGCCTTACAGAAGATTGCAGCCAAATAGTATTATTTGTTTCAAATAGTGTTATGTTCCTACAGTGAGTAAGGTTGCCAGAGCTCTTTAGGGGGGAAGGGTTCGGCAGGCAACGCATTAGAAATGGTCCCGGTGTTGCTAATGTCAATAGGCGACGGTAACCACTTACTAGGAGGGCCGTAAGCCTGTTTGCCTCCGTATGACATAACAAAAAAGTATTAGGGTGGTTTGGGTGTTGTGTTCTTGTGGGTATCAGAAACTACGAGAAACATGGTATTCTTAGTTCCTACCACGAAAAAACATTTTCTCGTAGGTTTTATTCTTTACTAGCTTCCGCCCGCGGCTTCGCTCGCGTGCTACCTACATAAAAAGTATTCTAGGTAAGAGTTCCAACGAAATCGGTTGAGCCGTTTAGGCGTGATTGAACAACAAATATATAAACATCCTCACAAACTTTCGAATTTATAATATTAGTAGGATTAATAGAAAAGGTTTTTTTTTTTTATACAACTGAGGTGGCAAACAAGCATACGGCCCACCATACCACGCTATGGTAAGCGGTTACCATAGCCTATGAGCGCTTGCAATACCAGAGGCATCACGCACGCGTTGCCGACCCCGAACCCCCCTCCCCCTAAGGAGCTCTGGCAACCTTACTCACCGCAGGAACACTATTTGAAACAAATAATGTTATTTGGCTGTGATCTTCTGTAAGGCGGAGGTACCTCCCCAGGCGGGCTGCTCCAATTTAGAACGAGAAAATCTCGCTATGCCCTACCTCCTCCTCCTGATGATATGATGACGATGACGATGACGATGATGATGAAGCGTCACCAGCACATGTAGGTATAATAGAATCGTCAGCGGATGAAAAAGCTTTGGCTGCAGACGGGTTGAAGAAAGGACGGGACCCTCAAAATAAAATTTTATTTTATTAATTTTATTTTGTAGAGTTAATTGTTTATTTCTTTTTTTTTTATAAGTCTGTGTTTTTTTTAATTTTGTATATATTATTTGAGTGTGTTACTTGTTTTTTTATCGTGTTGTCGTTGTGAGAGCTGACAGAAGACCAGCGTTGGTTGCCAGCCTGCTAGCCAACCAACTCATGCTGAGGCAGAGCCAATTTTGTTGATCGACCTACACCTATTTTTATTTATTTGTTTTTGTTTGTTTATTCTTAATTAGGTATAGGTTTTGTAAGAAAATAAATATATTCTATTCTTATTCAATTCTAAATGGGGGATCGTTAACGTCATTCATAATTTCAGCCGTAGATTACAGTGCGCCTCTTAGAGGCTCCTTTCGTTCCCATGACCTCGGTGGCGCAGCCGACTGAGACGCAAGGAGATTCGATTCCCGCTGCGGGACAAATGTTTGCATGATCTGCAAATACATTATTATTTATTACCCGGAGCAAATCATTTATTTATTCCGGGTATGGGTTTTGTGGTATCATGCTACTCGCAGTTTCTGTAACCCACGACACAGGTAATCCTAGTGTGGGGTCAGGACTATGTAAGTGGCTTTTGTGTGTTATTTATGAGGCCGATGATGATTTTGATGATGAAATGATGGATACCGAGCCTAAAACAACATTTTTTTCAGGAACTACGCCACTAAAGGAGGATCCAAAAGAGGTCCGCATAGTAGGTGGAGATAACATCGACATCACCGAGGCGCCTTACCAAGTATCAGTACTGTTCAGAGGACGCCACACTTGCGGTGGGACCATTGTCAGTCGAGACATTGTCATCACAGCGGCTCATTGTGTCACTGGGTGAGTCACTTGTCTTTTCATCATCACCCGTCAGGTCACTCGCTTGCATGCTTTCCGCGTGACAGAGTCATTCTGTATTAGGTCAGTAAGCAGGTTGAGTTACGGTGGCTCTGAGAAAGGACTATGGCCGTCGTCGAAAGAATCAGTGCAGTGAAAGGATTAAAGTGCGCCTCTTAGAGGCATCATTACTTTCGTTAGGTCAATTATATAAACAAAGTTTTTTTACAACTAGTGGTCCACCCCGAACTGAGACCTCGCGATGTCTGGTCAAAGTTGGTACTTCTATGAGCATTGATTGAGGCACAATTTAAATAAACTTTGAGAATTGCAGCTTTAATTATTTTAATACTTCTAATCTTACCTGAACTACGAAGTCATTGAAACTTTACCAAGTGGGAGTTCTGGTTATATTGGTTTTTAAATGATACTATTTTCGTTGTATATCAAAAACTATATGACATAGAAATAAGATATTTTTAAAAAAAACTGAAAACCGACTTCAAATTCCTGAACTAATTTACAAGATGTGTGTTATCAACCTCTTTGCGTTTTGCTTACCTGCTGAGGATGACACTGGCTACTAACACTTTCGAACAAAAAACCAAAGTACCTAAGTATGACATTCATTCATCATAAATAATAACTCATATGGTACTGACTGACTGACAGACAATAAAACGTGGTGGTTAAGAGAATAACTCTTTGACAATCAACGCAGAGCCTAACCAAAAGTCCTAAGAGTAGGTATGAAATTTGCAGGGTAGCTTCCTGTTGTAACGTATGGGTGCACAGAAAGGAATTCCCGACACAACCCCTAAGGTTAAAGTTTATGTAAAAATAGCAGCAACCGAACGAAGTGGCGGGGATAACCATAATATACCACAGTCGACAAAAAAAAATTCGGCAAGTCGTATTTTAAGAGATGATGACGTTTTTTAAGTTTTACGGGAAAAGTAGCAATCCCTCAGGAATTAAATTAATATGGGACCACCCCGGGATCATACTCTATACACCAGCGAAATAATTATCAAAATTTATTCTATTCTTACCTGTTAACCTACTAAATTCTATGCGGATATGATTGAGTGATTCGTTGTTTTTTTTTTATACAACTAAGGTGGCAAACAAGCTTTCGGCCCACCTGTTGGTAAGTAGTTACCGTAGCCTATGTACGCTTGCAATACCAGAGGCATCACGCACGCGTTGCCGACCCCTTAAAAAGTTCAAAACGCCCATTTTGAAGAACCCCATACTGCTAAACATAATAATGTTATGCTCTAACAAATATACATACATCGCCTATTCGTCTATCGGGCGAACGAAGCTAGTGAATATCTCTAAAACAGATCGTCCCTAGCTTCGTTCGCTCGATCAATTAAGGTATAGTATAGCTATGACAAGATACATACATACCAGGAGAGCAGAACCAAAAAGAGGTAGCTCGGTACAGGTTGGTTGGGTTAGGTTTGCGGTTTGAATAATTGTGGAGAAATACATTTTCTCCCAAATTATAAAAGGACGATAACAGGCGAGCAAGAAAATTTTGGCTCCAGCTTTCTTCGTTCCATGGCGAAGTTAGTTATCGCATTGCCGATTCAATGCGAAGATGCGAGTTCGAATCCCGCTGGTTCGAAAATTTTGGATATCATTTAAATTTAATATAAAATTTTATGACAAACTTTATAAATACATCCTTTATTCGAATGAATAGTCAGAAAATTATCAACTCTAAATATCACTGGAAATATGGACATATATGGATTGACGAATTTTTCTATTTACTTTTTATTAGGCTTGACATTATATAATTTGAATTTATTAATTGAAGATTTATGTTTGTTGTTTCTTAACTAGTAAGTATAATGCTATGAATTAAAATTAATCGTATAAAATGTTTGATATGTATAACAATAATAATGTAAAGGATAATGGTACACTATTGCATTAGGTGCTCCTGTAAAAATAGTGTAACTTTTGGTAAATAAATAAATAAATAAATAAATGTTATTGTAAAAAATATAATTGTCAATTTCACTCTTATAGTGATACAAAATTGGAAATTGATTCTTTGAAAAATTTCAAATATAATAGGTACTTTCAAACTATAAGTGGCACAAAAACTGAAAATTACCTATTTCTTAGAAATTATTAGATAGACGAATAAATATTTTGGAGGCACTTTTTTACTGATTTTCATTACAAAATAACTTCGTGAAAATATTAGTCAGCCTACAAAATCCATACTAATATTATAAATGCGAAAGTAAATCTGTTTGTTTGTTACCTTTTCACAACTATACGGCTCTACGGATCGTAATAAAATTGGGCAAGGAGGTAGATTATATATAGTTTGGGAAAGGACAAAGCTATCTTTTGTTTCGTAAAAACAATCTTAAAGGGGGTGAAATAGGGGTTGAAAGTTTGTATGGTAAATCCATAATTCCTCAAGCAAGGGATCTGAAAATGTCATGAGAAGGGATAAGAGTCATGTAACGAGAATAGCGTTAGGTATGAATGTGAATGGATATAAGACTACGGGAAGGCCGAAGAAAAGATAGATGGACTGTATTAAAGATGACATGAGTAAGAAAGACACCGACATAGCTCTCAGAATTAGCAAGTTAAAGTGGCAGTGGGCAGGCCATATAGCTCGCAGAACCGATAACCGTTGGGGAGAAAAGGTTCTCGAATGGCGACCACGAACCGGGCGACGCAGTGTTGGAAGGCCCGAAATGGACCGACGACATTGTGAAGGTTGCGGAAAGTCGGTGGATGGAAAAGGCTCAAGACCGTTCGTCGTGGAACTCTTTAGGGGAGGCCTATGTCCAGCAGTGGACTTCTACAGGCTGATGATTATGATGATGATGAGTAAGAAAGAAGTGAGTGCGGAGATGACGGCTAACAGAAGAGAGTGGAAGAAGAAAACATGTTGTGCCGACCTCTCATGATGAGGGACAAGTGCATGAAGAAGAAGAAGAGGGATCTGAAAATGTAAATTTAGGCTTTTGGTACGAAATAAAGGGATACGTGTTTCAACATTTTTGCTTAACATCCCTAAAGGGAGCAAATTATGGGATACTTACAGTTACGGGTACAGGTTTCATATAAACGCGAACGAACTCGCGGGTAACAGCTAGTAATATTATTATAAGTCAGTCCAAGTTTTCAGCATTTACATTTACTCTAAGGATTCTAGAGGGCATTGACCGTACGACAAATTATGAAGGTATAAGGTCGACGACCCCTTCCGGGGTGCTGTACCTGGGTCTGGATGAATAACGACTCTTCCTAGATAATAAATGTTTCGGAAATAACAACGTTTTCGCTAGAATTCATCTAAAAGGTGAATCATAATATTTACAAGTATTTTGAAATATTTTCTTGCTAAATATTCTTTCTTTTATACCTACACATGTACGAGTAGATATATTATCGTTCATATATAGATATACCTACTCGTACATGTATAGTTATAAAAGAAAGAATATCTAACAAAAAAGACTAGGCGGAGGTAGGGCACAGCGAGATTTTCTCGTTCTGAATTGGAGCAGCCCGCCTGGTGAGGTACCTCCGCCTTACAGAAGATCGCAGCCAAATAACATTATTTGTTTCAAATAGTGTTGTGTTCCTGCGATGAGTAAGGTTGCCAGAGCTCTTTAGGGGTGGGGGGGTTCGGGGTCGGCAACGCGTGCGTGATGCCTCTGGTATTGCAATCGCTCATAGGCTACGGTAACCGCTTACCAACAGGTGGGCTGTATGCTTGTTTTCCACCTCAGTTGTATAAAAAATATATATATATTTAAAAGAAATTACTCGATCTCTGTCATATAGCTGTTATTTATATTTTTATCATCCTAATGACTAATTATAAAACGGATACCACAAGTTCAACATCAACATTGCTAACTCAAATGAAATGACTTGACCCCAAAACAGCTGATATTTGCAAAGTTTTTTAAATTAAAAATGTGTAATTTCCGAAACCTACTTTATTGCCGATCGGGTTTAGAATAAGCGCCTTTCGAGATAGTATACATATTATAAACCAGCTTCCGCCCGCGGCTTCGCTCCCGTGGTAAATACCTACATAAAGAGTAGCCTATATGCTATTCTAGGTAAACAACTTTATCTATTCCAAGTTTCAACGAAATCGGTTAAACCGTTACGGCGTGATTGAACAACAAACATCCAAACATCCTCATAAACTTTCGCATTTATAATTTTAGTAGGATAAACTTGTATAAAACACAAGTTTCGTATAATCTAGTGTGGCAGAACAATATTTTCTATTTCAGAGGAAACCCAGCTGACTTCCAAGTCCGTGCTGGTTCCTCCTCCAACTCCGAAGGTGGGCAGGTTATCCCCGTGGGTGACCTGATATGGCACCCTGACTTCAGCTACTCAAAGATGGACAGCGACATCGCAGTCCTCTGGCTATCCCGCCCGCTGGAGTTCAACGATGCTGTCAAACAAGTGAAGATGGTGGAACCTGGTGAAGAGATTGATGATGGGGTCCTGACTGTTGTCACTGGATGGGGCAATATTGCTGTGAGTGAAAGATTTTCTTAGGAATTCTTGTCGTTCACTGATTCTCTCTTGATCATCCTGTATTAGGTCAGCGACTAGGTTAAGGTATGGTGGCCCTGAAAAGGGCCTATGACCGTCAATGAAAGAATCAGTGTAGTGAAAGGATTAAAGTGCGCCTCTCAGAGGCTCTTTTAGTGCACATGACACATGACTTCGAATTTTTAGGTTCTAGGAAATGTCGGTTTTCTCACGATGATTTCCTTCACCGTTTGAGAGCAATCTTCCTGATGACGCCTCGTGGAGTGGTGAAACATATTGTGTCGGATTCTTATTAAATTTGTTTGTTGAACTTATGAGGAATAGATTAGCGGAATAGTACCTACCTACTACATACTTGTGTGTCTATTTAATATATTTATTGTAACAGTCAAAATTTACTTTTTTTAGGAAGGAGGTGGTTACCCCGATACTCTTCAGAAGGTATTGATCCCTAAAGTGAACAACCAGGTGTGTGATGCAGCGTACAACGCCATCTACAACATCTCACCGAGGATGCTCTGCGCAGGAGTGCCTGAGGGCGGGAAGGATGCCTGCCAGGTAATAATTGTTTATCGTGCTACTAGGTCCTTCGTGGTCTGCGCTGGGTCACTGATATGTTGTGGAACTGAAATGGGTATAAGGACGATTGCATGAATTAAAATTATATGGAACTTCATCGGGAGTCCTATTTCAAGTTTTACGACTTAACGGCCGAACCGATTTGGATGAAATTTGGTACGGAGATAGCTAAAGCCTTGACAAAGGACATACAATTATTATACATTATTATACAGCTACCGCGCAACCGAAGCAGCGGGCAGCCACAAGTTGAAGCATATTTATTGGCTGTTGCAGTATTGTCTATAGCACGACATCGCCATTACTTGTCCCCCATCAACATAAAGCGTCGCAGTGTTGGAAGGCTCCCTACCCGATTATAGACCGATGACATTGTGCAGGTTGTAGGAGGTCGTTGAATGGGGAAGGCTCAAGACCGGTCGTCGTGGAACTCTTTGGGGGGCCTATATCCAGCAGTGGACTTCTGCAGGCTGATGATGACGATCCAAAAAAAAGGATTCTGACCATGCTGTTCCTTTCAGGGTGACAGCGGTGGACCACTGCTTTTCGAAGACAAACTGGCTGGAGTGGTCTCCTGGGGACTCGGCTGTGCCAGACCCGACTACCCTGGGGTCTACGCAAAGGTATCAGCCCTGAGGAGCTGGGTGGACGATAACATTAGTTTCATGAGACTGAGGCACATTGTTCGATACCTGAGACCTTGATTTGACAAATATACGTAGTTCTAAGGATATGAGTTTTCTTTTACCCTCTTCTCTTGTCGTGACAATGGTAACCTCTTGGTTAAACTATATTAATTTAATGATCGGTAGGGTCATGAGTTATTTTATTATTGATAGTATTTCGAGAATAATACGAAGTATTTTGGGTATTTTAATGGGAAAATCTACAAGACAATCATTATGCCTGTCATATTATACCAATCATTCACAAAAAAAATCAGCAAGTCGTGATTCCAAGAAAGATATATATATTTTAAACCAGTTTAAAATATCTAAACATTTCTAAACAGAAAAAGTACAAAATTGATGCGAAGGAAGCTGGAAATGTCCAAATATCGGCCTGACTTGCTGGTGACGTTGAAGTATTGCCGGATTGAATTGGTGCAAATTATGAGTTTTGGCGGATTTTTTTTTATACAACTAAGGTGACAAGCAATTATAAGGTCCACTTGTTGGTAAGTGGGTGTCTAGGCCTATGAAAACTTGCAATACCGGTAATGTAACGCACGCGTTGCCGACCCCGAGCCCATTAAAGACCTCTGGCAACCTTACTCACCGCAGGAATACAACACTATTTGAAACAAATAACGTTATTTGGCTGCGAACTTCTGTAAGGCGGGTTGCTCCCACTTAGAGCGAGAAAATTTCGCCGTGTCCTACCTCCTCCAAACTAATATTGTCTGTGAGAAACAGTAACTGACTGACTGACAGACAACACACAGCTTATACCGTTGGTGCTAGAGCCTTTAAAGGAGAGTCTGTTCTATTTAAGTGTTTAAGGGGTGTATTAAGAAAGAAAATTCAACCCCTAAGAGGATGCAGCGGGGTTTGTATGAAAAACTTCACGCGAACAAAGTCTAGGGGCTCTCGAAGGAGCTTTCACTAATTAAAACATAAATAGTATCAACGTAGTATCACCAGATCGGAAGCATGATCCATGCATTCGGTGACCGTGCTGAAAGTCGCATTGCTTACCCAATTCGAACGATAAAGTAGACAAGCGCTGAAATCGCAAGCGTTAAAAGCGAACAAGTGGATTGCACGACTTTCCTGTGTTTTGAGATAGACTGTGGTAATCCCACATTAACAAAATGTGCGGAAAGCTCGGAGGGGCATGTTTTGCACTAGCTCGCTTTTTGCCCAGGGAAGTTATTCGATCCTGCTACTTCGCGACGGTGCAGTGAATGCTGCAGTACGGGACTGAGCTGTGGGGGCGCGCTGCCGAGTGGGAACGCGTCTTACGTTTGCAAAAACGCGCTATAAGAGCAATCGTACGAGTCCCCAGCGATGACTCGGCGAGGCCTCATTTCAGGGAATTAGGAATACTCGCGCTACCTTCCATGGTAATTTTTCAAGTCGGCATGCACGTCCGTTCGAATCCAGAGTCGTATAAAAAACTTGGGTCTTCGCATACATACAATACTCGCCGCGCGGGGAAACTGTCATCGGTTTCGCGGTCTCTTACAAAATCCGACAAGCTTACTCACGTCATGGGTCCAGCAGTATACAATAGGATACCGCTAAATATAATTGACACACAGCAACAGCATTTTTAAGTCAAAGTTGAAGCATTGGCTCATCGAGCAGGCCTTTTACTCATTCGGTGAGTTCACATGCCGAAAGCCTACTACGACGTAGTTTATATCTTCGCGATATAGGTATTATAATGTATTTTTTTTCTTCATGTTATCCCTACTTTCTTTCCTTGACGTGTACTAAAAATTGTATAAATAAATGAGTTTATGAGCGCTTTAATTTTCGTTTTAATTTGCTACCCATCTCTTGCAGCTTGAGCCAAATTTCGTGGGCGTGGTCCCTGTAATAGCTGCTTTCGGCGGAACTCCTTATTCAAGTATAGCCATAATATTGCCTTCTGGGACTGAATAATGGCGGTCAAGTGCGAGATCTCAAATCAAATATTTTATTTTATTTTCATTTTCAAGCACATACATATAACACAATAGATATATAGATTCTATCGCCAGTACAATTAGGCATGTCCCAGAATCCGAAAATTCGAAGACATGTGACTTGTGCACGGAAGGAGCCTTTTAGAGGCGTACTTTTATCCTTTCATTGCACTGATTCTTTCACCGACGGTCATAAGCATTTTCAGGGCCACCATACCTCAACCTACTCACTGACCTTATACAGGTGACCAAGAATGAATCAGTGATACGACAAGCAAGCAAGAAACTTTAAGCCTTTCACTACACTGATTCATTCACCGACGGTCATTGGTCCATCACAGGGCCACCGTACCTCAACCTGGTCACTGACCTAATACAGGATGACCAAGAAAACTTCAAACTTCAATATTGATTTATTTATTAAATCGCATGGATTATTTTTAAACGTCTTAAATCTAGTTGAATTTACGTTAGTTAATTTTAAGTTTTACATATTTATTAATAATCGAGTTGGAGCATATTCAATTCGTGACATGACAAGCAAGTAATATATCGCTTTGGTTTCACTCGCAAAGCAGTAGAAGCTAGAAACTCACTAAACTTTCTTAGTTTGCGGGACTACTTAAGTTCGTAGGACGAGATAAGAAAAGATTCTAAATAGGGTGACCATTTTCTTTGAAAAGTTTTGACAAAAGCCGGATGCTCACTGAAAAGCCTTGACGTTGTTGATTGCCTATTCGAATAACACCCAACATTCACATACGTAGTCCTGAGTCCACACACTAGGATTCCCCGTGTGGTGGGTATCGGAATCTACGAGTACCATGGTACCACAACATCCAGACCCGGAACAAATATTTGCAGATCATGCAAACATTTGTCCCGCAGCGGGAATCGAACCCCTTGCGTCTCAGACGGACACTCGCCAACTACGCCACCGAAGTCGTCGAATAGAACAAGTATTCGTCTGCAATTTAATGCAATATTAGTTCATTATAAAGGTACCAAAGATAGGCTTGCTTGCTTTTCGTCTCACTGATTCTTTCTTGGTCATTATTCATTGTAGTGAAAGGATTAAAGTGCGCCTCTTAGACTCTTTTCGTGCACTGTCACTTTAACTAGCTAATTTTCAGGATTTTTCTCATAAATTGACGGATGGTAACCCTAATTGAAAACGATCTCAACTTACCCCGTTTTGGGACATAAAGCACAAATTGTTTTCTTCTGAAGCCATCTTTCTAAGGTAACAAATTAACTTCGTACGATATTCTAAGGTCCCGTTTACACATCGATGTAGAGTATTTTTTTCTGGATTCTTTTTTGTTCTATCTATTTCAAGTTTCATCGAAATCGGTTGAGCCGCTACGGCGTGATTGAACAACAAACATCCTAACATCCTCACAAACTTTTCGCATTTATAATATAGCTTCTGTCCGCGACTTCGCCCTCGTGGACCTATTAAAATAAAGTAAAAGTTTATTACCCACCAACCCACCAACCCGCACTGGACCAGCGTGGTGGGTTACGGTCCAATCCCCCCCTATGATAGGTAAAAATAAAAGACGGCCCCCAGTCCCCGGCAGCTCCGCTATTCCTGGTACTGGTAGCAGCCACGGTAACGGCGGAGCAGGGGGTGCTAAGAATCCCCGGCAGAGGCCCAGCTACCAACCCCCACGAAACCTGGACCTGGTAACATTCAACGCACGAACGTTGAGGACCGACGAGAAGTTGATTGAGCTGGAAGAAGTAGTAAGTAAGTTGCGCTGGGATATCATAGGATTATCAGAAGTCCGAAGAGAGGGGGAAGACACGATAATCCTAAATTCCGGCAACTTATTCTACTACCGGGAGGGAGATCAGCTATCCCAACACGGTATAGGGTTTCTCGTTCATAAGTCCCTTGTCAACAATATTGTAAAGATAGTGAGCGTTTCGAGCAGGGTGGCATACCTTATACTCAGAATCACCGAACGGTATTCGCTGAAGGTCATACAGGTATACGCCCCACACTCGAAACTCCCAGACGATGAAGTGGAGGCTATGTATGACGACATTTCAAATGCCATGCATGCCTCGAAAACACACTTTACAGTTGTGATGGGGGACTTCAACGCGCGGCTAGGCACGAGGAACGGCGATGAACTGAAAGTGGGGCAATTCAGCTTTGGACAGCGAAACCAAAGGGGCCAGCGTTTGGTCGACTTCATGGAGAAGGAGGGACTCTTTGCGATGAACTCTTTCTTCAAGAAACGACCGTCCAGAAAATGGACGTGGCTGCACCCCGGTGGTTACAAAAGCGAGATAGATTTCATCATGACGACCAAGAGGCAAATATTCAATGACGTCTCTGTGATCAACAGGGTCAAAACCGGCAGTGATCACCGTATGGTTAGAGGCTCATTGAATATCAACATTAAGCTGGAAAGGTCTCGTCTGATGAAATCTACTCTTCGCCCAAGTCCTGTCCAAATTCAAAACCCCGAGAGCTTTCAGTTAGAACTCCAAAATCGCTTCCAAAGCCTGGCTGAATGCGAAACAGTGGACGAGCTGAACAACGGGCTAGTGGAAATTGTCCAAGCGGTTGGGTCGGAGTTTTTTAAGACCCACCGTAAAAATAGAACCCAGAAACTCTCTGAGCACACTCTTAAACTCATGGCTGTGCGAAACGATATGAAGCTGCATTCTTCAGTGGACAGGTCGAAATACGGCATGCTCAATAGGCAGATCTCTAAGTCTATGCGACACGATTTGCGCCTTTTTAATACAGATTGTATTAAACACGCCATAGAGCGTAATAAAGGCTCAAAAGTGTTCGCAAAAGATCTGTCTATTGGACAAAGTCAGTTGACGAAACTGAAGACCGATAGCGGCAATATCGTCTCGTCGAAGCCTGAGATTTTACGAGAGCTCGAGAAGTTCTATGGACAACTGTACACTTCATCGCAAAGTCCTGCTCCAAGCACGGCAAGCGATGCAAGAGCCCGTCTGACCCGGCACTATACCGAAGACATCCCGGACGTCAGCCTATACGAGATCCGGACGGCCCTCAAACAGCTTAAGAACAATAAGGCACCGGGGGAGGACGGAATAACGTCAGAGCTTCTGAAAGCGGGTGGAACACCGGTACTTAAAGTCCTTCAGAAGCTATTTAATTCCGTCATCCTCGAAGGTACAACGCCTGAGGCGTGGAACAGGAGCGTGGTGGTACTGTTCTTCAAGAAAGGTGACAACACTCTCTTGAAGAATTATAGGCCCATCTCGCTGCTGAGCCATGTCTATAAGCTGTTTTCGAGAGTTGTCACTAACCGGCTCGCCCGTAGGTTTGACGACTTCCAGCCTCCCGAACAAGCCGGGTTCCGCAAAGGCTTCAGTACCGTAGATCATATCCACACGCTTCGGCAGATTATACAGAAGACCGAAGAGTATAATCGGCCACTATGTCTAGCGTTTGTGGACTACGAGAAAGCCTTCGATTCAGTCGAGACCTGGGCAGTGTTACGGTCACTACAGCGGTGCCAGATCGACTACCGGTATATCGAAGTGTTGAAGTGTTTGTACAGTAAAGCCACCATGTCTATCCGACTCCAGGACCAGAGCACAAATCCGATCCAATTGCAAAAAGGGGTGAGACAGGGAGACGTCATTTCTCCGAAACTGTTCACCTCTGCATTGGAGGATGTTTTCAAGCTTCTGCACTGGAACGGACATGGGATCAACATCAATGGCGAATACATCACTCACCTTCGATTCGCCGATGATATAGTCGTAATGGCAGAATCGCTGGAGGACCTTGGTGCAATGCTCAGAGACCTCAGTACCGTCTCCCAACAGGTGGGTCTTAAAATGAATATGGGCAAGACAAATATCATGTCTAATGCTCATGTCGCACCCATACCGGTAAATGTTGGGAACGATACCATTCAAGTTGTAGATCACTATGTCTATTTGGGTCAGACGATTCAACTAGGTAGGTCCAACTTCGACAAAGAGGTCAACCGACGAATCCAACTCGGATGGGCAGCGTTTGGGAAACTTCGTCATATCTTCTCGTCGGAGATACCGCAGAGCCTCAAGACGAAAGTCTACAATCAGTGCGTGTTGCCAGTGATGACATATGGCACTGAGACTTGGTCTTTAACTATTGGCCTCATACACAAGCTCAAAGTTGCACAACGGGCTATGGAGAGAGCTATGCTAGGAGTTTCACTACGTGATAAGATCCGAAACGAGGAAATTCGTAGAAGAACCAAGGTTTTATTTATTTATTTTATTTATTTATTTATTTAGGAACAACAAACAACTACATTATATATGTAAGATACAGTGAGTAGTAGGTACATAATTTCAAATGCAACAAATTATTAATAATGTAGTCCACAACGTTATCCACAACTTAGTATATAAGAGTAACAAAAAAGTCCAGCTAGAGGGCCCGTCATAAAAAAAACATTTTTATTAACTGCTGTGACAAAAGAAATAGATGACGGGAATCCTATGCTGAGAAAGCTTATAATGATAAAAGAAAAAGAAGTTATCAGGATTACTTATGAAGTACCGACATAGCTCTCAGAATTAGCAAGTTGAAGTGGCAGTGGGCAGGCCATATAGCTCGCAGAACCGATAACCGTTGGGGAGTAAAGGTTCTCGAATGGCGACCACGAACCGGGCGACGCAGTGTTGGAAGGCCGATGGACCGACGACATTGTGAAGGTTGCGGGAAGTCGGTGGATGGAGAAGGCTCAAGACCGTTCGTCGTGGAACTCTTTGGGGGAGGCCTATGTCCAGCAGTGGACTTCTACAGGCTGATGATGATGATGAAAAGTTTATTGTTTTATTTATTGTAATTACATGTGGAAAAGATGGTATTGATAAAGAATGATGATAAAGAAGCCTATGCAATTCCAGACTATAATCTATCTCTGTGCCAAATTTTGTCATCCAAATAGTTGGATATTTAGTAATATTTCTTTTAACAGCGTTTTCGCTAAATACAATGATTAAAAGAGACGTTTCATCAATATATGGAGCCTGGGCCTGCACTGTGTACACTACTCTAAAATATGGCAATTTTTTTTTTGTGGCTATGGTGTCACTGCGGCCACATCTGGCCTCTTGTGATCGCCACAAATAAAAATATGGCTAAGCAATAAAGTAAACGTATTTTTCTTGTTATCTCCTATTTTTCTATGTAGTGTACATGGACCAGGCCCAGAATGAAACGACTCCTTTGCTAATTGATAACATTTCCTAAAGTTCCCTTGGGACCTTGTTATAGAAGCGTACACATTAGGTACCCGTGAGCCTAATCGTGGGAATAGCTAGTTTATCTTTGTAACTATTATATTAGTAAATTTGAGACTTCACAGAACCACGTTACTATCGCAAGTATGTACTTTCAAATATTCTCTTTGAAGATACCACTAATAGGTAATTTAAATTAAATCTTGTTAAATGCCGCCTTTGAAAATATAATTCATCACCCAACTCCTATTTATTAAATACCTCGGTAATATAACTTTGTCTTTGAAAACTTTGCTATTAAGATATATTTTCCTGAAAAACGGTCGTAAAACGACGGAAACCGCATTAGGGAATTTCTATGACAAAGAGTTAATTATATATGTTTAAAAAAAAAAAGTGGTCTCTTAAAGAGCTCTGGCAGCCTTACTCACCGCAGGAACACAACACTATTTGAAACAAATAATGTTATTTGGCTGCAATTTTGTAAGGCTACGCGCCCACGAGCCACTCGCGACAGCCACGCTACAATCTGCTTTACCCATTAGTACATTTTGTAAGGACTCGCCGCACACATGTGGTCGCCACTGGCCACGTGCGTCCTTTGAAAAAGTATAGTCCATTGGCCACTTGTGGTTGTGGCCGGTGGCCCGTTTGCGCTGAGCCTAAGCGGAGGAGGGCAGAGTGGGCTGCTCCAATTTAGAGCAAGAAAACCTCGCTGTGCCCTAAAAAGGTTCATTCATCATCATCATTTTAGCCGTAGGAGGTCCACAACATAAACCTCCCCCATAGATTACCAGAAACAATCATTTGGGGGGATTTGCCCATACTCGCCACTCTAGGCATGCGGGTTGGCGAGCGTAGATAAATCTCTTCTTGTTGATAGAGTACGCTGCCGCCCATCCCCCAGCTTTGTTTCCCTTAGTCGCCTCTTACGACGTCCACGGGTAGAAATGCAGGGGCCTATTCTTCAGCCGGAGCCACCAAGGCTAGAAAACACAATAGAAAAAGAAGTTTATAGTGGTTGAAAGTCTCATCCCTACAGCGCTGTCTGACGGCCGCCACAAGACAGTTTAATGTTACCGGAAACCAAGGTTTTAGAAACTCCAGTTTGACTGATGGAAATATTCGGAAGATTTAATGTAACAAGTTTCGAGGAAAATTTGTGTTAATTGATGAACTAAATCATTGTTTCCGCTGCATATTTAGAACATTTCCTATGAATTGATTTTTACTTTGTCTTATGAAAAGAAATAAAACAAAAATGAGCTTTTATTTTCTTGATTACTTTTCCTTTGAGCCTTGTTCGATCGTCACCACACTGAAGCTCTATATTCTATTATATGAAAAAGGATCATCGAGAAAAATGATAGGCAGCAAGCCATGTTTGTTGCCTAATTCTTCTAGGCTTGGTCGCGAGGAACAGGCGTAGCTTCACCTAGTTTCTAGGATGTTTCAAAGTGACCCTTGTAATTTTATTGTAATAAACGCGTTTTGACTTTGACTAAATATTCCCATCTTCTAGGATCTACAGGCGATCAAACCCTTAGAGATGTCTAAGGGGGTAATCAGAGGCATGTCCGACATTTGGCACATTACCATATTTTGCAGTAGTCAGTATTCCATACGTGACAGGTTGGAAGCCTATCGCCACTTTAAGAATACTTACTGGTTTCCTCACTATGATTTCCTTCAGCGTTATAAGTACCTACATGGTAACTAATGCGCACTTAAATATTTTTGGTATAGAAAAATTAATTGGTCACGACCAGGCTTGAACTCACGGCCTTCGGATCAACAAACAGTCTTATGAAACTTATAAATCTCAATAATAGAAATATATACAATTTAGCCTAAGCCTACATAGTTCTAGGAATTTTAAGAAAGTATGTTATTGTTGGAACCTGACATACGAAGCAGTTCGGAGACATGGCAAGGGGGGAGGGGGCTACTGAAGATATAAAGGTAAGATAGAAATGTGCTAGGTAGTAGGTATTTTGCACAGAATAACGAAGCGCGAACAAAATAAATCAAAACAACCATATTTTTTGACCTAGGGATGTAGAAAATTGTGTAGAAAATTCCCGGGATCCCGTATAATTTGTTTGAACTGGCTGGCCCGCCCCGGCATTGAAGTCGGTTTATTTTCAGTTTTTAAAATATAATCGGCTCACATACTATTTACACAGCGGAATAAAATACTTTGTCCGGGATTGCAGTAAAAAAACACCTAGAAAATCAGTAGTAGAAAATCATTTATTCACACAAACTGTACACAACAACAAGAACAAAAGTACCTACTTAGGTAGTTGTCTCATCATCATCATTTCAGCCGTACGACGTCCACTGCTGAACATGGCCTCCCCCACAGACAGAGAAAATTCTTTATCATGTGGGGGGATTTGCCCATACTCACCACGCTGGGCATGCGGGTTGGCGAGCGCAGTTAGCTGCTGCCCATCCCCTAGCTTTTTTTCCCTTAGTCGCCTCTTACGACATCCGTGGATAGATAGATATGGAGGGGCCTATTCTTCAGCCGGGGCCACCACGGCCAACGGTAGTTGTCTAATAAAATGTAATTTTGTAGTCAGATTTTGTTCCACGTATCTCCACATGTCCGCGAATGCCGAAGACTGCTAAAATCCGCGAATCCCGGGAAATGTAGCGGATATATCAAACTCTGGCGCTCGCGTCAGCAATACGTGTACCGAAAGCTGATGTTCTTTCATTATGAACACCCACATCGGATATTTGCGGGATTTATTTACCCCACACTGTTCAATAAAGTTCCTAAGGCTGCGTTACGATCAATGTACTTCTAAATTTTACCTCTCCAGTGTGGCCTGAGCACGAATAAGTCACGGTAACGTAACCTTTACGATACAATAGCAAATGTCAAATAATAATCAACTAAAACATCAAACTCAAGATCATGATCGGGCTTATTCAGTCCATCCAAGTATATCCGCCCATTGTATTTCACTTTTATTACTTACACTTTATTGATTTAATTGTGATGTGTTAAATGTTATGTGGCTTACAATAAAGAGTTATCTATCTATCTATCTATCATAATTATGTCGCCGATGTCATTGGCGAAATATAACTTCTACTGGCCTAGTGGGTGGCCTACATATATCGTTTAAACGCTGCGTTATAATTATTGTACTCAACTTGACTTATTGAAGGCAGCTTGTAATCGATTTAAAAAAAAAAAAAAATTCAGTAACTTATAAATTGGTACAATCAGGTTTTGGAGTCTCCTTTTAAGCAAATGTTTGCTTGTATTAGGATATATATTTTATTGTATAGATAGATTCAAAATGTTTTTTTTTGCTATAAGGCGTTTTTTATTACAAAGTTAAAAGATTTTTTTAACGCGAATGGACCTTCGTTTGACTACAATCACACATGTATGATGTAGTCGAAGATGGAACATGTATGTCTTGAATAAATCTATGTAGTCTTGCCTTGAAGATACAGATCGTAGATCCAACTATTGTATCGTAAACGTAACGCTTTCGTGAATTATACGTGCTTGGGGCACTGGAAAGAGCGACGACATAATATGTTTCATTCTTTGATTGAAGATACTTACGCATTATAAATGTGGAGTTAAGTGCGTATGGGTGGTATGTTAACGAGATATAATATGATACTGAGGTATTTGAGGTATTTTGGTATTTTTTACCGTTGGGGAGTAAAGGTTCTCGAATGGCGACCACGAACCGGGCGACGCAGTGTTGGAAGGCCCCCCACCCGATGGACCGACGACATTGTGAAGGTTGCGGGAAGTCGGTGGATGGAGAAGGCTCAAGACCGTTCGTCGTGGAACTCTTTAGGGGAGGCCTATGTCCAGCAGTGGACTTCTACAGGCTGATGATGATGACTGAGGTATTTGGTCCGAGGCTATACTTGTCTTTAAAGAAAAAAAAAAGATGTAGGTAAACATCCTAGCTTAATAATAGGTACCTATCTATAATTCACGCGAAAATTTGTAAGGCAGTTTGTATGTTTGTGGTTCAATCACGCCGCAACGGCTCAATCGATTTCGGTGAAACTTGAAAGAATGAAATCTTTAACTAGAATCGCTACTTTTATCCAGATCCTACACAAGCGAAGCCGCTGACACAAGCTAATCAACAATAAGGTCACTTCTAAGAAACTAGGGCTCGTATTCAGAGACAAGACTCGAGCATTGATCTGTACTGAAATCTCGATTTGAGACGAGATTCTAATTCTTGAACAGTATTTAAGTATAGATTCAATGATCACAGTACACCTGAGTAAATGCTTATTCTGAAACGTCAATCAGACGAAATCGGTGCTTGAGTTTAGATTTGATTTGACATTAATCAAATGACATTTTCGTTCCGTTACACGTACTTTGATGCATATTTATACTTCACTTTATTGTTCTATTCTATTTCCACCCTGGCTGTTTGAATTTCTGCGTAAAACGGATCGAAAATTATAAATAAATCAAAATGTAAACGAGAACATTTGAGTACAGATTTGAGACTCGATTCAGCTGAGAGTAGTTTAAGTACCGTTCTTGAATAAAAGCTATGTTTGAGAAGAGATTCAATACTTAAGTAGAGTTCAGCTGATCTGTGATTAAATCTATGCTTGAGTCGTGTCTCTGAATACGAGCCTAGGTGAAGCAAATTCTGTCACTCAAAACAGTCTTACAGCCACTTCGTAGAATACCCAGGTCTTACTGTGATATAAGAGAAGCTCAAATTGTTTTCTAATAGGTACTGCATCATAACCGCGGTACAATCGTTTCAGCCTTATTACCAGTGATCAATCACACATGTGACACTTGTGTACATAGCAATATGCCTCGTTTAGACACAAGGAAATACTGGCTAAAATCAGGCGCCATAAATAAATTAATAACACCAACCAAACATACATAATCCAGACTCCACACTAGGATATCCTGTCTCGTGAGTATCAGAAGAGTACAGAAGTACCACAACACCTAGACCCGAAACAAAAATTTGCAGGTCATACAGACATTTTTTCCGAAGTGGGAATCGAACCCGCACCCTTTGCGTCTCAGACAGGCACTAGACCCAATCCGTGGTGGTCTCGGCACCAGGCGGCTAACGGAAAAAAGCTAGGGGATGTGCAGCAGCGTCCCCTATTTTAACAACGATATTAAACAACAGATCTAACTGCGCTCGCCAACCCAGATTTTATCCACGACCTGGTCTAGATCTGGTGAGTATAGGCTAATTCTACCCACGTGATAGGAAGTCGACGACGACACGGTATATCTACTGGGTCGTGTGAACAAAGCATAGGATCAACTTGGCTTTTAAAGCACTCCCTAATGGAGCGGAACATCCTATAGATTGATAGGTAGGGAAATGTGCACTACGATTAACTAAAGTTGTTGCAAGATTTAACTGCTATTTTCCTATCTGAAACCAGTTGGAAGTACGAGGTAATAAAGGCACAAAAAATATAGCTTGGTAGTGTAACAGCTGTTGACATGGCCTTTCAATAATAACAAAATGAAATATAGACTGCTGTAAGGTTCTGGAATCTTTTCAGGGCCACCGTACCTAAACCTGCTAACTGACCTTCTACAGAATGACCAATAAATAATCAGTCATACAACAAGCAAGCAAGCAAGCAAACAAACGAAACGACTATCAGGGTGATGATGAAATAGTTCTGAGGCATAGCCTCCCCCCCCCCCCCCAAAGCGTGCCACGATATAAGATCTTCTCCATTCTTCATCACTAAGTATAATTCTACTTCGATTAATCTGCGCTAGAAGTCGCGGGTTCGATTCCCGTACAGGACAATCATTTTCTGGGAGTTAAATATATATATATTATGTATATCAGTCTCTGGTACGCATAGTACAGGCTATGCCTAGTTTGGGATCAGTTGATTGTGTGTGATATGTCCGGAATATTTATTATTTATTATATATAATCTTGACCGCTACTTTCTAACAAAACATTGTTAAGGGTGCTCTTCTGGTATGAGCACAAAAAGAGTATCTACCAAAAATTATCACTAGGATCATTTTGAAACGTCTTAGAAACTAGGTGAAGCTACGCCTGTTTCTCGTGTCTAAAAGTATCAGGCAAAATGTCCTTCAAATCTCAAGACTCAGGGTTTGGCAAAGATTTCTGTAATTAATGAAAAAAATCGGTAAGAGAACCAGTGTGGTAAAATAAATTACCCTACTGTTTCAATTATCATAAGCCAGCCATTCCCCCAACACTGTGACACACATTAAGATCAGTATCAACTCGACTTTCGGAGCTATTCTGTTATCTTCAACTTTTATTAACTTACGGAACAGTAATTAGGGCCTGAACGCTTCTGACTCTCTCTGATTCTCATAGAGGCGTGTTCATAGCACAACACGTTTTTTTTACTTGCTAGCTCCAAGTCGAAGTCATAGTCAAAAGGTGTTTCATCACCACCCGGGCCACCACAGCCAAATTTTGTGCAGAACTTTTTTTCAAACATACTGGTTTTGGTATTTTTGTCATCGTTATTAGTAACTAGTTTCCGCCCGCGGGTTTACTCGCTTGGTACCTTCATAAAGACTTCCACCTACACCAGTTAAATAACTGATTTGACCCCAAAAAACGCAGAACTTTGCAAAGACCTGATTTTTGAATGATAAATGTTGAATTTCCAAAATTCGTAAAAAATAAAATAAAAATAAGTATTTATTTGCAAAGGAAAGGTTTAACAAGTTTGTAACCTAGAAAAACTTATAAAATAAGCTTATATAGAGACAAAACAAAATACGTGCATGAGAGTCTAACAAAAACCTTGTGTAAAGTCGATACATGACTCAAAGTCAAAGTCAAAGTCAAAAGGCATTTATTTCAATAAAATCACTAGGATCACTTTGAAACGTCTTAGAAAGTAGGTGAAGCTATGCCTGTTCCTCGCGACCAAGCCTAGAAGAATCAGGCAACAAACACGGCTCTACTCGCTCTAACTAAGCATTATGCTTGTATTTAGACGCGAGTGATCCGTTCTTCGGCTAGGACAACAAGAGATAGTGCTAGGACATTATAATATGACTACATTTTGATCGTAAAATGTTGTTAAAATTTGAAACAATGTAAATATTTAAAAACTGTAGATGTAAAACAAAACAATATATCAACTAGAACTAACTTTGTTGCCAATTTGGTGTAAAACAAAACTCTTCCGGGAGAGCATATGTATGCTATCCCGAAAAAGGCTAGGCTACTCGCCCACGATACGCGAAAAAGTAGTAGTGAATTTTCGCGTTGAAGTCCTCCCGCAGTGCTTTAATCGCGTAGGTTTGAACGAAGCTTAGTTGTTGTGAACGCAGCCTTAGATTGACGTAACTGTGCTGTAGCCGTTATCACATAGTTGACTCTGAGTCCTATCTTATTGACTTTTCCAAAGACTATTTAGGTATTTACAAGGTTCTCTGGACTTGACAATGAAGAAAATTTTGCATACAGTTGTATTATGTAGGTATATCCACACTGGCCCTAAATTCTATATTGTGAAAAAAAAAGAAAGAGGATCACCGAAAAAAATTATAGGCCCAAGCAGTTTTTGGTGCCTGATTCTTCTAGGCTTGGTCGCGAGGAACAGGCATAGCTTCACCTAGTTTCTAAGACGTTTCAAGGTGATCCTAGTGATTTGTTTGAGTTTGAGTTTGAGTTTGATATGTGCCGTGGTGGCTCTGAATAGGCCCCTCCATTTCTACCCATGGATGTCGTAAGAGGCGACTTAGGGAATAAGCTAGGGGATGGCAGCGTTCCCTATAACTATAACAGCTTTATCAGCACTCGCCAACCCGCATGCCCAGCGTGGCGAGCATGGGCAAATGCTAAGTGTTCTAGTTAAGTTATAAAGATTCCGCCCGTGGCTTCGCTCGCATTGTACCTACATAAAAAGTAGCCTATATGCTATTCTAGATAAAGAACTATTTATATTTCAAGTTTTAACGAAATCGGTTGAGCCGGTACAGCGTGATTGAATAACAAATATCCAGACAAACTTTCGCATTTATAATATTAGTAGGATTGGATAAACTACTCATTTTGTTCACTGCTTATGTGAGTACGAGTATTATTGATATTTACTCATATAATTATTTCCAAATCACTACTAGGACATAAATACCTAAAGATATCTTGCCGAATATTTATTGTTGAGCAGAGCCGGCACCGTATCAAGTAGGTATTAATTAGATGTAATTTAATAGGTATTTAAGAGGTAATTTTCAGACTTTTTTAATACACTTTTCTGAATAATTATGTATTTTAAACCGAAAAATGCTTGTTCTACGTCCACTAAGTAATGAAAAGAATCTAAAAATTTTGAAAACAAAAATTATTATTGAAAACAACGTAACGCTAAAATCAGCTATTCAAACTGAATTAATTAGTTGTGTGACTTCTAATTAGTTATAAACTTGGTGGGTAATTAGTCTTTAATAATAATAATAATATAAATTTTATTTCAGGTAACTTAAGAATAGTACAGATGTTAAAAACTAAATTCTAGGACCCATAGAAATATATACCTTAACCTAAAATATATAAAAAACCTATTAATTAATTAAAACAACTAATTCGCAAAAAGGTCGGGAAAATCCACAACAAAAATATGTTTTTTCGATAATCATGATTTGTTTAGTAAAAAGATTCTTACCTCCCCCAACCCCCCGGGATGGTACATACATATTATGAATCACCTTGTATACAAGTATTGAAGTGCATTACCATCTTGGTCTGTATGTCATCATCATCATCATCATCATCAGCCTGTAGAAGTCCACTGCTGGACATAGGCCTCCCCCAAAGAGTTCCATGACGAACGGTCTTGAGCCTTCTCCATCCACCGACTTCCCGCAACCTTCACAATGTCTGTATGTATAACTCTTTAAGTTTGATGGTAGCGAAAGATTTCTCAAAGTTGCATCTATGATGTGCTGGCTCTATGAATATTGATGTTTCCCTCTGGGATATTTCAGTGAATTTTCAGACTTATGAAGCATCTGTGGATCTTTTTCTGGTCTTTTCTTGTCGTGTCACTGATTCTTTCTTGGTCATCCTGTCTTTGGTCAATGACCAATGTTGAGGTATGGTGGCCCTGAAAAGGGCCTATGACCGTCGATGAAAGAATCAGTGTAGTGAATTAAAGTGCGCCTCTTAGAGGCTCCTTTCTTGCACATGTCAACATGTCTTAGAATGTTTAGGTTCTAGGACATGCCGGTTTCCTCACGATGTTTTCCTTCACCGTTTGAGAGCACTAGCATAGCGCACATAATTTTTCCGAATGGAAAATCCATTATTCACGGCAGGTTTCGAACACACGACCTGTGGATCGGAAGGCGGGGCCACTACCACTCCACCACCAGTGCTATCAGTTGGTTGAGTGACGCTTCTAGTTGCTAAGCAACATAATTTTTATACTTGACATTCTTAATTACTTGAAATTGACAATATTGACTGTAACAGCAGAAACCATAAAATTAAAGAAGAAGAAGAAGAAAAGTGTCTTAGAATACCAAGGTGACCAGTGTGAGAATACGAGGCACAAATTATCTGGTGTAAACACAAACAAACATTAACTTGATGCCTATAATCCAGCCGAATCTCACGGTTATCAAGTGCTAATGACCTAGAGTCCTTAGCGGTACTCAGTCGGTACTCAGTTTGTACCTACGAGTACGTCGCGTTGGATGGAACATGCCTTATCTGCCATCCTGTGCCACAGAAACAACTGCTTCTATTATGGGTAGGTATCTACAGGATGATGTTATGATCGTGGCTCAGAACCGTTTTAGTAATCTGTGTTCGTAATTCGTGGCATAGTTTGGTTACAACACATCAACTAAGTTAAGCACGTTGACCATGGATGGGTGACCGTGGGGACGTTTGTGTGCTCACGGCTCACGCGAACGAAGCCGCGTGCGCAAGCTAGTTATAAAGATGATAAAAAGAAAAAAACGGCTGATTTGAAAAAGTTTGACAAAATAACTGTTTTTTTTTCATACAATAACCCCCTTGGCGACGCTAACAATGACGCTGTCATTAACCTCCCCTATGTTTACATTCCAGCCCCACTAACCTTCCTGACGCTACCATTACCCCCTCCATGTTCCCACCCATCCTCCACTCGACTTCCGTCAGTTTTCAGCTTTACGACTGGACCCAAACTGCATATCCGGTTAGTTTTTACATTTCCACTTTTTAGATAAAAATTTCGTTCGGATTAAAAGTTTAGCTTTGAATAGTTTTGACCCCTTATTCACTAAGAAGTCGCACTGGAAGCCGCTAGTATTTGACGTCTAGGTACCTTAGTCGTAGGTCAGATACTTCGCTCCCGACCCGGAAATCTTAGTCACTATCATCATCAGCCTGAAGAATGGCACTGCTGGACATAGGTAACGAACGGTCTTCAGCGTTCTTCCTGGACATGGGTCTCCCCCAGAGAGTGCCACGATGAACGGTCTACAGCCTTCTCCATACGCCGACTTCCCGAAAACTTTATGGTCATGGTTCCATCGGGCGGGAGGCCTTCCTATACTGAGTCATACGGTTTATGTGGTCCTAGTGTGGGGTCAGAACTATGTATGAACTGGTTGGTTGTTATTTAACCTAGCGAAGTGAGGTTTCAGATGTGGACAAATCAGCGTTTTTATTACAAGTTTAAGTTAGTATTCACGTGAATGTGACTATGTTTGTCCGACGATAACTGTAAAACCAATAATGTGAGTGCACATTTAAAATAATATGTGAAAAAAAGGAGAATTCTTTTCTCATTTGGCCTCAGTCGCGTAAAATTGTGAGATAATTATAACGGGGCGAAGAACCAGTTATTATTTGTAAGTTCTTATTTTGTCATAAAGATTCATGGTACCCAGATACTTTTAATAAGTTTTAGTTGATATTATCGCGTAGTTCTGGTGAAGCTTCTTAGTAAATAAGGGGACAAAACTTTTCAAAGTGAAACTCGTACATCGGACAAAATTGTTTGTAAAATGTTGGAATGTGCAAAAAAAATATGAAAAATTAACTAAATAGGTACGCGTCAGAATTCTTTGTGAATATGGAGGCTTTACTATTTCTGTTAACTACTGCGACCTAATTTTGAGTTTTAATTACGCGTGTGGGATTTTATGAAAGAAAATGGAAAAAAATAAACGTCAAATGTTGTAGGTATGGATTGAGTAAGAAATAGTAAAATTCTACAAATATAAACAATCTATTTTCGTAAAGTCATCGTCCAGAGAAGTCATTATTACTCATCAGTATTACATTAACAAGTACCTAATACTGATTAGTAATAATTAAATTAAACAAGTCATGACAGCCACTTATGTAAACAGGAAGGTCGATATAATGTAGATAGTAATATTCGCAAAAGGAGTATTCTGTGGTTTGAAGTGAGTTAGCAATATAACCTAGTTGGTACAGTCGCCTGCAATAAAATGTACCTATACACCCCATATTTGCAAAATGATATCACATAACAGATGAAGATGGAAGGTACACGGTTAAGTTGAAAATGGCACAAGTTGATGGTAGGTAAACTGTTTTATAGTTATTGCTGTGTACTTATATCACTAGCATATTCCCTATTCTATGAGCTTCCCGTGTTCCGCAATAGTTTTTTTTTTCACCCGTAGTGTAGGCGTCGAAAAGAGTACGCGCACTCACGGTATTTATGATACCGTGTTAAAAAGGTTACGCGCGGATGCTCTTTGCAAAATCATTAAAAAAGTACGTTTTTTTATTAAGATTTAATTTGTATTTGTTTATTTGCGAAAATGTGGTTACAGTAGCTCTTTTACATTATAATAATGAGATCAGCACATTTTACTATGAACTAGCATGCAAAAGTTGTTTTACAAAATTAGAATAATACATGTCTATAACAATTTGAATTTTACACCTTTAAAATATAGTAAACATAGCCATTTATTATCATGTCATACATATTATGTTATTAAAAAAGTCAAGATTATGAATTTCACATTAATATGAAAAAAAAAACACGATATGGTACCTACTTAAATAGACTGAGTTATTATCAAAATATATATTACATATTTGCTTCAATATAATTATAAAAATTTCTTGTCTAGAAACTCTTTGATGGAGTACAGACTCTGTGGACTAATGTGGCCAAAGCTCTTTGTTGTATAATTTTTCATGTTTAATTGTAACGTGGGTACAAGTTTTTTATTGAATACTATTAATTTTCCTAAAATATATATAATTTGTTTGTTTATACAAAATAAATCATCAATAATTGGCTTTCTGAATCCCTTATATACATAGGTCGCGACCGCTGCCGTTTCAAATGACCACGCGCCCGCTAAAGGTTAACTGTCTCATCATCATCATCATTTCAACCGTACGACGTCCACTGCTGAACATGGCCCCACGGACAGAGCGAATTCCTGTGGGGGGATTTGCCCATACTCACCACGCTGGGCATGCGGGTCGGCGAGCGCAGTTAGAGCTATCGTTGTTAAAATGAGGGACGCTGCTGCCCATCCCCTAGGTTATTTTCCCTTAGTCGCCTCTTACGGCATCCGCGGATAGGTAGATATGGAGGGGCCTATTCTTCAGCCGGGGCCACCACGGCCCATTGTCTCATATTCGTAGATTCATTACAATCTTTTATGATGTCTTTAAGACAATTATAAGTTATTGAGCAACTTGTGAGCAAGTAGCTCAATTTTTTTTGGAATTTTAAACTGTTGTTACTACAGTTGCTGTCTCTACCTTATATCAAGTGATAACTGATAGCAGTCACCATAGCCATCCTTACTTTTATTTGTAGTTTTTGTTTTTTTTTTAAATATCCATTTAAAAAAACATAAAAGTTTAAGTAAAAACATAAAAACCTCATCGGTAGCTATGGTACGTCTAGCCACAGGGCTGACTTCTCAAATCCACAAGATTTGAAGAATGTAATGACGATTCTAAACCCGACTTCATATTATTTCCGCATGACGACTACAATACAATACATTATGTCCTTAGGATATAATAACATCAATACATAGATAACAAGTTTTCTGCAGTATAAATTAAACAAACGTCATTATAACCTGCCAGTCAGTATGTTGAGTCTATTGACAACGGTTTGTCTTCTATCCACAGTGGCCAATGGGGCTAGAATCTTAGCAGTATGGCCAGTGCCGTCTATCAGCCACCAAGTGGCTTTCCGAGCTCTGACCCAAGAGCTAGCAAGACGCGGCCATGACGTCACAGTCATCACACCAGATCCAGCTTTCGAAAAAGGAAAAACTCCACCGAACCTTAGGGAAATCGACTTGCACGATCTATCCTACAAAGTATGGAGTGCTAAGTTTCATGAAACTTCAACAGGGAAAAAGGATGATCTGGCTACGCAAATAAGAGTGGCAGTAGATCTTTTACTGGAGATATTCCTAAAGCAGATACAGACGGACGAAGTGCAGCAAATAATCCGGAACGAGACCTTCGATTTGGTGCTGATAGAGGCGTGTGTGCGACCGGCCTTATTATTATCTCACATCTATAAAGTGCCGGTGATACAAGTGAGCTCATTTGGCGGATTTTTCGACAATTACGAACGCATAGGAGCACCCATCCACCCGTTAGTGTACCCTCTCAGCTCCCGGCAAAGGATTTACAACCTGACATTGTTGGAAAAGGCGACAGAATTGTATAACTACTATGTGATAGACAAAGAGTTTCAGAATCAAGAAGAGGCAGAGAATAAGGAATTGCGGAAGCTTTATAATGATATGCCGAGTTTGAGTGAGCTGACGAACAATGTACAGATGCTGTTTTTGAACGTGCACCCAGTTTGGGACGGAAATCGGCCAGTTCCACCCAGTGTGGTGTATATTGGAGGAATATATCAGAAACCAAAGAAAGAGTTACCTAAGGTAGGTTTGTGTTGATACGACAGTTCAATTAATATAAATGAATTTTGAGGGTTATATACAATCTTGGAGATATAAATATACCTACAGATATATAAAAAAATGTCCGGTTTTTTATAATATTCATATAATTAACTTATTAATGTGGAAGTAGCCGAAGACAGAAGCTAACAGTAATATAAATAGCAAACGAGGAAATTAAACTTGTTTAACGCAGTTTATAAAACAAACTTCAAAACGTTTATTTAATATTCTTTCTTGGATTGAGTTTTTCTAAGCCTTATTTTATGGTAATGTGCTTAATTTATTACATTTAGTGTCAAATGTAATAAAGAAATTTTGAGCCCGCTTGGTTTTTCCGCTTGGTTTTTATTCTCTTCTTTTTTTTTTCGAACCTTACAATATGTGTGTGATGGATTTACGAAAAACGTTTCAGGATCTCAAGTCATACCTCGACTCATCAAACAACGGGGTAGTTTACGTCAGTTTCGGCACCAACGTCAGCCCCTCAATGTTGCCCCCTGAAAAAATACAGACTTTGGTCAAAGTGTTCTCTCAACTTCCTTACGACGTTATGTGGAAGTGGGACAAGGACGAACTGCCTGGTAAGACGGAGAATATCAAGATCTTCAAGTGGCTGCCGCAGTCTGATCTGTTGAGTAAGTATTGAAAATCTCGTTGCCTATGAAGTTTTTGAGGTAGATAACTGCGGTCACCGTTTAGTGGGAATTTCGGAATAGGTTTTATACGCTGACTGTTCTAAAACAGTGGAAAGAAGCCTTAAGAAAAATAAAAAGAAGCATAATATTGTTTTTTTTTTCGCTAATGTTCTTACTGTTTGTTGATAGGTTAACCCTCTTTCGATGGTATATATGTTGTGTACCTTGTATACTAACTAATATTCCTACATTGATATACAGAAAGAAACTTAAAACTAATACAAGTTAATATTTACAAAATACACAAGAAACAGTTGAGCCATCTAAAGACTGTTACAAACGATCTACAGATAGCTCAACTGATCCAGATCACTACCAGTCGGAAGCGTCCCCAAGACGCTGGCGGAATCGCCACGCTGGATGGCAATGCTAATTCGCTGGGCCAAATAAGAGCCAGCTCTCGGGTCACGCGTCGCTTCGATCAGACGTCCTGATATCTTTTTGAAAACCCGGAGGGCCCCGTTTCCCCACGGACCCAGGGTCTCAACCCCAAAAGGCTCAAATATGTAAGCCCTATCAAGACTAACATATTTGCGCCTTTTGAGATCCTCGGCCGAACTAATTTTCCTATTTAAAATTTCAGGTCATCCAAAAATCAAGCTCTTCATCACGCAATGTGGACTCCAGTCCACCGATGAAGCCATAGCAGCTGGAGTACCACTCCTTGGTATACCTTTGCTCGGAGACCAGTGGTTCAATGCTGAGAAATACGTCCATTTTAAGATAGGAGGGAAGGTTGCAATGGATACATTGAATGAAGCAGATCTGAAGACGAGGATTTATGAAATCTTGAATAATGCTGATAGGTAAAGCAACAAGCAACCAAGAGCAATTAAGAGTAAAGGCAATTTTAAGAATCCTCTCATAGGCAAATTGTCTCGTGTCTGCCCCACGGAAGGCAGACCTTAGTCAACGATTAAGACAGTTAAAGATAGACTTGTAATTGTGTAATTCTTAACCTTTCTTACTTTTAGGCCTGAAATTTTCTGTCAAGACTGGTCGCTCTAGAAATCTACGGGGGACATCTTTGCCGTAGGACGTCCACTGCTGGACGTCCTACGGCTGAGGTGATCAACGTGGAACATCTGGGTTTGTCTCGATAGATAGAGCATCGATATGCTCTCATTTTTGTTTTTCCTTTCAGCTATCGCAATAACGTGATCGCCCTTCGTTCTTTAATTCACGACCAGCCGCAGCCAGCGCTAGACCGCGCAGTCTGGTGGACTGAGCACGTTCTTCGTCACGGCAGCGGTCGTCACCTCCGCTCGCCTTCAGCCAACATGTCCTGGGCGGAGTACTTGGAACTGGACCTTGTCTTATCAGCAGCTGCAATAGCAGCGATTGTCATCAGCTTTTTTATTTATTTTGTAAGGAGTTTTGTAAAAACGGGTAAGATTAAACAAAGTTAGGATCTAAGTAAAGGAGCCATTTCATTCTGGGCCTGGTCCATGTACAATACATAGAAAAATTAGGAAAAAATAGGAGATTACAAGAAAAATACAATTTCATTAATTTGAAGATAAATGCGATGGTACAAGAATAGTTCTTCTGGTAAGTTTTTACTATGTGAACACTATTTGAAAGCCGCCATGTTGGCTTATAATTGGCGTTTGACATGACATTGACATATTTTTCATGTCATGTTGTTTGATTTGATGTTTTTGTTTTGTCAGATAAATGTAGGTTGTCAAAATGACATTTCACGCCCGTCCATCCGCCATATTTTTGTAGCGCTGTGTGTTGCTCTCTTTGTCGAAGAAAATCTTAATGTACCTTAGAACGAAGTCAATTTAAATAAAATAACCAATTAAATACGTTTACTTTATTGCTTAGCCATATTTTAGAGTAGTGTACACAGTGCAGGCCCTGGCTCCATATATTGATGAAACGTCTCTTTTAATTTAATTCTTTTTAGCACTTTTATTACCTACTGAGATGAAATAACATTGATAGACGATAGTCGCTAGGCCACCCACGTATCCTCACGATGTTTTAATTCACCGTTTGAGAGCACGAGTAGGTATATAATAATAAAGACTTTTATTCAGACAACAATGATCCAAGTGTTAGTAGGTATGTTTAAGATTAACGGACTAAAATAGATTTTGTAGTATAGCGCACATACATTTTCCGAATGGATAATCCATTTAAACCCACGATCTGTGACTCGGAAGGTGAGGCCACTACCACCTCTGCGCCAGTGCTCTCAGTAACTTACTTGTACGTCACAGCCTAAACAAATACTCTAAGTTGAGAGTACCATTACCAGCTTTATATTTCTTTTTTAGACTTCCAAGTTCGTAATTTAACAATTTACAAGATACACCAGCCAGTTAAAAACTCCACAAAACTTTGCTAATACTAGTAAATCTTCACACGTAGAAAACTTTTTTATTGACCATTCTACGGCCAAACTCGAGCGAAAAAGTGGTATCTCCATATGCCTAAGAGTGGGTTTCCACTTGCTTTTCGTATCACTAGTCCTTTCTTGGTCATTGAACACCCCTAGCCGAGGATGTCGTAAGAGGCGATTAAAGGAACAAAACCCAGGGGATGGGTAGCAGTATGCACAGCGTGGCAAGTTTGGGCAAATCCCCCCAAATGATTGTTTGGCTGCAGGCCGTGCAAGGTCGGTCGCGCTGGAAATCTATGACCTCCTCCATACATTTTGAGCTAGTGCGACTATGTTCAGCAGTGGAAATCCTACGCCAGATATACGAGTAAGTCACGATTAATTAACTGTCGTAAAACACATGCTCAACCTACACAGCCTCCTTAGCCGTCGAACCATTATCTGTCGTGCAACTCGTACAACAATAAACAGTCGTCCTGCACTAGAAACAGGTAGATACGACATTCGTCACACGATAAAAAAACGTCTCGACAGTGGGTACAGCCTCCAAGTTTTCATGTTTTCGTATACATTACAACTGAAACTATTTGTAATTTCATATAAGACAAGGGTCGGACTGGCGAAATTTGACCAACTTACACAGAACCCTGTAAACATCCCGACTGAGGCCGTCCTTATTGGGCAAATTATTAGTCTTAGTTCATTTGAGGCTGGTCGGCCAATGACAGGCCATGACGATACTGTGTTTTTTTGTAAACAACATGCCGTAAGGAGCTTAAAATATCGGACAGTCTGGTGCTTGTTTTATCGAAAACAATCAATTGTGTTTCTTTGTGGTTCACCAAAAAGTAATGTTTAGCAAACTTTGTTTGCATAGTATAAAATGAACGAACTCATAGGTCATTTCACACAGAGTTTATTCGTTGTTTCTAAAATACTTACAAAGTCAAGGCAAGTTTGAAACGGGTAAAAAAAACGGTTCAAACCTATTGATAAGGGTTCGTAAAGGCTGGCAATGGACGACTGTCACAGTGGGAGATTTGACGTGCGTTGAACTTCTATTAACGAGTAGTGCCTCAAGCGCGAATAACTCACGACAGCGTTACGCTTACGATACGACACTAAAAGTCCATCCATCCATCTATCCAAACTTCCACATATATATTTTTTTTTATACAACTGAGGTGGCAAACAAGCATACGGCCCACCTGTTTGTTTGCGGTTACCGTAGCCTATGAGCGTTTGCAATACCAGAGGCATCACGCACGCGTTGCTGACCCCTCCCCCCTCCCCCCCTAAAGAGCTCTGGCAACCTTACTCATCGCAGGAACACAACACTATTTGAAACAAATAGTGTTATTTGGCTGCGATCTTCTGTAAGGCGGAGGTACCTTCCCAGGCTCCAATTCAGAACGAGAAAATCTCGCTGTGCCCTATATATAATATTAGTAGGATAGTATTTGCTATAGTATTGAGCGTAACGGTAGTTAATTATTCAAGCTCATGCCACAGTAGTTTTAGCAACAGATCTTCTGGTGAGTACCTATTCGTATCTAATTCATTTCGTAAAGATAGAAAAGAAACTTTTTGAATAATATTCCTAAAAGACCCTATAAATTGGATTGCAAAAGTTGATTTTAATCTAATGCGCGTTAGTAAGGTACGGTTGGGAAAAAACTTATTTTCGATGAAAAAATATTGCAATGCTATCATTTTTTTGGCTGTGTATCGATGATATCATCATCATCGTCATATCAGCCCTAGGACGTCCACTGCCGAACATTGCCACAGGCCACAGGTATCAGCGTGATTGATTGAACATTGATGCGTAAAGTTCATTGGTTTCGTCATTTACTCACTGACGTATGATCATCTAGGGTACTTTTTGCGTGAACAATACCTAAAGAAAACTACACATTATGACTAGAAAGACACTGAGGTTTCTCTCGTCTCATGGACAAGGCAGTATTTTCATTTCTCTTTCCCAGCCAATATGACTGTTCCACCCTCAAAATAAGAAGGGTAATTCGAATTATTCATGATATCAGAAGCCCTAGTCTTAGAAATCTGTGAGTTTTCACTTTTCGACCGTACAAAGTAGTAGATTACTGGTTTTTGTAGGCGCCCGTTTCGGAACTCCATACAAAAACGGTAATCTATACACATTTCATGGTCGAAAAGTGAGAACACACTGATTTCGTAGACCAGGGTCTCAGGTAACTTTTTCCGCTGACCCTACACGAGAATATGTGGCCAGGAAACCGTTGAGTCATCCACGGGTCTTTTAGGTCGGCTTTGAGATTTTATCGGGAGATTGAAGGCCCAAGATTGCGACGGGTAATTTTTGGTGTGATGATTCAATACGGAATTTCATTCGGCTTTTTTTTTTTATTTCAATAAAACCACTAGGATCACTTTGAAACGTCTTAGAAACTAGGTGAAGCTATGCCTGTTCCTCGCGACCAAGCCTAGAAGAATCTGGCAACAAACACGGCTTGGTGCCTATCATTTTTTTCGATGATCCTTTTTCACAAAATGGAATTTAAAGCTTTAGTGTGGTGCCGATCGAACTAGGTGAGGCTCAAAAGAAAAGTAATCTAATTATAAGCCTTGACATTGGGTCTTTGCCAATGTCGCTGACTTTGCTGGGTCCCTCACGATGTTTTCCTTCAACGATTTAACTCATATACTACTGCAATTCCAGACATCTAATTCTAATTCTAATTCTAAATGGGGGAATAAGATCTGCACTGACGTCCCGCGTTGGGGTGTATTGTGCATTGTCCCCCTGCTGACCTCACCCCAGCCAGCCCAACTCCTTAAAGTAACGGAGAAGGACCCTGGGTTGGTGGCAGACATAATAGTAAAACTATAATTATTTATCAAGTTTCTTCTCTGATTCTTACTCAGCCATACGTAAAATAAGTCCTTTATTCTATACTAGCTTCTGCCTGCGACTTCACTCGCGTGTTACCTACGAGCTTCATCATCATCAACAACCTGTAACGAGCTTACATAATATAATATATTATCTAAGCCTACGAGCATAACAAGTAGCCAGTGCCAAATTTCATCCAGGTCCGTTCAGCCGTTATGACGTGATTGAGTAACAAACATCAATCCGTCCAAACTTTCGCATCATCATCATCATCAGCCAGTAGAAGTCCACTGCTGGACATAGGGCTCCCCCAGAGAGTTCCATGACGAACGGTCTTGAGCCTTCTCCATCCACCGACTTCCCGAAACCTTCACAATGTCGTCGGTTCATCGGGTGGGGGGCCTTCCAACACTGCGTCGCCCGGTTTCGCAACTTTCGCATTAGGTTTAATATTATTAGTTAGTAGTAGTATTATTAGTTGTTATTAGTAGTAGTAGGTACGATTCTTAAAAAAATACAGATAATAGCAGTGGCGTATTTGCAATCTTGGCCGCTCTAGGCCCCAGGCCATGTGCCGCCCCTTTCTCAGCACCCATCATTAGACTAGGTACAGAATTAATTTACTTTATCACCAACTTTATCTACATCGAAATCAGAAAATTAATTACCTATAATAGCTACTAATTTGTAAATATATTCCGAGATGATGAGCTTTTCTGCGACTTTTTCTACAAAGGAGCCATTTCATCTGGGCCTGGTCCATGTACACTACATAGAAAAATTAGGAAAAAATAGGAGATTACAAGAAAAATACAATTTCATTAATTTGTAGACAAATGCGATGGCTTTTTTTTATTTTTTATACAACAGAGGTTGCAAACAAGCATATGGCCCACCTGTTGGTAAGCGGTTACCGTAGCCTATGAGCGCTTGCAATACCAGAGGCCTCACGCACGCGTTGCCGACCCCGAACCCCCTCCCCCCCTAAAGAGCTCTGGTAACCTTACTCACCGCAGAAACACAACACTATTTGAAACAAATAATGTTATTTGGCTGCGATCTTCTGTAAGGCGGAGGTACCTCCCCAGGCGGGCTGCTCCAATTCAGAACGAGAAAATCTCGCTGTGCCCTACCTCCTCCTACAAGATGGTACAAGAATAGTTCTTCTGGTAAGTTTTTTACTATGTGAACACTATTTGAAGGCCGCCATGTTGGTTTATAATTGGCGTTTGACATGACATTGACATATTTTTCATGTCATGTTGTTTGATTTGATGTTTTTGTTTTGTCAGATAAATATAGGTTGTCAAAATGACATTTCACGCACGTCCATCCGCCATATTTTTGTAGCGCTGTGTGTTGCTCTCTTTGTCGAAGAAAATCATAATGTACCTTAGAACGAAGTAAATTTAAATAAAATAACCAATTAAATTCGTTTACTTTATTGCTTACCCATATTTTAGAGTAGTGTACACAGTGCAGGCCCAGGCTCCATATATTGATGAAACGTCTCTTCTTTGGTCTCGATTTGCCGCCCCTAATATCTGGCCGCCCTAGGCCCGGGCCTACTGGGCCTTAGGGCAAATCCGCCACTGGATAATAGAAATTAAAAAGAGAGGTATGTACAAAGGCGAGTTTAACCCTTAAAAGAGTTTTCTGCCAGCAAACCTTGAAGGCTAGTGGGATGCGATTATAGAGGGAGATTCACAAGATACAAAATTTAAATGAAATGAAAATGAAAAAATGTTTATTTCAAAAACTTATATAAAGTAACATTTAGTTGGTTCCAGCTCTTCTTGTTAGGTAGGTACCAAAACAGTCATATTATTTAATATAATTGTTGGTTATTCAAAGGTTGTGTTCAAGTTTCCTGACGTTGTTTTCCTTCATTCAACTTCAGAGCAGTGTTGCTCGAATGCCATATACTGAATGCAAATAAAGAACGCCAGCAATTTGCTATTACAAATTCCCGAATGACTTGAGACTAGAATTTGCAGAGAGCACTTAAAACTAATAACCATAACTCCTCAAAGACTTTCTAGACAGAACTAATTAAAAGCAAACAATTTAATGCATTATACAAGGTGATTCATAATACGCTACTATCCAGAAAATCTAAAAAAATCTACACACATAAAGAAAAAACCATTTTCACATATTATTTTTTCAGATTCTATCCGGAACTTTTTGATTGATCTTTTTATCATTTTTATAACTAACTAGCCTCCGCGGCTTCATAGAAAGCCTACATAGAAAGCCTATATGCTATTCTAGGTATAGAACTTTATCTATTCCAAGTTTCAACGAAACCGGTTGAGCCGTTACGGCGTGATTGAACAACCAACATCCAGACATTCTCACAAACTTTCGCATTTATAATATTAGTAGGATTGATAAATGATATAAAAGTTCAAAAAGAAGATAGCTACCTTGATGGTAAACATTCATAAAACATACTTTATTGCCAATTGAGTGTGATATAATTTGGGATAATATAAATATTACGAAACACTTTGTAGCTAGTAATTTCAATGACCTCTAAATTATGTTATCTGTGATAGATTATGTCCCAAATGGCATCAAGAAGTTGATCTGTTATTGCTTCGATTCAAAGACTGTAGGAAAATTCTGATGGAAATGTGACCCAAAAATTCACGACATGAATTTATTTTATCAGAATTTTAGGTCAGACCTAAGGCGCGGTCTCAACTGTCGTCTAGTTTGCTCAATGTTTGCTTGAGTTAGCATCCAATTTTTTATTACTGATATTAAACTAACAGATGCTTACCTATTTTATCGACTTATTACTAAGCTTACGTTCCACCTGATGGTAAGTGGTTACCGTCGCCTATTGACATCAGCAACACCTGGAGCATTGCTAATGCGTTGCCTGCCGAATACCTCCCCCCCTAAAGAGCTCTGGCAACCTTACTCACCGCAGGAACACAACACTATTTGAAACAAATAATGTTATTTGGCTGCGATCTTCTGTAAGGCGGAGGTAACTCCGAGGCGGGCTGCTCCAATTTAGAGCGAGAAAATTTCGCTGTGCCCTACCTCTCGTAGTCAACTATTTTTGGCTCATTATTTGCGTTGCATCATCATCATGGCAGCCTTAGGAAGTCCACTGCTGAACATAAGCCTCCCTCACTGATTTCCAGAACTGCGTACCATGTGGGCGTTTTTGCCCATAATCACCACGCGGCATGCGCGTAGGCATGCGGGTTTGGCGAGCGCAGTTAGAGCTATCGTTTTTAAAATAGAGGACGCTGCTGCTCATCCCCTAGCTTTTTCCCCTTAGTCGCCTCTTATGACATTCAATGGGTAGGTAGATATGGATGGGGCTATTTTTTAGCAGGGACCACCAAGGCCAATTGCTTTACTCGCTTTACATATATACAACGCCAAATCGCCCAAGTTGATTGAGAGATCTTCGCTCGCTTCGCTCACTTGATCAATTAGTAGAATTGTCCCGTAGACATGATGACACCGCGCCCTTATTCAATTTTGTTGGTTTTTGTGATATCTCTATTTTTTCCCGCTGAATAAATTTGAGTTTATGCTAGAAAAGATAAACTATTTCTCCAAGATTGTAACTATACCTAACGTATTTAATTTTAAACGTGAGACGTCGAGGAGATAATTATTATGTTACTAACAAATTATGGATCCAAGTCGTCCGAAATATACCTATAAGTTATAGAAACCACTGCTAGATTGCAAACAAACAGTATTTCATCACATACATACAAAATATTTGAGCAATTTTTATCTACATAGGATAGGGGGATTTGCGAATGTTTAAACGGGTCGATGAGTTACAGAGTTCACCTACAAGGTGATTCATTATAATTATGTAGGTATACTATCCCGAAAAGGGATCTTTCTACACATAAGTGGTAATAATTGCAAAGTATACTAGTTACAAATATATGTATATATGTATGGGCAAATCCCCCCACATGATAAGGAATTCACTCTGTCTGTGGGGGAGGCCATGTTCAGCAGTGGACGTCGTACGGCTGAAATGATAATGATACTAGTTACGGAACACATTGTAGGCTTTCCTTGCTTGCTTGTCGTATCACTGATTCTTTCTTGGTCGTCCTGTATGAGGTTAGTGTCTAGTTAATATGTGCTAGTGACCAAATCCAGTGACGCATATCATAGGTCGCCGAAGGCAAATGGCTGTTGACTCTATGTGGTATGCTTCCACGCCACCGTTTTCAGAGCTTATAATTTGATGGAATAAACAGAGTCGAGAGGGTAAACAGTGAAATCACCTTGCGGGTAGACTGCGGGGGTGACGCAGGGTGAAGTGGTGACGGGGGCAACGCGGACAAATAAAATTATAAGCTTCTGCCTTTTGTGTTTAAAGATAACTAGTTGTTCGTCCCGAACTGAGATCTGCACGCTTTTGCTGAGCTTATGAGCTTTGTTGAGCTTATGAGGAAATGATCAAATTATGATCTCAAAAGGCGCAAATATGTTAGTCTTGATAGGGCTTACATATTTGAGCCTTTTGGGGTTGAGACCCTGGGTCCGTGGGGAAACGGGGCCCTCCGGGTTTTCAAAAAGATATCAGGACGTCTGATCGAAGCGACGCGGGACCCGAGAGCTGGCTCTTATTTGGCCCAGCGCATTAGCATTGCCATCCAGCGTGGCAATTCCGCCAGCGTCTTGGGGACGCTTCCGACTGGTAGTGATCTGGATCAGTTGAGCTATCTATAGATCGTTTGTAACGGTCTTTAGATGGCTCAACTGTTTCTTGTGTATTTTGTAAATATTAACTTGTATTATTTTTAAGTTTCTTTGTGTAAATAAATAATTATGAGGAATAGATTAGCCGAATATCCTACTTTCTACTAATATTATAAATGCGAAAGTTTGTGAGGATGTTTGGATGTTTGTGGTTAAATCACGCTCAAACAGCTGAACAGACTTGGATGAAATTTGGCACATAAGTTGATTATAGTCTGGAATAGCATAAAAGCTACTTTTTATCTTCATAGGTACCACGCGATTGAAGCCGCGGGCAGAAGCTAGTTACTAGTGTCATGATTTTAATTATTTATTCTTATTTTAATAGTGGTTCTTATTCATGATTTTAGTAATACTGTATTATTTGCGAATATTTAAACATCAACGAATTCATTTTGATAACCAATAGGAGCGCTGACCAATAGGAGCGCCAACCAATAGGAGTGTAGCATTGTTGTTTTGTGAGAGTTTAGGGAAGGGTGGGGAGGACTCGGCTAGCTGGCGGAGCTGGCTGAGATTCTCCTCAGTCTTCGCTGAACGCTCACAAAGTGAACAACCAAATAGAAATAAGCCGAAGTATTTCTTGTGTAATTTCAAATTAATGTCGAAAATATTTGCATAGTTATTTTTATAAATTATAAATATTGTATTACGAGGTAAAAGTGGTTTTCATTATACTTCAGAAGCGGGATAGAACCAAAAAGGTATGAACTATTATATTCTCTTTTAATTAGTTGTGCTGACTTTTCAAGTATTTTGTTTTTCTTTTTCTCGTTTATTGAAGTGGGTAGATATACCATTGACCGAATGTTTTATGTGCTAGATCAGGGCTACTCTCTGATAGCACATGATTCGTGTGTACGTGTATAAGACTGTGTAAACTTGGGTATTCGGCAGGGGCTACTCCCCTGTAACATCCTTGGTACATATTCTTTGCGCTTTTGCTGAGCGAAACGTGTTGGATTTTTGTCGGGGCTACCCGATAGTAATACGGCACGTATTGCTTTGCGTAGCATGCTATATCTGACCTGTACTCTTTTTTTTTCATATTGAAAATTTTAAGAGGGTAATCATAATCACATAGGATTGGCATTGACCAGGCGGGTGCAGTGTTTGATCGGGGCTACTCCCTGATAACACGGGCGGATGCGTATGAGTTTGTGTTAATAATGGTTCTTGACAGGGGCTACTCCCCTGTAGTACCTTATATATACAATTTTATGCGCATGAGATAAACGTGCCAAGTGTTTGGTCGGGGCTACCCTCCGATGGCGCTTGTTACGAACCAACTTGCCTCTGCGCCAATCATATATGGTAACCTACCTTGTAATGTGCATATTTGTATGTTTGGGGTACTTGGCGGGGGCTACTCCCCTGTAGAACCTGCATCATACAATTTATGCACAATGAATTTTTAATAATAAATTTATTTTTATTTATTCGAAAAGTCGGCATATTTATTTTAATTCGTGTATGAAATAAAAAAAAAAAACTACCTTCATTTATTGGTTAACTGGTGATAGAACTTATTTATTGTTTATTACTATCCTGATTGAATTATTTAATGTACTCGAGAACCTACTCTAGAATTGTGAACCAATTGCGCGACTTCACCAGTTTGAGTGTGTACGCTCGATTTGACCGCTGGTTGCTGGGAGGCCGCGTGATTGTAGAATTTTGCTATGTGAGTTACGGGCATATGCATAGAAGCGTGCTTAGATCAAGTTGATATTAAGATAAATAAGACAGATTGCGTGACTTTACCGGTTTCAGTGGTACGTTTGATTTAACCGCTGGTTGCTGGGAAGTCGTGTGGTTGTAGAATCTTGCTATGTGAGTTACGGGCATATGCACAGAAGCGTGCTTTGTGACCACATAGCTAAGATTAATTTAAGCATATGCACAGAAGCGTGCTTGGATAAAGTTGACAAATATTAAGATAAATAACACAGATTGCGTGACTTTACCGGTTTCAGTGGTATGTTTGATTTAACCGCTGGTTGCTGGGAAGTCGCGTGGCTGTAGAACCTTGCTATGAGAGTTACAGGCATATGCAGAGAAGCGTGTTTCGTGACCTCATAGCAGGGTTCACCTTCCAAGAGTAGATAAATAATACCTCAGATTGCGAGTCTTTACCGGTTTCAGTGGTACGTTTTGACCGCTGGTTGCTGGAAAGACACGTGCTTGTAGAATCTTGTTACGCGAGTTACGGGCATTTTTATTTATTTTATTTTTATTTTTTCTGGACAAAAACAATTACACTTAAAAATTACATTTTGTTGTCCACAAATTAGAGTATACTTAAAAAGGGCGTTGTGTAAGAGTGTGACATATTAGTAGGTAGGCATCTGCATAGAAGCGTGCTTAGATTTTAATAACAATTTATATCCACAGTTTGCAAATATTGCAGATTGCATGTTTTTACCGGTTTCAGTTTTAAGTTATATTCGACCGCTGGTTATTTTCATAGCATATGCGTAAAATCGTACTAAGATTTTAATACTATTATATAAACCTAAAGCTGATAGTTGGAATAGATTTTTTAATCAAGAAGAAATAATTAATTTAATCCCAAAAAAATTCTGTTTGGGTTAGTTCATTTTATAACTATTTACAAAAATAGGAACCTATGCTGTAAGGATCTTGGTTAATACCCCAGCAGTTTTGATATAATATGTATACTTACTCTAAGACATTTATTCAGAATTTCTTAGGTATGAATGGATATTGTCGAAAAAAATGTTTTACGTTTCAGTAACGACTACCAGCTAGTGATGTCGCCAGACGATGACATTTCTACTCCGCCTACATCACCACCAAGGCGACGCCGGACTAAGAAGTCAAAGCCGAGGACTCGATCCTCGTCCACCTCCGATGATGACGTCGTACCGAAAAAGACTCGTAAGACATCTAGCAGAATTTCTACCAAGGACGTGTTAAAGTTACTAAAAAAATTTAAAACAGACTCTAGTAAGCGGACCCTCGGTAGCAATAATTTACAAAATGTCATTTCAGAATTTGATCCGTCTAATAGGGCTCAAACCATCGAATGTTGGCTACGAAAAGTTAATGAATGTGCCGCGATATATGAATGGGATCAAAAACAAATTATACATTATTCCTTGCAGAAATTGGCGGGATTAGCAAAAAAATGGTTTGAGTCCTTGCCGACAGTCATATACAGTTGGGAAGAGTGGCAGTTAAAACTAAGGAGAGCCTTTCCCTCTGAGGAAAACTATGGACAGCTTTTGCAGGAGATGTTAGGTCGCGTTTCACGTAGCGAAGAAAGTCTTCGTGAATACTATTATGATAAATTAAGTCTAGTTAACAGATGTGAAATCACAGGGAAACAAGCAGTTGACTGCATCATATACGGCATTACCGATAGGTCAATTAGGACTGGAGCTCAGGCACTACGTAGTACCGAACCAGAAGATTTACTTGACTTTCTCTGTTCTCAACAACGGCAACCATTTGTTAACAATAAACTGCGAGAACGTACCTTCCAAAAACCGACGAATTCGGACAGCTCTAGTAAGACACCCATCAAAGATACACAATCTGAATACACCCCTTTTTGCTATAATTGTCGTGCTAAAGATCACTTGTATAATAATTGCACGAAGCCGATTTTGCGATGCAAGCGGTGCAATAGGGTAGGACATGAGATTGATAGCTGTAGGATAGATCCTAATACTATACGGTCCAGAGGAAGTCAAGCTGATAAAAATTCTGAAAGCTCTAAAAATAGACTCTCACAATAAGGGTAGTGGCAAGTTTTTTTTTTTTTAGGACTATTACGGTCAAAGAAAGACATTTACTTAAGAGTATTACTTTTTAATAGTACACTGCTTATTTCTCTTAGTGATTCTGATTCCACGTTAAGGAGTACCTACCTACTTAAATAAGGCTATTTAGTATTTATTTAACTGGCACGAATGTCATGATATCAATAGGTATACTTTACGATAAGGTGCACAAATAATTACATATATATATATATATAACAACTTTAGAATTATATTATCTAAATTAGGATGATAATTTCGTAAATTCACTTTCACTAATAGTCTTTCAATTTCCTGTTGGATGCCTTGAATTAATTTATAAATATATATGTAAATATATATATATATATATATATATATATATATATATTTACCTACTTCTTGAAAAGCTAATATTATTTAAATGATTAAATGATATTATTAGTATGTGCTGCATTGTTAACATAATAGAGCAAATTGTGCCATTGTTACAAGAGTTATACATTCACTTTTTAGTTTTAAGAGTTTAAGTTTAATTGTTTAATTTATCGTAAGTTATTGCATTATTTTTCTTTTCTTGATTTTAAAGTGAAAGAAACACTTATGGATAACATTAAATTTAAATGATACCCAATATTTTCGAACCAGCGGGATTCGAACCCGCATCTTTGCAAGTTCTTATTTATTACAGTAAGTTAAATTTAAGTTGTGATTAATTATATTGATTTATTCATAGCTAATGTCTGTATAGCAACTAATGAGTTTCCGTGCTCCAGGAGAAAGCACGTTGTCCGATGGCCGAATGTCATGATTTTAATTATTTATTCTTATTTTAATAGTGGTTCTTATTCATGATTTTAGTAATACTGTATTATTTGCGAATATTTAAACATCAACGAATTCATTTTGATAACCAATAGGAGCGCTGACCAATAGGAGCGCCAACCAATAGGAGTGTAGCATTGTTGTTTTGTGAGAGTTTAGGGAAGGGTGGGGAGGACTCGGCTAGCTGGCGGAGCTGGCTGAGATTCTCCTCAGTCTTCGCTGAACGCTCACAAAGTGAACAACCAAATAGAAATAAGCCGAAGTATTTCTTGTGTAATTTCAAATTAATGTCGAAAATATTTGCATAGTTATTTTTATAAATTATAAATATTGTATTACGAGGTAAAAGTGGTTTTCATTATACTAGATACCTATTTATTTGTCTATATAATACCGTAATAGAGTATAAATAGAGCTCCGATTGTATACAATAAAAGTCCTAACTAAAAAAAGCCTTTTAAAATTCAAACCAAACGCCAGCCATTCTATATTGGCGCATAGCCAAAAAGTGTCATGAACCAATTTTGCTGTAGAATTTTTTATGTTCCAACTATGTAGCTTAGAACGACTGGCAGGCCCACCTGTTTGGTTGTAGCCACTTAGTAAGCTGTGCAGTACGGTCTGTCTAGGAGACATGAAGTCATGTTAAAATCGAGAGGCAACTTTAGTCGTAGCATAAACGTACTTAGCGCTAGATATCTAACCATAACCAATTCCCAATGTATCTCAATTATGCAATCAATCAATCTCAATTTTTTGGAGGAGGTAGGGCACAGCGAGATTTTCTCGTTCTGAATTGGAGCAGCCCGCCTGGGGAGGTACCTCCGCCTTACAGAAGATCGCAGCCAAATAACACTATTTGTTATGTTTCAAATAGTGTTGTGTTCCTGCGATAAGTAAGGTTGCCAGAGCTCTTTAGGGGGGAAAGGGGGAGGGGTCGGCAACGCGTGCGTGATGCCTCTGGTATTGCAAGCGCTCATAGGCTACGGTAACCGCTTACCAACAGGTGGGCCGTATGCTTGTTTGCTACCTCAGTTGTATAAAAAAAAAAATGCAAAATATAATGGTGACAGAAGGAGTGAAAACCGATCAGAGTTATTTCATTTCACGGAGACAAGATTCAAATTGCAATGATTAACGGGACTTCGTGAAATGGATTAACTTTACCAGTTTAGTGAAACAATGCGGCCGCTGGTGCTCATATCGCGGAAAAGTAATTTTCATAGCCATTTCTTATTTTTTTCTCAAATAAACAAACAATCTGTTTTTATAAAAATCAAGAAAAGAAAGAAAGAAGGAAAGAAGAAGAAAGAAAAGAAAAAAGAAGCATACAGGACATCATCACCCTGCTGAAGTTTTTATATTGTATGTATGTTAGTTTTAAGGTATTTATTTATTTATTTAATCTTTATTGCACACAAAAAACAATGTACAAAAGGTGGGCTTAATGCCAAGGCATTATCTACCAGTCAGCCTGAATGGGTAGAAACAGGAGGTTGGCGTGCGACAGATTGTTTAACTTAACTAAAAACTATACTATATATAACCATACACTATATTTAAATATGTATATATATAAATATATAATACACTGCAATAGATTAACAGATAGTACAAAACAGTGTTTTATTAACATGTAGTGTAGATGCTAGATGTTCTTAAGAAAATGTTCACGAGTTAATCGTTTAAATGAATCTTTGGAGTCAACTTTTTTGATATTATACGGAAGTTTATTCCAAAGTCTTACTGCTACAACGGAGAAGGAGTTGCCACGAAAACAAGTTCTATGCTCAGGGGTATCAAGGAGGAGGTTGTCAGACGATCTAAGAGGTTTGTCATGCGTATCACACCGGAATCGGAAACGAGATTTCAGATATTCAGGTTAAGAAGGATCTTTGAGAACTGAGAAAAGGATGCAAAGGATTCGCAGATTCCTGCGATCTCGGATGGGGAGCCATCTAAGTTTGTTTCAGGTGTTTGTTTCGGGGAGCCATCTTAGGTATATATTGATATGGACTGTAGAATAAGTTAAATAAGACCTGGAACTTTACTATAGTCTGAAATAAATGAATTATTATTATTATTATACGTCAGTATCTTCCGAAATTTTATCGCATCGGTGCAATGGAAATGCGTTCCTTTAGTTGTAAAATATTATGTTTAAATTTATATGTTAGATTTTTTATGTTTAAATTTATATGTTAGAATTTAAGTGCATTTATATTCGTTGCGTATAATTGAATGAAACTATGAAAAACACTTTTAATACCTCTAATAGAAGTTCATCTCTAGTTCATTATTATATTTTACTTAAATGGTTGTTTCCTGTTTTATCGAATTTTATCATATTTGAGTAAGCTTTACGAAACTGAACAAGTTTTCAATGAGTTTATCTAGTATGGATAATGTTCGAGGATTGAAAGCGGAAATATAATTGTTTTGACTTTATGCTTGAGTCTAACAAGTTGTAGGTAAGAGTCCGTTTATAAAATAAAGAGCTAGAACTTGGCTATTCCAAAAAATAAAGATGGGCAAGTGCTAGTAGGTCTCGCGCCCTGTGGTTTACTTGAGGTTGAGGTTAATGTTTTTTTGTCCCCGTACCATTACGCGGGCCCAAAAAAGCACCGCTAGATCGCTCTGTGGTGGCGTCAACATTTTGTGTGACAGAGTTTTGTTCGGTGTAAAGTAGCTTAAAGTTTATGTTCAGCAGTGGTACCTATATTCATTGCAAAAAAAAAATTGTGCTCGAGATGTCTGAAGTAGTTGCAACAGCTACGTCATGCAGTATGGAAGAGGCATACCAGATATAAATATCACGCTGAATAATGCAGCCCTGCGTTGTGAGCCCACGTCCTACGCGACACGTAGTTTAGGATCGATCATAGCCCGACAGGGCAATTTGAAATTGGCCAGCGGTAGCCAACGATGTAGAAAATTGACATTTATTTATTTTTATTTTATTTTAGACATTTTTGGAAAACTAACAGCTAGGTGGACACATTAGATAAATAATTATATAAACCATGCAGTAGTGATACTACATGTGCACTGATGGCCAATTATAAGTTTCCGCAGATAGCAGGGGATGGATAGGTATAAAAAGTAACGATAGACGACAGAAAGCAATACACACACACACAAAAGTTAATCAATACCATTACCAAAGAAGTTGTCATTGAGTAAGCGTTTAAGCTTACTCGTGGTAGTGTTGAATAGGTCGACATCAATGTTAGCTTTAGCCAAGGAGTTGAACGAACCGCTTGCTCTAATCAAAAATGCATTTTGCCTGTAATTTGTCCTGACTAGAGGAACATAAAGAACGCTTGGTTTTCTCAATGCAGCCGTAGTAGCGCGCAACCCTAAATGTTCCAGAAGCTCTGGGCAATCAACGTTTCCGTTACAGATGTTTAGAAGATACGCCAAGTCTGCTGTTTCTCTCCGCTTAGAGAGGGGAAGGAAGTGAAACTTACGACATCTCGTTAAATAATCCGGTAAAAAAATTTTAGCTCTATACTGTAGGTATCGTAAAAATCTTTTTTGAATTGATTCAAGTCTTAAGGAATAAACGTCATAGCAAGGGTTCCATACCTGCGAGGCGTATTCCAAATGACTACGTACGTATGCACAGTAGAGTATTTTAAATGTTTTGATGCTAGCAAACTCAGATGACATTCTTAAAACAAAACCAAGTGCACGAGATGCCTTCTTAACTATGTTGTTAACATGTTCGTCAAATAATAATTTACTATCGAAAGTTATACCTAAGTCTATAATTGTATTTACTCTTGTAAGAGGTGAGTTATGAAATGTGTAGTTAAAGATTAGTTTAGTTGGTTTACGAGTAAAAGAGCATACGTAGCACTTGGAGACATTAAGATCTAATTTATTAAGTACGCAATAGTTTTGGAACCTGTTAAGATCGTCCTGAAGGTGCACAGCATCATTGGGCGTTTTTATCGGGTGAAGAATTTTCATGTCATCAGCATAAAGAAGGATTTTAGAGTGAGTAAAGCAGGAGGAGATGTCGTTAACAAAAATAGTGAAAAGCAAGGGGCCTAAAAGGGATCCCTGGGGGACACCAGAAGGAATGCTCATGGGTAACGAGGAGTAGCCGCTTAGAACTACAGTTTGACACCTGTTACGAACGTACGATGAGAACCATCTAAACAAATTCCCCCTAATACCTATTCTTTGAAGCTTTTCAAGAAGAACTAAGTGGTCAATGCGATCAAAACATTTTGAGTAGTCAGTGTAAATGACGTCAACTTGGGAAGGCTCTGACATAAATCGTGTCAAGAACTCAGTGCAGAGTAGAAGATTGGAAGTGGTTGACCTACCTCTCAAGAATCCATGCTGTTGTATAGAGATGTTTTGCTTGAGTGCTGAGTAAAGTTGAGCGTGAACAATTTTTTCTAGAATCTTAGCAAACAAACACAACTTAGATATCGGTCTGTAATTTTCGACCTTATTTTTAGCACCTTTTTTATGTATGGGGGTGATGAAGGCGGCCTTCCAGATATTAGGGACAGTGCCCTCATTGAGGGAACGGCGATATAAAAGAGAGAGGGGCAGAACTAGGCTCTTGGCGCAGTTAACTATTAAAATTGCCGGAATATTGTCAGGTCCAGCTGATTTAGTAAGGTCCAACGATTTAAAAAGTTTAAAAACATTTGTCTCCAGCACTTCGACCGTACTTATATCGGTGGAAGAAGCAAAGTCAGGCGGGCAGGCCGAAGCGGGCTGTACATTAGTCTGGGGATTATTTAGAAAGGTAGAATGGAAATACTCCCCAAAAAAGTTGCATATCTCATCACCTTGGTCAGATGTGCGGTTTCCGTACTCGAGAACGGAGGGATACGCATTTGAATGGTTTTTGCTCTTCACATATGACCAAAAAGCGCGAGGGTTATTCCTAATTGAGTTTTCAATACTTTTAATATACGCATTGTACATATCTTGCTCCATAGTACGCGCTCTTTCTCTTAATAAAACAAACGAATCTCTATCGTAATTATTACCATAAGTTTTGTATTTAGTGTGAAATTTAGCCTTTTCACGGAGTAATTTTATTAATGGTTGCTTGTACCATAACGGGTATTTACGTGATGGGGTTACTAGTTTAGATGTAATATAAGTGTTACGCAGGCTATAGATTGTGTTGTACATAAAGGAGATCGCATCCTCAATAGTCCTACTACCTAGCTCAGACTGCCAATCAATAGCGTCAAGACTGGAGCACATAGAATTGAAGTCACCATTATGATACATATACCTGGTGTATGAGCGCGGCTTTATGTTATGTAATTGAATAAATTCAGCAGAGGTCACAACAGACCGGTGGTGGGGATCTTCGTGGACGAGGGGGCTATTACACGAGCTCACAGATATATCACTGTTTGAAAAAATTAAATCTAATAGACGGCCATGGCTATCGTTCACAAACGAGTTATATTGTAGGAGATTGCACGTATTTGTGCAATCGATGAAATCTAACTGGTGCGGCCCTTGAAGATTACTCGGGGACAGTGAGATTCCATCACTATCCGTAGTCCATGTCGCAAGGGGCATATTGAAGTCACCAAACACAATCATTTTATCCAACGGGTTATCTAGGGTAATCTTGCTTAAGTTAACTGCAAAGTTTGAAAGTTGCATGGACATCGTATTACCTAAATTCTCATTGCAGATGTATACTACCCCAATATGAATCTTGTAGGTAGATCGAGGCTTACGGTTTATTAGTGTTAGGGTAACCCATATGTCCTCGGCAGTAGAAGACCATTCCACCCGGTGCTCAGAAGCAAGCTCCCGGCGAACAGCTATCAAAACCCCTCCACCTTTTTCCTGATCAGTCCTCTCATAATCACGGTCGCGCCGCCAAACCACGTATCGATCGTCAAATAATTCATCGTTATGAAAACTATCATTCAACCACGTCTCCGTGATACAGATAACATCGTACGAGCTTAAGGCTATATTTCTCAAAAAAGTTGCAGCTTTTGTACGTAGACCACGAACGTTTTGGTAATAAATGCTAAACGGAACGAATTTTAAAAGATAAGTTTATTAGCGCGAGAACAGGTAAAAAGCGTACAAAACTGCAAAGCATATAAAACTGCAAAGAATATAAAAAACGTATGAATGAGGCGATACTGTTATTTTGAGATGTATTTTTTGAAGAGATTAGTGACAAAAAGGCAATAAAACGATAAGCACGACAAAAGAAACAGCAGTCAAAATCTAGTCGACTTACCGGCGCGGGTAGCGATAAGCGAGCAAGAGGGTAACGCACAGTAGGCACATTGAGACAACCAGAGCGTAGGCCGGGGAGCGAGTCAGCGCTCGTCAACCTTTGGTAATATTTGAGGCAAGCAAATAGACGTATTATAATAGCACAAAGCAAGCACTGAACACTGTAAATTAGAGTTTTTTTAAGTCTGCTTCCGCTCTTATAGCGATCACAGGCGAGGTTGGGTTTTTTCGAACAAAGATCCTGCATCCCTTGACCCATGTGAATGCGAACCCCCGGTCCTTCGCCAAAGCTTTCGTTTTGTTTAGCAGAATCTTGTTCTCCAATGTTAGATGGTCATTAACAAAGATACGGCTAGATCCTTGCAGTCCTAGGTCGGCAGAAGTCGTGGTACACTTCTTAGCTGCAGCGACGAAGTTGTCTTTAACATATCTACTGTGCACGGCCACAATAATTGATTTATTTTGCTTGTCGTTGCGCATCGGCACTCTGGCAACGTAGTTAATTTGTTCAATTGGAATTGAACACTTAACATGAATCCCAATCTTCGAGACGATGTCAAACAGGTTTTCAGAGCTCGAGACTGGCACTCCTTTTACCTCTATGTTATTTAGGCGTGACCTTTGCTCGTTTTCTTTAAGCTGCACTTCCAAGTTCTGCACACGTAGCTGCAGGTGCTCCACATCATTCTTCACATTTTTCAGCAGCTGGATGTCCTTTTCCATCTCCTTGATCCTATCGGACAAGGCCCCGATTTTGTGGTCTACAAAGTCGATGGAAGATTTGATGTCCGACAGTTCTGGTTTAATTGTCTTGAGTTCGGAGAGCTCAGCTTTTATGGTCTGAATACTTGCGTCAAGTCCCGGAAGTACGGCCACCTGGAGTGAAAGACGCTTCAGCTCAGCAAGTACGGTGTCCATGTCGGCTGTAGCGGGAGACTTAGACAGTGGCGGGAGCGGGCTTGCCGATCTGGCGCTCTTACAGGTAGAACACTTCCACGTCGTTTTCCTTTCTCCTAAGCGACGGTATCCCGTTTCGGAAACTCCGAAACTTTACTGAGCGATTGCTTAATATCTGACGACATAAGTTTCAAATAGTTGAGTGTATAAAATTGTACCCGATTTATTTTCAACGCTCAAGTACAGAGGCCCTAGTGTGAGTTCTCGTGAATTCTCACTTTTCACGACCGTAAAAAGTGTAAAGATTTTGGGGTTTGCGCTGGGTTTTATAGGCGTCCCGTTTAGAATAGAATAGACTGATTATTTATTTGACATAAGAGGAAGTTTGAAAGTAGCGCCAGTGGCTGAGAAGTTGAAGAGCAAAAGGTTAGCGTGGTATGGGCATGTCATGCGGAGGGAAGAATATCATGTGACTAGAAGAGCGTTAAATATGAATGTGGAAGGATATAAGGGAAGAGGTAGACCAAAGAAATGATGGATAGACTGTGTCAAAGATGACATGAGTAAGGAGTGAATACTGATATGACGGCATACATAGCAGACAGGCCTCATAGCTCAGTTGGTAGTAACTCCGCCTTCTGCGCTAGAGGTCGCGGGTTCGATTCCCGCACTGGACAAACGTTTGTGTGATGAACACAGATGTTTGTTCTGTGTCTGAGTGTTAAATATATATTTATTATGAATATCAGTCTCTGGTACCCATAGTACAGGCTATGCCTAGTTTGGGATCAGTTGACTGTGTGTGATATGGCCGGAATATTTAAAAAAAAATATTTAAAACTAGCTGCTTTTAAAACTAGGGTTAAAAACTTCTATTTAAGTGAAGAGTTGTCATAGGTCGTTCATTTGTCTTGGTTGCATTTTTGTATTATATACTATCTATACGTACAGTCATGCATACCTAGAAAATACCACTGGCTGCTTAGGTACTATCGGCTTGTGTAAATATTATATGGCTGTACAACATCGGGGCTTACAATAGGTATAGGACTGTTGTTAATTGCTTGCTTGCTGTTCGTATCACTGATTCATTCTTGGTCATCCTGTATTAGATCAGTGATCAGGTTGAGGTCTCTGGCCCTGAAAAGCCCTATGAACGTCGGTGAAAGAATAAGAAGTAAGAGTGAAAGGATTAGGGCTCTTTTGTGCACATGTCACATGTCTTTGTAGGTTTTGTAAGAAATCAATATAATATATTATTAGAATTTTTATAAGAATATGCCGGTTTCCTCACGATGTTTTCCTTCATCGTTTGACACATAACGCACATAAATATAGGCACATACATTTTCTCAATAGAAAATTGTTTCACAACCGAGATTCGAGCGCTCTTTTTTGACTTATTTGTACAAAAACTTCTTCTATCTAAGCATTACTTCCCTAAGTAGGTACTCACAATTTGTCTGTAACTTTGGCACCCTTTCGCCCAATATCACTCTCACTCAGGTGAAGTCTATGAGTGCATGTATTCGCTCTTGGCTCGTCGCCAGAAGACAATGCATGACGAGCAGGTATCGCCGTCTTGTGTTCATTCCGGTCTTTTGAGGGATGTACGAGAGGGCGCCACGAATATAAATAAAAAAAACCTTTTTTAATCCACCTTTAACGAATATAGTAGTGTGTAACACAGCTGCCCACGCTCTGTGGCACCATTGTACAACATTTTGAAAATTAAGAATTCATTTATTTACATACATAATACAGTTGCACAAAAGGAGGGCTTAATGCTACAAGCATTTTCTAACAGCCAACCTCAATCATAATGCTTATAAATGATTTTCAATGTTCTTACTGCTTGCCTTATGTTAAGTCTTATTGATTTGTGCATTTGGTAGAAGTTTCATTGTAACATTGTGCTGCCCTTAGAACATTAGCTGAAACTCACCATTTGCCTCTTTTTGAATACTTGATTATTTTTCATTTGAGCCTCACCTTTTTCGAAGTTGTTGTCACACTGAAGCTCTACATCCCATTGTGTGGAAAATGATCATCGAAAGAAATGATAGTGTTTGTGAAATTTCATCATATCTTCTCCTCGAAGATACAGCAGAGCCTCAAGACGAAAGCCTGCAATCAGTGCGTGTTGCCAGTGATGACATATAGCCCGCAGACTTGAGTGCTAACTATTGCCTCATACACAAGCTCAAAGTCGCACTACCGGCTACGAAGAGAGCTATGCTAGGTGTTTCACTACGTGATAAGATCTGCAACGAGTATAATCTCCTTTGATCTTGCACGGGACTTTGTAATTAATGTATCATTTGTACACAAGCCGGTTAAACCTTCAATGCGATCATCAGCTTAGCGTCTTTACAAGAAATCCTATGTTAACCTTGATTTAATTAGAGCATGTTCCGAAGGAAGTACATGCTCCTTAGATAGAACCGAATATAGACCTAAATTCTAAACAATTTTGTGAATTTACACGTATCCTAACAAGCTAATATTGGTATTAATATTCCTCTTAATTATGACGTACCAACAATATATTACGTAACCTCTACTATAAAAAATGCGAAAGTTTGGATGTATGGATGTTCGTTACTCCATCACGCCAGAATGGCTGAACGGATCTGGAAAAAAATTGGCACTAGAGATAGATTAGTCTGGGACATTTTATCTAGGTACGAGCGAAGCCGCAGGCGCAAGCTAGTAGAAACGATAAAAACACAAAAAAAAATATTGGCGAACAATATTATGACCAATTGACTGGCCTCATAGCTCAGTTAGTAGTAACTCTGCCTTCTGCGCTAGAGGTCGCGGGTTCGATCCCCGCGCTGGACAAACATTTGTGTGATAAACACAGATGTTTGTTCTGTGTCTGGGTGTTAAATATTTATCTATTATATATATATCAGTCTCTGGTACCCATAATACAGGCTTTGCCTAGTTTGGGATCAGTTGACTGTGTGTGATATGGCCGGAATATTTAAAAAAAAATATTTAAAACTAGCTGCTTTTAAAACTAGGGTTAAAAACTTCTATTTAAGTGAAGAGTTGTCATAGGTCGTTCATTTGTCTTGGTTGCATTTTTGTATTATATACTATCTATAAATAAATATATATCTTTATATTTATATATTATATATTTGTATGTATGCTGTTTGTTTATAGTTTATAGTGTTTCCATTATTAATGTTTTTAAGTCCACCCCGACCAATCTTCCTCTAATTTTATATTCACTCCATCCAAAGGTTGTCTGGAAGAAATCGCTTTTTTAGCGATAAGACCGCCCATTGCACATTTATGGTCTTTAGTTTTAGTTTCTGTTTTATTTTATATTTTTAAATTTGTAAGGTGTACAATAAAGTATTTTCATTCATTCATTCATTCATTTAATTTAAGGTAGGTACAATAAGCTTTTAATAATCTTCCAGCAATTCCCTGATAGAAGTTTTACCCTAATTACCGATGAGTTCGCAGCATCGAGGTCGGCCATCCGCAGTAGGACGATTGTCCGGGCCTCCGCTCGGCGCCCATTGTTTTCCTACCCATTTCATAACCGGCAGCATGCGAGAGAGAACCATTCAATTTCTGTTTTTATGCTTTTTTTTGCGAGATAGAGGTTGTTGTTGGTAATTTCCCTAAAAATTTGTTCAAGGAATAATAACAGGATCAATTTTAAACGATACACATACAAAGGTTTTGTAGGCAAGAAAAATAGCGTTTTTTTTAATTTTTCATAACCAGCGGATGCGCGACCAACAATTTTCTGTTTTTGCTATTTTAACACAAGTCAGATTTCTCTGAATTCGGAAATGTAGTCTTTTGAAAATTTTGAGCCAGAAATAGCATGAAAAATAATTAAATAAATAAATAATTATTCCTTACATATTCACACGGTCAACTGATCCCAAACTAGGCAAAGCCTGTATTATGGGTACCAGAGACTGATATATATATAATAGATAAATATTTAACACCCAGACACAGAACAAACATCTGTGTTTATCACACAAATGTTTGTCCAGCGCGGGGATCGAACCCGCGACCTCTAGCGCAGAAGGCAGAGTTACTACTAACTGAGCTATGAGGCCAGTCAATTGGTCATAATATTGTTCGGCAATCATTTTTTTGTGTTTTTATCGTTTCTACTAGCTTGCGCCTGCGGCTTCGCTCGTACCTAGATAAAATGTCCCAGACTAATCTATCTCTAGTGCCAATTTTTATCCAGATCCGTTCAGCCGTTCTGGCGTGATTGAGTAACGAGCATCCATACATCCAAACTTTCGCATTTGTAATAGTAGAGGTTACGTAATATATTGTTGGTACGTCATAATTAAGAGGAATATTAATACCAATATTAGCTTGTTAGGATACGTGTAAATTCACAAAATTGTTTAGAATTTAGGTCTATATTCGGTTCTATCTAAGGAGCATGTACTTCCTTCGGAACATGCTCTAATTAAATCAAGGTTAACATAGGATTTCTTGTAAAGACGCTAAGCTGATGATCGCATTGAAGGTTTAACCGGCTTGTGTACAATAATACATTAATTACAAAGTCCCGTGCAAGATCAAAGGAGATTATACTCGTTGCAGATCTTATCACGTAGTGAAACTCCTAGCATAGCTCTCTTCGTAGCCGGTAGTGCGACTTTGAGCTTGTGTATGAGGCAATAGTTAGCACTCAAGTCTGCGGGCTATATGTCATCACTGGCAACACGCACTGATTGCAGGCTTTCGTCTTGAGGCTCTGCTGTATCTTCGAGGAGAAGATATGATGAAGTTTCACAAACACTATCATTTCTTTCGATGATCATTTTCCACACAATGGAATGTAGAGCTTCAGTGTGACAACAACTTCGAAAAAGGTGAGACTCAAATGAAAAATAATCAAGTATTCAAAAAGAGGCAAATGGTGAGTTTCAGCTAATGTTCTAAGGGCAGCACAATGTTACAATGAAATATCTACCAAATGCATAAATCAATAAGACTTAACATAAGGCAAGCAGTAAGAACATTGAAAATCATTTATAAGCATTATGATTGAGGTTGGGTATTAGAAAATGCGTGTAGTTTTTTTTTTTTTTTTTATTCCGGACATATCAAACTAGGCATCCCAAATTAGGCAGAGCCTGTACTATGGGTACCAGAGACTGATTCTTTATTCTTTATTCTTTATTGTACACAGAAAACACATACAAAAAACAAACTAAATGAAAGGACATGTACAAAGGCGAGCTTAACCCTAAAAAGAGTTTTCTTCCAGCAAACCTTTGAGGCTAGAGATAGGTGGTTATAGAGGTAGGGTTCGTGTACAAGACCAATGAATAAAAAAAATAAATAAATAGTAGATGTATAAACAAACTATTCTAACAAAATATACTTATATTAGATACCTAAATATAAACTTATCACTATGAACAAACATAATATACATATTAGATATATATTTAACACCCAGACACAGAACAAACATCTGTGTTAGTCACAAATGTTTGTCCAGTGCGGGAATCGAACCCACAACCTCTAGCGCAGAAGGCAGAGTTAAGCCCTCCTTTTGTGCAACTGTATTATGTGTGTAAATAAATGATTTCTTAATTTTCAAAATGTTGTACAATGGTGCCACAGAGCGTGGACAGCTGTGTTACACACTACTATATTCGTTAAAGGTGGATTAAAAAAGGTTTTTTATTTTTATTTTCGTGGCGCCCTCTCGTACATCCCTCAAAAGACCGGAATGAACACAAGACGGCGATACCTGCTCGTCATGCATTGTCTTCTGGCGACGAGCCAAGAGCGAATACATGCACTCATAGACTTCACCTGAGTGAGAGTGATATTGGGCGAAAGGGTGCCAAAGTTACAGACAAATTGTGAGTACCTACTTATGGAGTATTAATGCTCAGATAGAAGAAGATTTTGTACAAAAAAGTCAATGAAAAAAAGAGACTTGATATTATAACACACTGGTGGAGTGGTGGTAGTGGCCTTCCGATCCACAGGTCGTGGGCTCGAATCTCGGTCGTGAAACAATAGATTTTCTAATGAGAAAATGTATAAGCCTATATTTATGTGCGTTATGTGTCAAACGATGAAGGAAAACATAGTGAGGAAACCGGCATATTCTTATAAAAATTCTAATAACATATTATATTGATTTCTTACAAAACCTACAAAGACATGTGACATGTGCACAAAAGAGCCCTAATCCTTTCACTCTTACTTCTTATTCTTTCACCGACGTTCATAGGGCTTTTCAGGGCCAGAGACCTCAACCTGATCACTGATCTAATACAGGATGACCAAGAAAGAATCAGTGACACGAACAGCAAGCAAGCAATTAACAACAGTCCTATACCTATTGTAAGCCCCGATGTTGTACAGCCATATAATATTTACACAAGCCGATAGTACCTAAGCAGCCAGTGGTATTTTCTAGGTATGCATGACTGTACGTAGCTATTTCTCAAAGTTATATATAACTTAGCCAGAAAATGTTTAGTAATTTCCTAAAATAAAACGGTTTTCATCAACCAAATAATCTCGTAAGGGTGTTGCTCGTCTATTCGCGGCAACCGTATCACTTTCACTTGTCGTATTTACACTGTCTCGTATTCAGAGACACAACTCAAGCATAGATTTAATCACAGATCAGCTGAACTCTATTTAAGTATTGAATCTCTTCTCAAACATAACTTTTATTCATGAACGGTACTTAAACTACTCTCCGCTGAATTGAGTCTCAAATCTGTACTCAAATGTTCTCGTTTACATTTTGATTTATTTATAATTTTCGATCCGTTTTACGCAGAAATTCAAACAGGGTGGAAATAGAACAGAACTATAAAGTGAAGTATAAATATGCATCAAAGTACGTGTAACGGAACGAAAATGTCATTTGATTAATGTCTAATCAAATCTAAACTCAAGCACCGATTTCGTCTGATTGACGTTTCAGAATAAGCATTTACTCAGGTGAACTGTGATCATTGAATTTATACATAAGTACTGTTCAAGAATTAGAATCTCGACTCAAATCGAGATTTAAGTACAGATCAATGCTTGAGTCTTGTCTGAATACGAGCCTTAGAATTTTTTTATCAATCTATCAGCTAAATGAGCTTGGCATCAGCTCAGCTCTGGCATCAGCTCCTGAGTGTGATTTGTTCGCTGATATATGGAAGGAAGTGTGTAGACCATGTCTGAGTTACGCTGAGTTGATTGATAGTATAAGGATTAGTTCAATTATTTAATGTTTTGTAAATTATTAAAATTATGTCGTTATTATTTTTGTTAATTTTTAGATCGAAATGTTTTTTAATTAAAATCTGTTTATCACGGCGCTAACTGTAAAGCTGTTTGTATATTTTTGATAAATAAATAAATTGATAAATAAATCAGTAAGGACCGTGCGTCTCTGATTGGTTGATTTAATTTGCATTTAACCCTTAATTCGACGGATTATTTTTAAATTAAATTATTAAAATAGTTGCAGAATCCGGTTCGTAGCTTGTATAGGACCCTACGAAAAATACTTAAAAAAATCTAGCTCTTTCAGTTTCCTGAAAAACATATGTCCATTATACTGGACATTATCAAGTTCATAAAAAATTTATGCGCTTGATTCATGTGCAGTATACTTCCCACTGTCAAAGAGAAAGAATAAAATAAACTAGTGGTTCCGTAGGAAAATATTCATTATATTTTGGTAAATTAGTCTCATAGTTACATAAGTTTACGCTTACAATACTAATAGTAACTCTGAAATCTTTTAGGTACAAAAAGCTCACTATGTTTTGAACATAATAATCAGTTGAGTTGAGTCTTCATAACAATCAACATTTAGCTTATTCAAAAATAATCAGCATTATAGTTTTTAAGAATAAGTACTTATCATAAATAGCAATGTAGATTAATGTATAAAATCTTTTATTTTTACTTAATTATTGTGGAAATTGTAAAAGCAATTTTCTTTTTGCCACCAAGAACAACCTCTGATTGCATTTCAAACAATCAATGTTCGTTTTATTGTTTTTGTAGAACTAATAACGTCCATATGTTGTATATTGAGGCCAGTGGTTGTACCCATCATAACGCACAGAAACTGGGGGCCTCGGTGCACTTGGTTTTTTCGTTTTCTGGCTCCATTAAAGTTTCACTTTCAACGTAAGTCTCGTCATTGTCGATTGAATTATTGTCTTGTGTATCACTTTCGGAGTTGTCTAATATATTCATGCACTGTATGCATGAATTGATGGAAGGACAGGGTGAGGAGGACCACTCTTCAGTTCTATTAACAACAATTTGGTCTCCATTCTCAGGTTCAGAATCAGTATCTTAACAGAAGGAGCATTTCAGGCGGCACCAATGCTACTATGCGTTGTCCTCTAGACTTGAAGCTCTGAAAAACGAAAAATAGTAAGGATACTGCAGATCCCTAAAATAGTAACATAATAAACTACAAAATATAATTTTGTAATAATACGGCAACGGGAAGAATACAAGACATACGATATTATAAAAAGTTATCTACAACTTCGACAAGGGGAAGAATACTGGACATAGTATATAGCAGTTACTTTACTAGTAATTCGACGACGGGAAGTATACTGGACATACAAGTTGTGGGTGTCATAAAAACTCAACAGTACTCAGTAAGAAAATCAAAACATTATAAGTAGTTTACTGGATCTGTTATCTGTAGTTTTCAATAATATTACAACAAAATAAGCCGTAAAACAATGAATAAAATGCAACTTACTGAGAGCCCGCGCAGCGCGTCTCTTCTACCCGCCATGTCGACATCGATTGTTCGCGAACCGTCCATGTGTGTGCGTTACCGATTTTTGACAGCGTAGTTATATATTTCAGGGTGCAATTATACACCTTGAATTCAAGACTTACGGTCAAATTTTTTATGTAGTTTTTTTTTCATTCAACGGGAAGTATACTGCACAGCGTCGAATTAAGGGTTAACATGTTTTATACTTTCTTAAATAAATAAATAAATAATCGAATTCTATGGTTTTTGTGACATTGGTCTTTTCTGTGTGTTTTTTATGTGTGTCAAATAAATAATCTATTCATAATTATTTGTAAGAAGCATTACGAGCATAATTTTCGAAACTGTCTCTTTTGGTTCGGCACGTGCTTGGGCAATTTTCTTTTGAATCGCTTATCGCTATCACTAAGGGCATACCCCACCAATTGCGTTCAATTCCTTTACGCGAACCAATTTGCTCGAAGCCGGAACCCCTGTTATTGAGAGTAAGATAATGTTCCTTATAGATAAGACAGCCTAAAACGATTTAATCTAAAGAAAAAGGTGTACAATGAGATACAATTTAGATTTTAACGCTGATACGGCTAAGTTAAATTAGAAACATGGGGGTGGAATACGCCCACCGTTACAGATAAAGTTATTTAGCAGAGGAGCCTAGAGTATCAAGTACAAGGTAATTCATAACATGCATTCCATCCCGAAAAAAATTTAACCATTTTCGTTTAAATAAAAATATGAAAATTTTGACTTTAAGTTTTTTTTTTGCTCATTTTCTTTCTGTTTGTTCTGATAGAAAAAGCCCCTATCGGGAGAATATACTAGTTACGGAGCACTTTGTAGGCTTTGAGTAATAAAAAAAAGTACCACTAGGTAGGTACTTATGTAGGCAACGACGATAGCGACAATTTAGAGATTATAATTAGATTATTTTTCTTTTGAGCCTCACCTAGTTCGATCGGCACCACACTGAAGCTCTACATTCCATTTTGTGAAAAAGGATCATCGAAGAAAATGATAGGCACCAAGCCGTGTTTGTTGCCTGATTCTTTTAGGCTTGATAGGCATAATGCGTAATCTGCGAAACGTTGCATGTAGCGACCTACTTGTTACAGTATATACTGCAATGTGCCAGTCCCTTGTATCATACTGCATTACATGTTGGGGTAGTGCCTCCAAATCATATATGATTCAAGTTGAGCGTGCGCAACGTTCCGTACTGAAAGTCATGCTTATGAAGCCTTATAGATACCCAACTACAGATTTGTACAAAGAGTGTGGAATTTTAAGTGTTCGGAAACTATTTATTCTGAAAACTTCATTATCAGCCCACAAGAGTCTCCTTTTATCAGATGATTATCTTAAACTATTAAAGAAACGAATATACAAAATCCCTACACCGCCAGTCAGAACGTCGTTTGCGCAACGTTTTGCACCGCAAGGTGCATGTCTATAAGAACTTTATAACATTGGTTATAAAGTTCTGTGACATCAAACATAAATCAGTTAGAGAAGCAAAGCATGTAATAAAAGAGTGGTTGGATACTTTGACGTACTCCAATACAGAAGATATCCTGAATATTGTTGCATAAATTAGGTACACATAGTTAATTAATAGCATAAGACACACTACCTCGTGTATGTACCTTACCTTATTTTGTATTTACTTGTTTTAATTTAGCCCGAGGCATTAAACCAATACTTGTGTAATTCTTTTCAAAGGCCTTCACGATACAGGCTTGGCCTAGTGTGAAGACCGCTGTTTAATTGCTTTCTACGTCATAAGACCTCTCAACATTTTGCACCTTCATTTTGTACTAACCATCCTATCTAATTACCTTAAGTTTATAATACTTACAAATGTAAAGGTTTCAAGATTCAAGATTCAAGATTCAAGATGTTTATTTGCAGAAATAAGTGTTACAGAGAGGTCTTAAAGCTATGAATATGGCATGGTGTCTTTTGTTGCTAAATAAATTATTTTTCGTTTTCTTTTTTTCTTCTTTTTTTGGTCGCGAGGAACAGGTGTAGCTTCACCTAGTTTCTAAAACGTTTCAAAGTGATCCTAGTGATTTTATTGAAATAAACGCCTTATGACTTTGACTTTGATTTTCACCAGCTATCTCACTTTATAAACAACTAGCTTGCGTCCGTGGTTTTGATCGCGTGGTACCTAGACAAGAAGTAGCCTATGTTATTTGAAGTAAAGAACATTATCTATTCCAAGTTTCATCAAAATCGGCTGAGCATACGTCATGATTGAACCGCAAACTTCAAAAAACATCCTCATAAACTTCCGCATTTATAATATTAGTTAGATTAGTAGGATAAATAATTTTTAAATTTCGACATTTTCCCGTGAAGCCTGCAGCCATTTCGAAGTTTTTTAACCCAGCCGGAAGCTGCCAGATGGCGCAAAGGATTCATTTTACGGCCTTTTGATTTCGTCCCGTGTTTTTAGTTCACCATCGACGGAATGAGGAAGTTGGAATTCGATTTTTATAAGCATCCACCCACGGCTTCGCTCGTGTGATACCTATGAAGATAAAAAGTGCTATTCCAGACTATAATCTATCTCTGTGCCAAATTTCATCCAAATCTGTTCGGCCGGGCGTGATTAAACCACAAATATCCAAACATTCTCACGACTTTTGCATTTATAATATTACTAGCATCCGCCCGCGGCTTCGCTCGCGGTACTTATGAAGATAAAAAGTAGCCTATTTGCTATTCCAGACTATAATTGATCTCTGTGTCAAATATCATCCAAATCCGTTCGGCCATTTGGGCGTGATTGAACAACAAACATTTTCACAAACTTTCGCATTTATAATATTAGTAGGATAGGATGGTTGGTCAAAATCAGTTATGCTGTCAGCGAGTCTGGAAACTCTGTAACTAGGATTCTCGTCTGCTGCAAAGTTTCGCTTACGCAAAGTTTTCGACCCGAATTTTCATGAATTTATAATGATGATAAAGTTAGCTCTGTGGAGCACGCAAGCCTTCTTCACGATCCGCTGAAATCACTAACGTTGTTGAAGAGCAGGGGTCTCTTTGTGCTGAGTCCGTCCAGGGAAGTTGTGCCTTACCAACTTGCCTATAAATTCTACAACCAAGCAGCAATGCTTGCTTTATAGTCCGGTTTCGCTGTCAATGGTCGTAAGAGACCAACAGCATAAAAAAACGTCCGAAAAAAATATGCTTGCAGTTCTGTATTTTGCGTCTGAGGTTGAGGTAGCCGGTGTAATTACGGGCACTTGAGACTTGCCACGCAACGGGCTGGAGAGAGCTATGCTCGGAGTTTAACTACTTTATAAAATCTTAAATAAGGAAACCCATAACCAAGGTCACCGACATAGCACTCAGAATTAGCAAGTTGAAGTGGTGGTGGGCAGGGCATACAGTTTTTAGAACCGACAACCGATGGGGAGTAAAGTAAAGGTTCTATGGACGGACGTCATTGTGAAAGTTGCTACTCAGTTTATATAACTTTTGCGGTCTCATCGTTCAATCTGTAACCTGTTTCCCTGTGTACTTTGAATAAACGATTTTTTTTTTTGAAGTTCCAGAAAGTTAGTGGATGGAAAAGGCTCAGGATCGTTCGTCATGTAACTGGAGGAGGCATATTTCTAGCAGTGGACTTCCTCAGCCTGATGATGTTGATGATGAATGAGAGAAAATAGCCTCACGTGAACAACGGCCGTACTTAGTTCTAACATAATCCTCTCAGACCTTCGGAAGTTGGTACCGATGTGCAAATACCCGATCGAATATGGAAATGTTGAGATTTGGTTTGAAGTTAAAGCAAACATCGGGAACTTTAGTTGGGTGTTCTCTATGCGGATAACCCTAAAAAGGATACCTACTTTAGCTGGTCATTCACCTACAAACAGCTGAAGTGCTTCTACGCGAGTCATTATTGCTTCATTCTTTGATGTCACAAATTTATGAAATTCACGGAGATCTAGACTCCCATTTTGATAAAAGAAAGAGGCTCAGGACACTCCTATTTTTTTTGTTTTTTTATTTTGCATCTCACTTTTGCAAGTGAGATGTGGCCTAAGATGGAGCACGCTTTCCCAGAAGGAACTTATTCACTCTAGATTTGAAGACTCCTAGATTGTACTCATCCGGGAAAACAGACGCTGGCAGATCGTTCCACTCTTTGCCAGTGCTTATAATAAAGGTGGAGCAGAAACGTTTGGTTCAAAACTGTCTCCCAATCATAGTCAACATTCTCAGATCGCCAGGCACTCTGAGCTTTAAGACTTGGGAAGGAAGTCAGAGGCATGACTGGATGAGGTTCCTCGCATTAGACGAATATGGCTGCTTCATTATGATGGAGTACACCTAACTGATTGATTTTGCTGTTGCGACCCCGGCTGAAGAATAAGCTCTTCATTACTACCTGTGGATGTCGTAAGAGGCGACTAAGGAAAAAAATCTAGGGATGAGCAGCAGCGTTCCCTATCAAAATTAACTTTATAATATGAGCTCGCCAACCCGCATGCCCAGCGTGGCGAGTTTGGGCAAATCCCCCCAAATTATTGTTTGTGTACAGGCTGTACAAGGTCGGTCACGCAGGAAATCTATGGGGGAGGACTCTGTTAAGCAGTGGACGTCCGACAGCTGCAATGATGATGAATGAATGAATAAATGAATGAATGAATGATAGGAATGAATGAATGAATGATAGGAATGAATGATAGGAATGAAAATGCTTTATTGTTCACCAATATAAATTAAAAAATACAAAATAAAACAGAAACTAAAACTAAAGACCATAAATGTAAAATGGGCGGTCTTATCGCTAAAAAAGCGATTTCTTCCAGACAACCTTTGGATGGACTGAAGATAAATTAGAGGAAGATTGGTTGTGGTGGACTTATAAACATAAATAATGGAAACACTTAAAACAACTGTGTAATGATGATGATGGTGATGAACTGATTGATTTAAGCCAGAGCTTAAACTCTAAAACCTTCTGGAAACTTTTGTACATAAAATATAGGACAGTTAGAACAAGGTGAATTTAAACTTAAAGCCTTTTCAAACCAAACCCAGGAAGGTTTACTAACTGGGTTACCTACTTTAGGCATGTGATATTTCAGAAACGAAATTACGATGTCCGTTGTGTACTAAAATAAATCGGCGCCATCAAGATATTCACATATTTTGGGACGTGGGGCCGTCACGTCGCTGTGATGTGATTTAAGACCGGCACAAGTCAGTTACTGCTGACTTTCTTATCAAATCATAAGGTGTTTATTTCAATAAAATCACTAGGATTACTTAAATTGAATAAGCTGCGACACCTCTCGTCAATGAACTGAAAGTAGCTTTAGTCTTTGAAGATGGAAACAATTGTTTCTTCTGTAGGTGGCGCTACGGCACTTTGAGCCGTTTGGATGTCCTAAAGATTTTTGCTCCCACGAGAAGTGTCTCCGTAGCTTAGTTGGTTAGAGCATCCACGTATTTAGGTGAAGGTTGCGGGTTCAAATCCCGTCGGAGTCGAAATTTTTGGGATATTATAAAAATCATGGTATTTCCTTAGTGGGGGTTATCACTATAAAATATAAATATTACTTGGATACGTCTTAGAAACCAGGTGAAGCTACGCCCGTTCCTTGCGACCATATTATTTATGATAGGTTACATTATAATCAAAGGTATGGGTTAATTCCTTTCAGCCACTCCTACAGTGGCTCTGCTACTCTTTATAACGAAACAAATCAACGAATAGAACCTCCTTGCCCCTTGATTTGTTTTATTTCAGCCGTATATTATAGAGAATAAGGTAGAGTCTCAATTGTTCGCTTTGCCGATACACCGTCCAGTGACGCTGACCAAAAGTTAAATTAGAGTCTGAATTTAAGTGCCCAGTCGCTCACCCTGTGAAGCGTTCGTGGTGTAAAAGTCGTTCGTCGGCTTCACAGCTTTGTGATTCATCTAGGCTTGGTCGCGAGGAACCGGCGTATCACCGTAGCGTGTTTACGAGATTTCAAAGTGATTTTATTGAAATGTAATAAATAACACCAATATTGGTCGACGCCGCCGGTGATAAGAGAGCTGGCTCATTCCTTGCACAAATAATTTCCTTGGCAATTCAACGCGGGAATGCAGCCAGTGCTCTTGACAAATCATTTCTTTCATTAGTTTCCATTTTTTTTTTTTTTATTTATTTGATTTTATTGACAGGCCTCATAGCTCAGTTAGTAGTAACTCTGCCTTCTGCGCTAGAGGTCGCGGGTTCGATCCCTGCACTGGACAAACATTTGTGTGATAAACACAGATGTTTGTTCTGTGTCTGGGTGTTAAATACTTATCTATTATATATATCAGTCTCTGGTACCCATAGCACAGGCTATGCCTAGTTTGGGATCAGTTGACCGTGTGAATAAGTCCGGAATATAAATATATATAATATAGAATATAAATATACATTTTATAGTGTAATGTATAAAGTATGTTTAAGTGTATATAAAATAAAAAAATAGAAAAATAATTGAAATAAACACATGTCTTTGACTCCTACTGCGGCCACCAAAACAACGATGGTGCAACTTACGTTTCTTTAAGATAAAATTGTAAAAGTAGGTATTTCATCGTTTGCACCACGCACCCTCATATCCGCCCTCAAGAATTGACCAGAAAATGGCAGCCCACATAATGTACCGGGCGGATCGCATATCACAAATTATAACGCGTACAATGTAGAGCAATTCTCGAATTTTGTTGTAGTTCCTTGAACATTCTTTGGTGACGTCTTTAGCTGACGGTGGTCCAGCTTCTCTTATATGACATGATTAAACCGTCGTTGGATATTGGCCGTGGTGGCCCGGCTAAAGAATAGGCCCCTCCATAATAAGCTGAAATAAAATACAAATGAAATAAATGAATTGAATTGAAGATTTCCTATCCGTGGAAGTCGTAAGAGTCGACTAAGGGAAAAAAGATAGGGAATTGGCAGCAGCTTCCCCTATTTTCGCAAAGATAGCTCTAACTGCGCTCGCCAACCCACGTGCCCAGCGTGGTGAGTATGGGCAAATTCCCCCCATATGATAGGAAGTCACTCCGGAAGTCTCAGTGGACTTTAAACGGCTGGAATGATGATGATGAATATTGGTGTCACCGGCTTTCTAGCAAATGGCATTTTTCTTGAGGCTTTAGTCCAAGTATTGACGTCTGTGGCCCAAGCTCAAATAATTCACGATAGCGTTACGCTTACTGTAGGAACAAACGCAGACGTCACACTGATATCTAGCGTGCTCTCTTTTTTTTTTCGCTTATTTTCTTCCTTTCTGTTGATAGAATAAGACCATTTTTTTTTTTTTTTTTTTTTTATACAACTAAGGTAGCCAACAAGCATACGGCCCACCTGTTGGTAAGTGGTTACCGTAGCCTATGTACGCTTGCAACACCAGAGGCATCACGCACGCGTTGCCGACTCCTTAAAAAGTTCAAAACGCCCTTTTTGAAGAACCCCATACTGAATAATATACTTACATATTATGAATCAGCTTGTATTGTTAGATAGTATTTTTTACACTGATAAAAAACTCAACTCTAAAAGAGGCTCACCATAAAAATAAACATTTGGATCAAAATTTAGCACTTCCATGCCATCCGATACTATATCGCAGGGTCCAAATTGGAGATTTGCGATTTCTGATACGCCAGCAATAAATTGAAATTTATCTAACGGCTTTGTATAGGGAAAGAGGCCAATGTTAAAACATTTTCTTGTCGTAACGGGATATAGAGATTTTAGGAATTTACTCAGGATAATACTGTTTTGTTTGCATAGTATTGGAAACGGGTAATAGGCACTGTAAAAGATACAAAATAGATAAATTTATCGTTAGTTATTACAAAAAACTTTATTTACCACCAATTTTAATTTCTATTGTTAATTTATACATACATACATAAAATCACGCCTATTTCCCAGAGGGGTAGGCAGAGACCACGGCTTTCCACTTGCTATGATCCTGAAATATCTCTTTTGCTTCATTCACTCTCATAACATTCCTCATACATGCTCGTCGGTTTAGGGTACTCTTGACCTGGCCTTTGTCCAAAACGTCACCGATTTGGTCACTAAACGTACGCCTAGGTCTTCCCCTTCCAACGGTCCCATTCACACTCTCCTTATACACCTGTTTCGTCAATCTTCTTTCATTCATCCTCTCTACATGACCAAACCATCTCAGCATACCTTTCTCAATCCTCATCACTACGTCTTCTTTCACTCCACAACGCTCTCTTATTACACTGTTCCTCAATCTTTCAAAGTTACTCCACACATACTTCGCAAAGCTCTCATTTCCACTGCATTTATCCTACTTTATTAATACTACTACTTCTAATTTGTTAATTTACCTATATTGTTATATTTTCTAATAATTATAAAATTGATTCATTGTAAGCACATAATTTTTAAGTATAACACCTCTATAATATATATTTCTTGCAATCAATGATGATTTGAAGAATAACCATGATTTATCTTTCCAACACACAATTTAACGTTTCCTTTGTTGTAATCTACGAGTACAAGTACTCATTGTTACATTAACTCTATCCTAATTATTCAGACCACCTCTTTATAGTGAAGCATAACTTTGTCTCCTCTAAACTTCCAACTTTGCCTCTTCAAACGAAGCATAACGTTGCGTTCATTTAACTAGAATTGTGATTTAATTTAACTTTGTTGCGGACAATGGGTTATGACGTCACTGTTTTATAAATAGCTACTGAACTTTCCAGTGGCCCACTTGAGTGTGGACGCGGCTGTGAAACCCATGGAAGTGATTCAAACTCTTAGCAAAGTAAACTCTTGCCTGGACCATTTTCGATACAATTTTGACATTTTAGTCCGAGAAAGAAATGCAACACGCCTATTCTATTATGCCGCCAAGCAACGCTGCAGTTTGGTTTGAAGAAGAAAAATATCGATTTCTCTTAAGAAATATAAAGATGTTTCTCTTATTAGTGAAATTTACGATAATGTAAGTCTAGATAAAAAAACTTCTCTCAGTTAAAAGCCATGTTCAAACGGTGTGCATAATATCATCTGAAATTCACAGCAGTATAAGTTCAGTGACTTTATTTTATTCGATATCAGCGGTTTCTGGGAAAAAAAGGCCTGAACACGGATAGTCCTATAGCCAGACGGACAACAAAGCGATCATTACGGGTTCAGTTTTTTCCAAATTCGGTACGGAATCCTTATTATCATAATTTCAGCCGTAGAGCATCCACTGCTGAACAAGGCCTCCTCACAGATTTCAAGAGCGAATTCCTATCATGTGGGGATAATTTGCCCATACTCACCACATTGGGCACGCGGGTTAACGAGAACAGTTAGATCTGTGTGAAAATAGGGGACGCTTGCCCATCCTCTAGCTTTTATCCTTTAGTCGCCTCTTACGGTATCCACGGTATTCAACCTGGGTCACCACAGAATCCTAAAACATCCAAAATCCATGGTTAACTGTTTAGTTAACCATGGATTTTGGAATATATTTTAGATATATCTGTTTAGTTAAAAGAAAAAAGCTAGAGGATGGGCAATCATCGCCTATTTTCACAAAGATAGCTCTAACTGCGCTCGTGCCCAATGTGGTGAGTATGGGCAAATTACTCCCACATAATAGGAATTCGCTATTGAAATCTGTGAGGAGGCATTGTTCAGCAGTGGATGCTCTACGGCTGAAATTAAAAGAACTTCAAGGATTAACAAAGGCAGTTCCAGTGCTATCAAGTTTACGTCCAGGAAATCTAGCAGCAACGAGAACACTTGTCCTCTCCCATTGTTGCTGGGATTGCTACTTTTACAGCACGGCAATAGTACCCGTTTATACGGTTCTAGCTTCCGCCAGTGACTTTGAGCGCGCGGTAGTTAGGTAGCATCAAAGAAAACAATGTAGAAAAATTCTATAGGTGGTGCAAGACAAAGATTTTATTAGGAGAGATATTATTTACGTCTGCTGAAATCTGTGGCGACTTATAAGTACGCCGATTAACAACTCCATCTCTCATGTGCACGAAAGGAGCCTATAAGAGGCGCACTTTAATCAATACACTGATTCTTTCATCGATGGTCATAGACCACCATACCTCAACCTGGTCACTCGGACATAAAACTAACCGCAGTTAGTGCAAGTGGTCCTACCTGTACAAATTGGTAACCCCGACACGTATTTGCCACATTCACACTACTCTTCAACTAATGTATGAGCCTTAAGCTGGTTGTCCATCGGCGATAAATTAAATTATAATAGTGAAAAACTGGGTACTTTCAGAACAGTTGAATAGATTGCCTCGCGTGTTTTGTAACTTGTTCTTTCTTGGTCATCGTGCTAGTCAATGATATTAATATCATCTGTACATTTAATTATTTAACGTATGAGAAGTTCCACATCATGGCTACCTAAAACAGTTGATCATTTGAGTTTGTAAACTGATTCAACCCTAAAAGAGCTAATTTTTTCATAGAGTTTTTTTTAAAGAAAAATGTTGAATATCCAAAAATACAACAAACTTTACTGGCCAATTGGGTGAGAATAACCTCTTTTCGGAATAGCCTACATGCATATAATGAATCACCTACTTAAAACCTTATATATAAGTTATCTTCCTCTTAATCACATCCCGACGGACTCTGCACAAGGAGACATCAGGTGCCGCTCTATTGTAGAAACTTGTCCTTAAATACCATGTTACCGATGTACACCTAGCCTAATTCCAATCCTGAGCCCATCTACCACAGGGCAACCCACCTTTGTGCATGTTCCCCAAACCTTTTCCTATGCCATTAGTCTACATACCTCTATGCATGTAAACCCAAACACAACCCCTTTTCTACAAAATCACGGCCATTACATTACCTACCATATTACATGTTGTTTTATAATATGTATACTAAGACGAAAGGGGTTTATTCTGCAACCTATAGGCAATATATCGTGTTCTAAGAGTTTTTTAGTTTTTCGATTGTTTTCATTGAATAAACGCTATGCGAAGCAATGTTGGAAGGCCGATGGACCGACGACATTGTGAAGGTTGCGGGAAGTCGGTGGATGGAGAAGGCTCAAGACCGTTCGTCGTGGAACTCTTTAGGGGAGGCCTATGTCCAGCAGTGGACTTCTACAGGCTGATGATGATGATGATGAAACGCTATGCGAGAATGAGCAGTTTTGTGGTCAAATCCGTTCAAACTCAATTCACTCATTCAGCTGTTTTCAGAGACAAGACTCAAGCATTGATATGTACTTAAATCTCGATTTGAGTCGAGATTCTAATTCTTGAACAGTACTTATGTATAGATTCAATGATCACAGTTCACCTGAGTAAATGCTTATTCTGAAACGTCAATCAGACGAAATCGGTGCTTGAGTTTAGATTTGATTAGACATTAATTAAATGACATTTTCGTTCCGTTACACGTACTTTGATGCATATTTATACTTCACTTTATAGTTCTGTTATATTTCCACCCTGGCTGTTTGAATTTCTGCGTAAAACGGATCGAAAATTATAAATAAATCAAAATGTTAACAGTAACAATAAGTACAGATTTGAGACTCGATTCAGCTGAGAGTAGTTTAAGTACCGTTCTTGAATAAAAGCTATGTTTGAGAAGAGATTCAATACTTAAGTAGAGTTCAGATGATCTGTGATTAAATCTAAGTTTGAGTCGTGTCTCTGAATACGAGCTTTAGGTAGCAATATTGATGTCAAACTTCTCGTACTAATTATTCACTTGGTGAGAAGACCAAAAACAGCTGATTTACTATAGCAGTTGTATAAATAACGTTTTTTTAATATTAAACGGAGGCAAGCAGGCCCAAGGCCCACCTGATAGCGGTATATTATAAATGAAAGTGTATACGCGTATAGTACGAACGTGAACAATGAATAAAAAAAAAAAATATATTCCGGACATATTCACACGGTCAACTGATCCCAAACTAGGCATAGCCTGTACTATGGGTACCAGAGACTGATATACATAATAGATATATATTTAACACCCAGACAACAAACATCTCATCTCATCATCAGACAACAGAACAAACATCTGTGTTAGTCACAAATGTTTGTCCAGTGCGGGAATCGAACCCGCGACCTCTAGCGCAGAAGGCAGAGTTACTACCAACTGAGCTATGAGGCCAATTAATGAACATAGCGGTGGAGCCTTCCTAGAAACCATAGCTACAGTATCCTTGAACGGTACTGTTTTTTGTCATCTTTATTTCATTTCATTTCATTTATTCATGCTCCATGTACATATTAAGCTTAGATGGTATTTTTAGCTTAAAGTAGGTAATTATATAGACCCTGTAAGGGCGCTGCAAGTCTTGAAGTCATATATTTTACAAAAAATTATACAATTATCTAGAACATATTTTGTCAATTAGAAGGTAGGTATGTCAAAAGTTTAGAAGAGATGTCAAAAAACAATTAAATTACGCACTTGATATAAAATAATAGGTATGAAGGCGTCAGAACTTGTTTGTCTGTGATGTCTTTATCTGACCTTATTAAGCCGCAACAGCCTCTTCAATGATAACAATGGATGTAAAGCGTTTGTACTCTAGTTGTAGGGTTAGAAAGTTGGACCTCCTAAATTAAGGCATATTGGGATATAGGTATTTCTTTGCCTAGTACTATTATTATAACATCATAATTTTAGTGATAAAATGTCCACTGCTGAACATATGCCTTGCCCACAGATTTCCAGAACGACCGACTGTGCTCCCACTGACCCAATGGCTTATTAAGTCGTTTTTTTATTTAGTGGAGTGATGACCTACGCTGTGCTTTCCAGTGTGTGGTCTCTACTTGAGAACCTTTCTGCTACAGCGACCGTTAGCTGTCCGATGTATAGTAGAACTACCAAGAATAACCTACATTGAAACCGGCCGAGACCTGTCATCAGGGACCAGCAGCAGGCCGCAGCGTGACAGCTTCTTAATCTATGGGCAGGGATCGAATGCACCACAGACTGACAGTTCACATCAAACCGCAGTCTCTAGACCTATAGATGCACTGATATGGTGTGGCCTATTACGATTAACTGCAGATTATTTAACGTTAATATCTGCGTACGGTTGATCAGTGGTCACCTTCTCGAATCACGGAAGCGGTTTCAAAAGAGTCTGACGATATCGCTGTTACAATGGCCACGCGGGCCATTCCAGTTAAGTTAGGACATGCTACGGTAATCTTTATTTATGGGTGCGAGTTTCCAACTAGTCTACAAAGGTAGCAAACCTGTGTTGGGACTACGCGGCTCGAGCTTCCTGTAATTGGTACGTAATTCTGGCAATTCAAGTACTGTCGTCTCTCTTCAAGTAATTTGATTTCGAAAGGCAATTTTATGGAATGTTTGCCTCTGGCTACCCTTTGTATCTAGATATCTAAGCTAATGTCTAGTCTACAGGCTATCATCTTAGCAAAAAGTGTTTTAAATAAATAAGTAAATTTTAAGGTTATTTTTAGAAGTGAATATGACGATGACTGTGAAATTTTCGAAATTGTTTTTATTTGTTCTTCCTTTATTCACTTTCAAAAAAACAGTTTTATATAGGTTTTAGTTAGCATTCAATACGCGCTGTAAAAACAGTATTCAGTCAAAACTGTTTCCTTCTCCTAAAATAAATAGAACTGAAGTTCTGCGTATGTAAGCAAAACGGCAAAGAACTCGTAAAATCGAGAAAAAATGCGATGACGGAACGATTGAGGCAATAAACTAGGGTTTTATAAAACGTAGCTGTGTTGACCTGTAGGTACCTCGACTTTCGATATGAAGCTCGTGAGGTAAATCCCAGACGTGAGACGATGAAGAAGGAAAAAAATCGTGTGGAAATACACAGCTTAGTTAGCTCTGCACGTATCGATTGTCTTTCCTGTGTAAAAGGCGACTAAGCTCTGGGCAAGAAGACTCTATCTAAGTACGTCCCAGATACTACAGCGTCCTGCCATTTAGTAAAAGTAGTCACCTGACGTGTGTCTTGTAGCCAAGTGCCTGGGGGCCCCGGCTGAAGAATAGGCCCCTCCTATCTACGAGTGTATGTCGTAAGAGGCGACTATGGGGAAAAAGCTAGGGGTTGGGCAGCAGCGTCCTCTATTTTCACAATGACTGCTCGAACTGCGCTCGCCAACCCGTATGCCCAGCGTGGCGAGTAGAGGCAAATACTTCCTAATGATTATATCTGTTAATCTATGGGGGGGCCTATGTTCAGCATTGGATGGACGTCCTACGGCTGATATGATGATGATGAAGAGCCATCTGATTTTGCAGTGGACGTCCTACAAAGAGCCATCTTATTTTGCAGAGGCCAATTCTGTCAACGCTCCCAGTGAATTCAGGTGTGGGGCTATTAAACTAGCGTATTAAATATACAATAACCAATCAAAATGGTAAGAATACTGTCAGTATTATGTCAGTGTCATTGAAAAAATATAGGTACTATTATTATGTTAAAGAGCTTCGCTCTTGTCAGTGTACTGATGCAGTTTCCACCATTCTGATCTTTCCAATTGGAGCTTTTTTTTATGCAACTAAGGTGGCAAACAAGCATACGGCCCATCTGTTGGTAAGCGGTTACCGTAGCCTTTGAGCGATTGCAATACGAAATGCATCACACACGCGTTGCCGACCCTGAACCCCCCCACCCAGTGGCGAATTTGCAGTCTTGGCCGCTCTAGGCCTCAGGCCATGTGCCGCCCCTTTCTCAGCACCCATCATATAGACTAGGTACATAATAAATTTAGGTACTTTATTGCCAACTTTATCTAAATCATCAACATCATCCTGTAGAAGTCCACTTCTGGACAAAGGCCTCCCCCAAAGAGTTCCACGACGAACGGTCTTTAGCTTTTTCCATCCATCGACTTCCCGCAACCTGCTATAATCAGTGATTTTTTTGGTCACGATTTGCCGCTCCTAATATCTGGCCACCCTAGGACCGGGCCTACTGTGCCTTAGGGCAAATCCGCCACTGCTCCCACCCCTAAAGAGCTCTGGTAAACTTACTCACTGCAGGAACGCAACACTAACTGAAAAAATAATAATGTCATAGTCATATCATTTATTCACCTTTGGAACACTGGGAACACTTGGTTTTGTTATTTTCAAATTTTAGCGGCTGTACATAGGCCTTGTCATGCTGTACATAGTATGTTGTAATCTAGTAATGTTATTTGGCTGCGATCTTCACCTCCATAAACGACATGACGGCAATCTTCTAAAATCTTTTATCTGGCTCATGTTACTTATTCTTGGTCTTCCCCTTAATCGTTTTCCTTTTACCTTTCCTTCAATGAGTCATGACGAATAATAGATTGATAGATAGATAGAAAATGCTTTATTGCACACCATAAAAATACAAACAAAAACAATAAAAACTAAAACTATGTGATGAACAATGGGCGGTCCTTTCGCTGAAATAGCGATCTCCACCAGACATTCTGTCTACTAATATTATAGTCTCTACTAATATTATATGTCCAATCATTTTTTTTTGTATGGTCTTTATCAATACCCTTTTTTTTAAAGGGTTTAAAAGTGTTGGAATGCACCCGATGAACCGACGACATTGTGAAAGTTGCGGAAAGTCGGTCGATGGAAAAGGCTCAAGACAGCTCGTCATGGAACTCTTTGTAAGAGGCCTATGTCCAGCAGTGGACTTCTACCGGCTAATGATGATGATGATCAGGTTTAAATTATTTTTAATAAAAATGTCACGATTCTCGTGGCTCTTAGCAAATTGTAAACCTCCATTTTGCGCGGAGTGTCTAGAAGGTGAAGCAGAAATCGCTTTGCAAATTGTTTACAATGAAAATAAGGTTTGACCTATTGCGAAACGGTTTTTGTCTTTGATTGTTTTATTATTTCATCATCATCATCATCATTCAAGCCGTAGGACGTCTCTGAATATTGCCGCTCTTACAGATTTTCAGAGCAAATTTCTATCATGTGAATCGCCCATACTCACCACGCTGAGCACGCGGATAGGCGACCGCAGTTAGAGCTATCTTTGTGAAAATAGGAGACATTGCAGTCTATACCCTAGCTTATTTCCCTTAGTCGCCTCTTACGACATCAGGTAGTTATGGAGGGGCCTATTCTTCAGCCTTAACTCTACCAATCGTCACTAAACTAATGAAGGCACTTAATTCTTCTTGTCCTGCCACTGATTCTTTCTTGGTCACCCGGTATTAGGTCAAGGACCAGGTTAAGGTATGATGGCCCTGAAAAGGGCCCACCAAAACCAAAGGGCACCAGTGTAGTGAAAGGATTAAAGTGCGCCTCTTAGAGGCTCCTTTCGGCACTTAATTAATTGTTTAGTTAACAATATAATAATATGAAGAGGGTATGATTTATTCCTCCTTCCATATCAGTTGAATCCTTGCAATCTATCCCCAGCTAAACCAAACCCTCCCCATGTTTCTCCCAATTTAATATCCCATGCCAGTGAGATACCCATTGAGAAGTCAAAAGCGGAGGTGGCGTAAGCGTCTTGCCAAGTTGCAACTTGACCTATAATTTTTCGCAGTTCTGGTACCCGTACTGTAAATATTTTAAATGCCGGTTTAAACCAAAGGAACTTAGCTACAGCTTAGAACAAGAGCATTCTTGTTTTTTTTGTGAACGCAGACAAAAACAAAGAATGCTCTACGTCTGTTCACACTAAGATAATTTGATAGAGTGGGCATAGAATGAGCATTCGCTCGTATGATGTAAATCTTAACATTTACAAGCTACGCACACACACATGTCTATAACCACTTAATTATAAAATGGACGAGTTAGTTTTGTTTGTATACGAGGTACCCACGAGTTCGTAGAACGGTGACCTAGAAAGGTGACCTAATAAAGGTCGCTAGGAGCCGTAGGTTGCAGGCTTATGTATCTATGGAGAAGCTTATGCTCCTGCTGAGACGTACTACGGCTGAAATGATGATGATGATCATGAGTTTGTGACACTATCAAAAGCGACCTGTCCAGTGGTCAAGGCCAGAGAGGGTACAGTTTCTGAACTGAACCGCCCTGGTTGGCCAATTGGCTGTATAAATTATCGATGGCAACCCCTGATTTATTGGATAAATTGGGTCGAATTATTATCAAGATTTTATTCGGTTACCCGTTATCTTGTATTGAATTACGGGCTGATGTAGTTTGGTACGTTCCTTTCAAAATCACTTTGTACCTCTATCATTGGTTATTTCTTGGTCATCCTTAGGGTGCTTCTCATCAATTAATCACATCATCAGCCCACTACTCAACGATGATTGAAACGGCACGTCCTAGAACCTCAAAATCTAAGACGCAAAAAATTCAAAATTCAAAATTCATTTATTCAGAACAAAGTACACAGGGAAACAGGTTACAGATTGAACGATGAGACTGCAAAAGTTATGAAAACTGAGTATCAGCCTCAACGCCCTACTCATTGACACAACATAGTTCTGTATGTTTAAAAGATAAAGTAAACTTAAAATGAAAAATAAAAAAATAAACTATAATTATATAATATTATGAAACGCTAGGAAAGTGCATAATGTTAAAAGAAAATAGGTACAGTGCAAAAGAAAAACCATTGTAGGAATAAAAGTGCTTTGTTTGCGTGTGTAGGTGAGGGTAGGTAAGACATGTGACATGTGCACGAAAGGAGCCTCTAAGCAGTTTAATCCTTTCACTACACTGATTCTTTCAACGACGGCCACAGGCCCTTTTCAGGGCCACCATACCTCAACCTAATCACTGACCTGATACAGGATGGCCAAGAAAGAATCAGTGAAACGACAAGCAAGCAAGCAAGCGCACAAACGTAATTTAAGTTGGGCAATTTAAGTCTGGAATATCTCTAAAAGCTGCTTGTGAATAAATCATCAATACAGAAACTACACAGTGATTAATATTATGTATGCTATCCCGAGAAGGGCTTATTCTTTTTTTTTTTTTTTTTTTTTTTTTTTTTTTTTTTTTTTTTTTTTATGTTATACGGAGGCAAACAGGCTTACGGCCCACCTGATGGTAGGTGGTTACCGTCGCCTATTGACATCAGCAACTCCTGGAGCATTGCTAATGCGTTGCCTGCCGAACCCCTCCCCCCCTAAAGAGCTCTGGCAACCTTACTCACCGCAGGAACACAACACTATTTGAAACAAATAATGTTATTTGGCTGCGATCTTCTGTAAGGCGGAGGTATCTCCCCAGGCGGGCTGCTCCAATTTAGAGCGAGAAAATCTCGCTGTGCCCTACCTCTCTACACCCCAATCGGCAATAAAGTGTGTTCTTTTGGAAACTTGACGTTTTTAAGTAATTCAAAAAATATTGCAGAAATCTTCTGTTTTGGGGTCAAATCAGTTCAAACTCAATTATTCAGCTGTTTTAACTTTGAGGTAGCAATCTCTATGTTAACCTTCACGTACATTTATTAATTACTTATTAAGTTGATAAAAAAAACAAAACAGTTGAATTGAAAAATATTGTTTTTTGTTTTCGCGTTGATAGCGCCTTTGGGATGGCAATCATAATATTATGAATCACCTTGTATATTAAAATCGATTTGAAGTCTTTCATGAATTTTCATTATTTTTATTACAATTGCTAAGTGAATATTCATTTCACTTTGAAGACATTTAAATTGAATATGCACTTATTAAGAAGTTTGGTATTATTTTATAATATCTTCTAGATGTTTTCCTTCACCGTTTAAGAGCAATAACCTACCGCACATAAATTTCTCGAATGGATAATCCATTGGTGCTTGACAGGTTTCGAACCCACGACCTGTAGATCGGAAGGCTGAGCCACTAGCACAGGGGTGCTGTGGCTCCGCCTTCCTGGTTGAGGGCCACCAGGCAACCGTGACTAAACAATACGTTAGAGAGAGTTAGCCTTAGTTTACCTAGGGAACACAACCAAATTACGTTGGGCTAATATTTAGGAGTTTCCCATAATAGGCCAACGTAATTGTTATCGAAAATCTCTGAGTAAATATTGAACAGGAGTATGTATTTCCAATTGAAATCATCTGTAGGCAGAGCTAGTGATGCTGAAATGTTGATGAACAATTGTTAAGTGCCTAAGATTTGGGACTTTATCATCATTTTATATTTTTACACCTTTACACCTAAGCTGTTTCCATGTACATGTTGGCAATAAATGAATATGAATGCCTACTATGATTTATAAAATCACAAAAATTTTGACTTCGACGGGATTTGAACCCGCTACCTTCCCCTAAATACGGGGATGCTCTCATCATCGTCATTTCAGCCGTAGGACGTCCACTGCTGAACAGAGTCTCCCATAGATTTCCAGAGCGACTTTGTGCGACCTGAACCCAGCTTCTAGCAATGGGGCAATGGGGTACCGACCTTAGCCGCGCTTTTGTGTGTGTTTTTCTGCCCTAACGGCTACCTATCAGGCGGTAGCCTACTAGAAGATGTTGTTTTGAGTCCAACTTTGAAAATCTTAAGTGGCATCTATCCATCCATACAAAAATTCGCCATTCGAAAGTAACTCTGTTTGTTTTTCACGATTAAACGGCTGAAAAGATCTAATAAAATTTGGCAAGGAGATAGATTATATCAAGACATTAGGCTATGTTTTGTCTCAAAAATAATATTAAAGGAGGTGAAATAGGTGTTGAAATTTTGTACGGCCAATCCATAATTCCTCAAGAGGATCTGTAAATTCATATTTAGGCTTTTGTTAAGAAATATAACATAAATATAAATATTCCGGACATATCACACACGGTCAACCGATCCCAAACTAGGCATAGCCTGTACTATGGGTACCAGAGACTGATATACATAATAGGTAAATATCTAACACCCAGACACAGAACAAACATCTGTATTCATCACACAAATGTTTGTCCAGTGCGGGAATCGAACCCGCTACCTCTAGCGCAGAAGGCAGACTTACTACCAACTTAGCTAAGAGGTCTGTCTGTAAATATGTGTTTACGCTGCCACTTCAACTAGCTAATAATAATTATAAGAGCTATGATGTAAAACCTAGGTTCTTCAACGGATTTAATCAACTTCAAGATATCTCAACTTTTTTTTCGTGTAAATTGTAATATACTTGTTTAACCACCCCTTTTTTGTATTATTGGTATTTTCTTTTAGTAAGTTAGGGCAGGTAGGTATGTATACGTTTGTACCTATCTGCACGTAACATGGGTTTGGGGTTTCGGCTCACTGTTTAACAAAAAGGTTAAGTATCTCTCTGATTACCATAAATGTTTATTTAAGTACGCTATAAAATGTTATTTAGACAAGTAAATAGGTAGTATCATGGTTTTGTGTTTGAATAAAAAATGTAGGACCGAAGCGTTTCCCAAAAGTTTTTATCTTTTGATGTGGGGGAAGCAGGGTACCGCAAGTGTCCTTGTTAAACTATAATAAATAATAAAAAATAAATAATCCGGACATATTCACACGGTCAACTGATCCCAAACTAGGCATAACCTGTACTATGGGTACCAGAGACTGATATACATAATAGATTCATATTTAACACCCAGACACAGAACAAACATCTGTGTTCATCACACAAATGTTTGTCCAGAGCGGGAATTGAACCCGCGACCTCTAGCGCAGAAGGCAGAGTTACTACCAACTGAGCTGAGGCCAGTCCATATAGTTAATAAACTACTAGCTTCTGCTTGCGGCTTCGCTCGCGTGGTACGAGCGAGGATAAATAGTAGCCTATGTGCTATTCCACACTTTATATCTATCTCTATCTCTGTCCCAATTTCATCTTAATCCGTTCAGCGCTTCTGGTGTGATTGAGTAACAAACATCCGTCCATCCAAACTTTCACATTTATAATATTACTAGCTATCGCCCGCGGCTTCACTTGCGAGGTAAGTTGATAAAAATATTTGTTTATGCTATTCTAGGTAGATAACTCTACCTATTCCAAGTTTCATCTAAATCGACTGAGCCGTTACGGCGTGATTGAACCACAAACTTTCGCATTTATAATATTAGTAGGATACCCTATGTTCTTCCTCAGCGTGTAACCTATCTTCACAAATTAATCAAGATCAAGCTGTGTTCAAACGTAGTGCTATATGCCATCCACAATATTTTATCACGCAGTGAAACTTCAAGCATAGTTTTCTCCATAGCCCGTTGCGAGCCTTTGAGCTTAATGTTAAAAATTTGAGGTTAATAGATAGACCGACATAGATCATGACATGTAATGCATTGTTCAATGGATTTTAAAGTAGGAGTACCTACATTACTTTAAACAATTTGTATAATTTTTTTTTCACATCATTGTGATTTCAAAGTGATCCTGGTGATTTTATTGAAAAAAACGCCTTTTGACTTTGACTTTGACATTACAAAGTGTGAAGCCAAACTGTTAAGCTAAAAACTTCAGTAGCTTCGTAATTTCTTTTAAACCTTCGTCAATACTTGGTGTACAAACCGCTACAGTTTCCAATAAGCCATGGGCTTCTTGTTTATGATACAGTGCTGACCAGTGGGTATTATAGGACCGATGACAATCTAAGAAAATCTTGCTAAATAGCAACTCCTTGGCCGATTTAATAAATATTCTTACAGTTTTTGATAGTAAAACCGGTTGACCTACTAAATTCCATGCAGATTGGAGTGACGGTTCGAGAGTTAAGCTCTAACAAATAAATAAATATTCCGGACATATCACACACGGTCAACTGATCCCAAACTAGGCATAGCCTGTACTATGGGTACCAGAGACTGATATAGATAATAGATATATTTTATCACCCAGATACAGAACAAACATCTGTGTTAGTCATAAATGTTTGTCCAGTGCGGGAATCGAACCCGCTACCTCTAGCGCAGAAGGCAGAGTTACTAGCAACTGAGCTATGAGGCTAGTCATTAAACATACAACGCCGATTCGTTCAAGTTGTTTGAGAGATCTTCGCTCGCTTCGCTTCCTCGATTAATTACTCCTATCTCTACATAATGGCCGTCAGGTGCTGGTCATCGCTTCTTTCGAAACTAAGGCCGAAAACCAGTTAAAGCTTTTCCAATACTCTTCACTTCGACTTCCGTCTAACATTTCTTGGTCAGTGAAAAGTGTTTGGCTAAAAGTATAGTCATTATCAGCATTTCAGCCATAGATAGAATGTTAGGTATACCGTAGGCCGTTTTCAGAGCCACCATACTTCAACCTAGTCACTGACTTAATACAGGATGACCAGGAAAGAATAAGTGACACGACAAGAATCCGTAGGATATCCACTACTGGACATTACCTCACCAAAGATTATTTTCCAGAGCGGCCATCATTTCGGCGATCGATATGTCATGTCAAATTAAAATGATCCTTACATCTTCTGAATAAAGAAGATTTCGAGTTTGACTTTTAGGAGCTTGCGATATCGTTATGCTACATAATTAAGCACATCCTCAAATTTCAAACTCAAAATCGACTATATTTAATAGAGGTAAGAATCATTTTTAAACGTATGCTGTATGACAAATCAACGACATAATCGCATGCCGTTTGAACACGGCTTAGTTGGATTTTAACTGCTCATGACTTTTTTATTGGATCGTTCTTTTTGTTTACTTTATATATATATTTTTTTTATATTATTTGAAAAAACTGTCAAATATGCTATTGTTTAAAAATTTCCCATCAAGCCTATTTCTCGTACATTGACATTTTTTACTTTCCTCACACTAACATCAAACTCACATTATTTCCGTACAAATCGCTGCCAAAGTTACAAAGGTTCTGAAAACTCCACTCACGATGATTAAAGGTACGAGACATCACCACCGAGCATGTACTAATCTTTATTATGTGCCATAACCATTATATCTAGACCACATATTTACACTAAAAGTTTACAAATATGCAACAAGTTTTCCCCGCAACAGGAATCCGCACCATTACCATTTTTTCTGAACTGGCCGTCACAACACAAAGGTCACTTATCAATCAGCTGATGACCTGATGAAGATAACCAAAGTCAACAAGGCATAATATTATACTATCGGTTATCTGAGCAAACGAAGTCGAGAGTAATCCTACTTCCTACTAATATTATAGATGCGAAAGATGTTTGGATGTTTGTTGTTCAATCACGCCGTAGCGGCTCAACCGATTTCGATGAAATTTGGACTAAATAAACTTATTTACCTAGAATAGCATATAGGCTACTTTTTATGTAGGTACTACGCGAGCGATCCGCGGACTGAAGCTAGTGAATAATAATGGCTTGGCAATAACCATAATTTGTTAGGGATCCGCGTAATTTGCGAATAATTTTACGAGTATGTCATAAATTAAGTACAAATTTTTTTGTAGGTACTGCTTTATCCGTAGAAGAACCGCCGACATAGCTTTCAGAATTAGTAAGTTGAAAATACAGTGGGCAGGCCATATATTTAGCTCGGAGAACCGACAACGATCAAGGAATAAAGGTTCTCGAATGGCAACTGCGAACTGGGTGACGCATTGTTGTCATCATAGCAAGTCTGGCAGACAGGCTCTTTCTGACTGGCGTTTACAGACGCTGGGTGCAATTAGCATCCTAGTTAAGGAAGTAAGTAGGTAGGGTAGGTACCTATACTTATAGTATTTTTATTATATTGTACGTTTGTGTTATTTTTAAATATGTGAAATGGATCTCGTGTCTGAAATAAAGATATCTTATTATTATTATTGTTGGCCCGATGGACCGCCGCCCGACATTTTGAAAGTTGCGGGAAGTCGTTGGATGGAAAAGGCTCAAGACTGTTCATCGTGAAACTCTTTTGGGGAGGCCTATATCCAGCAGTGGTCAAGCTGATGATGATGAGTGTTTCTTTAATGGAATTTGACAAAAATATTATGCCCTGTGCTTTTAGAATGATTGTCCCTTTCGGTGAACTAAACATATATTTCTTAAAATTCTGTAGAAAAAACGCTTTCAATGTACTACTATTAGGTACCTACTAGTCACGAAACATGATTAAGGTTCACATGACGCAAACTAAAAGGAGTTGACATAATAATTAATGTTAGGTAGTTTTTTTAAGGAAAAACTTAACGGAACCATTTACCCCTCACAAAATAAACGTTTCATTCCACATATAACCATCACATCTCTATAAAAGAGCTGCATACTAATGCAAGCGTCAATTTGCTGAACACTCTCAGCACGGAGTGGTTTATTCACAATACAAACAATAATAAAATCAGTGTGCAAAATGATAAAAATGTATAATATCATAGTGTGTTTGAGTTTAGTGGTGATTGCGTCAGATGCAGCGAGAATCTTGGCAGTGGTACCTACTCCGTCCATCAGCCATCAAGTGGTCTTCCGGCCTTTGACCCAGGAACTGGCAAGAAGAGGTCATGACGTCACCGTCATTACAACAGATCCGGTGTTCCCCAAAGGACAGGCACCAAAGAATTTGACAGAAATCGACCTTCATGACATGTCTTACACAGCCTGGAGGGAAGCAGTGCTTTCTGGTGAAATAACGAAAGGAGATAAAGATGATATGTTTTTGCAAATAAGAACGTTTTTCCCATTGATTTCTAAGATAATGCAGAAGCAGTTACAACAACCTGAAGTGAAGAAAATCGTATCCAATGAAGTTAAATTTGATTTGTTGATTATAGAATCTTGGGTGCGACCAGCTCTGCTATTTACACATGTGCTAAAGAATATACCTGTGATATTAGTTAGTTCTTTTGCGGGAGTCGGCGGTATATATGACGTCATGGGGGCACCTTCCAGGCCTCCACTTTTATACCCTACACTCCTGCGCCAAAGAGTAGAAAACCTTACCCTTTCGGAAAAAATCGTAGAACTTTATAATCACTATGTGTTTGAGAGTATTTTCTCAAATCAAGACATTGAAGATGATAAATTGATAAAGAAGATACTGGGACCTGATGCGCCGACTATCAAAGAATTAGAGAAGAATATTGATATGCTGTTTTTGAACGTACATCCAATATGGGACCTGAATAGACCAGTTCCTACAAGTGTGGTGTACATGGGTGGAATTCATCAGAAAACTGAAAAGGAATTGCCAAAGGTAAGATTTGTTTTTTCACTCAGCAAAATTAATCAGTAAAAAAAGAATTGTATTTGTATTTTAATCACACGCAATCTTTTCTTATTTATGTAAAAGAGATCTTGCAAGGTTAATAATAAGACAGGCGGTTTTGGAGAATATGGAGTAGGTAAAAATAAATTATGTTTAGATTTTAAGGGCATTTATATTCCTTGCTTATTATCACACCGCTTTGGCTTGGCTGTGATGGTGTTATAATTATAAATAAATAAATAATAAATAAATATTTATTTTGCCTTATCTAGATTCAAGATTAAATGATAGAAATGATAGGAACTGTCAGAAGCTCGCTGGCAATTTTTTGTTTTTCAACGGCCACGACCCTGATCTAGTCCTGACCCCACACAAGGATACCCTGTGTCGTGGGTATCAGAAACTGCGAGTACTATGATACAACAATCAGACCCGGAACCTATTTTTGCAGAACATGCAAACATTTGTGCCGCAGCGGGAATCGAACCTTTACAAAGTAGGAATAAACTTTTGGTTATGAATTTCGGAAATTTGATTTCTTTATCCTGTTTTTTATTCAAATCAGTTGAAACTCATTATTTAAGTTTCAATCTCGACGGAAAACTTTTTTTTTTAGTTGTTGTTAATTATGAAGGGAACTATTACTTACCTACAAAGTTTTGATGACGAAATGGACAAAACTAACAATCTCAGTAAACTTTACTGAGTACTGAGTTTAGAATTGAACGAACAGTTGGAGAGTAATGCACTATTCACTCAAAATAACAATAATGTAATCGAAATGGCTGTCAATCATGTCATGGTGTTCGTTGTTTGAAATGTTTCCTTAGAATTCTACTCATGAAGACTGAGGCTTGTTTCGTAATCGTCGTGAGTGGAATATTAATAAAATTGGCAGAAATTTCTTAAAATAAATTGTCAGTCTGATGTCAGTGTGATAAGAATGAAAGAACATTGCCTACAGGAATACAAGCCTTCAAATCATTTGGTATTTAAAAAAACTCAGTAACTCAGTAGCAAAACGATTTCAAAATTATTTATAGAAATCATAAAGGTACGGAACCATGACTAGGCACAAAACAAACCAGTTTCAATATATATCTAACATTGAAAAACTATAAAAGAGCTGAGTAATGACGCAACCGTCAATTGACTAAATTCGTTCCATACAGAGCGGTTATTACAATAGATAACATTAATAAACTTGTTTTGAATAATGACAAAAATAGTTAATTTTTTAGTGATTTTGAGTTTAGTAGTGATAGTGACAGAAGCAGCGCGAATTTTAGCAGTGGTCCCAACTCCATCCATCAGCCACCAAGTGGTCTTCCGGCCTTTGACCCAGGAACTGGCAAGACGAGGTCACGATGTCACCATCATTACAACAGATCCGGTGTTCCCCAAAGGACAGGCACCAAAGAATTTTACAGAAATAGATCTTCATGACATGTCATACACAACCTGGAGGGAAACAGTGTTTTCGAGTGAAATGACGAAAGGAGATAAAGATGACATGTTTTTGCAAGTGAAATCATTTTTCCCATTGATTTCTAAGATAATGCAGCAGCAGATACAACATCCGGAAGTGAAGAAGATCGTATCCAATGAAGTTCAATATGATTTATTGATTTTAGAAGCTTGGGTGCGACCAGCTCTGCTGTTTACACATGTGCTAAAGAACATACCCGTAATATCAGTTAGTTCTTTAGGAGGATTCGGCGGGGTTTATGACATCATAGGAGCACCTTCCAGGCCCCCTCTTTTGTACCCAACAGTGTTGCGTCAAAGAATTGAAAACCTTACACTTTCAGAAAAAATTAGAGAGCTTTACAATCACTATGTGTTTGAGAGTATTTACAAAAGTCAAGATATTGAAGATGACAAATTGATTAAGAAGATACTGGGGCCTGATGCGCCGAATATCAAGGAATTGGAGAAGAATATTGATATGCTGTTTTTGAACATACATCCATTATGGGAGCTGAATAGACCAGTTCCTCCAAGTGTAGTGTACATGGGTGGAATTCATCAGAAACCTGAAAAGGAACTGCCAAAGGTAAAAATTTCTTATCAAAGCTTATTAATAGAAATATATCTAATAATTTCACCTCATGGCTTACTTTTTGACTTGCCTCTTGACCTTTTGACTAGCCTCATAGCTCAGTTGGAAGTAACTCCCTTCTGCGCTTGAGGTCGCGGGTTCGATTCCCGCACTGGACAAACATTTGTGTGACGAACGCAGATGTTTGTTCTGTCTGGGTGTTAAATATTTATCTATTATGTATATCAGTCTCTGGTGCCCATAGTACAGGCTATGCCTAGTTTGGGATCAGTTGACCGTGTGTGATATGTCCGGAATATTTATTTATTTATTTACTTGAATGTGAATTTATTTGTGTGCTTAAAGAGACCTTGAAAAGATAGAAATAAGAAATATTTTATAAATTTTATCTCCGAGGTAAATCTTTATAATATAATTTGTTTTTACTAATAAGTTAGTACAAAGAAATATGTCATTAAATGGGTGAGAGAATGGAGTTTTATTTTATTTATCTTTTATAATTATAGTAATTAATATAATAGTATTTCTACGAGGGTAAAATCCACAATCACAAATAAATGGCCAGTAGGTACATAAGTTCTTTTTTATCATACCATCATAAACTATTACTACTTATAACTTATCGAATTCAAATTTAATCTACTATCATTTGCCGTTACATAAAATAATAATTTGTAAATGGTTCTATGATGATTGATGATCATATAGAGAATAATATGACAATACAGAATTCAGTTGGTTAATTTTTTCCGTAATTTTCGCAAATGATACTCATAAGCCAAATATTGGCCATGGTCAATATTGAATATGACAAGGTCATACTGAGATAAGACAGACAGACAGATAAAAAAAAACACCGGATTGAAACGATGTCGCTCCGAATCTTGCAACCGAAACTCAAAGTCTTTCATTTTCTTACAGGATCTAAAGAATTACCTGGACTCCTCAAAACATGGAGTAATATACATCAGCTATGGAACCAATGTCAGTCCTTCACATCTACCTCCGGAAAAGATCCAGATGTTGGTCAAAGTGTTCTCTCAGCTTCCTTACGACGTTTTGTGGAAGTGGGACAAGGACGAACTGCCTGGAAGGTCGAAGAACATTAGGATATCGAAGTGGCTGCCTCAATCTGATCTACTGAGTAAGTAAAGAATGCGTTAGACTCAATAGTTCATACACTTTTCAACTCGCTCTTATTGCGTTTAAGCTGACCCAGTCACCATAACCGATAAGGAGTTTGGAATTATTCCAAGGTCGTAAGTTATCTATGTAGCGCAGTGTTGGAAGGTACCTAACCCGTTGGACCGACAACATTGTGAAAGTGGCTGGAAGTCGGTGGATGGCAAAGGCTCATGAACGTTCGTCGTGCAACTCTTTGGGGGAGGCCTATGACTTCTACAGGCTGATGATGATGATGAAGTTCTCTATCAGTTATTTTTAACTGCTGATCGATCAAGAGAGCTTGACGAGCGAAGATTTTAAGGTATAACTTTCGGACCGTTAATCCGATCTACATAGAATTTATTAGGTCAACAGTTTAATAAATAATCAAGATTAGCTGGTAAGAATATTAGTTAAATCTGTGAAGGGTTTCCTAAAATATAGAGATCCAAAAGGGGGTTTAAAAAAGTAACACAAAATCATAAAGTGGGATTTCAATTTATGAGAGCTTTGTTCATCATTCGAAAATGATTTTGATTTTTATTCTAAGACATTTTTTGCCAAGGTTTTTAAGATGCAACGATAATAATAATATTAGTTAACCAATATAACTCCACTTTGGTCAAGGTTCAATGTCTTCGTAGTTCAGGTATATTGGAAATTAGTTAGAACATGCTAAAGATGCGATTTTCTGAGTTTATCTCAAATGTGCCTCAACTATCATCGAAGCACCAACTTTTAACAGACATCGCGAGGTCTCAGTTCGGGGCGAACCACTAGTATTTAAGTAACTACAGTTCTAGTAGCAATGACATTTATTACGAACAAAATTCAGAGAACTGGGTCTTGTACCATGATACAGATTATTTCTGACTAGTAAAATCCCCCGCGACTTCGTTCACGTGATATTTTTTCACACAAACTTCAACTTAGGGGTTGAATTTTGAGAATTCCTATCCTTTCACCTTTCCAAACTAAAAGGGGAACAACCTCTACCAAAAGCCTAAATATGAATTTCCAGATCCCTAACTTGAGCAATTACGGATTGCCCATACTAAATTTCAACCTCTATTCCACCCCTTCAAGATTATTTTTTAAGACAAAAGATCCCGTATGCCCGTATTGACTTGCACCATCAATGGTGCAGATGACAGTGCTGTGTATCGTTTGCACCATTAAAATTAATACAAGTACTTCACCTTGCTTTCCTCGTCAATGAAAAAATAAAAAATAAAATTCTTAAGATATCCTATGTCAATCCCCGGAATATAATCTATCTCCTTGCCAAATTTAATTACGATCTTTTCAGCTGTTTAGTCGTGATGAGGTAACAAACAAACAATAAAAAAACACAGTTACTATTATAATGGATATTGGTTGAATACAGAACGACCTTGCAACCTACTTTAAGTTCCATCCTACAGCCGCGTGACTACAATAAACGGCATTCATTTAAATCTCATACGCACGATGACATTGCAAAGTTCCTACCTACCAGTGATTATATATAACTAATAGACCGTCCACGCCACTTGCAGCTATTTCCTTAGTTTTATTTAAAGGCACTATCATATTTGCGTTTTATAATATCGCGCGACAAATCGCAATGCTTTTTTGCGATAGTGCTTGCGTTTGACTGGCCTCATAGCTCAGTTGGTAGTAACTCTGCCTTCTGCGCTAGAGGTCGCGGGCTCGATCCCCGCACTGGACAAACATTTGTGTGATGAACACAGATGTTTGTTCTGTGTCTGGGTGTTAAATATATATCTATTATGTATATCAGTCTCTGGTACCCATAGTACAGGCTATGCCTAGTTTGGGATCAGTTGACCGTGTGAATATGTCCGGAATATTTATTTATTTATTATTTATTTACGCTTTGTACTAGGACGCATGCGATCTTATACCTACGATAATAGCTACTGTTATACTGTTGCGATAATAAACGTGCAATAAATGCTAGAAAAGGGTGTCAATAAATCGCAGTGTGTTTTAGCGATCATAAGTTTGAGTATATTTTATATTTTGTATCGCAGTCTCAGTACAAAATATACTAATACTAGAATAGCACAATCGCATTGTAATGCGAATAAACCATCTCTTTTTTTAACCGACTTCCAAAAGAAGGAGGTTCTCAAGTAGGCTGTATATATATTTTTTGTGTGTATGTTACTCGATATCTCCGCCAAAAGTAACCCGATGTTGATGATTCTTTCGCTGGTGTATAGAGTATGATCCCGGGGTGGTCCCATTTTAATTAAATTCCTTAGGGATTGCAACTAGTCCCGTAAAAATTAAAAAAACGTCGTCATCTCCTGAAATTACGACTTGCTGTAAAAAAAAATTGTCGACTGTGGTATGGTATGGTAATTCCTGCGACTTCGTTCGGTTGCTGCTATTTTTACATAAACTTTAAACTTAGGGGTTGTGTGTCGGGAATTCCTTTCTGTGCACTCATACGTTACGCTACCCTGCAAATTTTATACTCTTAGGATTTTGGTTAGGCTCTGAGTTGATTTTCAAAGAGAATAAAACCACTACGTTTGGTTGTCAGTCAGTCAGTCAATACCGTAAGAGTTATTACTTATTATTGATGATGGATGGATGTCATGCTTACTTTTGTTTTTTATTCGAAAGTTTAGGTGGCCAGTGTAATCCTCAGTAGGTAGGCAAACACAAAGAGGTTGATAGCAAAAAAGGGAGGTTGATATTTATTGATCTTGTAAATATTCAGGAATTTGAAGTCGGTTTTTAGTTTTTGTAAAAATTATCTTATTTAAGATTGTGTGCGTCCTAGCACGCAATTTTAAACACTGCTGCGATCTATATGGGCCGTAGTGTAAGAAAAATTCCATCTGTTTTTTATTCTATTGTTGCCTGAAATAAAATTATTGTATTGTATTGATAATAAACGTGAAATAAATGTTAGAATTACAATGCGATTGTGCTATTCTAGTATCAGTGCATTTTGTACTAGGAAGCATGCGATATTACGAGTACACACTACTGCGATAATAAACGCGCGATAAATATTTTAAAAAAAGGTGGAAATTTAATCGCGCTGCAAAACGCACTGTCTGATAGGGCTTTAAAACGTCTGCTGTGTCCTCCGATGAGATAGTTATCAGCGTAATATTCTCCAGTCTATATTAACAAGCTTACGCCTGCGGCTTCGCTCCCGTGGTACCTAGATAAAAGTAGCTTTTATGCTATTCTTAGTAAAAAAATCTACCTAATCCAAGTTCCATCGAAATCGATTGATCAGTTGAAAATCCGGATAAATCGATAATTTTGACTAGCATTAAAAAAAACTGTATTTTTTCTAACGACACAGCAGTTTGAACCTAATTATCACGTGCTAACAACTTTATCTACACTTCATGTGACTGTTACATGACAATAATAACCTATACCTACCAACATAACTGGTAGGTACGTACGCGCTTAGGATTTCGTACCTAGCTTAGTAGTATAACGGAACCCATCAATCCATAAATGCGCATTGTCAGCCAGTCCGACTGTCAGTAACGAAAAATGAAATCGAAACCATTTCAACGCAGTATGTCAACTAATTATTATTAAGATAGGTTCAATTACCTACATAAATATTAATAAAGTTCTTTTGAGTTCCTTCCAGCAGATGATCAGCAAAGCCTTATTTATGGTTTTTGAATGTATTTTTAAACGAGATAATAAGGTTTTCTATTTTAAGGCTCGTATTCAGAGAAATGACTCAAACTTAGATTTAATCACAGATCAGTTGAACTCTACTTAAGTATTGAATCTCTTCTCAAACATAGCTTTTATTCAAGAACGGTACTTAAACTACTCTCAGCTGAATCGAGTCTCAAATCTGTACTCAAATGTTCTCGTTTACATTTTGATTTATTTATAATTTATATCCGTTTTACGCAGAAATTCAAACAGCCAGGGTGGAAATGGAACAGAACTATAAAGTGAAGTATAAATATGCATCAAAGTACGTGTAACGGAACGAAAATGTCATTTGATTAATGTCTAATCAAATCTAAACTCAAGCACCGATTTCGTCTGATTGACGTTTCAGAATAAGCATTTACTCAGGTGAACTGTGATCATTGAATCTATACTTAAATACTGTTCAAGAATTATAATCTCGCCTCAAATCGAGATTTAAGTACAGATTAATGCTCGAGTCTTGTCTCTAAATACGAGCCTAAGTCGGCGTAGCGTAACAATGGTGTGTTGTAAGACAAAAGTCAGATGGTGTGCGATATGTCTTCTTAAATTATTTTAAAAATTAAATGTTTCTTACCAACTCCATAAATCAAATTTTGAGTATGTCAGTGACGTATGAGTGAGAGTTTAAGCTAAACAACATCGCACAACCTTCAAAATTAAACTAAAATGATTTTAATTAGTAGTAGTAGTAGTTATTTTTTAATTTAGAATCATTTTATCATAAATCGCACGTCGTTTGTAAGTAGGCTGTTTTGAAAACAACGACGTTTTGAAAGATATTTTTATCGATTATCTTAAATGTCATCTTTAAATATAATTACAGCAACCAATAATAACAAATAATGTAACCTGAATTACTACGATTGATGATAAAATGTATAATATTTCACTTACAGAGCACCCCAAAGTGAAGCTCTTTATCACCCAAGGGGGCCTTCAATCTACCGACGAAGCTATCACCGCGGGTGTACCCCTCATAGGCATGCCCATGCTCGGAGACCAGTGGTACAATGTCGAACAGTACATCATCCACAAGGTCGGGGTCAAGGTGGACATGGCAACGCTGACTGAGGACAAGTTCCTGAACGCTATCAAGAATGTGATAGGCGATGATAGGTAAGTGTAACTAAACATATAAACGGTTCCCAACATCATCAGTTAGTAGGATAAAATATGATGAGTTTTTAACATGCCTAAGTATTCCAAATCCGTTTTGATAACGATTTGACCTTAACATCGCCTAAAATCGCTATGAATTAAAAACAAATAATCACTCCAATAAGTTTTATACAAACTAAACTAACGCGATCGCAAACGCTGTGTAATTTGTCCTTAAGCCATATTTTTGCTCCCATTGTGCATAAAACCGGCCCTATTATTAAGTACTATTTTAATACAAAAATATTCCTTTACAATTTCATGTGGAACGGAGTAAATAGGTTGGCAAGTACATAATGAAGGTGCAAAATGTTGAGGGGGCTTGTCATTTAAAATGCACTAAAAAGCCATCTTCACACTAGGCCAAGTCTAAGATCACCTACAGGTTCACGATGAATCGTGCCTGATTCATCAGGCATCGGCATCATCCTTCACATCGTAAAGGCCTTTTCAATCTAAGGCATCCTTAACTACCATAATAAATACCTAATGATTTGTTAACTTGAACATTTTTTTTTTTTTTTTATGTAATTCATAAAATTTTGTTAATTTGACTCCTTTGAATTTTCAAATTACGTTCATATTGAGTGCCTACACTGAATAAGGAACCCCTATGCTATGTGTCTTGTAGGCGGGGTTGTTTTCTTTATTCAAATTTCAAGTTTGTTGGCCTTGTAGTTTCGGAGATATCGTGATGAGTGAATCAGTCGGTCAGTCAGTGAGTGGAATACTCCTTTGTAAATATAGATTAGTGTAATAATAAGGAATTATCTATGACATGTGGCTCGACAGTCAACACTGGCCTGCGTAGCAGAATAGATCAAATCATATCTTGTCGTTATCCAAATGGATGGGTGACCACGTGGCTTTAATTACTGAGCGGTCAGTCCTGCCTATTAAAGTCTAATGTCACGATGCCGACAGAAGCCTTAGATAACTCAATCACTAGAGTTCGTCACTCACTAGCTCATAAACAACTTTTTTTTAAAGGTAAATAATATGTATAATAGGTAAATAATATGCTTAGTGTTATTATATAATTACGTGTACTGTGATGGACAGTGTAGACATACAAGGTCAAAATAATGATAGCAGAGATTCCAGACGAGAAATAAGATGATTGCACGCTGAGCATGACTGTATGTTTTTTGTCATCATGACTTGACATTTATGAAGATAACATAACTAACTATTTAATATTAATATAGAGAATTACCTATAAAACATGTTATGCTAAGATAGCACGTTTAAGTGAGAAGGTAAATATTCTAAATATAGATGCAATGTACTATACACAAGGGCATTAATTATTGTTTTCTATTCAAGCGATAGTTTGGACAGTTTTCAATCGCTAGCAAGAACAATATCATCGTGACAAAGGAGCCATTTCATTCTGGGCCTGGTTCATGTACACTACATAGAAAAATTAGGAAAAAATAGGAGATTACAAGAAAAATACAATTTCATTAATTTGAAGACAAATGCGAAGGTACAAGTATAGTTCTTTTGGTAAGTTTTTCACTATGTGAACACTATTTAGAGGCCGCCATGTTGGTTTATAATTGGCGTTTCACATGACATTGACATATTTTTCATTCATGTTGTTTGATTTGATGTTTTTGTTTTGTCAGATACATGTAGGTGGTCAAAATTACATTTCACGCACGTCCATCCGCCATATTATTGTGTGTTGCTCTCTTTGTCGAAGAAAATCTTTATGCACCTTAGAACGAAGTCAATTTAAATAAAATAACCAATTAAATACGTTTACTTTATTGGTTAGCCATATTGTAGAGTAGTGTACACAGTGCAGGCCCAGTCTCCATATATTGATGAAACGTCTCTTTTACAATGACATAAAGTTGGACTCACTAGCGAATCAAATGCTTTATTTAAGCCGTTATTTGATACTGTAAGGTATGTTTGAAGAGAATATCTATATCTACCATGCTTGAGGATGTCTTCTTATCCCTTATTCTTTTTTATATGGACTTCAAAAGAATTCCGCGCATATTTATTATTCATTTTTCTAGGTATGGTATAGGGGTAAATCACTAGACAATAGAACCTAGAACCAGCAGTGGACGGATATGGACTGATTTGATCGTTACGACGAATTTTCAATAACTTTCTTTATTCCAGCTACCGCAAGAACATAGCACGTCTCCGCTCCATCATGCACGACCAGCCCCAGTCCGCATTGGACCGCGCTGTGTGGTGGACAGAACACCTCCTCCGCCACGGCAGTGGAAGGCATCTTCGCGCACCAGCAGCCAATATGACCTGGTCTGAGTACCTGGATGTGGAACTCATGGTTGTTTTGGCCTTTGGAGTGTTATCTATACTAGCAGCAGCAGTAGTAACTTTGTATGTGGTTTTGAGAGTTTTGAAGAATGTGTTCTTGACGAGTGAGAAAATAAAGAAGAGTTAATTTTCAACTTTTGAGACCTTATTTATTATCACCTAATGCATAGGGAATGTAAAAGAACCAAGATAACTGACATAGTTTGTCATGGTCCAGTTCGTTCAAATGGGGCTGACTAGTAAGTGTGCCATCAAAATAGTATCCCCTAAAAATCAAATTTAAAGTCGACTTTATTTTGAGAATATACAGATCATTTTAAAGTGAATTGAAAAAGACATATTGCTCACCGTTTTTATTTTGCCTTAAGCCAAGTTCAAACTGCTTGCGATATGTCTAAAATTTGTTCCAAAATGATCCTTACGGCTATTAATTAAAGTAAATTTTGAGTTTTAAAACATATTTAGATGACATAACGTACTCCGTTTGTAAACGGCTTAACGCCACGTGCGATATGTCATCCAAAATTAATCGTTCAAAGTCGAACTCAATATTGACTTTCGACAGTTGACATAAGGATCATTTTCAAATACATTTTAGATAACATATCGCACACAGAGTCTACGGATAGCAGAACAAATGCCGTCGTAACTCGAAGCATAAACGCTCTCAGTTGAGGAGTACACGGGAAGTGCATTAGATAGTTCACAGTTCAGCGTCGTCTCCTATCCTGGTTTATTATAATTTACAGCTCGTAATAAAACCGGCAATAACCTTATTAAAATTAGCAAGTTGAAGTGGCAGTGGGCAGGCCACAGTTCTGCGAGCTAAATGGCCTGAAGCGTTGGGGAGTAAAGGTTCTCCAATGGCGACCAAGAACCGGGAGACGCAGTGTTGGAAGGCACTCGATGGACCGATGATATTGTGAAGGTTGCGAAAAGTCGATGGATGGAAAAGGCTCAAGACTGTTCGTCGTGGATCAATAAGGGAGAGTCTCTATAAGACACATCAAAGACACGACGCATTCAACGCGGCTTCAGTAGGATCACTGAAACGCCATGCTAACATTATCATTTCATATACAATTGGCATCAAAAAGTCACAGATTAACTTTTCTATAAGAAGGTCTACTCACCTAATTTTCCCAAGAATTAGATACGGGTCAAGCTACATATCATCACTTCGCTTTAACTTACTCAAAAAAAGAGTTTTCTTCAGGGTGATTCATTCACACTTTAGAATATGTAGGTATATATATCCGACAGTCATAGGCCCTTTTCAGGGACACCATACCTCAACATGGTCACTGACCTAATACAGGTGACCAATAAAGAATCAGTGAAACGACAAGAAGAAGAAGAAGGTACACTTTTCCAAAATGTGCTATTCTATCACCAAAAAGAAATAATAATTTTATTAGTAAAAAATATAAGAAATAGTCTGTGCACGAAAGGGACCTCTAAGAGGCGCACTTTAATCCTTTCCACTAAAAAACATTTTTTGAGAGTTTGCTATTTAAAACTGCTGATTCATTGAGTTTGAACTGATTTAAAACAGCTGTTTTTTCATAGAGTTGCATAGAGTTAAAAATGTGAAATTAATTAGGTATCAAACTTTATTGCTAATTGGGTGTAGAATAAGCAGTTTTCGGGAAAACATACATAGGTTTAATGTAGAGAAACCTTATACATAATATAATGTTTATGAATCTTGTAGAGAGCAATATGTTCATTATGGCAATTTATTTAAAAAAAATATGTCAATGTTTAATTACTTATTAAACCACTTAGCCTACAGTATGGCTAGATTGTAATATTATTAGAGCACATTATTATGTGTAAACTAATTACAAAAAAAAAAATATGGCAAGTTGCAGTGCGGTGCTAGTGAGAGATGACCTTATTCACCTCTCATCAAAGGCTCTTGTCTGCAAAGTCAGTGAGTTCTCACTTTTCGACCGTGAAAAGTGAATAGCTTACTGTTTTTGTATGGTGTCATGAAAAGGGCGCCTACAAGAACCAACGGTCGAAAAGTGAAAACTGAGAACTGACTTTGCTGACTAAGCCCTCTGAACTCTTACTGACAAACGGTAACCCACCCTGTCATTATGAAACTGGGTTTAGACGAAGTCTAACTGAACCCTGGTTTTGTGACGTGTCATTTCATACGTTTGACATTATGACATAAATAAACTGTATGAAATAACACGTTACAAAACCAGGGTTTAGTTAGACCTCGTCTAAACTCAGTTTCAGAATAAAAGGGTCAACGTTTTGAATGCAGTGCTGAAGATCGCAATGATTTGTTGTTTAATAAGATCCACACGAACAACTCCACACACAAAGATTTGTCTCATTTCCTTTCTGTTGTAACGATAACCATGTTTTCATTCGTCCCTAATATTTCTAAACTTCTAAAAGCCCATCGCTATCTCTCTCACACAGTGAGGTTGTCTTTTTCTGACGCAAACATGAGAGAACTTGGTACTAACAAGTCCCATAGAATTAGGGTTGTGTGGCAGGAATTTGATTTAAAAAGTTTAGTAATAGAGCGAAGTTGCTCTTTTGTGTCAAAAAAAACATCCCTGAAAACAGACTGATGGCAGCTTCTAGCTGAAATATGCAAGTATACTTTTCAATATTTTAGACAATTTTAGATGACTATGTTTTCTCAAAATATTTATACTTATGACAAGGTGATTAATAACGCGTATTATCATCCCACAAAAAAAAATACAAAAAAATACACTTCCGTATTTTAGTAGGTTCCTACCTAGTATTTTATAATTTGTTATGTAGCTGTTATGTTTTTTATTTATAATAATTGTTTATTAAGTGCCCCTACCTGAGTTACTTATTTATTTGAACCTGGGTAGGTACATACTTTTATGTTTCTGTCCTGTCTTTTGTTTCCCTATTTTTAACCTATTGTTTTGTTTCTTCCTGTCTTCTGTCTGTGTTCGTCAAATAAAACTTATTTCATTTCATTTCATTTTCATTTCATCCGGGAGGAGGGTTATTCTGTTATTAAAAAAAAAACACAATCTCCTCAAATTAGCTGACTTTGGTATTTTGGTAATTATTTTGTATTTATATTTATTCTAATTACTAAACGTACGAGAAGTTCGGCATCAAAGTTTGCTGACTTAAACAGCAGTTTAAAAAATTTATCGTTATGTTGTTTTTTGCTAATATTCTTTCATTTTATTGATACACTAAGCCTTTCGGGACCTATTTACGGAACCCATATAGTGGCTTACAAATCAAAATTGTCGACTGTTCATCTCTAATCCTGCAGCGACGCTGAAGGTTAGAGCTTTACAAACAAATTTGCAACCTCTTTAGTCGAGACCCTGATATCAAAGCTTGACAACCCTGACTGCACTGTAATGAAGGAACTTTGTTTGTGCCACGGGACTTTTATGAGTTAGCATGTGTTTGTTTTCAACTTTGTACCTACCTACTGAATGAACGCTTGTCATTATGTGATATGTAGGATTATGGAATATAGAAGGTAACAAGCTGTGGGAAAAGGCATCTGTTAAGGGTTTTACTAAATTACGGTGCTATACAAATATTAAGAAAGCAATGTGAGTTTAGATGTTTTGCTAAGTGTTTCGTGAAGACACCGTGAACTAGTGTTTTATAAAAATACTACCTACCGCCCATGGCTTTGCTCGCGTGATACCTACATAAAAAGAAACCTATATGCTATTATAGGAAAATAACTCTAAACATTCCAAGTTTCAATGAAATCGGTTGAGCCGTTACGGCGTGATTGAAGGAAACATAAAACATCCAAACATCTTCACAAACTTTCGCAATTATAATATTAGAAGGATTTTTACTTGTGACTTACCTCTAACTACCTTTCTACATCATCATCATCATTCCAGCCGTTGGAAGTCCACTTCTGAACGCCGATATTCACTGCTCCATAGATTTCCAGAGCGACTTCCTATCATGTGGGGGGAATTGCCCATGCCCATACTCACCGCGCAAGGCACATGAGTTGGCGAGCGCAGTTAGAGCTAACGTTTTTAGAATAGGGGATGCTACTGCCCAATCTGCCCATCCCCTAGCTTTATTCCCTTAGTGGTCTCTTACTACATCCACGGGTAGTAATAGAGGGGCTTATTCTACAGCCCGGGCACCACGGCGTTTATAATTGTTTATTTATATAAACAATTATAAATGACTGTAATGTCGCAGCACAAGTTCGAAAGAGATTAATACCAGTATTGTCTGCGACCCTCATCACTGAAAGACGATATCGGAACGACTGCTTGTGACAGCTTTGGTGTTTTAAGAAAACATGGCCAACTAAAAACGGCCGCTAGAGATATGTTATAGAACGTGTATCTTATAGTAAAATAATAGATTAATAATCCAAAAAAATAGGAGGAGACTTTGGAGGAGGTAGATTAAGAAATTTTCTTGCTCTTATTGAAGCCCGGACCTTCGCCGTACAGAAGATAGCAGCCAAATAACATTTTTTTTTTCAAAAAGTGGTGTGTTCCCGCGTTAAAGTTGCCAGAGGTCTTTTGGGGGGGGGGGGGGGGGTTCAGATTAGTTAGGTATATTATCTTCAGCGAAATGAAACGCAATGTAGTAGTGATTGCAAGAAACAATTACACAAGGAAAACGTTTCTGAACTGATTACAAACCCGACTAACTCTCTTCAGCTAGTGAAGCCTTAGCTGTGACACAGATAACATAATACTATACTGCTGTGATAATAATATTTTCCTTGCAATTTCAGTACCTGTACAACCTACTATTTTTATCATCTTCAGGTAGGTATTTCTAGATAGCGGTTTAGCCGTTAGGGGGTGAGGACACCTGACTCTACAAAATTACCACTCCAAAGCTTCATATTTTATCAAGCGGATCTTTTTATCGAAAAATGTTCATAAAACATGCTAAAATTTGAAACGCCTCCTAATATTCAAAGATTTTCTGTTCACTAGTCTGATTCTTTCACCGACGGTCACAAGCCCTTTTATGGGCCACCATATCTCAGCCTCACTGTCCTTATTCAGGATGACCAAGAAAGAATCAGTGATACGACAAGCAAGCAAACATTATGGAATACATTTATCGTACGTACATCGCACGCGGTTCAAACAGTCATTGCTTCTTATAACTGTGTTACAATGATGGTCACCGTATTACGCAAACAGGGGCTAATGAGAACTTAAGTGTAATGGCCGCTATTTTTAGAGGATGCATTGTCTTAGTATTATACGCCCTATTGGCCAGCGTTTTCAGGACAGGGATAAATTACCCTTTATTGACAGATATCAATACAAAGGAACAAATCTGTACCCTTATTCCGAACTACTTGATTGGGGATAAAACTAATAGTCTGCGAATTGAATGGCTGAAATAATCGGATAGACAAACGGACGGTTGGTCGAACTTCAAACCTAAATGCAAGTTTATTTTTCACCTCTTTTAAATCAGCCGTTTCTGATAAAAAGTTGAGGACTTTTGTAATATCGCAACTCTGATCAAGTAAGAAAACTGATTCATTCACTGACAGTCATAGGCCCTTTTCAGGGCCACCATACCTCAACCTATTGCGTAAGCGAAATGGTAATGAAGTTCGCAGTTATGAGGATGATTTCATCAATTTTAGCGACAACTGAAGTTATTCAAACATGAAAAGGAAGAAGCTAAGATTTGAAGTTTTACCATGTCAAGTTTGGATCGTTTTGAATGTTGCTTAGATTGCTAAAATTGCCCTCAAAATAACGAACTCCATTACCATTATGCTTACACAATTGCACCACTGGTTACTCACCAAAAACATAATGACCAAGAAAGAATCAGTGACAAGTAAAGCAAGTAAGCAGCAAGTAAGAAAAGTTCACTGCGCGGAACGATTCCAATCAAAATTCAGTGAAGTAGAGCACTTAAGCAGTAGTCCTGAGCTACCGAAAATACAAGTTACACTAAATTTATGCCAAGTTAAACAGCTTGAATGACAGTTAATTGAATCTTAATTCCCGAAACTTCCCGTTGGGCCTTTTTAAACTGTCCAAGTAATTCGCCGTGAGTCTGTTTACTGAGAAGCACTTTTACTTTTTAGTTCGAAAGTATTTTGCCAGTAATTTGCCAGAAAGAAAGAAAGAAATAAAAGAATAGTTATTTATTTGTGACGTAAGATCGGCATCGGCGTCGTCCTGGCTCTCTTATCATGATCATCATCATCATTTCAGCCATTGTACGCCCACTCTGAACACGGCTCTATAGTATGAACTATTTTTCCTTGCCTCAAACCAAAGATTTTGGAGAGCCGAGCTTCGGATACATATTTACACAAATACACATTTTTTATCAAATTTCCATAAAAATTGGTTCTTTACCTCCTAAAAATCTCCTTCGGCGACTAAACCTCGTTCTCTCAATCGTTAAACGTTTACTCCACTCACACTGACATTAGACTGATACTGTTTTCGTACTTAGAATATTATGCTTAGCTGTTTTTTAAGTAATACTTTATTTAAAGAAAGAAACTTAAAACTAATACAAGTTAATATTTACAAAATACACAAGAAACAGTTGAGCCATCTAAAGACCGTAACAAACGATCTATAGATAGCTCAACTGATCCAGATCACTACCAGTAGGAAGCGTCCCCAAAACGCTGGCAGAATTGCCACGCTGGATGGCAATGCTAATTCGCTGGGCCAAATAAGAGCCAGCTCTTGGGTCACGCGTCGCTTCGATCAGACGCCCTGATATCTTTTTGAAAACCCGGAGGGCCCCGTTTCCCCATGGACCCAGGATCTCAACCCCAAAAGGCTCAAAGACGTAAGCCCTATCAAGACTAACAAATTTGCGCCTTTTGAGATCCTCGGCCGAATCTGCCGCCGCACCCGCCCTAACTGATGTCCCCGGAAGATGTGAGCGCGCTAGTGTATCAACACAAGTAGCGTCCCACACCATAGGCCTACCCTTCTCCCAATGGACCAAAGTCATACCGTCAGGCCGCTTACCATCATCACGCAGCAGACCATTCGGTTCGAGAATGGCTGGGACGTTGATGCTGGTAATAGCCCGGCGGCTGATGAAATTAAGGCTAGCGTGGCGGGATATTCTTCTGGGAGCACTAGTGCACGATAATCCGTGGTGCCCGAGCTGATCGACCGCCGTACCCCACTGGCACTGATGAGGTGCACAACAACGCGCACCCAACCGAAGACAGGTTGCAAGACGGAAAGTGACAGAATCCATTAGAATACCAATTGCTTAGGTTATTTAAATGCAACGGTTGTTTATCGCTTGCCTCTTCTATATATATATTTTTTATTTTAATAGGTAATTCATTTCAATAAGCTACGAGATGTATACTGATCTCGAAAGTTAGAATATGCTGTTAAATTTGATTATTTTTATTACACGATGTTTGAAGATCTGTTTGAAAAATGAACTTGAACAGTCAGGCAGATAACAAAGTCATCCTATAAGGGTTCCGCTTTTTCCATTATGAGTTAAGGAATCCTAAAAACACAACTGCAAAGTGCGGGGGTAGGAGAGTTGAGTTTCTACTTTACCACGGTTCTCTATGGCAATGCCTTATCATTTGTCAATATGTTTGTTGATCCTTATTGGCTTCATGCCAGGGGCAGGCAAGTCATAACTCAGAAGGTATGAAGAGTGTATAAATCATGGTGCACGATGAAAAATACATCTGGGGAATATTTATCTACCAATAAACGATTCCTATGTCCACCGACATTAGCAAGTTGAAGTGGCAGTGGGCAGGCCATATAGCTCGCAGAACCGACAACCGTTGGGGAGTAAAGGTTCTCGAATGGCGACCACGAACCGGGCGACGCAGTGTTGGAAGGCCCCCCACCCAATGGACCGACGACATTGTGAAGATTGCGGATAGTCGGTGAAGAGAAGGCTCAAGACCGTTCGTCGTGGAACTCTTTCGGGGAGGCCTTTGTTCAGCAGTCTACAGGCTGTCATCAGCCTGCTCAGTCAAGTATACTGCTGTACCTACAAAAGGAATCGTTTCATCTTTATCAGCACTGATGATGATGAACGATTTCTTTAAACACCGGTTACCGCTAACCCTTATCACAATGTTACGGACTATCATAAAACTCTTATTCGGCTAAACATTTTTTTTATTTTTTTTTATTCTTAGAAATTAGTTACAGTATATGTTTTATACATTATGTAGCTGATTCCGATTACTGGTTGAGGTATAGACTTAATTTATCTAGGTTTCTGTTGCTCAGAATGTGCGTTCTCTGCGTCAATTAAACGTGACTGTGACAAACCGCAGTCCGTTGGTTTGAAGCTGCTTCTGTAGCAGACAGCAACAGGGGTGTTCTGATTTCAATTTCAACAATTCAAATACCGTAGGAAACAACGTGCTAATTAATTTTGAAGTTTTTAAAGCATGTAGTTGTAGATGTAGTTTTTGAGGCATAAAGTTAAAGAGCACTATCTCTCCCAGTAAATATTAGTATTTAAGTATATATTGTTTGAGTAAGTATGTATTGGTTATGTAGGTATATATTGTTTATGTAGGTATGTACTTGTGTCGTTTGTTTATGGTAGTTTATTTACAGTTGTATTTTCCACTTCATTTTTTTTTCTCATAAATTGTTGTACACGATGCATCTCCTTATATTATCAAATCTCTCTAGCCCCAAGGCCAAGGGTTTGCTGGAAGAAAACTCTTGTTAGGATTAAACTCGCCTATGTACATGACTTTTGAAATAACCATATTATTTAATGCTAATGTTTCTATGTGCCATAAAGAATTACAGAATGAAAAAAAAAGGAAATAGGCTTTTATCTCCGAGAATAGTAGACATCATCTCAGATCGCCAGGCGTTCAGATCCTTGAAGATGTAGTTAGAGGCATGTCCGAAAATTTGGCAGATGCCCACATTTTGTAGTAGTCAGTATTTTATACTATAAATCAAATTAAATAAATCGCTTTCTATTTACCCACTCACAAAAGCCAAATGTAAAAAAAACTGTCAGTCAATGGCTTAAAACCCTGTCTTATGACCAAACCGAAAACCTACTTACCCCCTCTAAATAACCTGAAACAAATGCTTTTTATTTATTTTATTTTTAATCAATCTACAAGTTTTCGTTCAAAACGACAAATATGCATATTTACTTAATTACACTCACTACATCTACTCACGTATGCGCTTCTGCGATACCGGGCTTTTAAGAGACCGATACCAGGAGAGCTCACAACACATCTTACCTCACACACACACACACACACACACATTACTATTTATTAATTACAAACCTACACAAACATACATCCATATTCAACTTCCTGCCTATACCTACAAAACTTATCTACTTTACACTACAACACGTCCTAAATCTAAATTTATATAATTTTAGGTACCTAGTCTAGCACAGTTAAGACATAATGTTAGTTATATTACACTGTTTGGTACCTAAGTTGACCAGCGGCATGGGGCCCGGTGTCCTGTAGCACAGGTTTTTTAAACCTATTTCAGGCACCGGTCTCTCACAAAACAGGTTAACTTAACTACCTACAATACTTATATTCTGCTGTATCCCATCCATTACTGTTAACCTTTGTTGAGAGAAATAAATACATATTCTATAAATTATACGTGACAGGTTGCAAACCCATCGCCGCTTTAAGAATAACTGGTTTCCTCACGATATTTTCCTTCACCGTTTGAGAGTAATCCGGGAACGACCGGGATCCGAAATCACCACTTCACCAGTGCTCTATAACAATATAATATGTTAAGCAAATATTGCCATACAAATCGTAAAAACATTGCAAAGGGTGTGATAAAAAATTATACCGAAAAGCAATTTCAAAAACATCACAGACCACAAACTTCTCCTTGAAACTAAATATGATCAGATCTCCACATTCTCGAATTTAAAAGCGCTATTCTACAAAATCACAATACATTTATTACAAGCAGTATGGATGCTCGTATTCATTTTGACTGTAGGTATATTTGATACTTATAGTTTCTGATACCCAAGACACGGAATGCTAGAGTAGGGTCAGGACTATGTATAGCTATGTATGGTAAAATACTTCATAACGTCATTGTCCCATCAGTTACTTAGTACTACACGCAGAAATCAACTTTGCACCTGCGTGGAATGTGCTTGCTTGCTCCCACCACACCCCACCGCCTACCGCTCTCGCGAGTGAGAATGAGTTAATTTCTGCGTGTTGTAAGTATATATTCATTTTTGAATTGATAAATAAAATCTCTACATTTCAGAAATCAAATTAACTTAAAGTTTATTTGTTTATTTATTCAAACAATACTTTATATCATGTTGTATGTTGTTTTCTCACGGCGTCTTAACTTTTTTCTTTAACTTGTTGAATTTGACAGCATGTAAATTGAGCAATGCGCATAACAGATTGTGCTCAGTTTAAAGTGTATTTACTGCTAGTACCGACCTGTATTGTGACAGTATGTAAAGTATTGAGCGCGTCACAGATGTGCCATGTTCTATTCGAATGATATTCGCGACGTCGCTGTACATTTCACGTTGTAAGAGCGTGCACAGATTTTGTAATCCTGATTTTCTTTTTATTGTAAGTGAAGTTGTTGATTTGGGAAGGACTGAACTATCTGGTATTCTAAGTCACTTTTCATTTTTTTCCTGAACTCGAACTTACATACATATTTTTTTATTGTAATTGTTTAATCGATAGTAGGTACTTGAAATCTTTGATGATTTTTAAGTGATGATTCGTTATAAGTATACTGTCCCAAAAGGGGCTTATTCTACACTTAATTGGCAATAACTTTTGTACTACAACAAGTCATTTTTCATTGAAAAAACTCTATACGAAAATCAGCTGTTTTGGGGTCAAATCAGGTCAAACTCAATGAATCAGCTGTTTTAAGTAGCAATCTTGATTCCGAACTTTTTGTACGTTTAGTTATTAGTTCTAAAGATGATAAAAATACCAAAAACAGCTAATTTGATTAAGATTGTGAAACAAGAATTCAATTAAAATATTAATGTTTTTTTCGCTAATAGTATTTCTTTTCGTTGATAGAATAACCCTCTTTCGGGATGGTATACATGTTATGAATCACCTTGTATATCGTATGTCGCCTGAACACGGCTTCAGGTGGACCGTTTTGTTTACAAACAAACATAATATACCCAACAAAATGGTAGGTTTGATCATGAGTCACCGACTGTGGGCCTGATTGATATACTTAATTGAACCCTGATTGACGTTGAACAGTAACAATAGATGGTAGATTGTGCAATCAAGCAAGGAATAATAAGCATAATTAATAACCTAATTTCCCCTAAAAGACCCTAGGCTTTGTAGCAGAAACTGGTATTGTGAGCACAACAAAGGTTTGAACGATGAGCAATGTACATTTTGTAAAAAAAACATTTTTTATACAACAGAGGTGGCAAACAAGCTTACGGCCCACCTGATGGTAAGCGGTTACCGTAGCCTATGAGCGCTTGCAATACCAGAGGCATCACGCACGCGTTGCCGACCCCGAACCCCCTTCCCCCCCTAAAGAGCTCTGGCAACCTTACTCACCGCAGGAACACAACACTATTTGAAACAAATAATGTTATTTGGCTGCGATCTTCTGTAAGGCGGAGGTACCTCCCCAGGCAGGCTGCTCCAATTCAGAACGAGAAAATCTCGCTGTGCCCTACCTCTTCCTAAAATATGTATGTTATCAATCACACATCCTATCCTATCCTCCTTCCTACTAATATTATAAATGCGAAAGTTTGTGAGGATGTTATTATGTTTGTGGTTCAATCAATCACGGCTAAACGGCCGAACGGATTTGGATGAAATTTGGTACAGAGATAGATTTTAGTCTGGAATAGCATATAGGCTACTTTTTATGTATGTAACACGCGAGCGAAGCCGCGGGCGGAAGCTTGGTTTTTTTTAAATAGGCTATCATCATCATTATTGGCCTATATTAGTCTGCAAAGAGCAGCGAACAGTTCCATGACGAACGGTCTTGAGCCTATTTCATCCTCCGACTTCCCGCAACTTTAACAATGTCGTCGGTCCATCGGGTGGGGGGTCCATCGGCAGGAGTATAGCTCGCAGAACCGACAAATAAAGGAAAATAAAGGTTCTCAAATAGCGACCACGAACCGGGTGACTGAGTGTTGAAAGGCCCTCCACCCGATGGACCGACCACAGAGTTGCGGGAAGTCGGTGGTTTTTTTTATGCTATACGGAGGCAAATAGGCTTACGGCCCACCTGATGGTAAGCGGTTACCGTTGCCTATTGACATCTGCAACACTTGGAGCATTGCTAATGCGTTGCCTGCCCTGGAGAAATCTTCGGAAAAAACTCAAGACAATTCGTTTGGATCTCTTTGGAGACCTATGTACAGCAGTGGACTTCTACAGGCTGATGATGATGATGATGAAAATCAGCGATCCGTTTCATATCGAGAAAAGATGTTGTGATTATTCGCCGCTTCAGTCGGTACAAACCGAAGTCTAACGAGTTTTGAAATCGATTTTTGTTATCAAAACCTGAAATGATTGCCTTACCCGGCGGGGCATGTAAATGTTTATATTCGATTTAGCCCCCGTCAACTGAAAGCTAGCAATAATGTATGACGTTATAGATGATGAGGATCTTCCAGGATGGGTAAAGTTAAGTGTGTCTCCCGAGAACCTAAGTTCCGAGTTTCCTTCTCTTCAAAAGCTATTACTAATTTCAATTTATTTTTATTTCGGTTGTTCACCATAATTGTTAGTACATATACCTATAAACTATGTTAGTAACCATAAAAACAGATTTCAAATTATTCATGTCACATATTATCAGAATGCATTCAACAAATTATTATTGCAAAAATAAATTAAATTTACTTTCAATTGAAAATTCTAACTAGATTAATATAAGCATGTAAATGTCAATATAATATTCAAGAATTCTAATTGTTAAGTAAATTCCAGAAATAAATAAATAGTAACCTACAGTTACAGTAGTATAATTATTGTTGAATTATTGTATTTTTTGACTTGTCTAAGCACATGTAACATGTCAAAGGATTAATAAAATGAATTGAATTGTACTGATTGATAATTGATAACTGAAACTTGGTCGTTAACTATAGGCCTCATATACAAGCTCAAAGTAGCGCAACGGGCTATGGAGAGAGCTATGCTTGGAGTTTCACTACGTGATAAGATCCGCAATGAGGAAATCCGTAGAAGAACGAAGGTCACCGACATAGCTCTCAGAATTAGCAAGTTGAAGTGGCAGTGGGCAGGCCATATAGCTCGCAGAACCGACAACCGTTGGGGTAAAGGTTCTCGAATGGCGACCACGAACCGGGCGACGCCGTGTTGGAAGGCCTCCCACTCGATGGACCGACGACATTGTGAAGGTTGCGGGAAGTCGGTGGATGAAGAAGGCTCAAGACCGTTCGTCATGGAACTCTTTGGGGGAGGCCTATGTCCAGCAGTGGACTTCTACAGGCTGATGATGATGATGATGATGATGATTGATAATTTAATTTTATTTGACACAACGCATTGAGTTGCAAGGCAACACATGCGTCTCGGTCCAGTGGTACTAATAGCTAAACTAATACAGCTAGAGTATATATAGAGTTATTTATCTAGAATAGCATATAGGCTATTTTTTAATTAGGTACCACGCGAGCAAAGCCCCCGGTACAAGCGTTTGTTTAAAAATGATTAACGTACATTATATTCTATAGTTTTTGTGGAGATTCGTTAAATAACTCACAAAGAGAAATTATCATCATTTCAGCCGTTCGACGTCCACTGCTGAACATGGCCACACAGACAGCAAATTCCTTATCATGTGGGGGGATTTGCCCATACTCACCACACTGGGCATGTGGGTTGGCATATCTTCATATCCCTCCATATCCACCTATCCGCGGATGTCGTAAGAGGCGACTAAGGGAAAAAAGCTAGGCGATGGGCAGCATCGTCCCTCATTTTAACGACGATAGCTCTAACTGCGCTCGCCAACCCGCATGCCCAGCGTGGTGAGAAAAATTATATATGCCATCAAATAGCAACACACCCTCGGTTGAATTAAAATATGAATCATAAAGCCGATTCACATCAGAGGAGCGAATGCAGATTCTATCTATCAGATTATTTTAGCGTGAACGGACGTAGAGCATTCTTTCGTTGTTCTGGCTGCGTTCACAAAGAAAGTATGAGTAAAAAGGCATGACAAGAATTCTTTTGCTGTAAGCTCTAGCTCTATGTTCGTTGTTATGGCCGTAGTGGCCCCGGCTGAAGAATAGGCCCCTCTATATCTACCTATCCGAGGATGTCGTAAGAGGCGACTAAGGGAAAAAAGCTAGGGGATGGACAGCAGCGTCCTTCATTTTAACAACGATAGCTCTAACTGCGCTCGCCAACCCGCTTGCCCAGCGTGATGAGTTTGGGCAAATCCCCCCATATGATAAGGAAATTGCTGTCTGTGGGGGAGGCCATGTTCAGCAGTGGACGTCAAACGGCTGAAATGATGAAGCTCTAGCTCTATGTTCGTTTGGTTTAAACCGGCCTTTACACAATTGAGCGGGCGAGCGAAGCGAGCGAAGTTCTCTCAAAAGCTTGAATAAACGGCGTTTTATGTTTATTTGTTAGAGCATAAGATCAGTAGGTCAACAGTTTGCTGGTAAGAATATGGGTTAAAGCGACCAAGGGGCTGCTAAGATATAGGTGTTCAAAATAGATACAAAGAAACAAAAATGAATACCACTATTAGGTATAGTTAGCTCATTTGATAAAGTTTCAATGACTTCGTAGTTCAGGTAAGGTTGGATATTTTTAGATTGCATTATAGATGCAATTTCCAGAGTTTATCTTTAACCCTGCCTCAACGATCATCAAAGAACCAACTTTTACCGGACATCCCGAGATCTCAGTTCAATGTGAACCACTAGATATTATTCATCCTCAGTGAACACTTTAGACCTAAACTAATTGACCAACACGTTACAAGGTAACGTAGATTTAATGAACAGTATGCATACAGAAGAACGACCAGTTAATAAAAAAACACTCTGCATCCGGCAAATATCTTACTAAAATCGGACAGAACGGCACAACAAGTTTTATTTTCGTTTTATTTTATCAACTTCTAGCAAGGGGGGGTAATTCATTTTTTTTTTATTTTTTTTATGTTATACGGAGGCAAACAGGCTTACGGCCCACCTGATGGTAAGTGGTTACCGTCGCCTATTGACATCAGCAACACCTGGAGCATTGCTAATGCGTTGCCTGCCGAACCCCTCCCCCCCTAAAGAGCTCTGGCAACCTTACTCGCCGCAGGAACACAACACTATTTGAAACAAATAATGTTATTTGACTGCGATCTTCTGTAAGGCGGAGGTACCTCCCCAGGCGGGCTGCTCCAATTTAGAGCGAGAAAATCTCGCTGTGCCCTACCTCTCGTAAACTTTATATCTTAGTAAATTTTATATATTATATCTCATAGCAAGTTTTTTTTTTGTACTATTGTGTACTTCGGATATTTCATTTACTGGCTCCGAAAATACAGTTCTTTTTGTTTCCTTCACCTTTCACGGCGTTTCACAGTGATCCTAGTGATTTTATTGAAATACCTATGCACCTTTTGACTTTTCACTAGTTCAGAAGCCTATGGATTCATTTACTTGTCCAATGTTTTATGACAAACAAAAAACATTTTTTTGTTTGTTTGATTTACAATTTATAGAAGTTTCATAGGCATTCATAGGCATTTATAAAACCGCTCCCAAACGTGAAAAGCAATCTCAAGAGAGTTCTTATTTTCTATTTAATACTGTATTTTTTCTTCATCTCAACATCACTGTCATGTTTGTTTTCACTAGTTCAGAAGCCTATGGATTCATTTACTTGTCCAATGTTTTATGACAAACAAAAAACATTTTTTTGTTTGTTTGATTTACAATTTATAGAAGTTTCATAGGCATTCATAGGCATTTATAAAACCGCTCCCAAACGTGAAAAGCAATCTCAAGAGAGTTCTTATTTTCTATTTAATACTGTATTTTTTCTTCATCTCAACATCACTGTCATGTTTGTCACAGAAACGAACCTTAATTGGTAAAACTTGATAATCGTCTTTTGTGCACGAAAGGAGCCTCTAAGAGGTGCACTTTAATCCTTTCACTACACTGATTCTTTCATCGATGGTCATAGGCCCTTTTCAGGGTCACCATGGTCACTGATGGTCACTGACCTAATACAGGTGAGCAAGAAAGAATCAGTGACACGTTAAGAAGAAGAAGAAGCGTCTCGCGTGCACTGATATGGATTTTTTTTCTAGTTTATTTACTGCTTGTTTTGCTAACTTATTCTGTGCCTATTGTTTGCAATATTGACGCAAGGCACAAAAGATCTTTTGTCCGGTATATTGAGAGCAAATGTGCCCATTTACGCCTAGTAATAGTTAGTTACATAAGATAAGACAGTAACGTACATTATTATAATGATGATGGAGATGAAAAAGTGAAGGCCATAAACGGTGATGTTCATAACTAGTGGTAACTTGGTAGTTCGATGTTCGTTGAGACACAAATAATGAATTGAATCATTTATATTTGAAATGAAAATGAAAAATGAAAAATAATTGATTACTGTGAAACATTCCGGACAAGCCGAGCCGGCCGAGAAACCGTTTGGGAAACTTCGTCATATCTTCTCGTCGCAGATACCGCAGAGCACAAGACGAAAGTCTACAATCAGTGCGTGTTGCCAGTGATTACTTATGGCACTGAGACCTGGTCGTTAACTATAGGCCTCATATACAAGTTCAAAGTCGCGGAACAGGCTATGGAGAGAGCTATGCTCGGAGTTTACGTGATACGATCCGAAATGAGGAAATCCGTAGAAGAACCAAGGTCACCGACATAGCTCTCAGAATTAGCAAGTTGAAGTGGCAGTGGGCAGGCTATATAGCTCGCAGAACCGATAACCGTTGGGGAGTAAAGGTTCTCGAATGGCGACCACGAACCGGGCGACGCAGTGTTGGAAGACCCCCCACCCGATGGACCGATGACATTGTAAAGGTTGCGGGAAGTCGGTGGATGGACAGGGCTCAAGACCGTTCGTCGTGGAACGTGGAGGCCTATGTCCAGCAGTGGACTTCTACAGGTTGTTGATGATGATGTGAAACAAGGTTTTACAGAACATTAAGTATAAAATTACAAACTAAATACAGTAGGTAGTAACTTATTTCACAGACCAATTTTAAACAAGCAGAAATATCTGTAAGTTTCCTCACTAGACTTAGCCTGTATCGAGGAAACTTGAATAGAATTATTACCATTGATTGTTATAAAGGTACAGTCACCTCTACTAAGGTGTATCTACGCCTTTCATAATTTTAAAAAGTTGCCACGGTTCTGAAGGTACAGATTTACACAGAAAATCTCAAAAAGTATGCACCGAACCACCGAACCACCAACTTCAACTTTACTCTGTAACTATCACCTTTTTGAGTACGTATCGTGGCATCATTTCGAAAATTATGAAAGGATGTACATACATCCTAATAGAGGTTAGTGTACCTAGCTTCTTTTAGGTTACAATGTACCACGCGAGCAAAGACACGGCCGGAAGCTAGTTGTGTATTAATTTAGAATTATTACGCAGATGAATTTTTGCTTCAATTAATAATTTTATTCAGCGTTTTCGTTTCCGTTTCTCCAAACGATGAAATTATGATGATAGATGTCTCAAATTATAATGGTAATTTGACCTAAATAGAAGATTAATGGCCGAATTAATCAAAATAAACATTAATGCCTTGAGTTTATTTGCCGTTTATTTGAATTACTAACTTCTGTGACTGTGACTCACAGTATAGAGAGATACACGCCTTTAAGAAAGAAAGAAAGAAAGAAAATTTGTTTATTTTAATTTTTGATCTAACTCAATCTTCAATAAATTTTTTAGCCGAATTCGATAAGGAGTATCTACTATTTTCATTGTATCCTAAAAACCAAATGGCTAAAAATAAAAGACATTTAGGAATGTATGAACGCTTTTTCATAGCTCTTTCATAATGTCACCCCTTCATTTATTTGTACCTATTATTCTTTTTTGAAGACCTCTAAATAGGGATCCACTATTTATATCTTAGCAACCCCATAATCTCATATCGATCGGCACCACACTGAAGCTCTACATTCCATTTTGTGAAGAAGGATCTTCGAAAAAATTATAGGCGTGCCGTGTTTGTTGCCTGATTCATCTAGGCTTGGTCGCGAGGAACAGGCGTAGCTTCACCTAGTTTCTAAGACCTTTAAAGTGAGTTTATTGAAATAAACGCCTTTTGACTTTGACTTTTACCATGGTCGATTTAACTCATATTCATACCAGCAAATTTCGATACTGCAACCTGTTAGCCTACTAAATTCCATGCTAATCTGGCTGACGGTTCGAAAGTTATGCTCTATAAAATGAACACAACGCCGCGCCGATTTGTCCATGTTGTCCATGTTGAGATATTCGCTCGCTCGTTTATTTACGTAGGTTCCATAAAAAACATAAACGTATTTTTTACATTCCAAATTGTATTTACATCTCGAACACTTGCCACTAATTTGATTCGCTCACACGTTCCCTTTACATCGTAAACAATTGACGTACCAACGTTCCACCTACGACATATCGAGTTGTCATCTAAAATGGGTTTGTATCAGTTTACGATGCTGTTTTTTGAACAAGCATGAGTTATTTTGGCCGCGGTTGCCCCGGCTGAAGAATAGGCCCCTCCATATCTACCTATCCGCGGATGTCGTAAGAGGCGACTAAAAAAGCTAGGGGATGGGCAGCAGCGTCCCTCATATTAACAACGATAGCTCGAACTGCGGTCGCCAACCCGCATGCCCAGCGCGGTGAGTATGGGCAAGTCCCCATTTTGAGTAATAGAGATAAAAGATTAGAAATTGTCAGTGAGAGTCTTCATTCGTCTGTGACATACAAACGTACGGCTCTCCTATTGGTAAGTGGTTACCATACTCTATGAACGCTTGCAATACCAGAGGCATCACGTACGCATTGCCAAGGAGTCGCTGCGTCGACAATCGGCAGGATAAAAGACTTTTTGAACCTACATGTGAACCTACCTCCAACTTAACTACCCTCACCTCACTGGTTGTTTCAACGTTCAGAGGGCAAAGTCTCAAGAGTTAAAAAAGTCCATACTTCTTAATCCAACTCAAATAGAAAGGCAAAGTTTGCAAGCTCTTCGATGTCGTTAAAAGTTAGATTTGATTTCAGGTTGGCAAAGGGGCTATGTTACAAATCGATGGTCTCTTTGTCCACTGTTCAAAAGTACCTTTATTAAAAGCCAAATAAAAAAAATCCTCAGGAAATTTGGCAGATATATTTTACGATCATCATCTTGATCACCATCATCAGCCTGTAGAAGTCCACTGCTGTACAAAAATCTATCCAAACAGTGCCATGACGAACGGTTTTGAGCCTTTTCCATCCACCAAGTTCCCGCAACCTTCATAACGTCGTCGGTCCATCACCTTCCAACTGTCGCCCGGTTCATGGTCACCTTTCGAGAACCTTTATTCCCGGCCACCCCATTATTTAATAGAGTTTTTTTTCAATAGGGATATTTAACGACCCTTAAAAGAAAACCATTTGGAGGCCACTGACTGAAGTCATTGAAACTATGTATATGTACCAAATAGGTGCTCACGTTAGGTACATTGGTTTTCTAAAATTAGTAATTGCGTTTTAGGTTTATCACAAAAAAATATGTATCCTAGAATCAAAAATAAAGTGTTACGAGCTGACGAACGGAAATAATATTTATTTATTTCAGTAGTCAAGGATTCACAGTTTACTTATCGTTTAATATAGGCTAGATGTATATATGTCGTACTTGAACCAATTTGAATCCATATTTTGTATTCCACTCGCTTAAAAGTAACATTGTGCGAGTATGCTACGTACCTAGGTTAACTATAGTGTAAGAAAATATATATAAAAATACAGTAAGAATAAAAATAACTAATTATAACTACTACCTATACTACTATACTATTATACTAATAACGAAATTAACAAAATATGATTTACCTAATCGCATAAATGTGCATGTGTGTGTGTGTGTGTATTATTTTTGCGTTTCATCAACTCACACAATTTGGTGCGAAATGATGTAATTTTGATTTTGATGAACGACTCATGAAAAAAGCTCTTTTATTATGAGATCCAATAATAAATAAAATAAATAAAATAAAAATAAAAAAGCCTTTATTATTCCTAACTAACATAAGCAATATATTTCCTATTTAATTTTATATATCTAAAAAGTTTATTAAGGACCCCTCGGCGGGTATAGGCCTCCTCCAAAAATTTCCAAATCTTTCTATCCTTCGCTTTCCTAATCCACGTATAGTATTATGTTATCTGTGTCCACGGCTTGCCTTCAAGACCGCGAGACCCAATAACATATTTGTATTAATTTTTTTAATCCTATTTTTGGGACTCCAATATATTCTTACCCGTAAATATTGATAGTACAACCCGGATTGAGGGTTGTTGATGTTCTAACAAATACAAATACATTGCCGATTCTTCCAAGTTGTTTGAAAGACCTTCTTCGCTCGCTCGATCAAAACTGAACATAGTTTTGCTCCTAACACGGAGTACCTATAGATTCAAAATTTTACGTAAATTTGTGAACACAAAAGAGCATTTTGTCTCTTGTTTTGCCTCGCTCATATTTCAAGGAAGGCGACAAAGCCAAAGTATCCTGTTTCAGAGAAACGTGCCGGGAATACCACAAACTAACCAATTTTAGATAGAAACAAAGTGATGAATGGACTTTATTATGAGGTATATAGAGCTATAAATTGTTATGGATGAAGTATGAGCCTTTTGCTGTTTACAACCAATCCTTCCTAAAGAGGTTATAAGACTTTGATAACTCCCTTTTGACGTTTGAATTATTACGAATTAGTGGTAAGTCCGAGTTTTCAAAGGAGGCAATGAGCTTACACAACAATTAAATACTAAAAAAATACTGTGCAATAAATAATAAATAAAAAATAAATATTCCGGACATATCACACACGGTCAACTGATCCTAAACTAGGCATAGCCTGTTCGTATGGGTACCAGAGACTGACATATATAATAGATAAATATTTAACACCCAGACACAGAACAAACATCTGTGTTAGTCACAAATGTTTGTCCAGTGCGGGAATCGAACCCGCGACCTCTAGCGCAGAAGGCAGAGTTACTACCAACTGTGCTATGAGGCCAGTCTATGTGTTGTTGAGGAGCTTATTCTTTAGCCAAAAAGGAAAAACTACATGACTATCAAGCGAATTTAACAACAATGAAAAAAGTTATTTTCCCCAATAAATAAGTACGGAAATATCGTTTAAAATGAAGATAATATTTGCTTCCTGGATAGATTTCGCCTCAGGCAGGGACCGAGTTCTTCCGGCAATATTGGCTTATCTTTGTGTCGATATACTGTAGACATTGCAAATTGAAGGGATATAAAAACGTTGAGTGTGGTGCATAAGTATCTTATCACTCAAGTTTTATAAGTACTCAAAGTAAAATATTTTTTCTTTGAACGAAACTGAATTTCAACTCTCGACCCGATCTGCATGGAATTTAATAGGTCAACAGGTTGTACTATCAATATTTGTGGCAAGTATATGAGTTAAATCGGCCAAGGAGTTGCTAAGATAAAGGGGTAGACACAGAACAAACATCTGTGTTTATCAAACAAATGTTTGTCCAGTGCGGGAATCGAACACGCGACCTCTAGCGCAAAAGGCAGAGTTACTGCCAACTGAAGCCAGTCAATTTAAGAAAGTACTATTAAGGAATCAGAGCGTGAACCCGTTTAACTAAACCCAGGTTTGAAATTCATTAGTCGGTGTTTGTTTGTGTTAACCTGTTAAACAAACAAATTACGGTGGCACGTAAACAAGTACACAATTCGATTCATTAGTACAAATAAATTGACCAAGCGCGTGTCGGACCACGCCCAGTGAAGGGTGCGGAAGTTAGTTGGTAAAAATTAATTAGGTTTTATCTCGTTTAGCACAATATGCCACGCCATCTAGCTAAGATTCGCTTGATAAATGGTTTTACTTTGATTGTTTGGTTAGCCAAAGATGTACACATGATGACACTTTATTCTCACAGTTCTTTATACTTGGTATACATTTCAAGTTGATATAGCCGGTCCTGAGACAAAGGGACTTGAAAGACAGATGAACAACAGAGTGATTCTAAAAGGGATCCGTTTAGAACGGAATCCTAAAAAAATACCTCTAGGTCTCTAGGTCTTAATTAATTGGAGAGAATATTCAAAAAAGCTATTTTATTAAAGTTTTGGTTTTTTTGCCTTGTATGCGTCACGAATACCGTAGCCAGTGTAATAGCTCGGACCACGGACAAACAGACGGATGGAACCCTAAAAAATAACCTACTAAACAGTCCTACCATAACGGCTCCATTTTATGCCAGTCGGCACCAACATAAATCAGCTGATAATTTTAATTCGGGTCATCGCATTATTCCGGCCGTATCACACATTATAAAATGTGCACAAAGGGCTAATAAAGTGTGGGTCCCCGTTTAAAGCTCCTATACGAGCAACTAAAATTGCTACATTTAAAACAATCAACAAGTGGTTTTCTAATTGTATACTATCTCGAAAGGGGCTTATTCTGTTGCAGAAAACAGGAGGATTCCTTGTGCCGTGGGTATCAGAAACTATGAGTACCATGGAACTGCAACACCCAGATCTGCAACAAAAATTTGCAGATCATGCAAACTCTTGTCACGCGGAACATGGAGCCAGCACCCCTTGCGTCTCAGACGGGCACTTGTCCGCTAGACCACCGAGGTCATTAATACATAACCATAATTTCATCCGTAAGGTGTCCACTGCTGTACATAGACTTCCCCCACAGATTTACAGAGCGATTTCCTATCTTCTTCTAGGAAAATCCTTGTCCAACATTAGTTGGGGTGTTTTCTTCGTCGACTCTCTTCTGTTAGCCGTCATCTCTGCACTCACTTATTTCTTACTCTTACAGAGCGACTTCCTACCATGTGACGGGGAATTAGCCCATACTCACTACGCTGGGCACGCGGTTGGCGAGCGCAGGCAGAGCTGTCGGGGAATTTGCCCATACTCACTACGCTGGGTACGCGGTTGGCGAGCGCAGTTAGAGCTGTCGGGGAATTTGCCCATACTCACTACGCTGGGCATGCGGTTGGCGAGCGCAGTTAGAGCTGTCGGGGAATTTGCCCATACTCACTACGCTGTGCACGCGGTTGGCGAGCGCAGTTAGAGCTGTCGTTTAGAAAATGTGTCATCTATGTATGTGACTGGTTTATATAGAGGTATTTGAAAGCGTACCGACTTTAAATAAATATAAAATACCCAACGAACCCCTTGAGATTTACAGCTATCCGTCTACGCAATTTTATGCTTTCCCTCTTTAAAAATTCAACTTGCCCGAATAAAATCAACGCAGGATGATTCCGAGGAGATAGCAAATTACGCAGAGGAAGCGGCCAAATGAAGCGAGAATACGATTATTTTGCTCTGGGACCTTGCGAAAATTTATACGAAATGTTCGCCTTTTATTTAACGAGTTGGGGAGCAGCTTGTGGTTAGCGGAGCGATTTCGCTCTTAGTGCGAAAACGAAAAGTCTCTTCAACGGTCAAGCTACAACGACTTCGACGGTGTCAGAGTGAGACGCAAGTGTTCCGCCAAATGTTTGCATGATCAGCTGAGTTATTCTGTAAAAATTCCAACTCGAACTCGAATTCACTCAAGTGACAGAACTCACTTCGAAATTCACGTCAGTGGGGCGCCACAAACACCCCACTGACTGTTCTACAGTTCTCGAGTTCTACAGAATACGAAACTCGAAAGTCACCGCGGATTCAGCTCTTCGAGGTTCGAAATGTCTTTACAGAAGGTTCTTTGATTATAATGGCTGATGTTTGGTGGGAATTTATTTGAATTCCGCACAATAAAACGCTACGCTTCTCGCTCCGCTTATCACATCATCCTCTTCCATCGTCAAATGACTGAAATTAGCATATCTGTGATTCAGGTTGGCCTGCATTTTGTTTATTTGTTGTATAATTTGCCACTTGTTCTGAAGATCCCTCACTGGTGTTTACCAACACCAACACCAAATGTTTTACATTTTGTTTTATGAATAATTCAGGGGGTAATTATGTTGACATTATAATGAATAGAAACGTAGAAACGGTTGAGAAGTTTGTAAATTTTTGTAGTTTCTTTAGGAAAGGACGGGTTGGTAAGTACAAATTTTACTGTTAACCTGCCTACCGACAAAGTACCTACGCTTTATTTTATTTTTTGTGATTGTTACCTACTTATTGTTTCTTCCGTTTGCTTTTATCTCTTGTCTTATATCGTCTAGGGCCAAAAGACTAGGAAGCATGATATTATTGAACGAGCAAGCGAAGCGAGCATAGATCTCTCAAATAACTTGTGCGAATCGGCGTTGTTCGGACATAGCTTTCAAACCCTCAATTGGACCTGCATAAAATTTTGATGATAAAATGATGATAACACACATGATAAAATTACCAACGCCTGAAAAATTTCAGGAAAAGACTTTTTTTTTTAATATATATTTAAAAAATGGAGGAAAACATTTTGTGCCGACCCCACATAATGTGGGGCAAAGGCAGGAAGATGTTTTTTTTTTGTTATTCCTAGTTTACAATATTTATTGTATCCTACATAATATGACAATCTAGCCAAGTAGGCTTATGAGCAATTTGACTTTGACATAGTTTTATAAGTTAATTATATCTAAGAATGTATCCAATAGCACTTTTCTTACAGTTTATATTTAAGGTGAAGCCACTTTGTTATTGTGTTCTTTATAAGTAGTCACTATCACTTACACTGAGTTTCACTATTATTTACACTATACTAACTCAAAAGGCTTAGTCCTTTTGAGTCTTCTCACTATGTCTGTGTTGTCGAGGAGCTGGAAGTCTGCGTTCATGAGCTTCTGCGTATTTTTTAATGACTGTGTCGACGAAATCTATGTTAAGGTCCCGGTGGAGGTCTTCGTTTCTCACGTACCAGGGTGCATTCACAATATCCCTGAGTACTTTGTTTTGGAACCGTTGTATGATTAGGATGTTACTTTTTTTGGTACAGTCCCATAGCTGTATACCATAAGTCCATACTGGCATCAGGACTTGTTTATATAATATAATCTTGTTTGTTATCTTGTTGTATGTACTGAAAGGGCAGATTGTCTTCCAAGCAGCCAGTACATCTGTTTGTAACGTATCGTCGTCTAACTCGTCTTTTTTCTTCTTGACGTGGGCTTTCCAGCGTAGCTCAGCGTCAAGCGTCATGCCTCTCAATCGTATTTTCATAAGGTATGATTCATAAATATCAGATGATACTGCTCTTTCTTTTTTGAGAAGTTAACGTGAATCGATTTTGATTCGTTGAGTTTTATTCTCCATTTCATTGTCCAGTTATGGATTTTATTAACAGCTACTTGGACCATTTCTGACGCTTCTGCATGAGTGCTTCCAACGGCCATTATAGCCTTGTCATCGGCAAAGATCGCAATGGTGTTATTTTCTAGTTCAGGGATGTCACTAGTATATAAGAGGTACAGGACCGGGCCCAATACGCTACCCTGTGGCACCCCAGCTTTTATTTCTTTAATTTAAGATTAGGCATCTTCTTGCCTGATTCTAAAAACTCTCACTGATATGTACGATTCTATAATATCCGCGTATGGCTTGGGTAGTATTTTTCTTAGTTTTAGTATAAGGCCTTCATGCCATACCTTATCAAAGATGATGATGATTTCAAAAAAATCCCTGCAAATATTTTTTCTTTCTGATGATAGAATAAACCCCTTTTGGGGATAGTATAACTAGTTACGTAACACTTATAGTTATTGGTATCTACGTGCTTACATAATTTTTAGAATCATTGGCACCGCTATATTACTCGCGACGTTATTAGATTTTTGAGAACTAGAATAAAGAAAAAGTCCTCAGAGCAGAGATTCAAATTTTTCAACTTTTTCCTAAAAACACCATAAACCACACGCATCTTTTTGCATCGGTTTTACAGCATCACTTGACCTAAACGGAATAATAATGGATCCATTTACTTAATAGGAAGATAGGAGCGTAAACATGACGGATGTCGGTCCTCATAGTGTCAACTAAATATGAAGATATTTCCACGCAATTTATCAGCTGTTTTAGGATCAGATAAACAAAAAAGAAATAGCCTCTCAATTTTAGCCCCAAGAATGGTAGACATAAGATCTCTAGGAGGTCAGGTCTTTGAGTTCAGTCTTTTAAAAAACAGCTGTTTTTGGCCTTGTCAAAATATTTACAAGAAGTTCCACATGAAGATAGCTGCCTCCATCAATCAATCCATTGGTGCGCGACAGGTTTCGAACCCACGACCTGTGGATCGGAAAGCGGGGCCACTACCACCCCGCCACCAGTGCTCACTGCTGCGAAGTGCTCACAGAAGTCCACTGCTGGGCATGCACCTTTGGTGAAATAACCAGTGTGGTCGAAGGAGAGCCTCTTAGAGCGTTATTATATTTTCAGCATAAAGCGAACATTTCCCAGCTATTAAGATATTAAAGAGCAGAGTGCTTAGCTCTTTGAAACACTCATTTGGAAACGAGAAAGCCTAGAACTCCATTTAAAGCTGCTTTCCTTCAGGCACAGCATAAAAATAGTTCTGACTTGGTTATATGTAAAAGATTCACTTTGACGTCGTTAAGAGCTAACAAGATATAAATTTAAAGTAAAACCCATATGTCATTATCATCATCAGCCTGATGAAGTCCACTGCTTAACATAGGCCTCCCCCAAAAAGTGCCACGAACGGTTGTAAGCCTTGTCCATCCACCAATTGACGGGCTCGGTGGCGTAGCGGGTAAGTGCCCGTCTGAGACACAGGGGGTGCGGGTTCGATTCCCGCTGCGGGAAAATTTATCTACAATATTTGTTCCAGGTCTGGGTTTTGTGGTATATGGTACTCGTAGTTTATGATACCCACGACATAGGGAATCCTGGTGTGGGGTCAGGACTATGCATAATACTGTTAGGTTGTTGAGCAAGGAAGGCCTTCTTTCAAATGGCTCATAGCTCAGTTGGTAGTAGCTCTGCCTTCTGCGCTAGAGGTTGGTTCGATTCCCGCACCATACCTCAACCTGGTCACTAACCAAGAAAGAATCAGTGACACGACAAGAAGAACTGGACCATTTGTGTGAAGAACACAGATGTTTGTTCTGTGTCTGGGCGTTAAATAGTTATCTATTATGTATATCAGTCTCTGGTACCCATAGTACAGGCTATGTCTAGTTTGGGATCGGTTAATCATGTGTGATAGGTCCGGAATATTTATTATTTATTATTATTATTAATGCGCATTCTGGTTCGTGTGGTTCGTCGCACCGAGAACCGTCAGGTTTTCAAATAGTGAACCTATTTGAAAACCTAAAGGTATTCGGTTCTGGCCTGCCTACGAGAAATATGTCAGTGATCTTGGTTCTTCTACGGATTTCCTCGGATTTCATAACATAGTGAAAGCAGCTCTCATAATTAAACAACACAAAAAAAAATTCGAAGATTATTTTCCGAAAATTTGCTTTTTTTAACTCAAACTGGCAACCCTGATCGCATCTCGCAACAGTCACCAAGCCATAAAAGCGTCCAAAGTGCGTCATTATAAAGTTTAGCTGGTCTTTATCTACTGTGAAATGCACCTATTACTATTGTATAAAAGATATTGCAACTAAAAGAGCCATAACAGTTATTTTTAAGCGGAGATTTATTTTAAAATGCTCGAATAAAACTGCATTGTGGGTCAGGTAACCTTCATCATCATTTCAGCCGTACGACGTCCACTGCTGAACATTGCCTCCCCCACAGACAGAGCACATTCCTTATCATGTGGGAGGATTTGCCCATACTCACCACGCTGGGCATGCGGGTTGGCGAGCGCAGTTAGTTATCGTTGTTATAATGAGGGACGCTGCTGCCCATCCCCTAGCTTTTTTCCCATAGTCGCCTCTTACGACATCCGCGGATAGGTAGGTATATGGAGGGGCCTAATCTTCAGCCGGGGCCACCACGGCCACGATCAATTATGAAACGTGTAAAAAGGGCTTTTATTTTAAAACTTTTGATCTGACCAATGGCGTCTAGACTACTTAATTTAAGCCCAAGTTATAAAAACCCAGACAAGGTCGTCCCTAAGATCGTAAAGTAATTTTATTAGCATAAAAATATTCATAGTAGCTTTTCGTGTCACTGATTCTTGGTCACCTGTATTAGGTCAGTGACCAGGTTGAGGTATGGTGGCTCTGAAAAGGGCCTATGGCCGTCGATGAAAGAATCAGTGTAGTGAAAAGATTTAATCGCGCCTCTTAGATGCTCCTTTCGTGCACATGTCTTCGAATTTTTAGGTTCTTTCACCGTTTGAGGGTATAAATAAATAAAATAAAAAAAGACTTTATTTAGACTCGAGATCCATATTTTTTGATAAACAACTTATAAGCTATGTTATTACATCAGAAATAAGAAATGATCAGCTTCTGATACCGAGATGCAGTCCGGTGTAAGAAGCTACCACTGAGTGCATCTCCAGCCAGTGCTGTATGAAGTACAGTGCACATACATTTTAATAATGGAAAACCTATAAATGTATTACTGGCCTCATAGCTCAGTTGGTAGTAACTCTGCCCTCTGCGCTAGAGGTCGCGGATCCCCACAGGTTCGAGCACTGGACAAACATTTGTGTGATAAAGATAGATGTTTGTTCTGTGTCTGGGTGTTAAATATTTATCTATTATATATATCAGTCTCTTGTCACCATAGTACAGGCTATGCCTAGTTTGTAATAATAATATGTCCGGAATATATATTTATTTACTTATTTTATTTATTTATTTATTAATAAACAGCCTCGCAACTTATGCCATAAAAGTAAGTCTTGATTCACTCTTAATTATCTTTACTGGTAATTACGCAATGAATATGTAAGAATGCCAGCTTGTAGACTTTAATACAACTGCTTTATTGTTACGACCTAATACTCGAAATTCGGGTGAGATGAGAGCGAGGCAGAACCAGGAGATATCAGACGCGACTTTTAGTCGCAACTATTCCCGTGTAGAATGATTATTAGACAAATAGATTGCAAATAAAAGGTACTGGATATTAAATGTATGATTTAAGTGAAAATATAGGTAAGTACGCAATTGTGAAAAATATTTTTTGTCACTTTTATACTATCTCGATTTTTCGACACCAGGTTATATGTATATATATATAGTAGAAATCCTCAAGGCGCCAGCCATCAAAATTGACCGGCCTTATTATTACTGATAAATCGACTTTTGCGAAGAACAGAAGAGAGTGGAAGAAGAAAACTTGTTGTGCCGACCCCACATAATGTACTTAGGACAAAGGCAGGAAGAAGATGATAAATTGACATTTGCATGAATTAAAAAGTCGCTTTCTTAGGTCGCGTTCCCAACTAAACTATCTTATGTCAGGGATGCGAGTAAATTTTGACTGTAAAATGAGGAGGCTCTGTGTAATTACCCTATTATGCTTGCGGCATTCTTAAACGGTAGTATTGTTACCTTAACGTGTATACGCTCTTACTATAACACGCCCTAAGTACTGTAATAAATATATATCTCTTTTAGGACCTTTGTCCCCGATAAATAAAAAGGAGACTGGGCACAACTGGCCCAAGGCAAAACGCAACGTTAGAGATAAGACAAACTTAATTCGAAAAGATTTTTAATCTCTTAATGTCTTTACCAACAAGGTCACAGCTCTATTACCTACCTTTGTAACATAAACATGAATAAAGGCTACAATACAAACAGCTCGAAAAAAACAAAATTAATTGAGCTAAAGAAATCGCTTTGACGTTCACCATTCAAACATGTTGTATTTTTTTATACATAACACCGAAAGCTGTAAAATGCTGTGGTTAATGTGTGCATAAGACCTTCGAATAAAGTCACCTGGGCCTGGGTCGCGTGGTACCCGGGAACCAAGAATGGCTTGACGGGTAAGCAATATATTTCAAAAAAGCCCATTACCCGCTTTAGAGTTTAATCGATAAGATTCGTTGATGATTTGAGTAGAAGAATAAAAGGGTCAGTATAATTGCATTCATAATTTAATCTTCATTGTCTTACAGCATGTTTGAAAAAATGTTTGTTTGAAAGGTCTTTTCAACTTTAAGACTTATTATTTCCGGTGGCGATCGAGGCAAGTGCCCATTTTTGCCCAGTTTCCTCAACCATGACCCTTGGGTAATGCCAGTAGAATTATAAGCACAATATGCCTTTTCGGCGAAATTACAAACCCGTGGGTGGTAACAAAAGTTTCAAGGTCACCACAACACCTTTGTCTAGGACTGGCAAGCCTCAGACGCAGTCCTCTTTATTAATCCCTTCTTTACTTATCGAACGAGCGAAGCGAGCGATGATCCGTCAAACAAGTTAGACGAATCTCACTATTTCTTTTACTCGCACAATGCTTTGTTCAGGAAGGTTATTGGCATCCCGTGCACTCGACTAAAAAATAAAAAATAATTTTGAAATCCCATACTATGATGTTCAGTTCGTATACGGTTGAAATTTACATAGAAAAATTTACATCTGAATACAGTGCTTAACAAAAGTGTTTTTATGATAACTACTAATTACTAAGAATACCTATAGAAATCGGGGCAGTTTCGCAATATTTCGAGCTCCTAGGCGGAAGGTATAGTCACTATTGTTTTGCTGAAGCATGCGTTGTGTTGAGTTCGACGCTTCAACTAATGATTTCCACTACAGCCTTTGTCCCAATTACGTAATTGGAATAAAAGTGGGACAAACAAGCTATTCAGTTGATTATTAAGGACGCCGAAACAACAAAGACGCCATCGAAAACAAAACATTGAAACTTAATATCCAAGGGTAATTATAAGTAAAAAAACACTATTTATCATTGTATCATAAAACCTTGTGTCGATTCGCTCGCTTGTACATGTTCTTTCTTGGACACGCGGCGTTGAAAACCAAACGTTGGAACTTATTTTAATTTATCAATGTATCATCTAATCTTATGCCGTTCGCTCGTTTGTACTTGTTCTTTATTTATTTAATCTTTAATGCACACAAAAAAACAATGTACAAAAGGTGGGCTTAATGCCAAGGCATTATCTACCAGCCAGCCTGATTGGGTAGAAACAGGAGGTCTTTTTTGGACCCAGCGTGGAAAACGTTGAATTGTCTTAAATCTAGTTGAACTCAAGCATTTTCTATGGTGATAATGTATCATTTATAGCGTACACTACCTATCACTTAAATTGGTGACTTGGGATCTATTGACCCACGTCAGTTGGTCCAGAGAGATCGATGAAGTGTTCGTTCACGTTACGGGTCAGTGGGATGAGGCCCTAGCACGAATAATTCACGTCTCACGACCTCGGTGGCGTAGCGGGTGAGCGCCCGTCTGAGACGCAAGGGGTTCGATTGTCGCTGCGGGACAAATTTTTGCATGATCTACAAATATGATATGAGAGGAGGTAGGGCACAGCGAGATTTTCTCGTTCTGAATTGGAGCAGCCCGCCTGAGGAGGTACCTCCGCCTTACAGAAGATCGCAGCCAAATAACATTATTTGTTTCAAATAGTGTTGTGTTCTTGTGGTGAGTAGGGTTGCCAGAGCTCTTTAGGGGGGAAGGGGGTTCGGGGTCGGCAACGCGTGCGTGATGCCTCTGGTATTGCAAGCGCTCATAGGCTATGGTAACCGCTTACCATCAGGTGGGCAGTAAGCTTGTTTGCCAACTCTGTTGTATAAAAAAAAAAAAAACATATAAGCAAAAAAAAAAATAGGCAAATAGGCTCACAATAGGCCAACAAATCATTTTGTAAAGTATCGCCAAATAGGAATAAGAGCCTTGTGTTATTTTTATCTCTAGGTACCTCGTCTATAAACTCAACGTGTTCTCACCCCTACCCGACATCGTTTATCGGTGAATTTTATCGTGCTATATAAACAGTAGCGTAACCCACAGATAATAAAGTAGTAAAAATGTCTGCGAGCGAAATATTAATGAAAACAATAATATCCTTCTGACTTGTGTCCTTGTGACTTAACGATTTTACGTAGGATATACATTTTTTAACTGCATTCGTGAGGAAACCGGCGTGTTCTAGAACCTAAAAGTTTGTTGTAATAAATTTACTGTAGGTAATCATTGGCCGTGGTGGTCCTGGCTGAAGAATAGGCCCCTCCATATCTACCTATCCGTGGATGTCGTAAGTGGCGACTAAGGGAAAAAAGCTAGGGGATGGGCAGCAGCGTCCCTCATTTTAACAACGATAGCTCTAACTGCGCTCGCCAACCCGCATGCCCAGCGTGGTGAGTATAGGCAAATCCCCCCACATGATAAGAAGTTTGCTCTGTCTGTGGGGGAGGCCATGTTCAGCAGTGGACGTCGAACGGCTGAAATGATGAATCCTTGTGTACAATAAAGTGTTAATCTTTCTATCTATCTTTCTAAAAATTCGATGAGACATGTGCAGGAAAGGAGACTTAGGGCTCGTATTCAGAGACACGACTCAAGCATATATTTAATCACAGATCAGCTGAACTCTATTTAAGTATTGAATCTCTTCTCAAACAAAGCTTTTATTCAGGAACGGTACTTAAACTATTCTCAGCTGAATCGAGTCTCAAATCTGTACTCAAATGTTCTAGTTTACATTTTGATTTATTTATAATTTTCGATCCGTTTTACGCAGAAGGTCAAACAGCGAGGGTGGAAATAGAATAGAACAATAAAGTGAAGTATAAATATGCATCAAAGTACGTGTAACGGAACGAAAATGTCATTTGATTAATGTCAAATCAAATCTAAACTCAAGCACCGATTTCGTCTGATTGACGTTTCAGAATAAGCATTCACTCAGGTGAACTGTGATCATTGAATCTATACTTAAATACTGTTCAAGAATTATAATCTCGCCTCAAATCTAGATTTAAGTACAGATCAATGCTCGAGTCTTGTCTCTGAATACGAGCCTAGGAGGCTTACTTTAATCCTTTCACTACACTGATTCATTCACCGACAGTCATAGGCCCTGGTCACTAACCAAATACAAGATAACCAAGGAAGAATCGACAAAGTGACAAGGTGACACAGTGACAGACAAAGTGACACGACAAGCAAGCAAATAAATTCAAACTCTATTCTCTGTGAAAAGAGTTTGAATTTATTTGACCACAAAACTGATAATTTTTGCGAATTGTTCTTTCAATGACAAATGTCGTATTTTCAAAAACTGTACCTATTATTAACACTTTTGCCAATTGGGTGTAGAATAAGACCCTTTAGTATAAATGTTATTAACCATCTTGTCTTGTTGTCCCTAAGAGCTACACAAGCCGCCTCGCGTTTCAACTTCAAAATGTAATATGTTAACTTCATAAAACTCCCTAGACTGTGTTACAGTTGTTCTCCACAGATGTGCAGATAACATTCAAATATTAAAATTCTAACACGCGGACATTTTTATAAAATATATTTCTACGTTTCAACAGAGAGTTTTCTATAAAATCAAATATAAAAATCCTACTATAAATGCGAAAGTTTGTGAGGATGTCTAGATGTCCAATCAAGCCGTAACGGCTGAACCGATTTCGTTGAAACTTGGAAAAGATAGACAGATAGATAGATAAACTCTTTATTGTACACAGAGATAGATATTAACAAAAGGGAGAAACAAAAAAAAAATATTACGTACAATGGGCGGCCTTATCGCTAAAAGCGATCTCTTCCAGACAACCTTTGGATGGACAGGATAAACAGATCAATTAAGACGGAGGTGTACAAAAAGTTTAACACTACAATACGTACTATAAAAAATAATTATATACTAATAATAAAAGATAATGTTCTTTACCTAGAATAGCATCTAAGCTACTTTTTATGTAGGTACCACGTAAACATAGCCGCGGTTGGAAGATAGTTGATAATATGTGAGACGCTCTTCTCTTAGGCTCGTATTCAGAGACACGACTCAAGCATAGATTTAATCACAGATCAGCTGAACTCTTTTTAAGTATTGAATCTCTTCTCAAACATAGCTTTTATTCAAGAACGGTACTTAAACTACTCTCAGCTGTATCGAGTCTCAAATCTGTACTCAAATGTTCTCGTTTACATTTTGATTTATTTATAATTTTCGATCCGTTTTACGCAGAAATTCAAACAGCCAGGGTGGAAATAGAATATTACTATAAAGTGAAGTATAAATATGCATCAAAGTACGTGTAACGTAATGAAAATGTCATTTGATTAATGTCAAATCAAATCTAAACTCAAGCACCGATTTCGTCTGATTGACGTTTCAGAATAAGCATTTACTCAGGTGAACTGTGATCATTGAATCTATACTTAAATACTGTTCAAGAATTAGAATCTCGCCTCAAATCGAGATTTAAGTACAGATCAATGCTCGAGTCTTGTCTCTGAATACGAGCCTTAGTTTCGAAAAGCCGTGTCGGCCGTGTCTCCCGACTTTCGATCCGAAGGTCGTGCGTTTGAACTACGAACCTTGAGATTACAACAATTGAGTTTTTCTATTTATATATCAGGACGTCTGATCGAAGCGACGCGTGACCCGAGAGCTGGCTCTTATTTGGCCCAGCGAATTAGCATTGCCATCCAGCGTGGCAATTCCGCCAGCGTCTTGGGGACGCTTCCGACTGGTAGTGATCTGGATCAGTTGAGCTATCTATAGATAGTTTGTAACGGTCTTTAGATGGCTCAACAGTTTCTTGTGTATTTTGTAAATATTAACATGTATTAGTTTTAAGTTTCTTTCTGTAAATAAAATTAAGAAAATTTATATATATATTATATTTATAAAATTGACTTTATTCAGTAGAGCTAATTAGTTTTTCTTCATAGAACTAAGGTGTCAAACATGTATACGGTTGGTAAGTGGTTAGAATAGCCTATGAACGCTTGCAATACCAGGCATGGCGCACGGGTTCCTGCCCTTATCCCACATCATGATGTTATAGGGGAGACCGGGTCAAAGCCGTATAGCTAAGGGTCTAGACCTAGGGTGTTTAAAAATTAACGATCTACAACGTTAATTTTTAAGCACAAATGTATCAAATCAACATTTTTAATTAGTATATCTATCTAGGTACGAAATTACATACATATATTACCAATATTAGGGCATTAAAAAAATGACAGCAAAATAGCAAAAACTCTTCCATTTACGATTTAGCCCCAACACCTGGGTAAAACCGTATACTATATACGATATTGCCCCGGAAGTTAACTTTCAGCAATAAATCCTCTGCATACGAAATTATCCAGCTTCTCTGAACTTTGTACCCAATAACTGCAAAAAAAATGCAAGGAACTTAAAGTTTCATCAACTCGGGTCAAAATCGTTTAGCCGGATTTACCCCGTACGGTTTTGACCCATTGCTATATTTTTCAACACTTAGCTCACACTATGACATATGCAAGGTAAATTCGCGTTTACAAGTATCATAAAGGAGCCGTTTCATTCTGGGCCTGGTCCATGTACACTACATAGAAAAATTAGGAAGAAATAGGAGATTACAAGAAAAATACTATTTCATTAATTTGAAGACAAATGCGATGGTACAAGAATAGTTCTTCTGGTAAGGTTTTTACTATGTGAACACTATTTGAAGGCCGCCATGTTGGTTTATAATTGGCGTTTGACATGACATTGACATATTTTTATGTCATTTGATGTTTTTGTTTTGTCAGATAAATGTAGGTTGTCAAAATGACATTTCACGCACGTCCATCCGCCATATTTTTGTAGCGCGGTGTTTTGCTCTCTTTGTCGAAGAAAATCATAATGTACCTTAGAACGAAGTAAATTTAAATAAAATGACCAATTAAATAAGTTTACTTTATTGCTTAGCCACATTTTAGAGTAGTGTACACAGTGCAGGCCCAGGCTCCATAAATTGATGAAACGTCTCTTTACATGTTAATACACAACCTTTAACATAAATAATAAGCGACTTACCTGCAGTTCACCTATCCATAAAAACACTTGCTTGAATTTCCAAAAAAATTACATCTGGACCACTTCTTTATTGTTTATAAAGACAACATTTTCGTAAAGGGCGATTCTGCTGCGACAAGTGTTTGTTGTAAAAACGCTCTTATTGGTGTACGGGTCTCCTCTACTGTATTCGAAATAAATAAATAATGTGGGGTGTCATTTTTAACCGACTTCAACAAGGAGGAGGTTCTCAAGTCGGCTGTATTCTTTTATTTTCTTTATTTGTGTGTAACATACACACAAATAAAGAAAATCGATATCTCCGTCAATACTAAACCGATTTTGATAATTCTTGCGCTGGTGTATAAAGTATGATCCCGGAGTTGTTCTATATTAATTTAATTCCAGAGGGATTGCTACTTGTCCCGTAAAACTTAAAAAAACTTCATCCTCTCTTGAAATCACGACTTGCCGATTTTTTTTTGTCGACGGTGGTATGGTATGGTTATAAATAAATAAATAAATAATAAATAAATATTCCGGACATATCACACACGGTTAACTGATCCCAAACTAGGCATAGCCTGTACTATGGGTACCAGAGACTGATATACATAATAGATTAATATTTAACACCCAGACACAGAACAAACATTTGTGTTCATCACACAAATGTTTGTCCAGAGCGGGAATCGAACCCGCGACCTCTAGCGCAGAAGGCAGAGTTACTACCAACTGAGCTATGAGGCCAGTCTAATTGCTGCTATTTTTCATCAAACAGATTGCAGATCAATCAAACTTTAACCTTGTGTGTCGGGAATTCCTTTCTGTGCACCCATACGTTACAACAGGAAGCTACCCTGCAAATTTCATACCCTTGGGATTTTGGTTAGGCTCTGCGTTGATTTTCAAGGAGAATAAAACCTCTACGTTTGATTGTCAGTCAGTCAGTTAGTGCCGTAAGAGTTATTATTGATGATGAATGGATGTCATACTTACTTTTGTATTTTATTCGAAAGTGTAGGTGGCTAGTATCATCCTCAGTAGGTAAGCAAAATGCATAGAGGTTGATAACAAAAAAAAGAGGTTGATATTAATCTTGTAAATATTCAGGAAATTGAAGTCGGTTTTTAGTTTTTGTAAAAAATTTCTAATTGTATTCTTCTTTCATTACCTCTATCAGTCGTCATCTCAGCACTCACTAGTATCACTGTGATATAAGTTTAAGATGACGTACCATACGCAGTTTGAAAAAGGTCAAGTAGACATGTGAAAAAATCTATCAGTGACACATACCTACCTACAATACCTACTTTTTTACCTTAAAAACATCGTATTTTTATAAAAGCTAAAGCCACTTCACAAATTAGGCATTTCTAAGAGATGGGTTGTCAATAAAAAACTAACATTCCCTTCGTCTCCTGAAAAGGGTTCAAACAAATTCAATAAATAGGTACGTACTCTCGATTACCTAATACAAACAGCCGAACAAATTGGGAGAATTAAATTCTTTCGGCTACAGGAATTTTAGAAATTGGTAGCTTTAGCATTAGCTCTAAGGACGATACCAGTATACCGGTATAAAATAACGGTACCGTTATGCCCTACCGGTATAGCATAATGGTACCGAAATGTTTTACCGGTCCCAGTACCTATAACCATTACCGCTTTCAGTCCCTGCTAAGGAGTATCTTCCCTAGACAAGAACCAACCCTGATTAAAATTAAAAGGGCTTCAACAAAAAAAATAACATATGCAAAATAAATTAATCAAAATTGTTTTTTAGTTTTCTTTCTCGAACTTTTAGAAATGAGCTGTTTTTGGTCTTTCATCTTATTAAACCTACGAGAGGTTGGACATCAAGATTGCTACCAAAAACAGCTGAATAATTGGATTCAAACTGATTAGATCCCAAAAAAAGATGATTTTTGCAAAGAGTTGTTTCAATGAAAATCTTTGGATTTTGTCGGGCATGTATGAGGAATGTGATGAGAGTGAATGAAGCAAAAGAGATCTGTCAGGATCTTAGCAAGTGGAAAGCCGTGGTCTCTGCCTACCCCTCTGGGAAAAAGGCGTAATTTTATCTATGTATGTATATGTTAATAATTTTGTTACCTACCTGCTCTTTTACCTCCATGCTCGCTGTTTCCTATTTCCCAGGGGGTAGGCAGAGACCAGGGCTTTCCATTTGCTACGACCCTGACATAATCTCTTTTGCTTCATTCACTCTCATCACATTACTCATGCATGCTTGTCGGTTTACGGTATTCTTTATTGACCTATTATTATCATTATCCATAGAATCATCATCATCATTTCAGCCGTACGACGTCCACTGCTGAACATGGCCTCCCCCACAGACAGAGAGCAAATTCCTTATCATGTGGGGGATTTGCCCAAACTCACCACGCTGGGCATGCAGGTTGGCGAGCGCAGTTAGAGCTATCGTTGTTAAATGAGGGACGCTGCTGCCTATCCCCTAGCTTTTTTCCCTTAGTCGCCTCTTACGACATCCGCGGATAGGTAGAAGTGGAGGGGCCTATTCTTCAGCCGGGGCCACCACGGCCACCATCCATAGTATAAAATGACAAATAATAATAAATAATAATAATAATAATAAATATTCCGGACATATCACACACGGTCAACTGATCCCAAACTAGGCATAGCCTGTACTATGAGTACCAGAGACTGATATACATAATAGATATATATTTAACACCCAGACACAGAATAAACATCTGTATTCATCACACAAATGTTTGTCCTGTGCGGGAATCGAAGCCGCGACCTCTAGCGCAGAAGGCAGAGTTACTACCAACTGAGCCATGAGGCCAGTCAAATTACTCTAGAGTAAGCCTCTTTTCCAGGGAGTTATCCCAGGGATTGTTACTCTGGCATAGCAAAGCGTTTGGTCGAATCCACACTAAAATTGACAATTTTAAAAACAGTTCGATTACGATTTCGCGTTCAAGTTGACATCGCACGAACCGGGCGACGCAGTGTTGGAAGACCCCCGATAGACTGACGACATTGTGAAGGTTGCGCGCCGCCAACTGCCTCGTGGACGAGCGGCGGCAGCTGAAGCTCGCGGACTTCGGCATGGCGCGCTCGCTGGGCGGCGTGCGGGAGCTGGGGAGCGCGGGGGGAGGAGACGAGTACTACTCGTGCCGGCGGCGCGCGCTGTTCCCGGGCGCGTCGGACGTGTGGGCGCTGGGCGTGCTGGTGCTGGAGCTGGTGTCGCTGGGCGCGCGGCCGTTCGGCGCTATAGTTATAGTTTGTCGGTGGATGGAGAAGGCTCAAGACCGTTCGTCATAGAACTCTTTGGGGGAGGCCTATGTCTATCAGTGGACTTCTACAGGCTGATGATGATGATGATGTTGACATCGCAACAAACCCGTGCCCGTGTACAGAACAGGTTGAATTTCAAATCGGTATTTATTTTTACAGAATGCGGGATCTTTATTGAGCTTATCGCTTTGTGATTTGAATTGAGAGACAAAAATTTTACGTTAAAATGGCTTAACCCGTTCGGTTTCATGTACCGTCCTATCTATTTGTTCTCGTGAACGTTTGATAACAAATACAAATAACAATACAACAAATTTATTAAACAACAAGATAAACCTTGTTTTGTTTTATAAGCAAGGGTAACAATTTTTTTTTAATTGCAAATATTCATTGCGGAGGCAAACATTCTTACGTCCACCTGATGGTAAGCGGTTACCGTCGCCTATTGACATCTGCAACACCTGAAGCATTGCTAATGCATTGCCTGCCGTAGAGAAATCTTTTTGTATTTTTCTAGAAGCTCTTCATGTTGTAGGTTAGTGGGAAAACCTCGGAAGGAAGCTCATTCCACAACTTGCATTTATTGGGAAGAAAGGATCTCGTAAAGCGAGTGGTTCGAGATACCCGTGTGTCGATGAGGTGTGGATGAGCCTAAGGCTAAGGACTCACGAAGCGGTTTTCACCCGCGCCCGCCGTGGTTGCGGGCCCGCAGCCTTTGTAGAATACAGATATTTAAGTAAAACATTTAAAGCACATTTCACGACGCGTTTTACGCCCGCGGCGTGTGCGATTGTTTGCGGGTCCCGCTGCACCCGGCGGTCATCTTGTACCGGCGGGCGCGGGTCGCGGTCCCGCAGCCGCGGTGGGTTGCACCCGCGCGCTCTGCGATCAGTTGGCGGGCAAACGCAGTGGGCAGCGGGGGGCGCCCGTCTTGCAACCGCCCGTCTTGCGATAATCTACCGCCAAGTTTGCGAGCGATAATCGCAACTGCACAAAACTCCGGTCTCCGGAGCTTTTAAAATAAAACTCCATGCCGCCACCGCGGCGGGCGCGGGTGAAAACCGCTTCGTGAGTCCTTAGCCTTATTCCGGTGACGCGAGGTCCGATGGAATTTATGCTAGTTTAGTGCTAGATAGACCTTACGGATAGGCTATATTTTATTTAACTTCTATTAAACCACTTTTAGTAGTACAGTACCTTCCATTGTTTACGTAGAATTGATGAATTCTGTGCTTAACTTAAAACTTTTTAGTAGGTATTTTTCGAGTCAAGAACAGTGGGACTAGAGCAGAGGAGGACTTACCGCACGTAGTACTTTGGTCGTTATGAAGTCATCTTGGAACGTTCAGCACAGAAATAATTAGATAGGTTGCCACCAAATTGTATAGTTGTACAGCATGAAGGGCTTCAAAAAAAATACAAAAAGATTTCTCCAGGGCAGGCAACACATTGGCAATTTTCCCGGTGTTGCAGATGTCAATAGGCGACGGTAACCGCTTACCATCAGGTGGGCCGTAATCCAGTTTGCCTCCGTATAATATAAAAAAAAATTATGTATAGGTATCTATTTTACGTCTGTAGTAGTCTATTGTTACAGTATTTTAGTTTTTAAATTTTTAATAAGTAGTAGTCATAAATATTTAACAACCAAACCATGGTGAAACGTGAAAGGGTATACAACAAGTATATCTTTTTTTTTATATACAACTGAGGTGGCAAACAAGCATACGGCCCACCTGTTGGTAAGCAGTTACCGTAGCCTATGAGCACTTGCAATACTAGAGGCATCACGCACGCGTTGCTGACCCCGAACCCCCCTCCCCCCAAGAGCTCTGGCAACCTTACTCACCGCAGGAACACAACACTATTTGAAACAAATAATGTTATTTGGCTGCAGTCTTCTGTAAGGCGGAGGTACCTCCCAGGCGGGCTACTCCAATTTAGAACGAAAATCTCGCTGTGCCCTACATCCTATGAATCTACTTTGTTACAGGAATATTTGTCACAGTTATCTGTCTATTTGTAGGCTGAAGCTTAGTCATGACTACAGATGCTTAGTTACAGTGCAGATCTGTGTTAGTAATCCTAGCTTTAAACAATTGTCTAAATTATTATTCGTATTCTGACATAGGTAATAATGGAGCTGCTGGTTCACTTTTGTTATTGCTTCTGAAAATTACACACATGTAGGTACACGAACCCTACCTCTATAACCTCAAAGTCTCTAGCCTCAAAGGGGCTGGAAGGAAACTCTTTTTAGGGTTAAGCTCGCCTTTGTAAATGTCCTTGAATTTAGTTAGTTTTTTGTATGTGTTTTCTGTGTACATTAAAGAATAAGAAAATTCTGAAGCGACCAAATACCATAAAACAAAAGAGCCAAGGGACCCAAAAATTTATAGAACCGTTTCAAACTACGGCACAACGCGACATCGCTGGGCCTGCCACTAGATCTGCCACATAAATTTATCTGGCTATTTATCTGGATGATGTTGAATAAGAGTCAGAGGATTGCTTTCCGATCACCACAATAGACTAAAACGTTTTGACCAAAACGTTCAATTATAAGTTAATTACGCAGCGATAATTAAAAAAAAATACATAACACAAACAAACTGATACATAACATTATAATTATTAAAAACTGCGAAAGTATGTTTGTTTCTTGGTTGGTTGGGTTGTCCTCCTTTCACGCAGCAACGAAGCAACTAATCGATGTTTATTATTATTATTTTATCTAGGTACCACGCGAGCAAAACCGCGCGGAATCTGGTGCAAAATAAGAGTCGGTAACCCTTAAATTTTTCATATTTTGCACAAGCGCTCTTTAATCCTTTCACTACACTGATTCTTTGAACATCGGTCATTTGTCCTTTTCTGGACCACCATACCTAAACCTGGTCATTGACTTAATACAGGATGACAAAGAAAGAATCAGTGACACGACAACCAATGATAAATTTTGTTTGAAAAGGTTCTAAAGCGGTAATTTTGAAAGTAAAAACAAACAAAGAGGCCTCTTTAACAAGTTGACCAGCCATTTATATCCTTAGATATGCTCTACATTGAACTACAGTGTACTAAGTTGATTAACAACCAACAATGTTTCATAATAAGCTGAACATAAACAACAGCTGTTGTTCATTGTGAAGTTTGGAGAATTGAGGCTTTAAGGCTTTCGATTGTTGTTACTTATGTTGTTCTTACTTTAGTAAATTAATGTTAATTTCAGTAACACACTTAGTTTAACCACTAAGGCCGAGAGATAAGTTTAGGAAAATTATATTTCAGGGTAACGTTATCATCAGTTGCATGAAACCTAATTTAATTTGCATCTATCTAGCCGGTTTAATTGATTATTAAATTTCTAACAGCCATTTAAAAAATTTGGAGATAATTTAATGTGTGTGTTGGTGTAACATGATTTTTGAGTAGAATAACCACTACGAGAACAAAAATAAAAGAAGTGTTACTATCCCGATCCCAGTTTGTTTATAAACCTTTATTTGCTTTGAGGGTTTGCTTATAAGCCTCAAGCCTCAGTATTAGAGTACTGAGGCATCATTTTGTACAGGCAACTGTACTCTTAGTTCGGGTTTAGAAGGTGTAGGTATGTGATTTTTTATTCTAAAGCTAAACAACGTTGGGGCTTACAGATTACTCTCCCATAAACCAAATAAAGTACATTTTCATTGCGTCCAAATCCAAAACAGACATACATTACCAGTATCGCTTTGTTTCACGCATCGAGGAATTAGGTGTGATATACGGCGGATGCAGTCTGCTTGTGTATGCAAGCTTAGCTTCTGCGGGCTTTAATATAACAAATTTTGGTGCAATAAAATTTTATAACCGACAGTATCAGTGCTATCGAAATGAAGAAAAACAGGGAAGGATCATCTACGCTAATTAGCAAGCTCTGCAAATATATATTTGTGTTGAGTCTGTGAGTTGTGGTACTATGGTAGTTGCCTGTTACCCTCGACAGTATCAGAAACTACCATGGTACCACGATATTCTGATCTCCAAAATCAGAATCCCTTTGTTTACCATTTTGTTCAATCAAAAAATCTATTTGCTAAAAATATATTGAAAATTTGATTTTGTTCATATAAATCCCGACTTCACTGTCGTTGATATAAGAAACTACCATGGTACCACAACACTCAGACTCTGAACAATATTTGCAGATCTTGCGAATTTGGTTTTCAATTGGTTTAAATCAGTACATTTAAGGATCATTTTGAAATAAATTTAGGATGACATATAGCACGCCGTTCGAACACGAATTTAGTTTAAAGAGCTGGTTTGCCTTGTCAGTTTTTTGTTCGCTTTCAACTTTTATAAACCAAGGATTTAATCTGTTAAAGAAAACAAAAAAACGAGTAGATAACTTTTATTGATTAATATTACACAGTAGAACTTGTCCTATCTACAATTCGTTTATCTATTTACATTCTAAATACCTATTTATTGAACTAAAATTAGTATTACCTAAGTTTGTATGAGCAAAGACAATATATTTATTATTATCTTTGGTATGAGCTAGTGACCAATACTGATGATGGAGTTTTTAGGCCGCCAAAGGCCTACATCGTAGCCTAACGACTGTCATTACCGGGACCGGGAAGCGCTTAATGTTATTATAGGTCACCCATATTTTATAAACCACGGTGAAGGTTGCATAAGTTAGCTGATCAAGAACCAAGGTAGCCAAGGTAAGCCACCAGCGCTCCTTATGCTAATTATATCTATGATATTACTTTGAGGTCGTATTTTTAATTGTCGTTAGTGGAATTGTGAGGGAAATTTTCTTTGAAATTAATGTCGGCCTGCTGTAATAGCGAGTGTGAAAATATATTAACAACTAACCGTGGTATTCTAAGACGTCACTCAACCAATTTTTTATTTCATCATCATCATCATCAGCCTATTTTAATTTTTTATTTACTCTCAATAAAATTTCACAGCAATTGCGATAACACTAATGTTGATAGGCGTTGTGTTTTGATCAAAAGCATCGACATCAAATGACTATTGAAGTTACTTCAAATTTGTTGAGAGATTGGTAAGAATTCCAGGGGTATTCCAAAATCTAATCTCTGCTCTTTCAATCTCGATAGACCGATAAAGTTGAAACTAATAGCACATGCGATCCAATATAAAAGACTAAATAAAATTGCATTCTATTCCACCTTTTGGTTTAGTAACTTATATATCAGAGTAGCGAGACTGTATTTAAAGAGCCATCTCACTCAAGTCAAGTTGTTAGGAAAAGTCCTTTTTTTAAACAGAAAATTTATGTGCGCTTCACTAGATCTCTCAAACGGTGAAGGAAAACATCTTGAGGAAACCGGCATGTCCTAGAACTAAAAAAATCGAAGCCGTGTGAGATTTGCACGAAGGGATCCTCAAAGAGGAGCACTATAATATTTCACTACACTGATTCGTTCATAGGCCCTTTTCAGGGCCACCATGACCACCTGATCATTGATCTAATACAGGACCGCCAAGCCGTATTGGTTGTCAAATTATTTTAGGCTTGGTCGCGAGGAACAGGCATAGCTTTACCTAGTTTCTAAGACGTCTCAAAGTGATCCTAGTGATTTTATTGAAATAAACGCCTTTTGAATTAGACTTAGACTTTGACTTAAAAAATGCTGTGACAGGACAACCAAGCAAGATGTTTTTTTTGTATATAATCATTCAATTTTATTAATCAATTCGAATCACGCCAGTTTCTTTCAGTTTCGTTTCGTACAAAATCCTGAAAGCTATTTCTTGTCTCTGGCAAATGGTTATGGTAATGAGGTCTGGCCTGAGGCGTAGATTTTAAATGAGTCTCTTGTATGCTTTAATATATTTCTGTAGTACATTACATTCATGTCAATTATCTTAACTTGCTAAAAGTGCAAAGGAGTGTGTAAGCGGCTAGAAAGCGGTTAGAACCTAAAAATTCGAAGACAAACTCAAACTCTAAAGGTTTTTATTTAAATAAATCACTAAATCACATTTAAACGTCTTAGAAATTAGGTGAATGCCTGTTCCTCGCGACCTAGAAGAATCAGGCAACAAACACGGCTTGGGGCCTATCATTTTTTTCGAGTACCTATCCTTTTTTTTTATTTGTTTTTTTTTTCACAACATACAATTTAGAGCCAGTGTGGTGCCGATCGAAGTGCACATGTGACATGTGCACGAAAGGAGCCTCTAAGAGGCGCACTTTAATCCTTCCACTAGGTACACTGATTCTTTCATCGACGGTCATAGGCCCTTTACAGTGTCACCATACCTCACCATACCTCACCTGCGTGAGCAGGTCCTGTATTAGGTCAGTGATGACTTAATGAAGGATGACCAAGAAAGAATCAGTGACACGACAAGAAGAAGAAGCGGCTAGAAAGTGGTTAGAACCTAAAAATTCGATGACATGTGGCATGTGCACTAAACGAGCCTCTAAGAGATGCACTTTAATCCTTTCACTTCACTGATTCTTTCACCGACGGTCATAGTTCCTTTTCAGGGTCACCATACCTCATCCTGACCTAATACAGGATGACCAAGAACAGTGACACGACATGAAGAATAAGAAGCGGTTAGTTTTAAAAGTCACTCAAACTGCCTGAAGATTTAAAGCCATCTACCATAGAGATGTATCATCATGATCATCATCAGCGTGTAGAAGTCCACTGCTGGACGTAGGCCTCCCCCAAAGAGTTCCATGACGAACGGTCTTGAGCCTTTTCCATCCACCGACTTCCCGCAACCTTAACAATGTCGTCGGTCCATCGGGTGAGGGGCCTTCCAACACTGCGTCGTTCGGTTCGTGGTCGCCACTCGAGAATCTTTGTTCCCCAACGGTTGTCGGTTCTGCGAGCTATATGGCCGGCCCACTGCCACTGCACTGTTGTTGTCAATGCACCTATGCTAAATGAAGTGTTTCTTAAATTACTAAAGTGATTCTTTAAATAGTATGCAACATAAATCCATAGTACCTAAGAAATAGGACGAAGACATTGTAACTTGTATTCATTTTATTCAACCACAATTATATAAAGGCCTTTCCAGACATACGCGAATGCCGTCTATCCAAGGCGAATAGCGCACGGTAATTTGGCTTAAAAACATCATATCATCGGCTGGCAACACAGCCATCATCTGAAATATCACACAAAACAAATTTATCGCACAAAAGATCGATTCGATCCGGTCTTAAATGTAAAATTAAAAGGATTTTTAAGGTTTTTAATAATGAGAACGATCGATAGGACTAATAAAATGAATTGCTTTTAAAATCATTAAATATAAACATTTTTGTTTCTCCTGTAATATAGCAAAACACTATCTGTGCGGTGTTGTTAACAAGCCGACGATATTTATTACTTCCTATAGCGAAAGCGGATTTCGCGTTATCTGAATAAGCCTTTAAATGTACAGTTAAACTAGAATTTACACTAGGCGTCAATGAATTACACTACGCATTTTGCCATTACAATTTACTTAACAAATATTATGCAGTCAGTCAGTCAATTTGAGCTTTTTTGAGTTCAGCAGAGTCTAAGCTTATACAGTTAAATGGTAGATAAGTTTCTGAGATCTCTAAATAATTATGATTTCGATGATGACTTCCTTGATTAGCTGATTCGCACGTATTTTTTTTTTGACAGCCGCAAAAACTCATGCTTAAGGTACATAAAATAACAAACGTACAGTCGCTGACAATAACGCTACAAAAAATATGTCATAGAGCCGATTAGACCCAATAAAAAATGTCGTTCTGTCTCGCCGTGATACCCGTTATTTGATTCCATGGAATTTATTGCACGCATTTCTTCGATTACAAAAGCAATAAATGCGCCAATTTATCTGTGTGTAATGTGTATACAGAACCCTAAAATCGTGACTTGGTTCACATGAGAAAGCCCGTAACTTTTGTGACACATCGATACATAGTGCATGAAAGAGGTTTTGCGTGGCTTTCATGTAATTCAATTATTTATTTATATACCTAGCTTCCGCCCGTCTGCCTGCCTGTCTTAGAAATCCAAAGTTTTAGTAATTTGAGTTTTGAGAGCTTAATTAAATTATTAACATTGTGAAGATTGCAGGAAGTCAATGGATGGAGCATGGCACTCTTTGGGGGAGGATATGTTCAGCAGTGTACTTCAACAGGCTGATAATGATGATGAGGTAAATTATAATTCGAATTTCGAAGTCTTATAAATGGGTATTTATAAGACTTCGAAGTCTTATAATGGTGTCATTGAGACTTCTGATATAAAATAAGTTTGACAGTCAAAAACCAGGTTGTTTTTCTCAGTAAGCCCTACATCTGTTACTTTACGGTCGGTGATAAACCACAATTTTTACAGCAGGTCATATATTTCCACAACACAAATAAATTTTACTAAACTAGCGAAAATACGCTATAAAAACAAATGAGCTAAGCCGCGGATGTCGGCGACTGTACCCACATAAATTATACTTGTAAAATTTTTATGCATTTTAGTTTCCTTGAAAACTTAAACCGTGTACGGAAACGCAAAAAGAAATGCTTCCTTTTGAATAACAACTTTATTACCTAGGGTTAGAGCTTAATATTATTTACTCTTATTTTAGAACAAAGTACTCTTAAATGCTGGGTGCACGAGCGGAACTGTTCACAATGTTTCATCGTTTCTTAACAATTACTGCCTACAGAATTCATAATAGCAAGAACGAAGATCTCTCAAACAATTTGGAGGAATCGCCGTTGTATGTTTGTATGTATACAAGGTGATTCATAATATGTATTCCATCCCGAAAGGGCCTTATTCTACAAGCAATTAGCAATAAAGTTTGTTCTACGACTTTAGGAAATTCGACATTTTTCACTGAAAAAACTCTATGCGAAAATCAGCTGTTATGGGGTCAAATCAGGTCAAATTCAATAAATCAGCTGTTTTAGGTAGGCAATCTTGATTCCGAACTTCTTGTACGTTTAGTTATTAGTTTTAAAGATGATAAAAATACCAAAAACAGCTAATTTAAGAAAGTTTGTGCAAAAAATATGAAAATATTGATGATTTTTTCGCGAATATTATTTCTTTTTGGTAGAATAACCCCCTTTCGGGATGGAATACATGATATGAATCACCTTGTATTTGTTAGAGAATAAGTCGTCTTTAAGTCTTTAAAGGAAGAGTTAAAATTAAATGTTTGTTTCCCATGTGGTTCGAAACAGCTTAGGAAATAATAATTCTTAGTATTACATACCATATTTTTTTTATACATTAGAAAAATATAAACCGACCTCAGTGGCGCAGCGGGTGAGTGCCCGTCTATGACGCAAAGGGTACGGGTTCGATTCTCGCTGTGGGACAAATGTTTGCATGATCTGCAAATATTTTTTTTTTATTTTTATTTTTATTTTTTTTTATTATAAAATGAGTAACTGTAGAACTGTACCGACTCGCGCGCATGAGTCCGCGTACCTAATACGTTTTTAATTGTTAAAATTATTAAAATGACGCAAAAAGTTGTGGAAAGTGCTGTACGCGAACTGCATAAACTAATGCATGAGCTCGCGCAAAAAGTAACGTCACTAGAAGCTAAAGTTATCGATCAAAACGCTCTAATCAAAGATCAAGTTGATGCCATAAACCAGCTGAGAATCCAAGTGGAGGGTAAGCAGCCCAACTCGTCAGCTGTAAGTACACCGGACCATTTAGCCAATCAAGCGCTCAAGCGCTCGATTCGTCAAGCGCGTATAATCGCTGCTGCCAACATCGCAACGAGCTCAAGCGCTACAGCGGCTGGCAGGAAACCCGGCGGCACTAAGGAAAAGGTGAGGCAATCCACAGACGCGATTACTCCTAAGTGCGACGAGGACAAAGACTGCCCGGCTAAATGCACGCCAACTAACATGACTACCGACTCTGCAAGTGGGGCAACCATAATTCCGACAATCACTGCAACCACTCGAGATGACGTCGCTGAAACCCACGTTGATAACTCATGGCAGACTGTAAACCGAAAACGACCTTCAACGCACCAGAGAAGGATCCTAATAGGGTCAGGAAAAGCAGATGACGGACTCCAAACTGTGGAGCAACAGAAATTCATACAGGTGTGGTCAATCAGACCAGACACTACGGTAGAAAACGTGCGCAACCACCTTACAAAAATAGCTAAATGTGAAAAATACATAATCGAAAAACGAGAGATCAAAACGGACACACATGCTGTGTTTGTCATCGGCTTTCCAGAAAGTTTGTATAATGTCCTATGCACGCCAAACTCATGGCCACAAGGAGTCAAGATCTCAGACTGGTTTCGGAAGTCCCCCCGCCACTCCATGGAGCGGGGGTCATTCGTCGCAGCAGCTGACCGCGGCAACACGTCCGCTACAGAGCGACGCGCGCGCTAGCCGCGGCCGCCGCAAACCAGATGTAAACGCTGCGGATAAAATCATTGTATGCCATCAGAACGTGGCTTCACTCGATAGCAAAACTGGCAGACTAGAAACCTTACTACAAAGTGACCTCAAGTGTGATATACTCGCAATTACAGAGCATTGGCTCACGGACAGTAACATTAAATGTGTAGCGGTCATAACTTAGGTCTCAACGGTTATAACTTAGCGTCGTCTTATTGCAGAACGACAATCACTCGCGGCGGGTCATGTCTATTTATAAGTGTCTCATAAGAAGTAGGTCGCAATCTGATCTTTACAACTTCATCGCCGCATTGGAAAGCATCGACTGGCCTTCCATTCTTGAAAGAAATAACACCGCACGCACACTTGCCATTGCAATAATTAATATAATAAAAAATAAACACGATATTTGCTTCCCCTTAAAACTAGTAAACAACAAAAAACGTGGCTCATCGTGGATGACTCCCGATGTAAAAAACTTGAATTCGTTAATTATTGACATGATACATTTAAATCACTCCATTCCTGACGATAACTCAATCCCATTATTTATTTCCAAACTGAATAAGCAAATTGACATGTTAATTAATTCAACAAAATCTAATTTTTACTCTGATATGATTATTACAAGTAAAAATGCAAGCAAAGTTATGTGGAAAATAGTAAATAAAGAGAGGGGAAAAAACAACTCACCAAATCCTAGCTACACTGACGTAGTGGTTGATAGCGACGGATCTAAGTTTCGATCGGCCAAAGATGCCGTAAACGCAATGAACGAGCGGTTCCTAAATGCGGCATCAGCATGCGCTGCCCCCAGGGCCGACGTGGCCGGTGCACGCCGTGCATTGGCTGCATCACGGCCGCCCGCCTTCTGCCAGCTCGAACTGCGCCCATTTTCAGCAGACGAGGTATTTAAAATAGTCACAACGCGAATACCTCCAAAACGGTCCAAAGATATATATGGCCTTTCCATGGAGCTCCTAAGAACCGCGATAGGCACCCTCGCTCCTATTCTAGCTCACTTATTTAACACCTGTCTTGACGAAGGAGCATATCCCAATTCACTCAAATTGAGCAAAGTATCCCCGATCTATAAAGGCAAAGGCAAGCGTGCTGATATTGACGGGTACAGGCCGGTGTCCATCATACCCGCGATCGCTAAAGTGCTTGAGAATGGTATCAGCTCCCGTCTGGTTGAGTACTTGGCGGTGACGGACGCTCTGTCGCCGCGACAGTACGCCTACCGCGCGGGACGCTCGACGACATCGCTGGCCCGCGAGGTGATGCGGTGCATCCTAGCCGCTCGTGAGCGCAAAAGCAAGCAGCAGGTGGCCGTGATGTGCTGCGATCTCTCCAAGGCCTTCGATGTCGCCGACCACGCCGTGCTCGCCGCCAAACTCAAGCACTACGGAATCGATGGTTCATCATATGCCATTTTGACGGATATGATGCGTGGTCGCTCTCAAGTGGTAGTGGGCGGGGAAGAAACATCTGATCCTCTATCTCCGACGATGGGTGTAGCACAGGGTTCGTCCGTATTGAATATAATGTTTTCCCTACTGTTGAACGATCTACCTGAAGCCATAAAAACCGCGGAAATACTCATGTACGCAGACGACGTAGCCGCTATTGTCACCGCAAGTACGCAAGACCAACTGGAGGTTAAGCTAAATGAGACGGCAGACCATCTTGCAGAATGGTTCCGTGTCAATGGGTTAAGGCTTAACTTAAAAAAGACGCACTTCATGCACTTTTGTCTCTCGGGGCATATAACAAGACCAATGACAGTACGAGTTGACAATACGGCAATTGGTCAAACAGCCAGCACTTCATTCTTGGGTTTCGAGCTTGACAGGGGGTTGACGTGGGAAAGCCACATCGGCAAACTCTGCAGCAGATTGGGAGGCGCGTGTTTCGCACTCCGACGAGTAGCCCGGGTAGTGCCGGCTGACGTAGCACGAACATGCTACTTCGCAACCGTGCACTCGCAGTTACAATACGGTGCTGAGCTGTGGGGGCGAGCCGCCGACTGGGAGCGCGCATTCCGGATGCAGAAACGCGCAGTCCGGGCACTAGTACGAATCCGACGCGATGTAACAGCTAGGCCCCACTTTAGGAAACTAGGTATTTTAACACTACCGTGCATTGTAATAATGCAAGTAGCAATATATGTATGGACTAACCTAGAGCACTATGTAAGACTGGGCGATACGCATGTTATTAGCACGCGAAATAGAGACCGACTTGCAGCTGTACCCCATTCCTTGACAAAGTCCTCAAAGCTGACTCATATTATGGGCCCCACGGTGTACAACAAACTGCCAGAAACCATTCGCTCTGCCAGCAGTCTATCGAGCTTTAAAACGAGGCTCAAGCGTTGGCTAGTCGAGCAGACTTTCTACAGTTATGATGAATTCGTCAATACGTAACTAGGTATCCATGTAGGTACCTAGTATTCATGAAATATAATTCAATTTAATGTTGTTACTATGATTATTATAAAAAAATATTTATTGTACCTACTTAACTAGAGACTTATCATTAATTTATTATTATTATTTTTGTTAGACTACTATTATGTAGTATCGAGTGACTTGTAAACAATTTTTACCAATAAATTACTATTGACTATTGACTACTATTGACTATTGTAAGAAATGAGTGAATACTGATTTGACGGCTGATAGAGGGGAGTGGAAGAGAAAAACATGTTGTGCCGACCCCACATGAAGTGGGATAAGGGCAGGGAGATGATGATGATTTTTTTATTAGAGAAACCAACGGCGTTACAGAACGTAAGATTAAACGCTATAGCTAGATAGAAAGGCTAATAAAAGGTTTCTTTTTTTGAGTTTATATAAAAAAATTGTTAGGAACAAACTACTTATAGCTTAATCACATGACTACCCACCGTGATACTGTTAAAGTATAGTGGGATACATTTATTTGTTCCGGGTCTGGGTGTTGTGGTACCATGGTACTCGTAGTTTCTGATACCCACGACACAGGTAATCATAGTGTGGGTTCAGGACTATGTATGTGACTGTTGGGTGCTATTATTATTCTTAAATACCTTAACTTCGGCTCAGAATGACCCATCCGCTTTTATTTTAGAGAGATCAATATAAAGGAGAATTTATACAAGCGGAAAAAACGTTTGATGGAACGTGCTCAGTGATTTTAACCGCTTAAAATAATTGATGTGGTCCGTGAAATCACATAAAAACTTTTCTCCCTCCATTTGATTATTCAATTCCGTTTATTGATGCTGACTGTACTTTTTGTGTAATGTTGTTTTACTTCAAAGAAACCACTTGAGTTCTATGTTTTTATAGAAAGCGATTCTATTACACTTTTGTACAGTCAGTGGCAAACATCAGCCGTTGGTAATAAAAAGTTAAAATCAATGGAGGAAGCTAGTCTGAAATAAATTATAATTTTTTACCATTTTTTGTTCGAAATCTTTGTTCGATTAAATGATGACGTCAACCAATCCCAAATCCACCGCGTCATTATTAATCTATCTTACTCCGCAATTCTAAGCAACGTAGTATATTCGGTCTGAGAACGTGTGTAGTAAAAATTCTGAATTATTGAATCAAAGCTTAGCACAGTACACCCATAAAAGTCAGATCTTTGGAAGCGGTTGATTTACGACCGTTTTACGGCAGTTTTAAGTTGAAAGTCGCGTGCGTGTACATGCGTTAACGGGTTCTAAAGTGCCTTCAAACGCTTGGAGTATATTTCTTATTATCTTCGACCCACAGCTTCAGTTGCCTTAAAAAAAGATAATCGAATGAATACGACATTTCACGTCTCGAAACCAAACATAATTCGTATTTTTAAATTATTATTCTCGTTTGATTTCAATGAACTATAATTATTACAAGCTTAACTCAAATCTACCTAGCAGTTTATTATACGACTTCAAAAAAGGTTATCAAAACTTGCATCAATGATTTTCCATTTGAAAAATTGATGTGCCTGTACCAGAGCTCTCAAATGGTGAAGGAAAACATCGCGAGGAAACACGCATGTCGTAGAACCTAAAAATTCCAAGACATATGACATGTGTACGAAAGATATGGCAATGAATGTATAATTTTTGTATAGAAATGGCAAAAATGAAAAACCTCTAGGGTACTTCCAGTTTCCTCACAATTCTGATATTTGGAATGCTAAGAGCTTTTGTAACACAACGAAAGGGAAAAGTCTGAAATTGAGGAATTTTGAAGTTTTTTAGGGAACAAAGTTAAAAAAGCGGTTCAAAGCGGTCAATGTCGTACAATGAATACGTGAGCGACCGCAAATATAAGTTTGTCACTTCCTACACTTGTAAGTAAGTACACTACATTGGTGCACGATCGGGATTCGAACCCACGGCCAATGGTACGGAAGCCTCAGGGCGCCAGTTCTCGCACTTGACCGTCTTTATTTTTTCTTTAAACATACACTACATTCCGCAAAAATCAAGAACTATATTGAATGAGCTTGAGTTCGAGCGATAAAATATGGCTGTAACTTTGCTATATATCACAATGTGCGCTGTATTATGGCGTCTGAAGGCTCCTTACGTATCTGATACGATCGATGACAATGCTATTAAGACTGAAGGCACGTATTGGATCAGCTGTGAGCATGATATTAATACTCGTGCGATGTAAGCACGTTCTCATCTAAAATTAAAATTCCATTTTTTAAAATTGCTTGTAAGAAAATGGGAATATGTAAGACTTTCACGCGTGACTGTACATTTAAGTTTTTTTTTTTCATTTGGCTTTATACATGTAAACTAGCTTTAGCGCCAGCACAAACCTTAGTGAAAATAATACAGTAGATTAGTAGACCTATGTTGTCTTTCGTGATAGATACACTTAGGACCTAAGCCAGACGGCGATGTAACACCCGACTTTATTTACAAATATTAAGTTCTAGGAATGAAACGATTTTTTTTCAAAATGCAAATAGAGTTAATTTAAAATTTAAAAAAATCAAATTCTAAAATAAAAGTGAAATAATTTTTGAATCGGTTCAGTAGTTCCAGAGATTACCCCCTACATACAAACAAACAATTTTACCTCTTTATAAGTGAAGATTACCGCTTATCAAAGCATTTTGAATCGTCGTCGTATGAATTTGATATTGACTTTGAAAAGTTATACATTTGATATTTAAAAAATAACAAACAGATAGCCTACTCTAAAATCCAATTCTAATTCTGAAACATTGTGAACATCCCTCCTAACCACAATAATAATTACACAACAACACATCACACGAGTCAATGTCCACTGTAGCGCGTCCAATACGCGCTGAGTATATGTCAGCTGATGAGCGACGTGATGACAGCGAGCAGTGGATGTGAGCATAGCGATGCACCGCCTCGTTGCATCGCGAGAGGGTTCTCTCCTGCAAGAAAAGTAGTTATTAGTGTTGGGACATTTAATATCGGTTATAATTAGAACTGTGTTGGCCTAGTGGAAGGTTCCCGATTTTTTAGCAGTTACATACATAGTCCCGACCCCACACTAAGATTCCCTGTGTCATGGGTATCGAAAACTACAAGTACCATTATTATTAAATCTTTAATGCACACAAAAAACAATTTACAAAAGGTGGGCTTAATGCCAAGGCATTATCTACCAGCCAGCCTGATTGGGTAGAGACAGGAGTACCATGGTACCACAACACCCAGACACGGAACAAATATAATGAAAACATTTATCCCGCAGCGAGAATCGAACCCCTTGCGTCTCAGACGGGATCATCTTCACCGAGATAAACCGAGTCAAAAACGTTTAATCTGAAGGTCGTGGGTTTGAACCTGGTCGTGCACCGTGTTTTTCTATTTGAAAACTTTGAATAACCTAATATCGGAACCCGTACTTACATGCTAAATGCTTATAGGTAGCTACTTTTACTGGCCTCATAGCTCAGTTGGTAGTAACTCTGCCTTCTGCGTTAGAGGTCGCGGGTTCGATTCCCGCACTGGACAAACATTTGTGACTAACTAAGATGTTTGTTCTGTGTCTGGGTGTTAAATATTTATCTATTATGTATATCAGTCTCTGGTACCCATAGTACAGGCTATGCCTGGTTTGGGATCAGTTGACCGTGTGTTATATGTCCGGAATATACAGGGCGTCCCAAACTTATGGGACATGAAGGGGAAGTACCTTAAATATCGTAGATAGGGTATTTTTCTGAAAGAAGACTTTATGTTACTTTTAAAAGTTAGTAATTCTGCGTTCATAGATTTTCTAAAAAATACTTGTTTCGTCTGGGAATCGAACCGACTTAAATGTCAAAAAAAAATCATCCTACTTCTATGATGCCAATCGAAAGAATAGCTAAAAAATAATAACTTTGCTTAAGTAACATAGTATTTTAAAAGAAAGGAACAACATGAAATTAAGTGAATTATTAAGACTAAACAGATCAATCCAAAAACAAACGCTCGCACACACTGTTCCATTTTCAAATTTAAGAACAAAATTAAAAATATTAGTTCTTTTTGAAAATATTAAAGTATGCATTCAAACAAACGCTCTCATAAACTGTTCCATTTTCAAATTTAACAACAACATTGGTGTCGATTCTGTTGTTTTAGGATTCCTAAATAAATTTTAAGATTTCTTAATTTCCTAAGTTAAGTGGACCTAAACATTATGGTATTCTCTTTACATATCCTAAAAAACCCTAAATAAAACGTGTTTGAAAAATTTGACTCAATCATTTTACGTTGTTCCTTTCTTTTAAAATACTATGTTACTTAAGCAAAGTTATTATTTTTTAGCTATTCTTTCGATTGGCATCATAGAAGTAGGATGATTTTTTTTTGTCATTTAAGTCGGTTCGATTCCCAGACGAAGCAAGTATTTTTTAAAAAATCTATGAATGCAGAATTACTAACTTTTAAAAGTAACATAAAGTCTTCTTTCAGCAAAATACCCTATCTACGATATTTCAGGTACTTCCCCTTCATGTCCCATAAGTTTGGGACGCCCTGTATATATCTCTGATTACCCTGATTACTATGATTACCCTATTCTCAGAACACGAACTTAATGTAAGTACCTATATATGCTAATTTTACCAATAAATCGATTAGGTACCTACTCTAATTAGTGCTGGTACAGTTGCCTACAACAGGTTCAAACTATCTTATTTACCTAAAGCATGACCTATTTATTTATTTAAATGTATTAACACAAATTTTCTAGACTCAAGCGTCATAAACATATTTTAAAAGTAAAATTCGTGATCCCGGCAGCAAAATTTCTGTATTATAAAAACTGTGCCTTAAAGTAATGTCATCCCTCCAGGCTCTCGGGAGCAATTCTACGGGCGTTCCTCATAAAATGCCACGATGAACGGTCTTGAGCCGTCTCCGTGCCCCTCTGCTCATATTTAAGTAGCTAAATAAAAAGTGGAAAGTGATATTTTTAACAATTAAAACTAATTTAACCTTGCAAAAGAAAGATCAGAGTTGCTTCTAGTCGTTTTTGTATACTCCAGAGTCAAGAACATTACAATTATTAATAAATATTACGATGGAATAACCCTTCGTACCTATACTAATGCCCCCGATGGACCGACGACATTGTGAAGGCTGCGAAAAGTCGGTGGATCGAGAAAGCTCAAGACCCTTCGTCATGGCACTTTTTGAGGGAGGCCTGTCCTGCAGTGGACTTCTTCAGGCTGATAGTGAATGAAAAACAATGATTTTAGGTAATATCACAGAAAATTTAAGTTTTCAAACGGCATGCAATATGCCCTTGATAAATATGTAATATGAAATTCGATTCAAGCTACGTCGAAGCAGACTACGACGTAGCCAGTGGGGATTTCTGGAATTTTATTCCACAAATCCCCACCAAGCTGACTTAGCTTGGTGGGGATATCTAGAATAAATCAAAATGATATACGATACCGATCTACTAAAAAGTCAGTTATGAATTTGGCATTTAAGGGTCAAACTCAAAGTTTATTTAGAAGACGTAAGAATCATTTTAAAATAAATTGTTGATGACTATCGCACGACGTTTGGACACAGTTTTAGGCTCAAACGGAAATATGACCTGCGACCTGCCTCTACGGGGATGCGATAACCAACTAGAACTAGAGTCCAGTTTAAAACGTTCATAACACAATTGGCTCAGCGCAATAAGAACATTGCGCTCTACAAACATTTTAAAAGTAAATTTCCTGAACCCGGCAGCAATTTCTGCATCATAAAAATGCTCCGTAATCTTATCCCCCGACGGCAGATGTGGATAAATGCCTATAACCACTTACTTTGAAGTGGGCCTACTGCCAGCTGCGTTCTATATAAAACCTACTAGCTAGTGCCAGCGGCTTCGCTCGAGTGGTACCTTGGTAGAGATCTTTCATTCTAAAAATGCATTTCCCTCCAATATTACCCACGCATTCATAACATAGACGCAATGCATGCAACTTGATCAATTAGCATTGCCATCCAGCGTGGCAATTCCGCCAGCGTCTTGGGGACGCTTTTGACTGGTAGTGATCTGGATCAGTTGAGCTATCTATAGATCGTTTTTAACGGTCTTTAGATGGCTCAACTGTTTCTTGTGTATTTTGTAAATATTAACTTGTATTAGTTTAAAGTTTCTTTCTGTAAATAAAGCTATATATGTATGTTCGAACTTCAATACCAATATATATATTTTTACTTGATCAATGTCGGACGAATGTGAGTTAACAGTAAAATCGCTGTACACACTAGTAAAGAGTTGCAATAAATATTTCATTTCACACATTAAAATAATTATATCTATTGGAGGGCGTGCATTTTAAATGAAAGACCTCTAATAGCCTATAAAATATGCTAGGTACTACTCGACTTATTCCAAGTTTCAACGAAATCGGTTGAGCCGTTACGGCGTGATTAAGCCACAGACATCCAAACATCCTCACAAACTTTCGCATTTATAGTATTAGTAAGATTTTCATAGCTGATAGCTATAAAGGATGTTCCGACAACATAAACGCGTATAGAAAATAAAAAAGGGCAAACGAGATTAATTAATAATAATAAATATTCCGGACATATAACACACACGGTCAGCTGATCCCAGACTAGGCATAGCCTGTACTATGGGTACCAGAGACTGATACCTATACATAATAAATAACTATTTAACACCCAGACACAGAACAAACATCAGTGTCGATCACCCAAATGTTTTTTCCAGTGCGGGAACCGAACCCTCGACCTCTAGCGCAGAAAGCAGAGTTACTACCAACTGAGCTATGAAGCCTGTGTTGCAATAGCGTGTGATATTTACGGGTTATTACCACACAAACTTATATTTGCGGTTATTGCCATACAATGAACTGTGCAAGTGACCGCAAAATGTAAGTTTGTCACTTTGTACACTTGGGATCGTGATATTTTGACCCAGTAGAATGGAACGGAAGCTTTGGCCGTTATTGTACCTACTTGTACTGGGCCTTCTTTTTATCTGTATAAATTTTTATAGATCACAGATTGAAAACATAACAAAAATAAAATTCTACTTATATTAAGGTGAATCACCGTTTTCAGTAACCCCATTGAAATTAATGAATAAATTAACCGATAACAGAAGTCAATGCCTTTGAATGTGCTCATAATGAACCCGAAAATTCCTTAAATTTTCCTCTAACGAACCGCCAAAAATTTACCATAATTACACAAATCTATCTTTTGAAGCATATTTCGTTTTTATTACAAAGTAGTCGTAAAAGAATTTATGCTAATTACATAACCCACTGAATTATACAAGGTGCTACTTAAATTTTAAATAAGGTAGCCCTTTTATGTGGCCACTGTTATAACTTTATTGCATAGTGCTTACTGCGTGGGTTAAATAAAATGTCCCACTTTATTTATCGTTTGAGAGCAGTGGTGGTGTGTTAATAACCCTTCCTTGCGTCAATAGGTATCCGGGTCATGTACCTTATATTAGGTTTAGGTTTAAATTCATTTATTCCCATAAAGACAGTGAGTCATTTACATGAGAACATTAGTATCATAAACAATTCTAAAAGTGTGTCTTTCTAAGTAGGTAGTTAATATTATGTAGGTTCATTCTTAATAGCTAGGTAAGTACATACATAGTAGGTATTTATATATTTATAAGTATATTTTTACCCATCCAACGCATAACATGTTAAAGTACCTCTAAGTACATGTACCTTATATAATGTTACTAATATTATAAATGCTAAGGTTTTCAAGAGAGGTAGTGCACAGCGAGGTTTTCTCACTCTTGATTGGAGCAGCCCTCCTGGGGAGGTACTACCTCCACCATAAAGAAGATCGCAGCCAAATAACATTATTTGTTTCAATTATTGTTGTATTCCTGCGGTGAGTAAGGTTGCCAGAGCTCTCTCCACTTAAAGGTCTCTGGCAACATTTCGTTTCGGGTTCGGCAACGCGTGCGTGGTTCTTTTGGTATTGCAAACGTTCATAGGCTAAGGTAACCGCTTACCAACATGTGGGCCGTATGCTTATTTACCACCTTAGTTGTATTAAAAAAAACCTAATTCATGCCTCTTTCAACACGTATAATATCGACATTTTTATTTCAAAAACATCAACTGTATCTCCTGATTTTTGTTTTTGCAGAAAACACTGTAATAATTATTCTAATCAAATCAAATGGAATCACCAATATTGTAAGCAATTGATTCTTTGGAAATTTATTTAATGCTATGCCATGAATTATTCATTGGAACTGCCTAACCAAAGGTATTTTATGGGCAATAAATTTTGTAACGTTTGGACGACGTGCTTGAAACGCGATAGGCACACGATACTTATTTTTCTGTAAGGGTGTGTGCATAAGATAGAATAAAATAACACAATTATTGTGGCCGTGGTGGCCCCGGCTGAAGAATATAGGCCTCTCCATAGCTACCTCCCGCAGATGTCGTAAGGGAGAAAAAACAGGGGATAGACAGCAGCGTCACCAATTTTAACAACGATTGCTCTAACTGCGCTTACCATCCCGCATTACCAGCGTGGTGAGTATGGGTAAATCCCACCAAATGATAGGAATTCGCTCTGACTATGGGGGAGGCCATGTTCATTAGTGGACGCCGTACGGCTGATTTTTTTTTTAATATTACAATCTAGCCATACTGTAGGCTAATAAGTAATTAAACATTGACCTACTTTTTAAAGTAACTAACTGAAATGATAATGATGATGATGATTACTCCACACTAGGAACTACGAGTACAATAGCACCACAGCACCCAGACCCGGAACCAATTTTTGCAGATCATGCACACATTTGTCCCGCTGCGGGAATCACCTCTCTAAGCATCATCTAAGCTTGCCCAGCACCTATACCATATATCTTTATAGCCCAGCACCTTGCCCAGCACCTGGTATAGGTGCTGGGCAAGCTTACTTCAGCAAGACAAGCCCAGGGCACTACAGCGTCCTTTAAGTGAGGTAAACGTTCGATGTATTAAAGCCTATGCTTTAGATTTTTGGCGACGAAAATCGTTTATATTAATCAACTAAAAGAGTGAGTGAGTAAGGTTGCCAGAACTCTTTAGGGGTCGGGGTATTGCAATCGCTCATTGGCTACGGTAACCGCTTACCAGCAGGTGGGCCGTATGCTTGTTTGCCACCTTATTTGTATAAAAAAAAAACTTTAGAGAAGCGGTGTTATAACCAAACTCGTAAAAAAATGTGTAAGATTTCACTCACTATCTATCAAGTGTTAGTAAAGTTTTTACATTCGGAAATATTACTTATACTTTATGTTTCGTTCAACAAAATCTTTACCAAAAATACATTTTCTAAAGCTTTTTCAAAGTTACGTTCAAAGGAATTTGTTCCAATCTCGTTACCCAATGAACGCACCTTTACCCTCTATAAGCAGTTTCCGAAGCTGCGCCGATTTTACTACGTTTATTTTTCATATTTTTCCACGAAAATGGTTTTTGTTTGGTTAAAATTTAGCCATAAATATATTGAGTGCGGTTTAAGGGGCTGCTTGACAGGAAGTTGCGATAAACATTGCTTGTCTCTAAGTTTACGGGTTAATCATCATCATCATTCCAGCTATTGAGATTCCACTACTGAGCATCGTCCTCCACCACAGCTTTCACACTTCCTATTATGTGGGGGAATTTGCCTATACTTACCATACTGGGCATGCGGGTTGATGAGTGCAGTAAGAGCTAAAAAAGTATATTAAAGCCTTGTTATAAAAGCGCCTATCCCTTAGTTTTTTTCCCTTAGTTGCCTCTTACAATATCCACGGCAGATAAAATACGGGTAAAGTTATAATAATGGTTAAATCAATCTTACTATAGCGAAAATGTTTTTAAGGAATATCTTCAGATAGATATGTACGTCGCGTGATCATCTAGGCTTGGTCGCGAGGAACAGGCATAGCTTCACCTAGTTTCTAAGACGTTTCAAAGTGATCCTAGTGATTTTATTGAAATAAATGCCTTTTGACTTTTGACTTTTTTGACTTTTGATCCGTTTTTTTTTTCTATCACTAGTTCTATTTTAATCTCACTGTATTAGGTCAATAACCTTTTTGAGGTATGGTGGTGATGCAAGGTTATTTAAAGTTGTGAACTTTGTGACTATGTTGATGCAAGATGCTACAAACCGCAACGTTGCTACGAAACTTGCTACGGTGCTATGAGGTCTACGAAACTTGCTACGATGCTACTTATGAAATTATACGATACCAGACTACGTAAATTCACAAAGATAACTTGTTAGCTCCAGAATATAAAATGAAGAAGGGTTTATTTTAACGAAAAATGCATGCAATTTTAATATAATAATATTAAAACATCCTTAATTATTCTTTGAATGATAAAATCAAACACAATTCCACTACTTTTTTTTTTTTTTTTATATACCACTGAGGTGGCAAACAGGCATACGGCCCACCTGTTGGTAAGCGGTTACCGTAGCCTATGAGCGCTTGCAATACCAGAGGCATCACGCTCGCGTTGCCGATCCCGAACCCCCCTCCCCCTAAAGAGCTCTGGCAACCTTACTCATCGCAGGAACACAACACTATTTGAAAACAAATAATGTTATTTGGCTGCGATCTTCTGTAAGGCGGAGGTACCTCCCCAGGCGGGCTGCTCCAATTCAGAACGAGAAAATCTCGCTGTGCCCTTCCTCCTCTAACTCAGTAGATAAAAATGATTAGGTAAATAAATAACCTCAACTTTATTTACTTTTAGATACGGTTAAAATCAAATAATCATGCTATGAAACTCAAAGTTTGGATTCAATTGGTTCGACGAATCAATTTTTTGTCAATCCATCCATTTGCACTGGCTCTAAGGCGTAAAAACGGAGAGACAAGACATCATCTAAATCTAGAGTGAATAAGTTCCTTCTGGTAAAGCGTGCTCCATCTTAGGCCACATCTCACTTGCAAAAGTGAGCTGGTGGTCAAACGCCTAACCATCTCAAATAAAAAAAAAAAAAAAAAAATCATCGACCCCACCAGAGGCAGCGGGGTGTAAAAAAATTATGGAGCTCTATATTGTGCGTGTTTGTATGTGATTACCTTAAAAGTGTCTTGATCTAGTGTCGGAGTTATTAAATAAAATAAATAAATATTCCGGACATCACACTGGTCAACTGATCCTAGACTAGGCATAACCTGTACTATGGGTAGAGAGACTGATATACATAATAGATAAATATTTAACACCCAGACACAGAAAAAACATCAGTGTTTATCACACATATGTTTGTCTAGTGCGGGAATCGAACCCGCGCAGAGAGACAGAAGGCAGAGTTACTACCAACTGAGTTATGAGGCCTGGCTAAAAATATATTATTGCTGAAGAAAAGACCAGTGAATCACCTCTAAGCACGTGCACGGAGACGGCAGAGGTCGCCACGTCCGCCAGCGAGCACGTGTAGTTCCCAGAGTCTTGCCGGTTCGCGTTCGCGATGTACAGCCGAGAGAGGGCGCCGTTAGACGTCGCATCTGTCTTCACACTGTTGAAAAAAAACCAATAATGTTTGTAAAAAAATGCCCTCAGTATGTTAGACAACTTCTCAGATCTAGAGGTGATAAGACCCTTGAAAATTTCTTAGGGAGTAGTCAGAGGCACGTACTAATAGTAAGACAATTCCCACATTTTGCAGAAGTGAGAGGTATACTCTTAAATTTTTCGAACTCACGACCTTCGTATAGCAAGTTGTGGTGCCTCTCAACTAGGCGTAACACGAACACCAATAAAAAGAATTCCACTCAGAAATATTATCTTTATCTGAAGACTTTACGACGATTTTGAAACAAAAAGATGACACGTCGCAAAGCAATTTTTTTATAATTTCTCTCATTAGATATACCTAGCACTAAGAATACGACTATAGGTAATTGCTAGTGACGAAACAAACAACCTTTGGTCCCATTTGCTATGTGAGGACGCACTACGATAAAGTTTTTACTGTTCTCCACTAGCGACATAAAGCATATCCTTCTCCACTAGGAAATTGTTTACAGAGTGCGATGTAAACAAAGTCATGTTCGCTTTACGACTGAATTTTATTATCTCACTTGTTGTACGGTCAAAATGTTATTCCAAGGATGGCTTTTACGGATATTATCGTTCGACCTCCGAAGCGATCCTTCCGAGGGATAAGCCTTGGAAGAGTGAAAGATTATGCCCATACCCCAAACCCAGTACAATAAAGTCACGCGCATCAAAACACATCAAAAATGATGACGGAGCCGTGGCCGGGTTAGTGGCAAGGGTTTGCATGATCTGCAAATATTTGTTCCGGGTCTGGGTGTTGCGGTACCATGGTACTCGTGGTTTCTGATACCCACGACACAGGGAAACCTAGTGTGGGGTCAGGACTATGCATGTGACTGATGGGTGTTACCAAAGACATTCATCATCATCATAATTTCAGCCGTATGAAGTCCAGTGCACTGATTTCCAGAGCGAAAAATTTGAAAAGATTAACAGAATTCCTTTTGGGGGGATTTGCACATAGTCACCACGCTGGGCAGGCGGGTTCGCAGTAAGAGCTATATTTGTGAAAGTATTTGACACGACATCCACAGATAGGTCGGTAGATATAGAGAGGCCTATTCTTCAGCCGGGGCCACACATTAGTTTAGGTCAAAAGGAATCTGAATTTGGAGTTATTGAATATTATAAAGAAAATATTTTATTTGGGATATTACAATAAAATCTATTTATTTCCTTTAGTGTGGGTTATCAAAATAAATAAGTTTTTGTAGGTTCATTCATTAGTTAAGTCATTCGTTAGAGTAAACTTTATTAAATTCAACCCAGCGTATGTGGATTCATTAAAACTCATAAAAAAAAGTTTTAACGATTAAAAAGCATTCCGCGAATGCAGCTAGAATCAAACACGGCAAAACCTGGATTGGAAAACCTTAATTGGAAAGCTCCATGTGTCTGTAATTTCTTCGAAGTGGAACGCTATAATTATTTCTTGGCAGCATGAACAGACCGGACGGTGCCTTTGCCGCGAATGGACTCCGGGAAACGACCTCTTTAACTCTGATTTAGTAAATATCGAGGACAGTTTTAGCGGCCATTGTTTACCGGTGAACGAAGTCAGAGCACTGGTGGAGTGGTGGTGGTGCACCGGATCCAAAGGCTCCAGTCATGTACAAATGGATTTTACATTTTATTTTTATTTTATTTATTTGGGTAAACAAACAGTGACACAATAAAACATAGGCTGTAACTTAAATGGTAAATGAACAGATAATTGTGACACCAACACCGTCTACCACGGATTACTTAAATATCTTATTTGTATGGAATAGCAAAGGATAGTTCAATTCTTAGATTAGGTATCTACATAGATTTTAGAATTTCAAGTAATAGCTTTTTAAATGTACTAGCTCGTGTTGCCGCTATATCTAGAGAGTTGAAATTATTGTCAAAGGAATCAACAAGCCGGAAATACATTTTGGAAAATTAATGTGTGCTAAAATAATGCTCATGATAGGAAGTCACTTCGAAAATCTATGGGGAGGCCAATGTTCAGCAGTGGACTTTAAACGGCTGGAATGATGATGGTGATGATACTAGTGCTCTCAAACGGTGAAAGAACACATCGTGAGGAAACCCTAACCTAATAACAGTAGACATGTGACATAGACAGACATGATTGCTGAGCATAGACCTCCCCCATTGATTTCAGCGCGACTGCCCATGTACGGCCTGCACACAAACAATCATTTGGGTGGATTTGCCCATACTCGCCACCCTGGGCACGCGGGTTGCCGAGAAGCAATAGCAACAATATCAGATTGCTATTGTTCATAGGGAACGCTGCCATCCATGCCCTAGCTATTATCCCTTAGTCGCCTCTTACGGGTAGTTATGGAGGGGCCTATTCTTTAACTGGGGCCACCACAGCGACGGCCACGGTGATGACAGTGAATTTCTTATTTTTTTATATAATTAGTTTACACATGATAATGGGCTCTAATAATACCTATTACAATCTTGCCATACTGTAGGCTAATAAGTAAATTTGTAATAAACATGTGATTTACCTACTTTTTAAAGTAACTACAATGACAGTGAATGAAGTAAAAGATGTATGTCAGGATTGTAGTTAGTGGAAAGCCGTGGCTGTGCCTACCCTTCCGGAAAACAAGCGAGATTCTATGAATTTTATCTACAAAAACAAAATAATATAGATACCTGTTTAACTTTGAGGGCATTTATAACGTGCAGACCAATCCCGTCCCTGATATTAAATTAATTCTCTGAACCCAAAGGATAATTACGACAAAAACTGGGACAGTCTCCAAAAAACAGGGGACCCTAATCACAGCTTATACAAATATCAGCTTATTCATTTTATACAAGGAAGTTCATTATAATAATAATAATATGTGCACGAAAGGAGCTCATTCTTCTTTTGTAAATTCGTCAGTTTTAAATAATAATAATAAATATTCCGAACATATCACACAGGCAGGGTCAACTGATCCCAAACTAGGTATAGCCTGTACTATGGGTATATGGAGACTGATCTACATAATAGATATACATATGAGTTTTTTTTTCAGGGCCACTTAGGCGAAATCGGAAACCGTGAGAGTAATCGAAAAGTGAGCCAGGAGTTACGGGCTCGATTTTGAAAAAAATAAGATCAGCATTAAAAAAAGTTGAAATTTATTTACGGGTTTACAGAAAATGTAGGTTTTTTGAAAATTTTTTTTTTGCTTTTTTTGTTTCTCTGTTTGATAAACTAAACAATTGTATATAAATAAATAAATGTATGATAACTATGTGTCTAAAGTTGTTGGAACCCCTTCAAAATTATATTTTTTTAAATTCAACAATATTTATTTACCGAATGTTATTTTTTACTAATTAATTGCTCTGCTTGCACATAGTCCGACCGAAAAAATAAACCTTCGATAAATAAATATTGTTTAATTTATAAATTTGCAGTTTTCAAGGTGTTCCAAGAATTTTATACACATTGTTATTATACAATTTATTTATTTATTATCAAACATAGATATTTTTTTATTTATTTTATTGTGAAAAATTAAAAAAAAAAAAATTTTTTATGCAGATATTATTTTTTTCAAAATCGAACCCGTAACACCAAACATCACTTTTCGATTACTCTCACAGTTTCCGATTTCGCCTAAGTGGCTCTGAAAAAAACTCACCCTGTATATTTAACACCCAGACACAGAACAAACATATGTGTTAATCACACAAATTTTTGTCCAGTGCGGAAATGACTAAGTGTTAAACAAAAGTCAGCTGTTTTGTGGTCAATTCTGATAAAATACTATTTACTCAGCTGTCTTAGATAGCAAGCTTTAAAAGCATTAGTGCATAAGTTTAAAAAAAATGATTAGCTTAAAAATTTAATAAAAATACCAGTGATATCAGAAAAACTTAGTACCTATGCCGTTCGGTATCAGCTATGCCCAAACTATTCCCGCAATGAAACTGTTATTTGGAGCGTGATTAGGGCCCCTATTTTACAAACCAGCCTATTGTTTAATATTGGGCCTGAAGTATTCGGCGAATTTGGACTTATTTAGCAAATTCCGAGAAATTCTTTCAGCAAATTCGTTCGTATGATCTAAAAACAACTCTCATTTAGATTATCTAGAAAATACAAAAAATATTCTCTGTTTTTCAGAATATTTTATATTTTTGTCGCTTATCTTTATATTTTTTATGATAGAATATGCCCTTTTTAAATTTATAATTTCAGGGAAAATATAAAATTTAGATTTAAGTATTGGTAACTTCTCAAGATTTCGACCATTAATATTCGGATTTAGGGATAGGTAGTATTCATATTGTGAATCACCTTGTATTGAATGAAATAACACCCAACCGTCACATACCTACATAGTCCTGGCCCCACACTAGGATTCCCTGTATCGTGGGTACTATGAAACATCTAGTCAATAGTCAATAGTAATTTATTCATAACAGCTAATAGTTATATGTCACGTGATTAGGTAGGTATATACTGAAGTAATTAATATAAATGCAATGTAGTACAATGGTACCACAATACCCAGACCCGGAAAAAATATTTGCAGATCATGCAAACATTTGTCCCGCACCCCTAGCGTGTCAGACACCCGCTACGCTACCGAGGTCGTGATATGACAGCCGTTTCTTAGAAAACCAGGCCCCCAATTCTACTTATTCAATGACTTGAAAATGATAATCACATGATAATGATCGCACCATTATGATTCAGTTAAGATTGTCTCCACCTTCGTTTCTTTGATTAAATTGGTTCATTGCGAAAACAATGACTGCCTTTGATATACGACTGTGATAGCAGAATACCAAAAGTGTCTTATGTGGCTATTTTACCATTGAACCATTGTCATTTAGAAGCCATTGAATTAGTAGAATTGGGGGCCTGGGGCAGTACCCACGGTATTAGCTGAGCATCTAATTTGCTCACTTTAACTTCGTTCCCAGCGGCGCTAACCACAAAGTTCTGTTTTAACAAGTTTTACTTCTGGGCAAAATGAGATTTGTCGGCGATATTCTCACTGAAAAGGGCCAGTGGATTACTAAGTTTTGCCCGTGGCTTCAATCGTGTGGAATCCCTACCTTCATTTAAAATGTAGATTTGAAATGTAATTCAAATCAGTTACACAATGGTACTCAGCAAATTGAGCTGAAATTTTGCATACCTTTCAAGGTTCGATGGCAATACAATATTATGGTGACAGTGAGCTGATCTGTTGATGGAGTCAGGAATATTTCAACTCCTAAACAAATCGTCTGATTGAGCTGAAACTTTATTTATTCCTCCGTTATTCATTATAATCATTAAAGTTATGGCAAAGTCAAAGTTTTTTTTTTTAATAATATCACTAGGATCACTTTGAAACGGCTCAGAAACTAGGTGAAGCTACGACTGTTCCTCGCGACCAAGCCTACAAGAATCAGGCAACAAACACGGCTTCATCATCATCTGTCCACTGCTGGACATCTCTCTATTCCGGTTGTCGGTTCTGCGAGCTATATGGCTTGCCCACTGCCACTTCATCTTACTTATTCTGAGAGTCACCCAATTGGTTGCAAAAAATGTCAAAGTACGTAATTTTACATTTAGGTATATTGTAACAAGCACTAAGTAGTAAGATAGTTTATCCTCATAATAACCCTCTACAAACAGACTGTAACTATGATTTATTTTATATCTTTAAGTTTGAAACTGTTATTACAAAGATCCTAGAACTTAGTTATGTGCCTAGAGCTAGGTCTTGACAATACCTAAGTGACTTTTAACATGCATTCGGTAAACTAACGGTGAAAAAAACATGATGCTAGAGGCACGGACTTGATTTCCACAGCAAAACAATATATTTATTTTTTTCGACTCAGACGGGATTTGAACCCGTAATCTTCCCCTAGATTCGGGGATGCTACATTAAAACAAAAATATTTGCATAAATCTTTTTTTTACGTAACCAGTGACGTAGTATTTTTTCTTGTAACATTACAAGGACGAAAAAAAAAATGTATCGTGTCTCACTTCATAACCGGGTTATAGGATAAGTTAGATTTTGTGTATCATGTCCTAAAACCAGGTTACAAACAAAGAATAGGATGCTAATAAGGTACGATATTGAATAATAAAAACCGGGTTAAGAAATAATTAACTTAACCTACCTAACAAAAATAAGTAGAATGAACTAATTAATCCTAATTCCATATAACTAGCTTGCGCCTGGGGCTTCACTCGCGCGGTACGTTAATATTTAGCCGTGGTGGCCCCGGCTGAAAAATAGGCCCCTCCATATCTACCTATCCGCGGATGTCGTAAGAAGCGACTAAGGGAAAAAAGCTAGGGGATGCGCAGAAGTGTCTCTCATTTTAACGACAGCTCTAACTGCGCTCGCCAACCCGCATGCCCAGCGTGGGCATGGGGGGATTGCATGGGCAAATCCCCCCACATGATAAGGAATTTTCTCTGTCTGTGGGGGAGGCCATGTTCAGCAGTGGACGTCGAACGGCTGAAATTCTATTTATTCCAAGTTTCATTGAAATCGGTTGAGCCGTTACGACGTGATTGAACTACAAACATCCAAAGATCGCCACAAGCTTTCGCATTTATAATATTAGTAGGAAGTAGGATTTGGCCAGTATTCTAAGTGAGGTAGGTAAAGCATGAAAAAGCTGTAATTGTAAATTAATCGTAATAACACTACTTGTACAGGCCTCATAGCTCAGTTGGTAGTAACTCTGCCTTCTGCGCTAGAGGTCGCGGGTTCGATTCCCGCACTGGACAAACGTTTGTGTGATGAACACAGATGTTTTTTCTGTGTCTGGGTGTTAAATATATATCTATTATGTATATCAGTCTCTGGTACCCATAGTACAGGCTATGCCTAGTTTGGGATCAGTTGACCGTGTGTGGTATGTCCGGAATATTTATTATTATTATTATTATATCCTGGCACATAGGCATACCTACTGAGATAGTGGGTAAGTGCTTGTGTGCAGGGATATAAGTTCTAGTAGTAATCTACATTTTTTTTATAACGCGCATTTGTTTCTACCAATCTGTGGATGATGTTGAGGGTCATACATTTACTCATTCCATATGCCTCTTACTGTTTACCTATAGTATTACCTATAGTATGACTGTTTATCTTCCCAAATAAATAAAATAAAAATAAAATAAATAACGGAAGCCATACGTATTTTTTCTAATAGAGCCGCCACGTACATGTGCGAAGAAGGACATATTGCGTCATAACCATCAACCATATAATTAATGCTCGGGTCATCATAATAAATTATCTGTGCTCCTCTTTCATAAACGAGATCCTCATATTGGGTAGGTACCCTTGGACAACCTTGAAGTAAATACCAGAGGCCAGAGGTCCTCATCATCATCATTTCAGCCGTACGACATCCACTGCTGAACATGGCCTCCCAAACAGAGCAAATTCCTTATCATGTGGGATTTGCCCATACTCACCACGCTGGGCATGCGGGTTGGCGAGCGCAGTTAGAGCTATCGCTGTTAAAATGAGGAAGCTGCTGCCCATCCCCCTAGCTTTTTTCCCTTAGTCGCCTCTTACGACATCCGCGGACGGATAGGTAGATATGGAGTGGCCTATTCTTCAGCCAGGGCCACCACGGCCCGAGGTCAGAGGTCCTATAGTCTAACAAATAATTATAGGTATTCACGTATTTTTTTCGTGGTAGGGCATACCGAGATTTTCTCGCTCTAAATTGGAGCAGCCCACCTTACAGAAGATCGCAGCCAAATAACATTATTTGTTTCAAATAGTGTTGTGTTCCTGCGGTGAGTAAGGTTGACAGAGCTCTTTAGGGGGAGATGGGTTCGGTGTCGGCAACGCGTGCGTGATGCTTCTGGTTTTGCAAGCGTTCATAGGCTACGGTAACCACTTACCAACAGGTGGGCCGTAAAATTGATTGCCACATTAGGTGTAAAAAAAAGTTTGCGATTATCGTAACTGAATGATAATGATGCGATTTTCTTTTTTAACTCATTGAAATAGTAGAACCGGGCCCCAGAGGCCGATGCCAGAAGGCCTAGATTTCAATGTCAGTGATTTCTCGCTTTTCACTTTTCAACAGACCATAATGTTCGTGAGTTTCTCACTAGTCATCGGTAAGTGGTGAAAAGTAGTGAAATTTTACCGTTTTTGTAGAAAAGAAAGAAAGAAAGAAAATACATTTATTTAGGTCACACACAAGAACAGCACAAACTAATAAGAAAAAATACAGACACTACAAGGTATAAAGATGTAAGAACAAACAGAGTAAGTATATAGGTAGTGACATAATTAGGGTATTCATTAGTCCGTGCTGAGGTGCATGCATATCTATGCCAAAAAAAGTTTTATCTCAGCATCTCAGCTTGTAGATATCTATCACTTAAAGCACCCCTACAAAAACCGGCAATGTATTCACTTTTTACTACACACTAGTGACAAGTGAGTAACTCGTGGGAATTACGGACTCAGGACTCTACTAAGATCTTAAATTGAATAATAGTGAAACTCCACGCGTAGCTGCATCCATAGTTCGTTGCGCAACGATGAGCTTGTCAATGGTGCAAATTTTAGATGACCAATATTTTTCACTTCACTCACACAACACTGAAATATCCCTCAAAAATTCACTCACGGTGATTATAGATACAAGCCCACTCAAGCTGTTAGTCAAAAAGTAAATCTTGATAGAACATTCGTTATTTTTATTTGCAATTCAATGAAGCCATGAGGTAGAATGAATATTTTTTCCGTTTATGTTTACCTAGTTATTTATTACATCGCAATCTTCTAACATAATTCCATCACATTCGTCCCAAAACCTACTTACAGAGTCTGACCCGAATAATAACTCTTTTCAAACAAAATTAATTTTATTTATCGTACGCTACGACCGACATAGCTCTCAGAATTAGCAAGCTGTGGCAGCGGGCAGGCCATATAGCTCTCAGAACCGACAACCGTTGGAGACGTAAAGGTTCTTCGACGACCACGAATCGGGCGACGCACTGTTTGAAGGCCCGCGATGGACCGACGACATTGTGAAAGTTGCAGAATGGATGGAAAAGGCTCAAGACAGTTAGTAATGCAACTCTTTGGGAGTGGCCTATATTCAGCAGTTTAAAGAGCAAGAAAAAAAGAAAGACAACTTACAAAAAATAAATATAAGTATGAACAAAGTAGGTACCTATAGTAGATAGGTTATGTGTGCGTTGTGTGGGGCAAATGGGTCCCGTCTCAGCATAAATCTGCACCAAACCGAGGTAGGTACGGTGCGACGCTGGTTTTCGGACGGGGCGTAGGCGACTTCTACAGGCTGATGATGATGATGACGCCACGTATACTACATTCGTTATCAGCTCCAATCAGGAGCATCCTAGCACAATTCACAAACACAATTCACAAAACTTATTTACCTTAGTAAATTTTACCTCCCGTAACCGTATATAAGACTATTTTATGAAACCTGTTTAGATTATACCTGCACATCGTCATAGGAAGATACAAACAAATAGGTTACTTTAACCATCATCATCAGCCTGAAGAAGTCCACTGCTGGAAATAGGCCAAAAGAGTTCCAGGACGAATGATCCTGAGCCTTTTCCTATTTGTACCTATCATATTATGGGTGGTGCCGCCGGTTTAGCCGTGGTGGTCCCGGCTGAAAAATAGGTCCTTCCATTTCTACCTGAGGATGTAGTAAGAGGTGAATTGGGAAAAAAGAGGAGAAAAGCTATGGGGATGGGCAGCAGCTTTCCTAACAACAATAGCTTTCCGTCAATCTCCGCCAACCCGCATGTTCAACGTGGTGAGTATAGGCAAATCCTCCTAAATAATTGTTTTTGGAAATCTATGAAGGAGGCCCTATGTTCAGCAGTGGACGCCTAATGGCTGAAATGATGATTTGGGGAGTGGGACCATATCAACGCAGGCCAAGAACAAAATGTCAAAAGACAAATGGTGAGCTTCGGCGAAAGATCAGCATTCAAACAATGAGTGAACCAACTGCGCAAATCTTGGGCTGTGGCAACAGAAACATTGTATTTATTTAATCCGTATTACCTTAGAGATTAACAGAGGTCTTCTATTTAATTAACTAAAGATAATAAACGATAAATTTAGCGTTGGAAAGTTATATAAATTATTTAGTCTAGAAACCTTATTTTAAACGCAAAACGCGTACACCCGGGGGCTTTCAGACAAACGGCAATCGTTATTTGAAGATCGTTATAATTGATCGAGCGAGCTAAGAAAGCAAAGATCTCGGAAATAACTTGGACGAATCGGCGTTGTATGTTTGTATGTATATTTGTTAGAGCATAACTTTCAAACTGTCAATCTCCTCTGCATGTGAATCAGTAGATCAACAGGTTGTACTATCAATATTGGTTGGACTGGTTAGAATGAGTTAAATCAGCCCAGGGGTTGCTAAGATATAGAGGTCCAGAAGGGGGTTTTAAATAAAAGTAATATAAATACACAAAATGGGTGAAATATAATTGAGCTTCGTCCATACATTCCAAAACTATTTTTATTTGAATTCTAGGCTATATTATTTTTGAAATACAACGAAAATAGTTACATTTAATAACCAATTTATTGCTCCCATTTGGTAAAGTTTTGAATGACTTTGTAGTTATATTAGTTAGAGCGTGCTAAAGGTGCAATTTTCTTAAGTTATCATAATGTGCCTCAGCGATCATCAAAGCACTAACTTTTAGCAGACATCGCGAGATCTCAATTCGAGGTGAACCACTAGTTTTAAACAACAATTATATCACAGTCCTGTCCCCACTCTACCATGCAAATCAAAGACAAAGTTAAAAGGTGTTTGATAGAACCCAGTGTGTAGAGATCTCAAAATACGACTCTATCACAAAGACGATAACACCATTTAGATCTCAGTTCTTTTATAGCAAATATGGCGTTCCTCAAGGCAGCATTTTGGGTCCAATTTTATTCTTACTTTACATTAATGAACTTTCGAATGATATAAATCACAAATGTATATTGTTTGCTACAACAATTAAAGTTGAAGGCAACGATAAGATGAGTTATGACAGGGACATAAACGATGATCTTAGCTGCAGAGCTGAGGGCAGCCTCAACTGGCTTAAAAATAATAAATAACCTTAAAGTAAACATACAGAAAACTAAACTTATGCAATTCCGTACATTAAATAGTAACAAACTAGCTTTAAATGTATCGTATAATGGCCAAAATATTGAAGATACATCAACCACGATCATTTTTTTGGGGATCACTATAGATAGTCTTTGTTCCTGGAAGCAACATGTAGATGGTGTTTGCTCAAGACTTAATAGTTTTGTATACCCACTAAGACGAATAACTTAAATAGTCACCAAAGAAGCAGCTATAACAGCCTACTATGGCTATGTGAACTCAATTTTACGATACGGTATATTAATCTGGGGTAGATGCGTCAATATAGAACGGGCATTTATTATTCAAAAAAGATGCATAAGAGCAATTTTCGGCTTAAAAATGATTGACTCATGCAGGCCCTGCTTTAGAGAATATAAAATTTTAACAGTTCCCAGTACAAAAACAAATTATTTAGGCCAAGGTTGACATTATCATCTAATAACAGTTTTATTATGGCAATTAAAATCTATAATAAGGTCCCTGACGACTTAAAAGAGATGTCATTATTTAGATTGAAAACTAGTTTGACACGATGGCTTGCTGAGAAATTTGAATGAATTTTTTGATTACCGAATTTAAAGATTTATCTAAATATTTAATATTTAATATGAGATTAGTATAGTTTTATTTACGTCGCAGATACCGCAGAGCCTCAAGACGAAAGTCTACAATCAGTGCGTGTTGCCAGTGATGACATATGGCACTGAGACTTGGTCGCTAACTATTGGCCTTATACACAAGCTCAAAGTCGCCCAACGGGCTATGGAGAGAGCTATGCTCGGAGTTGCACTGCGTGATAAAATCCGAAATTTGGAAATCCGTAGAAGAACCAAGGTTACCGACATAGCTTTCAGAATTAGCAGGTTGAAGTGGCAGTGGGCCGGCCATATAGCTCGCAGAACCGACAACCGTTGGGGAACAAAGGTTCTCGAGTGGCGACCACGAACCGGACGACGCAGTGTTGGAAGGCCCCCCACCCGATGGACCGACGACATTGTTAAGGTTGCGGGAAGTCGGTGGATGGAAAAGGCTCAAGACCGTTCGTCATGGAACTCTTTGGGGGAGGCCTATGTTTAGCAGTGGACTTCATCAGGCTGATGATGATGATGATGATGATAGTTATATTTAGTAGAGAGTAGTAGTAGTAGTAGTATAAGTTGACTGCGGTTTTAATAATAATTTAATAATATATTTATTTATTCTCTCTCACAAAAGGTTACAAATGAATACATTTGATGTACAAAAGTCACTTTTATTTGTAAATAAATGAATTATAATTATGTAACTGATTTTTATGAACTTTATGTTAACTCATTTTGTGATTAAATTATTACTAATAAGAAATAATACAAGTTAAATTTCAAAATGTTCATACGCCCGTAAAGGCAGGCTTTAGTGGAACAAGCTAGATTTAAGACCTGAAACCTTAATGAATGAATAAATGAATAAATTTTAATAAAATCACTAGGATCACTTTGAAAAGACATAAGTAAAGATTCAGAGACGAAACCAAGACTTGACGTAAGTTCACGTCTTGGTTTCTTCGTCTTTTGTCTGTCAAAACTGATTGCCTAACCTCTTACATTCAGAGTTGTTTAGAACAAGTCAAACTTAGCGCACGCCAAACCAAGCGTGAGTAGTGCATATCGACTACTTAAAGCCTGTATTAAAGCAGAACTAGCGTTGCATGTCAAAGGTGAAGTTTCATTGAGACTTAGAGAAAATCAAACGCTTAGACCGAGATGTAAGTTTAACGCAAACTCTATTCAGCAAAATTCGACTTAGGAACGACTTTTAAGTCGTTAAGTTTTTTAGTCGTCTTTTAAGGCTAAGCTTCAGAGACATTTATGTCTCTGAAGCTTAGCCTTAGAAACTAGGTGTAGCTACAAAGCAGTCTGGTTTCGCTTCCATGCTCGTAAGAGACCAACAGCTTAACAATCCGTCCGGAAAAAATAAGTACGCTAGCCAAGCTACGCCCGCTCTTTGCCATCAAATGTAGACGAATTATGTCGTGGTCATTAAAAATTACTGTACCATGGTATCATAAAACCAGATATTTGCAGACCCGTGAAATTATTTTCACAACCTCAACATAGGGGTTAAATTATGTAAATTCTTAGCTTAGTGCAGCCCTTTAATAAAAATAGAAACTACCCTCCAAGTTCCAAATTTCTATGACTTATAATTTAGGCTGTGCGTTGATTGTCTTTCAGTCAGTAACCTAAAGAGTTTTGTACCTATATTTTGATGATAATCATGAAAATTATTTCCAGCCACGGGGCTCGGGCCACACTACTTACGTCTCAGTCGGCCATTCGAGAATCATCACCGAGGTTATCAGTATAAACTTACCTCACACCTCCTCTCTTGGTGTCATAGTTGAGCAGCCGCGTGCCATGCTTCCAGTTCACCTGCCTCGCCCTCCCTGGCTGCGGCACCTCGCTGACGACACATCGAAGCTCGATAATGGATCCTTCCTTGTACAGCTTATCCTGTAGTGGACGGCCTCTTTCATCTACGATCTCCACTTTCGGCACTGTGGACAAAAATATTTCTTAAAGTTTTGTCTTTTCATGAAGATGCAGACTCCAAAAATATGAAGCGTACCATGTTATCACCATGGTCTCACTTATCAACCAAATGCCCGAAGTCAAAATTCGACCAGAACTTAATTCGTGGATTGAAGTAAGGATACGCAGGATACTTGGTAAGATGGAAAGTCGATAGATGGACATAGACAGTAACCAAGTTGTGGCCACGCGAGGCCTATAGATGACGAGGCTTACTACTAGCCTTTTCCCAGAGATCTTAATCAACGTCTGTTACTGATCTAGAAATCCCTAAGGGAGAAACAATTTACGCATAAACCAACATATAAATTAATTGGCCAAAGATTTGCCGACACCACAACTTGGAACTCAATCAAAAACTTCCTGAAATTGACATAAGTAAGTCTCAAGTTTCATTGATTGAAAGCAAATATTAGACGTCTCGGTTCACACAATGTCGAGCGTTCGGAGCCAACTGTTTGCGCACTGTACATATTGGCTGTGAACATCTACTATGGTCCTTCATCATCATCATTTCAGCGGAAGGACGTCCCCTACTAAACATAGGCCTCTCCTATATATATTTCAATAAAATCACTAGGATCACTTTGAAACGTCTTTAAAACAGCAACAAACACGGCTTGATGCCTATAACTTTCTCGATGACTTTTCAATGACGTTTCGATATTCGAGTAGTTTTAACCCTACTTACTCCATCAAAGCTAGCTAGCTACAGAGGCAGCCCCATCGGCGATGTAAAATAATTTTGCGTGTTTCGGTTTTGTTCCAAGTAGGTATGAAGAATATTTTTGCAAAATGTGATAACAAAGTCGCCCAAAAAGGTGTAAGAAGCACGGTGTTAGCGCGTCGCATTTTCTATTGGTTAAGCTCTAACCAGATCAAAGAGTTCAAACACATTTTTTATGGAAATCAACCAAAAAACCAAGATAAAATAATAAATATCATGCAAAGTAGGCTAAAGAAATGTAAATCCGTTCGCATCGACGAAACCCATCTAAAATTATCGTCAAAAGAAACGGTAACTAACATTTTTCGAAATCATGGTAGAAGCAGAAATGAATTCAGACCTTCATCGAGTCAGTTGCCTGATTAGAGACCACAACATTCGGTCGAAGTACATTTGGACGGAGTGTTTCCACTTTATTACCAGTTTGGACTTCATTTTGTGCCCTGATGAGTTGAGTTTATAACAAGTTCCGAAGAGTTCCAAATTTGTCTTAGATAAAAAAATACTAAGGTCTTGACCGCAAAACGTCGTGGATATTTGTCGAAACAGATAACTTTTTTTTTACAATCTACATTAAAAGTAAATCCATGTTCAAAGAGCTATTGTAATAATGAAAAATTCACACGTCGGTCCATCGGGTGGAAGGCCTTCCAATACTCCATCGTCCGGTTCGTGGTCGCCATTCGAGAACATTTACTTGAACCTTTCTTACCTTAACTTTTATCTTTACTCTGTATAGTTAGAGTAAAATAAGCTCATAAAATAAATAGTTAATTTTTATAGATTCCGAAATCATCCATATTTTGGATGCTCTGTACTAACTAACAAGCAAGTCAATCAGAGTGCGTCGTCGTACCATAATCATTAAGTCAATCGCTTCGAGTGGTCTCGCATCGGATGCCTGAAAGGGTTTTGATGAATTTGGGTCACTAGTTCCTCTCGAAGGCTTTGATCAAATTTTCCGACGGTAGTTGAAAATATTTTCTCTCAGATACTTCTAAAGGTTCGAGTTCATTTGATCTAATCGCAGCGTACTTAGTGCACGGATTTGTTGTTTTGTATTATTTTAGGGCTCTGTACCTCATTTGAAAAAACGGAATCCTTATAGAAAGTTAGTGAGGATTAATATTAACTCCCTTAATAATAATAATAAATATAAATATTCTGGACATATCACACACGGTCAACTGATCCCAAACTAGGCATATCCTGTACTATGGGTACCAGAGACTGATATTCATAATAGATAACTATTTAACACCCAGACACAGAACAAACATCCGTGTTCATCACACAAATGTTTGTCCAGTGCGGGAATCAAACCCGCGACCTCTAGCGCAGAAGGCAGAGTTACTACCAACTGAGCTATGAGGCCAGTCAATAATAATAATAATAATTAATAATAATCTCTAAGACTTCATTGTCTGATAAAAGTATGTCCATCTCATTCTTTTGTATTCTGTTAGAAAACGACAGTGCGATAGTTATGGAGACGATAAAGTTAGTAAGTGACTAAGGTCTTAACAGAGCTGAATAGTTTCATTCAGTTCTATTTTAGCTTTGTACAGTTACAAAGCTAAAATGGAACAGAATGCTATAGCCTAGGCATACATTTACAATCATAATCAAAATATAGTTCTACAGGCTTTATGCTGCAGTAAGACTTAGCTGCTCTGATGGACTAAATGTGGAAATATAATTACGCATTTTGACATTATGGAACTGTCGAATCAGGAATTATTTATTGAATTTACTATATTATAGGAATAAGAGTATTTTTTGATACTTATTTTGTAATGAATAAACCTAATAGTATCCTACTTCCTACTAATATTATAAATGCGAAAGTTTGTGAGGATGTTTCGATGTTTGCTTTTCAATCACGCTGTAACAGGACAACCGATTTCGATTAAACTTGGAATAGATAGAGTTCTTTGCCTAGAATAGCAGTATAGGCAAATTTTTATTATATTATGGTCACACTATTTTTATGTTATTTTTATTTCCTTGATTGTGTATTTTCTTTTGGTGTACAATAAAGCTATATTCTATTCTATTCTATTTTTTATTTTTATTTTTAGTTATTTCATCTTTTATTCTATTTTGTCTGTTATGTTAAAATGAGCTTAGCCGGCTACGAGTGCTGACAACACACGTCCACCACATCACACCACGTAAGGAGCTTGACACCTAAACCTCAAGTGTTTCACTTAGTTTAGGTGTCAAAGAACCATAATTAAGAACATTTTACAATTATCTAGTATTTTAGTAATGTAGGGAGTCTTGGCCTCCAAAATACAAGTTTTTAACTTAGTTTGGAGGTCCGTAGTCCATAATATTGTTATTATTATTTTTCTCAAATGTACTTACCACCTAAGACTGATAGCTCAAATAAACATTTTAAACAGTGGTGACATAAAATAACAAGAAAATCTCTTTAGTCTACTTAAACCCTTCATTTCTAAAACGTCTAAGTGCTTTGCAGTGAAATAGGTTCCTAGAAACAATCCTTCAGGCTTTTACTTACTGCCTTGAATCCACCTCTCGCAAGGGATGGGAGAGTTCTGGGGGACACAACACAATTTGAAATAAATAATGTTTTTTTAGGGTTCCGTACCTCATTTGGAAAAACGGAACCCTTATAGAATAACTTTATAGTCCTCTCAAAAACGGCTAAAAGAATCAATGAAATTTATACCAACTGTTAAGGTCTGTGGGCTTATGGTGCCGTATAAAAATCAAAGCTCTAGCTAATGCCTTAAAAAGATATGGTAATGAATGTATATTTTTTGTATAGAAATGGCAAAAATTAAAAACCTATAAGGTACTTTCAGTTACCTCACAATTATGAAATTTGGCCACCCTGTTTGTATGTGGTTACCGTAGCCTATGAACGCTTGTAATTCCAGAGGCATTACAAATGCATTGCCGACCCCGAACCTTCACTCTCTCCATTTAGAGCGAGAAAATCTCGCTGTACCCTACCTCGCATGTGCTAGAAGATAGAAAGCTAGACGGCGCTAGAAGCACACTTCAGCACTGCGTTTCCCATCACTAGTCGTGAATCAAGTCAAGCTATGACGTAATATGGGTAATTGAACTGAAGGAAAGGATTATCCCTACAGAGGTCAGACTTTTATTTGATTACAGTGTAACATCATTCAGAGGTTGTCTAACAATAGAAATGAAAAATATTTTACGATATTAATAATGGTTACAAGTACGGCTTTTTTTCCTGTACAAAGTGATTCATAAAGTCAGCCCTGTGAGAAGAAGACTTGACAACTTACGAGTATATCGTCACTTGTGGGTATTTTTATTTATACTTTTTTATTATTATTATCACCTCGGAGGCGCAGAATCTGCAGTGTGCTTATATTGCGTTAAATGCGAGGCGATCCCGACCTCGTAACTGGGTGGCGTGTGGTGTCAACGATCGCTGCTAATAGCTCCTCTGAATTGTGCATTACTCTACATCTATTTCTTTGCGTAATAAAAAAGTATCCTTTAGTTGCTGAGAGACCAGCGCTCAAGTTGATATGGAAGCCTTGACTGAGGTTTAAAAGGCTCCCAGGGTGAACGTAATTTTTTTATAGAGAAGATTTCAACTCTTCAACTTTTTTCGTAACTAGTATACCATCCCAAAAGGGGCTTATTCTATAAGAAAAAGAAATCATATTTGCAAAATAAGATAAAATGTTTCGTACAACTATTTTTGTATATTTATTTGTTATAGGATCACTTTCGAACCGTCTATAAATAAATAAATAATAAATATTCCGGACATATTCACACGGTCAACTGATCCCAAACTAGGCATAGCCTGTACTATGGGTACCAGAGACTGATATACATAATAGATATATATTTAACACCCAGATACAGAACAAACATCTGTGTTAGTCACAAATGTTTGTCCAGTGCGGGAATCGAACCCGCAACCTCTAGCGCAGAAGGCAGAGTTTCTACCAACTATCCGATGTTCTTGGAATTTAATAGGTCAACGGTTGTAAAACTATCAAGATTTACTATTAAAAATTATGAGTTAAATCGGCCAAGCGGTCACTGAGATATAAATGGAAGAGAAAAACATATTGTGCCCACCCCACATGAAGTGGGATAAGGGCAGGAAGATGATGATGATGATGGTCACTGGGATATAAGGGTACGAATATATGAAGTAGAGTGTCATATGAAAGAGCTTTGTTTATACATTTTTATTTTTATTTTAAGTCTAGGCCATATTGTTTTTGAGATTCTACGAAAATAGTACCATTACCAACCAATATAACGGGAACTCCCATTTGGTAAAGCCTCAATCACTTTGTAGTTTAGGTATATTGGATATACTTACCTACCTACTTACATAGGTTATAATAATGATCTGTGCCCTTCTCTTCATCGCCTGATAGCGGCTGTTGGCTTCCGAGGATCAAACCTGCTGTGACGACAGCAGACATTTTATGGCGAGGCTGAAAAGCAGCGTAGCTGAGCCCGCGACCATTTCACCTGTCTACCAACAAACATACCAAAACTTGTAAATTACCAATTGTATCTTTATAACTGTGTGTAGGATTCTTGGTGAATAAATGCCATTTTTTTTTTTTTTTAGTTAGAACATGCTAAAGATGCCATTTTCAAGTTTATCTTCATGATCATCGAAGCACCAACTTTTCCCAGACATCGCGAGATCTCAGTTCAGGTCAAGCCACTAGTTATTCATATTCAGAAAGGTCAATACACTCTCGTTCAAGAGACGCCAGTGAAAATGCTCGATTATTTGTAAGTCGGCGTTCGCTTTGTAATGCGCCCGGCCTGACCTAACAAATGGACGAATACCTTAACTCGCGTCCACCTAAGATATAGAGACTGCATTGTCTATTGACCTAAGTCGTATACTGCATTGCGTTAAGCCTTCTAAAGCCGGTATCCACCAAAGCGGATCTGGACGGAGATGAGAGGCTCTCGTGAACAATATGAAGCTATGTGTTGTTTAGCTTCAGTGGAACGCTCAAGCGGAGAGGAGAGAAGATATCTCTTAGTGGTTTAGCATGATCAATGAGGGGAAGAGAGTAGAGGCGATTGGTGAGAGGCATCGCTAGCTCAGCTTACAAGCCCGAGTGCATAAAATTCGAGAGTTACTAACTAATCACCGACGAGTGGTGCCTGATCACCTTGTATAATTTATGTTTAAAATCTTGATTATAATTATTTCAAGTCTTCATTACACTCAATAAAATATGTGTAATCAAAAGGATTGCATCATTATTTTGCGAGAACAAAGCCTTTTTACCTCATTTGTGGCTGAAAGATACAGTTGAATACTATATTATCTACCTCAAATAACGTATTTTCGTCAATTACTGTACCTTAATTAACGTAACTACTATTTTTGTATTAAATTAATTTAATGAAATTATAATCAATCGGTTTTGTTTGTTAAAAATACCTGTATTTGATAACAAAAAGTGAGTTTAATCAACTTCTTATTAGTTTACAAATTTCAGATGGCATATCGCAGCGCCGTTTGATATTAGTTTTTTTTTTCAAATAACGACCTTAAATAGTTTCAATTCCTGAATATTTACAAGATTATTATTATAGCCGTTAAAAAAATAAGACCTTAGAGTAAAAACTATGTGGCATCCTATAGAACTTAGCGAGCGCACGTGTCGTTTTGCCAGAGTATTATTTTTTTTTTTTTTTTTTTTTTACAACAAAGGTGGCAAACAAGCTTACGGCCCACCTGATGGTAAGCGGTTACCGTAGCCTATGAGCGCTTGCAATACCAGAGGCATCACGCACGCGTTGCCGACCCCGAACCCCCTTCCCCCCTAAAGAGCTCTGGCAACCTTACTCACCGCAGGAACACAACACTATTTGAAACAAATAATGTTATTTGGCTGCGATCTTCTGTAAGGCGGAGGTACCTCCCCAGGCAGGCTGCTCCAATTCAGAACGAAAAATCTCGCTGTGCCCTACCTCCTCCTAAAAATATTCAATATAGTATTTTTTTGGTATTCAACCATTTTGCGTTTTGCTTACTGAGGATGACACTCCAACAACCTACACTTTCGAACAAAAAATAAAATTAAGAATGACATCCATTCATCATCAACAATAACTCTTACGGTACTGACTAACTGACTGACAATCAAACGTAGTGGTTTTATTCTCTTTGACAATCAACGCAGAGCCTAACCAAAAGTCCTAAGAGTATGAAATTTGCAGGGTAGCTTCCTGTTGTAACGTATGGGTGCATAGAAAGGAATTCCCGACACACATCCCCTAAGGTTAAAGTTCATATAAAATAGCAACAACCGAACGAAGTCGCGGGGATAACCAAACCATACCACCACCGTCTACAAACAAAATTTCGGCAAGTCGTGATTTCAAGAGATGATGACGGATTTATGATGGTTTTTTTAAGTTTTACTGGACAAGTAGTACTCACTCAGGAATTAAATGAATATGGGACCACCCCAGGGTCATTTTATATACATCAGCGAAATAATAATCAAAATCGGTTTACAATAGGCGGATATATCGAGTAACATGGAGGAGGTAAGGCACAGCGAGATTTTCTCGCTCTTAGTTGGAGCAGCCCGCCTGGGGAGGTAGCTCCGCCTTACAGAAGATCGCAGCCAAATAACATTATTTGTTTCAAATAGTGTTGTGTTCCTGCGGTGAGTAAGGTTGCCAGAGCTCTTTAGGGGCGGAGGGGTTCGGCAGGCAACGCATTAGCAATGCTCCAGGTGTTGCTGATGTCAATAGGCGATGGTAACCACTTAGCATCAGGTGGGCCGTAAGCCTGTTTGCCTCAGTATAACATTAAAAAAAAAAAAAAAAAAAAAAGCATACACGTAAAAAAAAACAGCCGACTTGAGAACCTCCTCCTTTTTGAAGTCAGTTAAAAAGTAAAAAGTAAAGTGACCATAGTTAGGTATCAATTACGAGTAGGTACATGCAACCGCCACTGGAATTAATTCAGTTAATTCAAACTGGTCACTGAGCTAATAGGTACAGGATGACCAAGAAATAATAAGTGACACGACAAGAAGAAGAAGAAAAATATAATTCTAATTCAAAAGATCTTGAATTTAAGATTATTTGTTGTCTTTTTCAATAACATCAATAGGATCACTTTGAAACGTCTGATTTTGATGAAACTGATTGCAATTTTATTACAAACATTCAAGTTCATGCATTGAATACAATCTGTTCTTCTATCTGAATTCCTAGCTTTGAAAGAAACAAAATGATTTCTCTGACACAAACTTTTGCGTCGAAATTACGAGTTTCTCTGCGACAGTCGCTCCTTTGAGCTCGTCCAATTTTCGGAGACAAATGAACTGCCTTTTGGCATTATTATGACAATCAAGAGAAATCAATGACTGTCTCCATTGATTGGAATTTTTGTAATTAATTGTGAATCGACGCAAACAATCATAATTTGGTCGGCTTATAGGTTGTGTTTTGATTTCTTGTAACCTTCCTTTTTTCAGGCTGCCTGTTATATACAGACAATGAAAAATAAAATTGTGGGATTAGATCCACATTATTGAGTTATTTATTCACATAAAAGGAAATTGTCAAAGACAATAATAGAAACTAAGAATTATCTTATATATCTTATTTTTTTAGGCTTTTCATTGTCGCTTTGGTGCAAACTGTCATGGCAATATTAAATTTAATAAATAAATAAAAAATAGCGATTATAACGAGGTTTGCTCGTTCTAAATTGGAGCAGCCTGCCTGGGAGGTACCTCCGCCTTACACAAGATCGCAGCCAAATAACATTATTTGTTTCAAATAGTATTTTGTTCCTGCGGTGAGAAAGGTTGCCAGAGCTCTTTAGGGGAGCTAAATTATTCCTAGAAATGAGATCTGTTTTCTACGACTGTAAAACAGAGTTCAGATTACATTGAAATTTGTTACAATCAAGTTCAATCAAACGAAGCAAAATCAAATTTCTAATACCACCCTTCACATACATAGTCCTGACCACACACTACGATTCCCTGTGCCGTGGGGATCAGAAACTAAGAATAGGTAGGTACCATGGTGCCACAACACCGGAATAAATATTTGCAGGTCATGCAAACATTTGTTCGTTGGCTCAGGAGAAAGAAAATATTATGTCCCGAATCGTCAAAATTCAAACAGACATTGATAACCGGTCGATTTGTCTCGCAACAATTTTAGACCAAGAAAAGTTTTATTTTATGACACAATAAATTATTTCAGGAGCGCTGTTGTGAAATCAGTGTTGTGTATAAAACGACAATAAAACCTTAGATTTTGATAAAACCGTGACCGTCATAATGACGGACGTAAAAACTCACTGTTATCAATAAAATAACTAATATCAGCTACGTTAAAGCTAACTAGCTGATTCGCTGATTTCGCAACTTCGTCCGCGTGTTCAAGTATGTTCCTACCTTGACACGTCTCTTCGTTAACCTGAGATCTTGATTTTTCGATTACGTGCATACGGAAGCCTCAGGGCGCGAGCCAAACTCGCACTTGAAAGTCATTATTTCAAAATTTATTTTCCTTTAAAAATTAACTGGAACACCTCGGTAATTTCGGTAAATAATATTATATATTCTGTGGTAGAGCTACAGAGTAAATTAGCGCGCAGTTGTCTCAGATTAGAAAATAGTTAGTTAGGACCTAAGACAAGTGGCGATTTTTTATCGAGTTACAAACAAGTTTTCTGAATGAACAGTTATTTTTATCAAAATAAAATATAGCTTATGTTACACATGGATAGTGTAGCTTTCTATTAAATAAATAATTTATAGAATCGATCAGTAGTTTTAGAAATAAACACACAAACAAACAAACAAATTTATTGTTCTAAAATATTAGTAGTTAATTACGGCAGTGATGTAAAATTGTCTGCTTCTTAAGTACCTAAGGCTTTAGGTGTTATTGTTGTAGCTGACAGGAATACCCGATAGAAATAATGATACCATCCCAAAAAGCGCAGTGCAGAGAATACATAATAAACATTACACTTTCGTCTTTACGTCTCTTGGCATAAGGTTCGAAATACCAGCTGTTGCTAAGAATAATACTGTTGCATTTAAGCTCGCACTTCGTCGCTATTATGGCTGAGATATTGCTGTGGAGATGGGAAGTAAACCATACGTTCCTTGTATAGTAAGAGCGGGTTCCCACTGTATAGTGACGACAGACAGTCGTCCCGGCCAAAGAGTCGTGGCTTGTGTACAGTCTCTTGCATTTTATAATTTAAACATAAAAAACAGGTGTATAAGGTGAGTGTGAATGGGACAGTAGGAAGGGAGAGACCTACGCGTACGTTAAGTGACCAAATCGGTGACGTTTTGGAAAAAGGCCAGATCAAGAGTACCCCAGGAGGAGGTAGGGCACAGCGAGATATTCTCGTTCTGAATTGGAGCAGCCTGCCTGGCGAGTTACCTCCGCCTTTCAGAAGATCGCAGCCAGATAACATTATTTGTTTCAAATAGTGTTGTGTCCCTGCGATGAGTAAGGTTGCCAGAGCTCTTTAGGGGTGCGGGGGTTCGGGGTCGGCAACGCGGGCGTGATGCCTCTGGTATTAACCGCTTACCAACAGGTGGGCTGTATGCTTGTTTTACAACTCAGTTGTATAAAAAAAAAAACCCTAAACCGACGAACATGAGGAATGTGATGAGAGTGAATGAAGCAAAAGATGTATGTCAGGATCGTAGCAAGTGAAAAGCTATGGTCACTGCCTACCTCTCTGGGTAACAGGCGTGATTTTATGACGTAATGTATGTAAATGCAAAAACTCAAAAAATTACTAAACTATCGTGTGTATTACTACTAAATATTTTGAAAAAAAAAAGGTTTTACTCACGTCTATATAATGTCGATGTGAATGTTTCGATTCGTCTAGAGAAGCGTCTCACACTGACTCCCTGTGTGATATGCACGATAGTTTTGTATTTGTTAGTCTTAAGCCCTTCTTACATTATGATTAGTTCTTATCTTAAAGACGACTAGTATCCTACGCGAGTCTCGAAGATGAGTCCTCGAGGTGTATCTCACGTACATTTTTATGATGATTCGCGCCCTTCTCTATCGGTATCTTACGCGTATGCTACTAGTCTCGCGATACCCGCCGTGTCGGTCTCCACGCGTCGCGTCTCCTACAAATCTCGGCAAAATGGTGGCGGAACAGCAGATCAATATTTTTGTTCAAATAAAAAAAAACCGTGTCTGTACAACTTTAAATTGTCTATTATTGTTATATACTACAATAGCTTCTTTGTCGCAGGAATCACTCGACATAAGTAAAAAAGTCCTAGCGGTTTGTGCTGCAAACGTTTGTTTTTAGAAGCATAATGTACGAACTTTTAGTAGCGAACGTTATTTTATTGGCATGCGACTGAAGTACCTATCGTCTCTTGCGAGTATCGTAATGTATATAAGGCTTTTCTAAATTATACTGTGGCATCATTATGACAATTTTTAAATGCATATTATCTTAGCGCATGTGACTGTATTGATTAAATGTCTTCAACGATTATTTGACTGTCTTGCAGCGTTAAAACTGTCGTTGATCCAGTGGAAACAGCTAGATACGACAGTCTTCTGACAACAAAAAACATCGCGACACAGTGGGAACTGGCTCTAGGACAATAATATTTGTTAAGTTCCTTGTTTAGTGCGCAAATGGGTTACGTAGGACGAAGACACAGATGGTTAATTGGAAGGAGAAAATAAAGTCCAGTTAGGGGAAAATAAACTTTTGTAGTATTATAGTGTTACAGTGCTCTTTTCTGAATTGAATTTACGTATAGCCACAACCATTCCCCCATATTGGGCTAATCAGGCCGTCTGAAGGCGTGTTCAAACGGCATGCGTAAGGTTGATATATCATATGAAATTCGTTTCTAAATGATCCTAACCTCTAAGAATAAAGACATTTTTGAGTTTGACATTTGAGGGTGTGCTATATAGCTCAAAGGTATCGCAAGATCTTATAAGTCAAACTCAAAATTAACTTTGTTCAGAAGACGTAAGCATCATTTTAAAATAAATTTTCGTGCGACGTTTGGACCGGACCGGCTTGAAGGATAAATCAAAAGATTCAAGTGGTGTACAGTACAGTAAAACCTTACTTCATCTCATCTTCTCTACTATACTATACAATCATCTGACTATGGTGACTTTAGTTTGTTTACGGATCTCCTTCTGTTTGATCTGGTATATAAAACTTTATTACGAGATAAAAACCTACCCTGATCTGTAGGTATGTTTTTGAAATAATAATTTTCAGAAAATATGTCTAATTTGATTTATTACACAAGAACTTAACTGATGGAAGATCCGCAGAACAACAATATAGGCTTTAATAAAAAACAAATTACTACGGTGACCATAATTTTGGCTTTTTCGCTCTAACTTCAAACTTCATTGAAGTCAAAAGGAAATTTCGAAACGTATTATATCTAACTAGCTTGTACCTGCGGTTTCGCTTGCATTGTACCTAGATAAAAAGCCTGACTCCACTCTTCACGTCTCACAGTGACAAGTGAGTAACTCTCGAACATTACAGACTCGGGCCTCCTGTTTCAGAAAACAACTCGGCCAGAAGTGAAACACTTTAACATATTATTTTTAATAAATCGCAGCCATCCTACTAAAGAAGATTTCGCTATTACTCCGGGGTATATGGCTCGTGATAATCTCGCGTTGTATTCTATTCATTTGTTCTGGTGCTCTTACACTGGCAACAAAATTTTGAAGCAACTATTGCCGGGCGAAATCTATCACCTAACAGTCACATACACACACAGTCCTGACCCCACACTAGGATTTCCTGCTTCGTGGGTGGAAACTACTGACTAGTACCATGGTACCAAATCAACCAGACCTGGAACAAATATTTGCAGATCATACAAAAATTCCCGCACCTCTTGCGTTTCAGACAAGCACTCACCCGCTACGCCACCGAGAGACGAAATATCAGATTAAATAGGCAACATTAATACATTAAGAAAGGTCAAAACTGGAGCAATCTAGGTCAATATCTTAGAACTGGGGTATGACATACATACATACATAAAATCACGCCTGTTTCCCAGAGGGGTAGGCAGAGACCACGGTTTTCCTGACATACCTCTTTTGCTTCATTCTCTCTCATCACATTCCTCATACATGCTCGTCGGTTTAGGGTACTCATGACCTGGCCTTTTTCCAAAACGTCACCGATTTGGTCACTAAACGTACGCCTAGGTCTTCCCCTTCCAACGGTCCCATTCACACTCGTCTTATACACCTGTACAACTGGGGTATTATAATTCATTATTTTCATAAATGTTTAGGTATAGTTTTTCTATAATATTCTTTATTCTCGATTGAGATATTTATAGTCTTGCTATAAATAGTATGGCGTGGTTGTGCCGTCAAACTCCTGGTATTGTTATGAATGCAATCATTTTAGTCGCCCGTGTAATGCTATTAGCTCATTCTTCATTCACGGCCCGTGTCGAAGCGAGCGATGTTTATGTCTGCATGAATATTCAGAAGCATATTTGCGTGTTTTTCTTTTGTTTAAAATATTATTAGATGTATTATGATTACGTCGGAAATCTAGAGCAGTTCTTTTTTTTATACAACTAAGGTAGCAAACAAGCATACGGCCCACCTGTTGGTAAGTAGCCATAGCCACCATTGGCTATGAATGCTTGCAATACCGAGGTATCGCTCAAGTGTTTTGCGTTCACAAAATCTATGCCAAATGGTCACCCTTTGAACTGAAATGGATGTTAAACAATCATCATCATCATTTCAGCCGTACGACGTCCACTGCTGAACATGGCCTCCCCCACAGACAGAGCGAATTCCTATCATGTGGGGGGATTTGTCCATACTCACCACGCTGGGCATGCGGGTTGGCGAGCGCAGTTAGAGCTATCGTTGTTAAAATGAGGGACACTGCAGCCCATCCCCTAGCTTTTTTCTCTTAGTCGCCTCTTACAACATCCGCGGATAGGTAGATATGGAGGGGCCTATTCTTTAGCCGGGGCCACCACGGCATGTTAAACAATGCTGCGTTCTTAATATTTGCTTGACGCTTTAAGTAGCATGTATCTACTCGTGCCTATCATCGTGAATCACGTGATTAGCTCACGTAATTTTTTGTGTCCGATTACTCTAGAAAAGACAGGTGTCTTTAGGTCTTTAGGATAAGTGTCTGTTTTACTAACATAACACTACATTAGATGCGAGCAAGTATCAAAACACGGAAATGTGCAAGGTTAAGACCAAATGGCTTTCTTTCGAAGTAAAAATTTCTACCTCAAAATTACAGACATACATCCCACAATAAATATTAAATAAGGCTTTATTGTTGCTTTGTGAAGTTATAAAGGTTTTTGCTTTTTTTTCTCTTGTTTGTAACTGTTGTTGGTAACTCGTTTCACGCTTTAAATTCAATTCAATTTATTTATGATCAGCCATTCATATCCGTTTTGTTAGTAAAAATATAAAAACTTATAAAATACAATGTAAGTAAGGATAACATTTTTTTTTTTTTATTTTATGAGTGTGCGCTAGCTCCCACCCTAGGAGAACCTGTGTTGAGGGTAGCTAGCCTCTTTCGAACTTTGTGACCATGTTGAGTGAGATTGCGGTCTTACGCTTATTTAGAGTGCAACAGGTAGTTCAATAATAAAACAAATAAAAACATCATTGAGTGACCAACTGTGCTTCTGGGTGGTTTTTTGAAAGCTAGTGGCCTATGATGCCGGAATCATAAACTTTGGTGTGGTGTTTTAAGCCCGAATACTGAAACTTTTCTCAACTCATCCACTTAGGTAAATGCTTCTTATTTCTGAGGGACCGTTAGATTTAAGTTCAATACTCAACCGCCACTTAGTACATAAGAGACCGTGATTAGCTGTGCGTGCTCTCAATTGTCATATAGCTGTCAAACGCTAATCAGCGTTTCTGCATTCCGTTTTGATGATAAGTGGTAATTTGAGTGTTACGTGGTGCTTTTGCCACTTAGATCTGACACGCTTAAAATTTAAGTGGTGATCTTAATGTTTGAGTATACGATTCTGAACGATAACGGCGCGGCGTCTCAAATAATTGAGACGATCTCAAATAGTTATGTGACGTTTCATTATGGGGGTTAATTTATTGTGACATAACTTACCAACTACAGACAGATGCACCCTCCTCACGAGTGGCGGATGCGTAGATATCTGACACTCGTAGTACCCCTCGTCTCGTTCGCTGACGTACTGGATGAGCAGACGCCAGTCGTTCGGGTGCTCGAATGCAAGCGAGTAGCGAGAATCTGCAGAATAGGTGTGACGGCCGAATGAAAGTAGATGGAGCTCCTCACCACGGCGGCGGACCCAAGAGATCTGAAAGTAATGGCCCTACTTTAATATTATCATCAGCTATGCAAGACAATTCATAATATGTGTAATATCACAAAAGGGGTTTATTCTATCAACAAAAAGAAGCTATTCCCAGAACTTTTATAAATCATCTGTATTTAGAATCATACGTATAAGAAGTTCAACACAAAGATTACTACTTATAACAGATGAATATTTGACCTCAAAACAGCAGTGTTTTTTCAATGAGTAAAAAATCGTACAAAATTTATTGCCGATTGGGTGTACAATAACAGTATTAAATGCAACAGATCTTACAGTGTAAATTCCACGTATCTTGACTAACGTATTCAGTTGACTAAGATCTGATTTGATAAGTCGGATTCTGGGTGTGCTTTGCAATCAGATCCAAGATAATAGCTTTGTTGAATCCGCAAATACTCTACCAACACTTTGAACGTCAATAAACCTCAGAATCGCTTTGCCATAAAGCCCGTGGCGTCACTCAGTGCACTATACTTCGTGCAATATCCAAGACGGTATTGGATTATAGGCTTTTAGCGGGCTTTCATTCCTTTTAAAGTCTATATGAAAAATATTCAATGGAGTACCACTTTCTGGTGGGTACTTAGGAAATAACTCCTGGATACGCCTTAGAATGGGTCAGTAACTAGGGATCCAATCTAAATAAAAAAAAACACTACAAATACATGAAGTGGGGTGTCATATATATATTTTTTTTTAATGTTATACGCAGGCAAACAGGCTTACGGCCCACCTGATGCTAAGTGGTTACCGTCGCCTATTGACATCAGCAACACCTGGAGCATTGCTAATGCGTTGCCTGCCGAACCCCTCCCCCCCTAAAGAGCCTCGTTCATACATGTCAAAACATAGACTTAAACAAACATTTATTCACAAACTTGGCACACAATAAAAGCAAGACACAGAGAGCGAAAATATGAAACAAAGACAGAGAGGTAACACACAAAAAATTATTAAAAAGAACACGTGAAATGTTATTGTGCACCACAGCAGCAAAAAGGAGCTGAAAACGATTTCGATTTTAAGTCTAGGCCATACGGTTTTTGGGATATAAGAAAAATACTAACATTTGCAACCAATACAATGTGAGCTCCCATTTGGTAAAATTTAATTGACCTCGTAGTTCATGTAAGATTGGCTATTACTACATGCCAAAATTCTAAGTTTATCCTAATTGTGCCTCAACGATCATCGAAGCACCAACTTTTACCAGACATCGCTTGACCTCAGTTCGGGGCGAACCACTAGTTTAACAAGTTTAGTTCGTTAGATCCTTACCGTCTTCTCCCCTAGGTCATGTATCCTACAGTGAAGGTAAACCCGACTCCCTAGCTGCACCGTCACGTTGTTAGTCGAAGCATCATCTTCGAAGATGGGGTAAGGCTCTGACGTAGTGGTGGATATGTCCGCGATCTCCTCCTGTTCCGTGAAGACTTCGTGCCAGAAGGGACCGCTGATCACCCTTTGGTCACCGGTCTTGAAATCTGTTGGAGAAAATAATGAATAAACATCCTTAAGGTTCACTTTTCATCATTATTTCAGGCGTAGGATGTCTACTTTTTTTTTTATACAACTTATGTGGCAAGCATACGGCCCGCCTGTTGGTAAGCGGTTACCGTAGCCTATGAGCCCTTGCAATGCCAGAGGCATTACGCACGCATTGCCGACTTTATGGAGGAGCCTATTTTTTAGCCCTTACTTTAGGATTACTAAAATTTTTCATTTATCCATAGCGTGAACAGACGAGCGAGCCATGAAAAAAAAATACCTCAGTTATGCTTCATGCGACGACAGGCTCGTCTATTTTATCGACGAACGAGTATAAATTATAGACTTTATTGCGTGTCACAAAGTTTGAAGTATTTCCTTTGAATTTACAACATGCCAAGTTTTAGGGCACAAAGCTAAAACTTCTGTATCAAATAATTTTCAAACATTTCTATATAACATTTGAATGGATGACTTCATCACGTAATATCACCCGGCGTTAATTGATCGAGCGAGCGAAATTAAATGAAAGAAATGAAATTAAAATAGTTTATTTGCTAAAACATAGTAATTCAATATAATCGCTTATGCAGTAAGCGGGCGCACATGTCTTTGCTACACAAGCATACAAATGTTTTATTTAGTATTACAATAATTAATAAATACGAAATTCTTTGACAGTAAAATATTTATTTATTTATTAACAGAAAAATAATAATAATTACAGTTGTAAATTAAACTAAAATAATATTATACTAGAAATGAACTCTGTTTTCTACGACTACGACTACAAGTAGAAAACAGAGTTCAGATCACCAACCACAGGCAGCGTGCCCAAAAGGCTGGCGACGTTACCTCGTTGGATCGCTATACTGATCCTTTGTCCGAGGTAAGCACCTTAATTCTTTAAATTAAAAAACAATGTCATTATGATTACAAATTAAGTTACCTAGATATAAGATTTGAATATAGAGTCATAATTAAAACAGTCAAGATTACGAGTTATATTTAGATTAGTTGCACATTCTACATTAATTAAATTAGATTTTAGTATTAGTAATCATTCAAACAGTCTAAAAATTCATTATTAGAATAAAAACATTTATCTGCTAGCCATTAGTATTATTAGTAGTTTTAGAAGATCTCTCAAACAACTTGGACGAATCGGCGTTGTATGTTTGTATGTTTAAGTTTAAAGCTTAACTTTCTAATCTTCAATTCGATCTGAATACAATTTAGTAGGTCAACAGGTTGTATTTTCAAGATTTTCTGGTTAGAATATGAGTTAAATCGGCCAAGGGGTTTCTAAGATATCGGGTTCCAAAAGCGGATTTAAAAAAAAGAAAAAGTAATATATGTGATAGTAGTACACGAAGTGGGGTATCTAATAGAGTTTCTTGGTTCATATATTCCAAAAAAGTTTTTATTTTTATTCTAGGCAATATGGTTTTTGAGATACAACGAAAATAGTAGTAGAAAATTCAATACCTTTAACGTGAGATCAGGCTATTCTTCTAATTTAATGACTTCAAAATGATAATGATGGTGAGATTTTCAAAGTTTATCCTAATTATGCCTCAACAATCATCGAAGCGGCAAGTTTAACCAGACATCGCAATCTTATTTGGACTAAATCGGTTACGGAGTAATAGGTACAAACATTAATAAAAGCGTACATAGTCACCGAATTGATAACATCCTCCTCTTTTGGCATTGATTAAAAATAGTTCAATGCCCTTCTAGAGAAAGATATCTTACATAATCCCATTTTCAGTCCCATCAAGTATGAAAAGCAGTTTCCGAAACGTGACTGAAGAGCCTAATTACCTCATTCGATACGATTCAGGTCGATAATGAATGAATGTGGTAGATTGAATCTCAAAAACTGTATAGTCTAGTCCATGCTACTTTGAACTATGTTACAACCATGCTCGGTTCAAAATTGAATGAGAAAACAGGAGCACTCTTCAAATAGTGGTTTCGATTCAGTGATGGTAAGTTCAAATATTTGTTCCGAGTCTAGGTGTTTGGGGATCTACGATAGCTTCCGTTCACAAGGCAATGTTCTATATGTTTTATAACGTCTTGCGTTAATAATATGTTATATGTCCATCAAACTAAATTAACATAATATCTATCAGTAATTAAATTCCTGAACTATGTTTACTTTGTATCGCACTATTTGTTGTTCAAGCCAAATAATATATAGGTAATAGAACTCGAACCCCTTATATTTCAGACGGGCTCTCTCTTGCTGCGACACCGAGGTCTATTTAGTAATTTTAAACTCAGAATTGTCTTTATTTAGTAGATGTGAGGATCTTTTCGAATCTAATTTTAGATGACACACCGTTTGAACTCGACTTGAGATTTAGGATAGCGAGAAAGTTGCCATGTGAACGGTTACCCGGGTGATTGTGAGCACGATACGGGAAATCTCCGATACCCGATCGTTTCCCAGTTTCAAGTTTGATGACAGGGGTACAAATGCTCATTGGTACGTCGCAATCTGAATACAAAGCCGTCAAGGTCAAGGCTGGCCTCATAGCTCAGTTGGTAGTAACTCTGCCTTCTGCGCTAGAGGTTGCGGGTTCGATCCCCGCACTGGACAAAAATTTGTGTGATGAACACAGATGTTTGTTCTGTGTCTGGGTGTTAAATATATATCTATTATGTATATCAGTCTCTGGTACCCATAGTACAGGCTATGCCTAGTTTGGGATCAGTTGACCGTGTGTGGTATGTCCGGAATATTTATTTTATTTATTTATTTAAGGTGGTAATAAATGTACAGTACATTTAGGATCATTAGAGAAGATTAAGGAAGACAGGAAAAGGGTTATTTTGAAATAACGCAAAACATCAGACACCCCAACTAATTTAAATTACAATTGTAATTGAGGGGCAGAAACCTGACATACTTCTTTTGCATTTTTCATGAATGCTCGTCGGTTTAGGGTAGGTACTCTTGCACTGGGCTTTTTAAAAATGCGTCACTGATTTGGTACAAAAACGTAGGTAAGCCAAGCGTAGGTAAGCCAAGGTCTTCCCAGTATAACATCATCACAAGCCTTTTACAGAAATACCTCATACACAAGCACAAACTCGCGTAATGCCTGACTAGGTTGGATGGTATAGGTGCTCAAGTCTACCCCCTAAACATGTCCCTGGCATTACAGATTATATGAGACATCCGTCTTGGTTTTGCGGCCATTATCCGCAAAAAAACCACATCCCTGATGCGCAGAGTGCGTGACAGCCCCAATACCATCCTAAAAACTATATCAGGCAGAATCACCTCTCCCACGTGGCACTGGTTTGTGAGGTGAGTGATCTTTAAAAATGTTTATAATTTTAGTTTTAAGTCTTACTAACCCTAATTCTAAGTGCTTTTTCCGTATATTTTAGTAACAAACTATGGATCCAATTGATTCAAGATTCAAGATGTTTATTTGCAGAAATAAAATATTTTTATTTTATTTATTACAGTTCCGTAAGTGCAGCAGCAGTGTAGCAATCATCGTCGCACGAAACGCCTGTCATCGTGTATCACGAAAATATAACTCTTAATTCGCGTTCTGATTTGGCACCAAGTTACTAAAGTCTTTGAACTAATGGATCACTAGAGAAAGGCCTTATTGAAAGCCGAACAAATCGGTCTAATTGATAATTAGAGCAGTTAGAGGCATTATTCGGCCCAGCTGTGTGCGAGCACGGATCTTGGATTAGCGGGAATTATAGGGGTTGTTAGTCAGTCAAAAAGCCAAACTTTTGGGTAATTAAGGGATAATTTTTATATACAAATTAGATGGCAAAGAATCTTACAATCAACCTGTTGGTAAGTGGTTACCGTAGCCTATAAACGCTTGCAATACCAGAGGCATCACGCACGCGTTGCCGACCCCCAACCCTAAAGAGCTCTGGCAGCCTGTTTTTTTATTCGGATTATTAACGCCTTCTGAGAATCGCATTTTGATGTGAAGCTCTCTTTATTTGAATGAGGCTTAAGGAAAGTCTTGGGCATTAGTTTGCAGTCTCCAAAATTAGCAGCAATTTCGATTCTCCTCACGCACAAGTCCTTAGCGAGTTGCTATTTTTTCAGTGGATTTATGCTACTACTAGGAGTAAACATAAGTGAGCATTAGCATTCTGTAACGCTACCCGATCAGACTTCTAAATTAGATAAATTGGAACGCTTTTAGAATGATAAAGTGTTTTTTTTTTCGATGCTTGTTAACATTGTACTGTGTAGAATGTTTCCTATAGGGCTTCAATCTAGAGTGATGATGACCGAAAAGTGAAAGGTATTAAGTTTCTTGTCGTGTCATTTCTTGGTCATCTTGTATTAGGTCAGTGAACATAAATCTAGGTATGTGGACCAACAACAACACTGAAAAGGGCCTTCGGTGAAAGAATCATTGCACATGGCACATGTCTTCGAGTTTTAAGGTTCTAGGACATGCCGGTTTCCTCACTTTCGATAGCATTATTATAGCACACATACATTTTCCGAATGGAAAATCCATTGGTTCAAGCCTGGGATTCGAACCCACAACCTGTGGATAAGAAAGCAGGGCCACTACCACCACTCCACCAGTCATCATCATCATCATCCTGTTGAAGTCCACTGCTGGACATAGGCCTCCCCCAAAGAGTTCCACGACGAACGCAGCTGAGCTATAGCCATCATCCGTTTTTGGATGTTTTAGTATGCTGCAGCTACATTTCAGCTAAAGCTAACGACCTCCTCCATTCATTACCATGCCATACATTCACTCGCACCCGTACACTATATGTAGGTGATTGTGGGTCAACCTCTCACATACACCCTGCCTTTACATGTTCATTCACTATGTTGCTATAATTCCGTTTTATTTTCACCATGGTTTTTTTTTAATAAGATTTGGTAAATCATATTTTTGTACTTGGCCTCCCGCGATACAGGCTAGAACAAGTGCCTCTAGTGACTTTTTTCTCTTTAGAGTTTTACTTTTTGTTCGCGAGAAGCTGCGTGCGCAAATTATTGATTAATAATGTTATTTTATACTAAATAATACAAAAAAAACACAGCTTAATACATAAAAATGGTTTGCAGAATTTTCTATCATTCTAAGTTCAAATCATTCAATGAAAGTCTGATCTACTTTATGTCACTGACTGTCCGCGCCTGAGGTAAACCTTGATGTGGGACGTTCCCCAAAGACTTGAACCTATTGATTTTTTGAACGACAGCGTCGAAATACTAACTAGAAAAAAGTTCTGACCTCAGTATAGGAGTTTGATAATTTTTAACGTTTTGCCCGTGACTCTACTTGGGTGGAATTAAATCAAGTGGTTGCTAAATTATAGGTGACAAGAGATGTTTCTAAAAAATATATATAAATACACGAAGTGGAAAGTCATATGAAACAGCTTTGTCTGTACATTTCAAAACGGTTCCTATTCTAGGCCATTTTAGGCTAGGCGTAGGTGTGATACAACGATAAGACATTTGATAAAGTTTCAATAAGTTCGTAGTTCAGGTAAGATTGGATATGAGCTAGCTAGAACATGCAAAGATGCGATCTTTTAGAGAATTTATCTTATTTGCGCCTCAAGATTATCGAAGCAACTTTTACCAGAATGTATTAGTTTAGTCAGTAGGTATAACTTGTTTTTTTTTTTTTTGCCTTTTTAATGTTTGGACGCCAGCACTAGAACTGGCAGGGTGTAATAGCTCTATTTCTTAGATTTAGGACCAATGTTAATTTTAACTTATGTACATTCTGCAAATAAATCGCCTGGCCTCATAGCTTAGCTAGTAGTTACTCTGCCTTCTGCACTAGAGGTCGCGGGTTCGATCCCCGCACTGGACAAACATTTGTGTGATAAACACAGATGTTTGTTCTGTGTCTGGATGTTAAATATTTAACTATTATGTTTATCAGTCTCTGGTACCCATAGTAGATATAGGCTATGCCTAGTTTGGGATCAGTTGACCGTGTGAATATGTCCGGAATATTTATATTTACCTACCTCATTGATGCTTAAAATTTAATCACTTATATGACAGTACAGTACTAGATGACTTTTGTTACTCGATGAACTACACCTTCTATAGATAAGATACCTAGACTGCCTACTGCTACTTAGTTATTCAGTTCACTGGTTGTACCAACTTCTCCTGCCTCAATAACTTATAACCTTACTTAAATATTGGGGTAATCTTTTATTGGCCTTATATCTATTACAAGTTTGTATTTACCTAGATTTAAGTAAACGCTGTTGATTACCAATAAACAAATAAACAAATTTTACCTGGTATCTGGGGCGCGATGACGCATAATGTCCTGGTGAGCAACGAGCAGAAGACGAGCAGGCCAGCCGGCGTCATCTTAGCTCCAGCTCCGGGCAGACCTCATCTGGCCAGTCGCTTTTGCATCTGAAACAAAACATTGCATTTAGAATATCATCCTATCTAATATTGTAAATGCGAAAGTGTGTGAGGGTGTTTGGATCAGGGACTGAAAACGGTTGTTAAAAGAGACGTTTCATCAATATATGGAGCCTGGGCCTGCACTGTGTACACTACTCTAAAATATGGCTAAGCAATAATATAAACGTATTTAATTGGTTATTTTATTTAAATTGGCTTCGTTCTAAGGTACATTAAGATTTTCTTCGACAAAGAGAGCAACACACAGCGCTACAAAATATGGCGGATGGACGTGCGTGAAATGTCATTTTGACAACCTACATTCATCTGAAAAAACAAAAACATCAAATCCAAACAACATGACATGAAAAATATGTCAATGTCATGTCAAACGCCAATTATAAACAAACATGGAGGGCTTCAAATAGTGTTCACATAGTAAAAAACTTACCAGAACAACTATTCTTGTACCATCGCATTTGTCTTCAAATTAATGAAAATGTATTTTTCTTGTAATCTCCTATTTTTTCCTAATTTTTCTATGTAGTGTACATGGACCAGGCCCAGAATGAAATGGCTCCTTTCGGTATTTAACCAGCCTAAATTAGCGATATCATATTCTCAACCTTTTCATTGGGTATCGTTATTTAACCCATATATTATTTCGGTACCGAAATCACAAGACGAGAGAGGGCGAGAGGCCTCGTTCGGGGAGTGTCGTCGTTCGAATTGTAAAATTTTGTCGTCGAGATTAAAAAATATTTTTTTCCAAAGCCAAGTTCACTTAATACGCACCGGCGGGTGTGCGCCGCCGCCGTGGGGGATGCAGGAATATTTGGGTCAAATAACGGTACCGTTATTATATCAATATTTTTTGGTTAACCTCTATTTTTGGTACCCTTATATTTCGATACCATAATATAGTGATACCATAATTCAGTCTACCGATATTTTTTGGATACCGATATATTATTGATATGTCATATCTGAAAATAAGGGTATCACAGTTTTGCGGTAATTCAGTCCCTGGTTTGGATGTTTGTTGTATAATCACACCGCACCGTAACGGCTCTACTTTTTATGCGGCGGAAGCTAGTTATAAATTAATGCGAATGTTTGTGAGGATGTTTGGATGTTTGTTGTTCAATCACACCGTAACAGCTCAACCGATTTCATTGAAACTTGGAATAGATGAAGTTCTTTACCTAGAATAGCACAAAGGCTACTTTTTATGTAGGACCACTCGATCGAAGCCGCGGGCGGGAGCTAGTAGAATATAACTTCATTGTAAACCAAAAGAAAAAACACAATCCAGGAATAAAACTAGCAAATAGTGTGATAATGGGTGACCTTATCACTAAAAGAGAACTCTACCAGGCAACTTTTGGATGCTTGCTGGTCGTGTCACTGATTTTTTCTTGGCCATCCTGTATTAGAACAGTGACCGGTTTGATGTGTGGTGGCCCTGAAAAGGGCCTGTGACCGTCGTCAGTGAAAGAATCAGTGTAGTGAAAGGATTACAGTGCGCGTCTTAGAGGCTCCTTTCGTGCACAACCAACTATGAGTCTGAATTGTCACTTAGCTTAGAGCTCTTTAGGGGAGAAGGGGGTTCGGGGTCGGCAACGCGTGCGTGATGCCTCTGGTATTGCAAGTGCTCATAGGCTACGGTAACCGCTTACCAACAGGTGGGCCGTTTGCTTGTTTGTCACCTCTGTTGTATAAAAAAAAAAAAAAAAAACTTAGCGTTTTTATAATATTCGTCACGGGAATGTCAAACCGAAATAAAACGATGTTATTTTTAAAGTCTCTAAGTTTCCACGAAAAACTATCAGTGTGTTATTCTCGTGAGCTTCTGATTACCTACATAAATTCATGTTATTTACCATGAATAGAAAAACAAATGTTGGTATAACCTACAAACACAAACATGTAGATTGATCTAAATGGAATAAATAAAGGTAATATCAGACACTAGAAGAAACTCCCGCGACTTCGTTCGCGTGATGTTGTTTTCGTTAAAAACTTAATTGCGCAAACTAAATAATTGTCTTTATTATGTTCGCCACCGTCCTCTTCTACTTAGTATATACTGTCCATCCAAAGGTTGCCTGTTAGAGATCACTTTTAGCGATAAGGCTGCCCATTGTCACACTATCTTGAAGTTATTTTTTTTTTCTCAAACTTTCTCAAATTATCTTCTTTAGAACAAATAACTAAACGTACAAGAAGTTCGGAATCAAGATTGCTACCTAAAACAGCTGATTTTCGCATAGAGTTTTTTCAATGAAAAATGTCGAATTTTCAAAAGTCGTAGAACAAACTTTATTGCCAATTGGGTGTAGAATAAGCCCCTTTCGGGATGGAATACATATTATGAATCACCTTGTATAAAAATTTTGTTTATACATTCCGAAACGTTTTTTATTTTTATTGTAGGCCATATGGTTTTTGAGATAGCTAGGTACTACGAAAATAGTAACAATTAAAAACCAATATAACGTAAATTTGGTGAAGTATCAATGACTTCGAAGTTAAGGTAAGTTTAGTTTTTAAGAGTAAGAGCATGCTAAAGATGCAGTTTTCAAAGTAAATCTTATTTGCGCCTCAACGATTATCGAAGTACTCCTTGTAGAGTAAGCCTCGTTTTTGTACGTGCCTGTATTATTACGTAATATTATATCTATATGTTTAAAAACACACATCAAACAAACATCTGTGTTAGTCACAAATGTTTGTCCAGTGCGGAAATCGAACCCGCGACCTCTAGCGCAGAAGGTCTCTAGAGGAAGAAGGGCACAGCGAGATTTTCTCGTTCTGAATTGGAGCAGCCCGCCTGGGGAGGTACCTCCGCCTTACAGAAGATTGCAGCCAAATAACATTATTTGTTTTCAAATAGTGTTGTGTTCCTGCGATGAGTAAGGTTGCCAGAGCTCTTTAGGGGGAGGGGGGTTCGGGGTCGGCAACGCGTGCGTGATGCCTCTGGTATTGCAAGCGCTCATAGGCTACGGTAACCGCTTACCAACAGGTGGGCCGTATGCCTGTTTGCCACCTCAGTAGTATAAAAAAAAAAAAAAAGGTAGATTTACTACCAACTGAGCTATGAAGCCAGTCAATAAAGAATTAAAGAAACACAAACTATTACTAGACATCGCGAGATCACAGTTTGGGGCCAACCACTAGCGAAGCAATTTTGATCTGTTGCTGGGTATATGTGTACGTTCAGTAAATATCCCTTCAATGGAATAACTAGTGTCTGTTTTTTATCAAGCCTTCTGGGAAATGTCCCTGTAAAAGCTTCGGGATAGCTCGCTTTTGTCCAATTATTTGCACAAATTATACGAGTTTACCTAAGCTCTGGTTTTATAAGAAATGGTGGCTATATTAATGGTGGTGTTGGAAGGCCCCCCACCCGATGGACCGACGACATTGTTAAGGTTGCGGGAAGTCGGTGGATGGAAAAGGCTCAAGACCGTTCGTCATGGAACTCTTTGGGGGAGGCCTATGTTCAGCAGTGGACTTCATCAGGCTGATGATGATGGTGGCTTTATTACTGTGGATGCGTTTTCAATGGAAACACTAAAAAAATACAGAACAAACAATTTTTTTCAGCGTTCAAACCGTTTGCGTTACGTCATCCAACATCATCTCCCTGTCCTTATCTCACTTAATGTAGGGTCGGCACAACATGTTTTTCTCTTCCACTCCCCTCTATCAGCCGTCATGTCAGTATTCACTCCTTTCTTACTCATGTCGTCTTTCACACAATCTATCCATCTTTTCTTTGGTCTACCTCTTTTTTTTTTATGAGCGATTGCTATTTCAGAGGCATCACACACGCGTTGCCGACCCCGACCCCCCTCACCCCTAAAGAGCTCTGGCAACCTTACTCATCGCAGGAACATAATACTATTTGAAACAAATAATGTTATTTGGCTGCGATCTTCTGTAAGGAGGAGGTACCTCCCCAGGCGGGCTGCTCCAATTCAGAACGAGAAAATCTCGCTGTGCCCTACCTCCTCCTCTTCCCTTATTCCACGTTCATATTTATCACTCTTCTAGTCACATGGCATTCTTCCCTCCGCATTACATGCTCAAACTAAGTCATCCAACAATCGTTTTAAAATTATCCTTAGATCTTGTTAGCGTGGTATGGGCATTTCATGAGGAAAGAAGAATGTCGAGAGACGAGAAGAGTGTAAGATATGAATGTGGATGGATGTAGCAGAGGTAGGCCAAAGAAAATATAGATGGACTGTGTGAATGTGGATATGGATTAGAAAGGTGTGAGTGCTGAGGTGACGACTGATAGACGGAAATAGAAGAAGAATACATGACGACTTCACATGTATGGGATAAGGGAAGCAAGTTTTTTTTTTTTTTTACATTTCACTCACTTTCAACTGATCCCAAACTAGGCATAGCCTGTACTATGGGTACCAGAGACTGATATACTTAATAGATATATATTTAACACCCAGACACAGAACAAACATCTGTGTTAGTCACAAATGTTTGTCCAGTGCGGGAATCGAAGCGCAACCTCTAGCGCAGAAGAGTTACTACCAACTGAGCTATGAGCCCAGTCAAATTATGTAGCGTTTTTACAGTTATAATAGGATAGGTAGTGGGAAAGTTAAAGTATGAAACAAGATCAAGGATCCTTCTCCTGCAAGGATCATTTTATTAAACTAAAACTACTTACAGTACCAGCAATTTACATCTATGAGGTAGCGGTCTTTGTTAAATGCAACCCCAAACTATTTGAAATGTTTGCAGTTGGAAGCCGCTTGGAGGGTAATCTTCGTTGTTTACCATGCAGAACACAATTATAACGCATGAGTGTATTTTGTATGGCACCCACAATATTTAATAAATTCCCAAAATCTGTTCGAATGTTGTCTATTAGTGAATTTAAGCTCAAATTAAATGACATTTTAGTTAAAAAAGCATATTATAGTATAAACGAATTTTAGTATGACAAATTTAATTAAATTTAATATTATATAAGATTGACATTAATGATAAATTTATATTTTTTTGAATTTGTAGCTTATTAGTTATTATTTAATTTATAATCTAATTAATATTGGTTTAAATCTTTGTATTTATAATGTTTGTATGACCGATGTCAGAATCTAGTGATCTGTAGTCTAAACCTCACCATCTATCAATTTACCTAGGTTCACGAACAATAAATGAATTATGAATTAGATCCACGTGTGCTAGTTTTACACTGATTTAATTCCGATAAAATTACAAATACCTACGTAAGCAAAGTGCATCAAAAATATATATACCTATCAGTAGATATTTTTCTTTAGTATGCTTAGTCTTTCTATCTGATTGTTAGTTACCTTTTCACTACTACAGGGATGAACCGATTTTTCTGAAATTTAGCGGTTTTCCGCGCCTTTGTGGCCGGTAGCCGCTAGTTACTAATATACTTAGTTTGGAAATAGTGAGTAAAGCTATAGGACAAGCCTACATAGGTCAACCGGTTCTAATTGGACACCCCGCCCGTTGACACTTCAGTCGAAAATGGCTCTCCATTCCGCAAATCGACAACTAATCGAAACAGTTTGAGAGCTGATCCTATAGCACTGTACACTGCTGCTATCGATAAGCATGGGTGATTTTGTCCCAAATATCGTAAAGACAAAAGCAGAGTTGTAACGCCGAAGCCGTTTCAAAACGATCCTCACGTATTTAAAATTAATTGAGTAGTGAGCAATATAGCCAACGATATAGCTCATCCTACTTACCTACCTACTAAGTATTCGTTTATATGTTTACTAGCTGTCCCGCTCGCGACTTCGTCCGCGATTGTATATAGGTACCTACCTAGATTATTATTATCCTTGTATGCAGCTTGCAGCTATTTATCTATTTCTACCTACCATCACCGTCCCGTCACCGTCATCGTAACCTCCACAGTCCCGTAACCGTCACCGTACCGTCACTGTCCCGTCACCGTCCCGTCACCGCGCCGTCACCGTCACCATCACCGTCGTCGTCATCGTCGCAGTTACCATCATGGTCATGTCTTATACTTAAAACTATTAACCTGAATACCGATTTTTATGTCTTTAACTTGAAAAACAAAGGACTTTCAAAGAAGAGTTCAACCCTCATTCCATCCCCTTCGGGGGTGAATTTTCTTAAAATTATATTATACCGAATGTTTACTCTCTTTATGGAACCTGCGTGCCAAATTTCAATTGTATAGGCTTAACAGATAAAAAATTCCCATATAAACTTTCATCCCCTTTATGCACACCCCGAGGGTAGTTTAAAAAAAAAACTAATATAGGTATTTTATTACTTTCAACTATTTATCTGATAACCGATTTTGATGTCTCTAACTTAAAAAACATAGGACTTCCCATACAAACTTTCATCCACTATTTACAAACACAGGGGTTGTTTTAAAAAAAAACTTATATTTGTGTTTTATTATTTTGAACCATCTATCTGATAACCGATTTTGATGTCTCTAACTTCAAAAACATAGGACTTTCATACAACCATTCAACCCCCATTTCACCCCTTTAGGAGCCGAATTTTCCAAAATCCGTTCTTATTGCACGGTAACATCTTTTAAAGAATGTCTGTGTCAAATTTCAGACTCCTCGGCCCAGTAGTTTCCGAGCTTTCATGATGAGTCTGTCTGTGAGTGAGTGGACTACTCCTTTATATATATAGATAGATTGTGTACCTACTGTTGTTCCATTTTTCCTTTTATTTCTGTCTGTGCTGTATTTGTGTGTAGAAAAATAATTTATCTATCTATCTATATAACAAAGCTACGCAGACAAACTCAAAATAGGAGAAGCTTTTTTGGAGGAGGTAGGGCGCAGTGAGATTTTCTCGCTCTAAATTGGAGTAGCCCGCCTGGGGAGGTACCTCCGCCTTACAGAAGATCGCAGCCAAAAACATTATTTGTTCCAAATAGTGTTGCGTTCCTGCGGTGCTAAGGTTGCCAGAGCTCTTTAGGGGGAGGGGTTCGGCAGGCAACGCATTAGCAATGCTCCAGGTATTGCTGATGTCAATAGCTGACGGTAACCACTTGCCATCAGGGCCGTCAGCCTGTTTCCCTCCATATAACATAAAAAAAGGTATTTCAGCCAAAATAGATAGATAGATAGAAAACACTTTATTGATCACCATACGGAAATAATACATAAGATCACAATTACAAATTTACACGGCAATACAATTGGCGGCCTTATCGCTAAGAGCGATCTCTGCCAGGCAACCTTAGGATGGACTGGACTGAAAAGATAAATAATTTGATGACCAATGCTAAACCTACTATGTTAGATTCAGTCAACATGCGCTCACAGTGTGAAATCTTCACTGGACTGGTCAGAACCTATTCAACATTTGCGATGGACTTGCAAGCCATTCTATAACATAATGAACTAGAACTTGCAGCTCGAAATTGCTTGAATAATATGCAATTTCGATCTATTCACCGTAGAAGATTCGACTCGTATTTCTTAGCTCCTAACGGATCGACTTGGATCAAGCATTTCTCAGTGATACAATACTCTTGAATGTAGGCAAAGCAAGCATCCTACATTTACTCAAGTCTGTTTAGGATTCCCTGTGTCGTGGTTATCAGAAACTGTGAGTAGGTACCATGGTACCACAACACCCAGACAAGAACAAATATTTGCAGATCATGAAAAAATTTGTTTGCGGGAGTCGAACCCGCACCCCTTGCGTCTCAGACGGGAACTCGACTACGCCCCCAAGGGCGTTATGAATTACGGGCCCTTTATTCTTAAAACCCTTAGGTTTTAAGATTCTACTTACCGCCACAATGTTATTAGCCTGTACCAAATATCATCATCATCAGCCTGATGAAGTCCACTGCTGAACATAGGCCTCCCTCAAAGAGTTCCATGACGAACGGTCTTGAGCCTTTTCCATCCACCGACTTCCCGCAACCTTAACAATGTCGTCGGTCCATCGGGTGGGGGGCTTTCCAACACTGCGTCGTCCGGTTCGTGATCGCCACTCGAGAACCTTTGTTCCCCAACGGTTGTCGATTCTGCGAGCTATATGGCCGGCCCACTGCCACTTCAACCTGCTAATTCTGAAAGCTATGTCGGTTGTTTTGTACCAAATATACAAGGATTGTATTGATTATACGCTTCGCTACTCAGACAACTTAATCCATCTCATCTCATAAATAAATATGGCGACTTGAAGACTGCTCTGAAGGTTACCATATTACACATACACATAATATACTTTACTACGAATTTACTTCTTTATTTAAGTCAAGGCACATCCTCTTTTTAGGGTTCCGTACCTCATTTGGAAAAACGGAACCCTTGTAGGATCACTTTGTTGTCAGACAGACCTGTCTGTCTGTCTGTCCGTCTGTCAAGACCCTTTTTCTCAGAAACGGCTTAAGGTATCAACTTGAAATGTATACCACCTATTAAGGTCTGTGGGCTTATGGTGCCGTATAAAAATCAAAGCTCTAGCTTAATGCATTAAAAATATATGGCAATGAATGTATAATTTTTGTATGGAAATGGCTAAAATGAAAAACTCTAGGGTACTTCCAGTTACCTCCCAATTCTGAAATTTGGAATACTAGGGGAGCTTTTGTAACAAAATTAAAGGAAAAAAATCTGAAATTGAGGAAACCAAGTTTTATTTGCGGTCAATGTGATTCAATTACTACGTGAGTGACCCCAAATATAAGTTTGTCAATTCCAACACTTTGAATTTTTATTTTCTGACCATGACCACTAGTGCACGACCGGGATTCGAACCCACGACCAATGGTACGGAACCCTCAGGGCGCGAGTTCTTGCACTTGACCGTCTTTATTTTCATTTATTATGCCTTACTCTTATAATCTTCGCAATGTAACTATGCCTAATGTTTAATTGGCTTGGCGGAGGGCATTGGTATGCCATAATATATAATAATCCTAGTTGTCCAACCAGGAATATTCATTTATTTATTTTATTCTAGCTTTAATTAGCTTACATAAGTTAACGTTGTGTTACAGCTAAGTTTGTTGGTATAATAAATTTTCATTTTATATTCTGTTACCTAACGGATCGTTTTCACATGCCCGCATGTATTATATCATCGTAGGATGATTCTTTAAGGTGAGGGTTAAATTGTTTTATGATTTTTGAATTGTTTTTTCTCAATAACCGCAAAACGCACAGTTTTGATTTTTATGACAAAGATAACTTGAGCATTTTATTTACTTAAATCCAAGACAGAAACGCGATTGGTAAAACTTTTCTCGATAGATTTATTTGTCCTCTGCAACGGTTTTTTCGAAAATACTCTGAGACTATCTAACAAAAATAACTTTTTTTAAAATATTGTGTTAGACAATAGCATTGGGTACCTAAATCCAAGACACTTTTAAAAAATACATAGTTTTTAAGTTAATCGATATTTTCTTATATGTCGCTTGCGTCGATTACTTTCGAGCGCCTTCTTACGCTTGCTATCTACTTCCTCATTCAATTATAGTACATGTCGCGGTCACTTTCTTCACTCCGCCCACTCGACAGTTTATTTTGATTTCTGTATCGCCTTAAGTGGATGTTATCACATTCTTGGAGGAAGTAGGGCACAGTGAGATTTTCTCGCTCTTAATTGGAGCAGCCCGCCTGGGGAGACCTCCGCCATACAGAAGATTGCAGCCACATAACATTATTTGTCGGGGTAGGCAACGCGTGCGTGATGAGCATCCAGGCTACGGTAACCACTTACCAATAGGTGGGCCGTATGCTAGTTTGCCACCACATTTGCATTTTTTGCAAATTTAATGTTTATTCATTGGACCATAATACATGGTGATTTATAACATGCATTGCAAAGTATGTCCCGAAAGGGGTTTATACTATCGAAAAAAAGTCCAAATCATCTATAAATCTAAATCATAAATACTACATACATTACTCAGTCACGCCAGAACGGCTGAACGGATCTGATTGAAGTTTGGCACAGATTAGTCTCGAAAGCACATAGGCTTTCCATACTAATCTGTGTGAAATTTTCATTATACAAAAATAAATAAATATTCCGGACACATTATTCACACGTTCAACTGATAGCGCCCAAACTCTCCCGACCCGCAAACTAGGCATAGCCTGTACTATGGTGACCAGAGACAGATATATACAATAGATAATAAATATTTAAGAAACAGAACAAACATCTGTGTTTATCACACAAATGTTTGTCCAGAGCGGGGATCGAACCCGCGACCTCTATCGCAGAAGGCAGAGTTACTACTAACTGAGCTATGAGGCCAGTCATTATAACATTTAACACATTATAACCTGTTTATTGACTACAACTCTTTATCCACGAGCGCAATTTTTCATTTCGCGCCGGATTAAATGATCTCTAATCGGGAACTCAGTGTAACGTCAAACGCACGGTATACAACTGGCAACCCCGTTTGTGAAATTGATTATTGAACGCCATTGAAACTACCTTTGCCGTAATTTCCATAAAGTTTGATTTTCCAGGACGGTGCTTTCAATACGACCTGACCTCGGCGACGTGGCGGAATTACCGGCTGTGACGCAAAAGGTGAGGCTTTGATCCCCGCGGTTGAACAAATGTTTGAATGATCTTGAATGGTCTGGGTGTTGTGATACAGTCTGCACTTAGATGTACCTATACAATTCATCATTTTAAAAATGATGCAATAGTACCAAATATCAAGATCGCAGTTTTTTAGTCTTTTTCTAATCTTAAGTTGGGATTGGTCCTGACGTGAACTGGAGACTATTGAGACCAAGTTGTAACGCAGTAGATTTTAAGGTGACTTTTTTTTTTAAATCAAAAACGCAGTTCCTTTTTTCGTGACCTATTAAAGAAGCCTTTGTACTATAGAAGAGGTGGTCAAAGACAAGATCTTAGATCTCCAGGCCATCAGATCCTGGAAGATGTGTAAGGGTAATCAAGGGCACGTCCAAGCATTCGGCACAACCTAGCCTGGACGTCTCATTATTTTACCGCACCCTATAGAGAACCATTACTGTTTATTACAAAGTTGTAAGAAATATTGTACAGATTTGGGGATGTTATTACAGGACCAATTGACTTCCTTAATGTGTTTGCCCCAAACTTGTAACTTATGAAATAAATATATTTCCGAGTCAATATACTCATATTTGACCTTCAAAGAAAACTAATTCGGTACTCAATAAAACAGATATTAGTATTATTGAACGCTATGAATCTGTTCTTTGCAATATTGGCTTTAAATATTGCTATTTAGTTGTATATCAAAAACAGATTGACGGTTTGAACGTTATATATGCTCTAAATACAAACAAACATACAGCAAGTGCACAAAAGGAGTCTCTAAGAGGCGCACTTTAATCCTTTCACTGCACTGATTCTTTCACTGACGGTCATAGGCCCTTATCACGGCACCATGCCTAAACCGGCTCACTGATCTAATATAGGCTGACCAAGAAAGAATCAGTGACACGACACGCAAGCAAGCAAAATACAACGCCGATTCATCCAAGTTGTTTGAGGGATCTTCGCTCGCTCGATCAATAATTATATTATTGATCGAGCTATATAGTAATTATATTATTGAGATATTATTGACTGGCCTCATAGCTTAGTTGGTAGTAACTCTGTCTTCTGCGCTAGAGGTCGCGGGTTCGATTCCCGCACTGGACAAACATTTATGATTAACACAGATGTTTGTTCTGTGTCTGGGTGTTAAATATATATCTATTATGTATATCAGTCTCTGGTACCCATAGTACAGGCTATGCCTAGTTTGGGATCAGTTGACCGTGTGAATATGTCCGGAATATTTATTATTTTATTTATTATGATATTTTTTACAAAAACTAAAATCCGACTCTTTTCGTTTTGCTCACCTACTGAGGATGACACACCTTTCGAAAAAAAATCAAAATTAAGTACCTATGACATCCATTCGTCATCAATAATAACTCTCACGATACTGACTGACTGACTGACAATCAAATGTAGTGGTTTTATTCTCTTTGAAAATCAAAGCAGAGCCTAACCAAAATCCTAAGAGTATGAAATTTGCAGGGTAGCTTCGTGTTGTAACGTATGGGTACACAGAAAGGAATTCCCGACACACAACCCCTAAGGTTAAAGTTTATGTAAAAATAGTAGCAACCGAACGAAGTCGCGGGGATAACCATACCATACCACCGTCTACAAAAAAAATATCGGCAAGTCGTGATTTCAAGAGATGATGACGTTTTTTTAAGTTTTAAGGGACAAGTAGTAATCCCTCCGGAATTAAATTATATGGGACCACCCCGGGATCATACTCTATACACCAGCGAAAGAATTATAAAAATCGGTTTAGTATTGGCGGAGATATCGAGTAATATACACACAAAAATATATATACAGCCGTCTTGAGAACCTCCTCCTTTTTGAAGTCGATTAAAAAACAGGAGGACCCGGCTTCTCCAAGGACTCAGGGTTAGGTTAGGTTAGCCCTTTCGAGACCTATTTGCATATTCGCAACTGAACTTGAGCCATTATTAAGTTGATACTTTTCACGCCATCAACTGAATACTAACCACATAGACTGGAACCACAAAGCTATTAATAACTGGTGACTAACCAAGTTTTCCGTGGTAAGTTTGCTACGTGACCGTTCTGTCTTGGTCTAGTTCCGTCTCCGTGCTTGAAATATCGAAGCTTTACTTGCAACTTTGCAAGTCGCTATCAGTGGGTATTCTGTGTTAATCTTAGTCTGCGGTAGGAGCTGCATTAAGGCTCTTCTTCCGTTACGATACTTACAGACAACTAGTACTCTACGCGAGTCTCGAAAATGAGTCGCCGAGGAGTATCTCACATACAATAGTATGGTGATTCGCGCACTTCGCTACCGGTATCCTACGCGTATGCAACTAGTCTTGCGATACCCGCCGTGTCGGTCTCCGCGAGTCGCGTCTCCTACGAACCTCGGCAAAATGGCGGCGGAAGAGCAGTTAAATATTAAATTTTTTAGAGAATTAGAAAATAACAGTATCTTTACAACTTTAAATTACAATACTTTATTTACAGAAAGAAACTTAAACAAGTTAATATTTACAAAATACACAAGAAACAGTTGAGCCATCTAAAGACCGTTACAAACGATCTATAGATAGCTCAACTGATCCAGATCACTACCAGTCCGAAGCGTCCCCAAGACGCTGGTGGAATTGCCACGCTGGATGGCAATGCTAAATTCGCTGGGCCAAATAAGAGCCAGCTCTCGGGTCACGCGTCGCTTCGATCAGACGCCCTGATATCTTTTTGAAAACCCGGAGGGCCCCGTTTCCCCACGGACCCAGGTATATTACTATATATATATATTTAATATATAATTATATATATTAAATATATATATTTATATATATATATATATATATTAGCTATAGCTAGAGGTCGCGGGTTCGATTCCCGCACTGGACAAACATTTGTGTGATAAACAGATGTTTGTTCTGTGTCTGGGTGTTAAATATATATATATATTATGTATATCAGTCTCGGGTACCCATAGTACAGGCTATGCCTAGTTTGGGATCAGTTGACCGTGTGTAAAAAAAAAAAAAAAAAAGAAATATTATATATATATATATATATTATATATACCACTTTAAATTGACTATTTCTGTAATATTCCAACTCTTCCACTGGAATCACTCGACATAGGTTATTAAAAATGTCCTAGCGGTTTGTGCTGCAAACAATTTCACAATTTCTTGTATGAACCTCGACTAGCGAACATGTATTGTATTAGCTATTAGCTTATTTCTATTAGCATGTGACTTAGGTATCGTCTCTTGCGAGTATCGTAATGTATGAAGGGCCTAAGTTCTCAAACAATCCAAGCATTCGGCACAACCTAGCCTTCACGTCTCATTATTTTACCGCACCCTATAGAGAACCATTACTGTTTGTTACAAAGTTGTAAGAAATATTGTACATATTTGGAGATGTTATTACAGGACCAATTGACTTCCTTAATGTGTTTTCCCCAAACTTGTAACTTATGAAATAAATATATTTCCGAGTCAATAGACTCATATTTGACCTTCAAAGAAAACTACTTCGGTACTCAATAAAACAGATATTCGTATTATTGAAAGCTATGAATCTGTTCTTTGCAATATTGGCTTTAAATATTGCTATTTAGTTGTATATCAAAAACAGATTGACGGTTGGAACGTTAGATATGCTCTAAATACAAACAAACATACAACATGAGCTTGGCTGCTCCAATTTGGAGCGAGAAAATCTCGCTGTGCTATATTTTCTTACCAAAATAAATACCTAGAAAAAATATAAATCTAAACAGGCGTAAGTTTATAAGATAATCTCATTAAAGTAATTGGCAATGTCGTTCCAGTATCAAGGGATATAAATAAATAAAAAAAACCTGCGTATTTCGGTCTTACTCAATACCAAAAACCGAGCGATTGAAGAATGAAGGGGCGATTTCCAACAGTAACGTTGTAAATCAACAAGATACTACGGATAAGCATAGTGTTAAACAAAAATCTCTGTAGTCGGGTAAAAACGAATTGACGGACCGATGGATGGTATGATATTCCGTATCTTGTCTGTTGAGCTATATCTTACGCCCTCAAATTCAAAATTGACTTTATTCAGTAGAGTTAAGGATCATTTTGAATAAATTTTAAACACCTAATAGATGAAATATCGCACTCTGCTTGAACACGGCTTTAGGATATAGAATAAGCCCCTTTCGGGATAGCATACGTATAATTAATCTTGTATATTACGGCAGTCAAATAATGTTCACCGTTTCGCAGTAGCCCCCGGCATTATATCAGAAGTCTAGTAAAAGTTCCGCTCAGTCAGCCTTCAGAAGCCGACAAAAGGTATGTCAACTCGCATTAGGGCCGATTGTTTAGGGCTAAGGGCTTCCATTTTCCTCAAAGTTTTTTTTAGATAAAATGGTTCGGCTGGCGAGCTAATTTGTTAGCTTTGTTATCCATTATTTGTCATCATCATCATCATTTCAGCCGCACGACGTCCACTGCTGAACATGGCCTCCCCCACAGACAGAGCGTGTGATTTGCCCATACTCACCACGCTGGGCATGCGGGTTGGCGAGCGCAGTTAGAGCTATCGTTGTTAAAATTAGGGACGCTGCTGCCCATCCCCTAGCATTTTTCCATTAGTCGCCTCTTACGACATCCGCAGATAGGTAGATATGGAGGGGCCTATTCTTCAGCCGAGGCCATCACGGCACCATTATTTGTATTCTGGTTCAAATATTCACTTTATTTTGAACATTGGGTGAATTATTTAGCTGCATTAGCAGCCTTGATAAAAAGCCTATGCTATTCCATGTAAAGAACTTTATCGATTCCACGTTTCTTCGAATTCAGTTCGGAACCACAAACATCCTCGACCTCGGTTGCGTTACGTGTGAATGCCCAGCTGAGACGCAAGCGTTCGATTCCCGCTGCGGGACAAATGTTTGCATGAATTTTTAAATGACCGTACTATTGTTTAGCTTAGTTATTGACCTAATTAATTTGACTCACTTAAATATTTTTCTGACATATTACTCGCATTTACTTACTTTTATTAAGTACCCATGTTAATTTTTTTTTTTTTTTTTTAGATGTATATTAATTTTTGACGATGTAATAAAGGCAGATAACTAAATTAATGCATGCTTTAATAATTGAAATGTTAATTAAATGTTTGTACGCCCAAGTGGCAGAATCTAGCGATCTAGACTAGTCCTATGAACTGACTGTTAAATGTACCTGATTCACAAACAATAAATGAATTACTGAATTACTGATCTGCAAATATTTGTTCCGGGTTTGGGTTTTGTGGTACCATGTACTCGTAGTTTCTGATACCCACGTCAAAGGAAATCCTAGTGTGGTGTCAGAACTATGTATGTCACTGTTGGGGGCTTTATATTATTTTTTAACTTTCTCAGTTATAAAAGTACGATAAATCTTATTACTTATCACTTGGTAATTAATAGTAGTAAGGCCTTCTTATATTTATTCTAAATTATTAATACAGCGTCAGAAAGTAACGCGATAAGGGACGCTGATGCCTGGGGCTTGCTTAGATAGAGTAGACTCGTACAGCACCAATATAATTTTTTTTTTTTTTTATACCACTTCGGTGGCAAACAAGCATACAGCCCACCTGTTGGTAAGCGGTTACCGTAGCCTATGAGCGCTTGCAATACCAGAGGCATCACGCACGCGTTGCTGACCCCGAACCCCCTTCCCCCCTAAAGAGCTCTGGCAACCTTACTCATCGCAAGAACACAACACTATTTGAAACAAATAATGTTATTTGGCTACCTTCCCAGGCGGGCTGCTCCATCCTCAGCATAGTTGGCCTTATCCATGGTCAAAAAACCACGGTTACCTCGAGTAATTTATTAATGCAATTTAGCAGTTTGATTGAGTTTTTCTATTGGAAAAAGTGGTGAGTGCACTTCGCTCACTATCGAGTTATCTTGTAGAACGTTTATTTATAATATAAATGTGTGGCTCCGCATATTTTTCTATTTACAATGCAGTATCGCTTTTCATTGAATACTTTAGAGAAATACCATCTTCACATTTCTTTACTCCACGACGATACTACGTTGCGCTTCATAGCTGCAGATGCGGGTTTTGTTTGCGCTGAGCAGTTTAGAACAATGTTGCTGAATTATCGATAAATCGCTGATACTATACAAGGTGATTCATAACATGTATACCATCCCGAAAGGGGGTTATTCTATCAACAAAAATAAATAATATTAGAGAAAAAAAACATCAATATTTTCAAATTAGCTGTTTTTGTTTTATCATCTTTATAACTAATAACTAAACGTACAAGAAGTTAGGAATAAAGATAGCTACCTAAAACAGCGAATTCATTGAGTTTTTTTTTTTTTTTTTATACCACTTAGGTGGCAAACAGACATACGGCCCACCTGTTGGTAAGCGGTTACCGTAGCCTATGAGCGCTTGCAATACCAGAGGCATCACGCACGCGTTGCCGACCCCGAACCCCCCTCCCCCTAAAGAGCTCTGGCAACCTTACTCATCGCAGGAACACAACACTATTTGAAAACAAATAATGTTATTTGGCTGCGATCTTCTGTAAGGCGGAGGTACCTCTCCAGGCGGGCTGCTCCAATTCAGAACGAGAAAATCTCGCTGTGCCCTTCCTCCTCTCAAAAAAAAGTTTGACCTGATTTGACCCCAAAACAGCTGATTTTCGCATTTATTCAATGAAAAACGTCAAAAAAAATCCAAAAGTCGTAGAACAAACTTTATGGCCAATTGGTTGTAGAATAAGCCCCTTTCTGGATGGCTTACATATTATGGTTCACCTTGTTTAATAACTGCAATTCAACCCAATATTTAGGAGGAGGTAGGGCACAGCGTGATTTTCTCGTTCTGAATTGGAGCAGCCTGCCTGGGGAGGTACCTCCGCCTTACAGAAGATCGCAGCCAAATAACATTATTTGTTTAAATTGTGTTGTGTTCCTGCGGTGAGTAAGGTTGCCAGAGCTCTTTAGGGGGGAAGGGGGTTCGGGGTCGGCAACGCGTGCGTGATGCCTCTGGTATTGCAAGCGCTCATAGGCTACGGTAACCGCTTAACATCAGGTGGTCCGTAAGCTTGTTTGCCACCTCTGTAGTATAAAATATAAAATAATAATACTGTCGCATCGTAATTGCAGTACCCACAACCTTTCAGGCCATCACAACAGGGCTCTTTTTGGCAGTTATCGATTATAATTAATAATCAAAGTACTTTTTTACGTAAAAAAATGTTATTTTCCTTATCATAACGAATATTGGTTTTTATTAATACTCAATAATTTAATTCAGTACGAAATACCAAAGGAAACCTTTTGAAGCAATTGAATAGAATTTTCTATAAAAATCATATTACAAAAATTTCCTCATAAAACAGAGCATCGTATACAAAAATTAAACGCTGTTTTATCTTGCTACTAATCAAAGGAAAATGTATAAAAAAGGGACAGTATAAACACATACTTTTCTGTATTCATTACACAAAAACCCAAAACAATGTTCTGGGCGGATCTCTAATAAAATAATATTTTCGACGCGAGCGAAACATTTTTTGCTTATGGTCGTAGTGCGGGCGATAAGCGATTCAACTCACAAGTTTCTATATTTTACTTCTCTTAATTTTAACTGGAATTTGTTAGACTTTATTTACAGAAAGAAAACTAACACCTACGAGTTAATATTTACAAAATACACAAGAAACAGTTGAGCTATCTAAAGACCGTTACAAACGATCTATAGATAGCTCAACCGATCGAGATCACTACCACTCGGAAGCGTCCCCAAGACGCTGGCGGAAATGCCACGCTGTATGGCAATGCTAATCCGTTGGGCCAAATAGGAGCCAGCTCTCGGGATTCAACTAAACATTTTGATGGATATTATCTAGTTGAGATATTATTATTATTATAAGTTGTTTGGAAGACCTTCGCTTGCTTTTTTAAAAATATACTTATTTTCCTTATCTGATAACCCTGTTTTTCCACGATTGACTACATCAAACACGTGATCTTCACGTGAAGTCCACTGCTGGACATAGGCCTCCCCCAAAGAGTTCCACGGCGAACTGTCTTGAGCCTTACGTATACGACAAGTGGATCATTGTTCGTAAAGCTATGCTGTGTCGTATAGTGCAAAAAGGTTTTCATAAGCAAAAGGTTTCAATAAGGTAAGCAATAATAGCAATAATAGTAATAGCAAGGTTTTCATGGCTCTTGAAAACATCGCCGTGCATTATCATGTCGTAGCTCGAAACTGACTAAAATAACAAGGGACGCTTTTTGTTCTCATTTAAAATCGCTTTGAGTATACCCAAGCCTCATCTTCCTACCCTTTCGTACTTGTCCGTACGTTGGAGAGTGTCCAAATATCACAGTATATGAGACAGATCTAGGTTTACATGTTTAATGAGACTCTGCATTTCATTAATTATGTCTGCTTGGTGTAGTACTCATTTTCAAATTTTCAATTTTTCGTCCTGTTATCTCGTTTGTCCTGTCACTGGTTTTTTCTTGATCAACCTGCTTTAGGTCAAGTGTGGTAAAATAATCAGAACATCATTTTAAAAGCTCCATTTAAAACGTTCCACAAGTAGAATCAAATTGTCTTAAAAAACTATTTAGTGGCAGAAAATTTTGATATAGTTTGTTAATAAATATCAGTTTTGTTTTTGTATCTACGTGTTCGTAGTCTGAAGCCGTGTTTCATCCTATCCTACTAATATAATAAATACAAAAGTTTGTGAGGATGTTTGGATGTTCGTTGTCCAATCAGGCCGTAACGGCTCAACCGATTTCGATTAAACTTGAAATACATATAGTTCTTTACCTAGAATCGCATACAGGTTATTTTTTATTAAGGTACGACACGAACGAAGCCGCGGGCGCAAGCTAGTATAAAATTAAAGAAATAAATAAAATAAAAAAGTTTTAAACAACTAAACTGAAGTTAATTAGTTACAAGATCAATTTAGGAGTATTCGTGTAACGCAATATGTATTCAAATTTTAGTAAAGTTTCCACGTTACATAGCCAAAGTTGGTGAAAACAAGAAGGTACAAGGAGCAAATAGGAACCATCTCGTGATTCACGCGTCGCTCGGTAATTACATTATATAGAAATAACATTGATATTGTAAGCTATTCGATAAATAGTTTTTACAAAATTGCATGTGCTTAATCCGGTGTTGTTTCGCTAGTAGAATTTCGCCCACTTCCTTCCCGCGAATCTCTGAAAATTCAAATTCTTTCCAAGACCGCGACATTGCCGCACTGCGTAAACCCCATCACGAAAATTCCACGAAATATATTATTCGTTATCTGCCCCTAGAGTGCGGTACGTTGTTACTGTGAACGTGTGAAGCTATTGGCTTTAAATTATTATGGTTAACATGTGCCACGGTGTCCTTAAATACAGTGATTCATCTTTGTAACAGACGCTCACGCACACATGCGTACGCTACGCTACACAGATACGCGCTGAGACGTGTTGTTTTACAAGACCGTAGGTGCGTTTTTAAAAATGTTCTGCATCTGGACAGTAAGTCCGTTCGGCACGAAAGGCCAACATACCTCAACCTGGTGACTGACCTAATACAGGATGTCCAAGACAAAATCAGTGACACGACTTGAAGAAGAAGAAGAGTAAGTGTTCCTACTTCTGCAATCCGAATGTAATAAAGCAGATGATTCTTAGTATGTACTTCTGAAAGGGGCTTATTCTACACCCAATTACCAAATAGAGTTTGGTCTTCAACTTTTGGAAATTCAATATTTTTCATTGAAAAACCTGTATGCAAAAGTCTGCTGTTTTGGGGAATCAGTTCAAAATCAATTATTCAGCTGTTTTCGGTAGTAATCACACAGCAAATTTTGACCACCGGCTTTCCGTATCCTTCACAATATCTTCGATCCATCGGGTGGGTGGCCTGCTAACACTGGGTTCATGGTCGCCACTGCCACTTCAACTTACGTCATTATAATTATGATTTAATGAAATAAATGATTAAACTACCTAATAGCGGAAACTTGGACAACATGAAATATTCATTATTTAAGGCATATGAGAATTTACAAAAACCGGTGTTTCGTTACCACAAAAACTAAACGCATATTTACCTAATTCAACATAGCGATGTTCAAATCGAGTCTATCAAAATGCAGCAGTATCGAGACGTCAATATGTTTGGCTGTCATGCAGTGTACCTACACGTCAAAGCTTGGAGTGACAGCCGGAAGGAGAAGCTTCGTGACCGCCGATCGAACCGCACGCGCATCGCGCCATATCGTGAAAGCCCTCCAAAAGCTTTCAAAACCTAACGAACTTTCGCGTGTGATATCTCTCATTATTTATAACTGTGTGAACTGTGAACCCTTCTACTCCATCCCTTCATCATCAGCTCATGGACAATCGGAAAGGAAGCTCATCGAGGCTGGTTGCAGTCCAAGGTAGGTTACCTGCATATATTGGTACTGCTGTTCCGCTAGCCTAGACTTGAACATCGTTTTTTATCAAGAGTAAACCGTAAGACCTTCTTTCAAGGTCTCCCCAGAGTAGCAGAAAGCCATCATCTCCATTTCGGCTGATGCGTATGCTACATTCTTTTTGGTGCCGAAACCCGGGACGCTTCCTTTTTCAAAATCGTAAACGCCATTTTGTATCTACTTTGGTATTTCTGGTTAAAATTCGTAGCTTAGAATAATCTCAATCGAACTATTATTTTAGCTAAAATATAGTTATTTATCGTATTCTAAGTTATTCCATTCCATCAGAATTACTGATTATCGTATCTATCCATCAAATCAAATATCAATCGTTCACGAGCATTCACCATCGATCAGGAGCTTCACCAATTAACAGTGTATCTAAACATCTAATCGTACCTAATATTATCGAAACATATTGCGAGATCAAAATTGTGCAATCACTTCCATCAATATCGGTGTGCAATTTTATTTCGGCTCGCAATTGTTCCGTCTGCAGTACGAATCAACAAGAATTATTATACCGTATCACAATCGTATGTACTCATATAACATTATAAGATATAAATATAAAATCAATTTGTAAAATCATCAAACGTATTTTCTCTCACATTCCTACACTTTTAGGGTAGTTTGATATCTCGCCAACCGTCCATCGCGGCCGAGCGTAGCAGTTTAGAATATTTTATTACCAAGTGAATGAACAGATTAGCTAATAGTCAGTACGAGCACTGAACAGTCTACCACGCAAGTATCGGGAAAATCGTGTTATTCCATACGAAGACAATTCAACTTGCTTGGTGGGTTGTACCATCACAGCACAGCGTAATCGTTATCTATCCGGTAGTCGCTCGTACTTATTTTGTGGTAATCCATTCATAGCGTAAGCAAAGTTACAAGTTGTTTGCGCACTGCAACCACGCAATTACCTAGGGTCTTATAAGTAAATAGTTTTGTTCACAGTAAAATCCTGCGTTTGACGAACATAAGTACGAAATTATTTATCATCATCATCATCATTTCTGCTGTAGGACGTCCATGTTGAACATAAGTCTCCCCCCAAGATAAACCTAGTTAATTGCATATCATCGTACGTATCTACGTATCTAAACACAATTAAATAAAATATTTTGATATAACTTGCTGCGCCGCCGGTATTTGCCTGCCAATCAATCGAACACTATTTACCTACACGTTTGGTAGGTACTTACCTACTTATCGAATCTAACAATGTCGCTTCTTGGGAAGCACTCTACACGTAAATTAAGTACTTTGAAGAAGTCGAAGTCAAAATCTATCGAAATCGATTATACTACTCAAGATTTGCCATCCTTGCGTAGGAAACGTACCATCGCTTATAAACGTATGACTAAGGCTTTAGAGGTAGGAATTTTAGCCGCAAACGATTCTACTCAACAAGACTTGTTTTTATCGTATCATCAGGATGTGAAACAAATTGCCGCTAATTTTGAGGACGCACACTTTACAATTCTGGAAGTTATTGACGATGATCCTGAAAATGAGGACAATGAAATTCAGGAACGTTTTGACGAAATGTATTATAAGGTGTTATCGATTCATCGCAATTTGTCTAGAAGTCAATCCAGCCATTTACACAGCGGAAGTTCTTCATCAAATATCCGGTTACCGAAAATCGTGCTTCCGACCTTTAGTGGTGACATTAAAAAATGGCCGGAGTACTTTGATACTTTTAACGCGTTGATACACAACTCAACCTCTATTAGCGACACGGAGAAGTTCCATTATCTCTTATCATCTCTTAGCGGCGATGCGTTGACCGTTGTAAAGCCTTTTCCAATGACTCACGAACATTATCTTGACGCGTATCAAGCTCTCACCGCGCGTTATACGAACAAACGCGATCTAGCGTTTACGTGTTGGCGGGACATTTTAAATGTCAACTTCAAATGCAGTGATGCTCACGAGTTTAGGAAATCACTCGACTTATTCGATGAAAACTTGAGCATTTTAAGGACAATCAACTTGCCGATCAATCATTGGGATTTCGTTTTAGTGTATCATATCTTATCGAAACTTGACACGAAGTTGCGTCGTGATTTTGAGGAAAAGCATCCGGAGGTAGAAATACCTACCTACACTCAACTCAAAGTGTTTTTACAATCGAAGTGTGAGGCATTGTTGCGCGATACTCATTTTATCGAATCGAACAAGCTTTCGCAAAAGCTTGCCCCAGCGCAACCGCAACCTAAACGCAACACTACGTCGCATACACTTGTCGCCGCGTCGTCTACTACGCCTGCAGTTCCGGAGCCGGTAGCCGACCAAAAGCAAACCGGAAGTACCGGAAGTCCGACTTTCGTTCCCTATACGAGTAAATGTTCTTTTTGTAGTGAATATCATTCCATTGCGGGATGCTTGGAATTTCGTAAGAAATCGGTTGATGATCGGATGAAGGTTGCTACCGAGAAAAACTGGTGCTTCAATTGCCTGAAACCATCTCATCAATTGAAAGACTGCAAATCAATATTTTCGTGTCGCACGTGCCAACGGAAACATCACACCTTACTCCATCGCGATAATTCTATCGAATCGAATCAAACCGCAACATCGTCTTTGGTTTCAAGGTCACCCACACACACGACCGTGTTGCTCGCGACTGCAATCGTGCAAGTTAAAGATGCCTCCGGTGCGATGCAATCATTTCGTGCGTTATTCGATACTGGAAGTCAAAGCAACTTTATTACCGAATCAGCTGTAAAACGCTTGCACTTACGTCCTACTCAAGCTAACGTTTGCGTCAACGGACTCGGAGAGGCCGTGGCTTCAATTCTCGGTGACGTCAAGTGTGCAGTAGGTATTAACAATAAAGTCTTGTTTAACCTTGACCTGCACGTGATTTCTACGATCTGTGGCGATCAGCCTATCGCAAAATTGAACACATCGGGATGGTCACACATTCAGTCGTTGCCGTTAGCCGATCCCGGTTTTGACATTCCGGGACCGATCGATCTACTGTTTGCCGCGGACGTTTTCGCTGATTCGCTTCTCAACCAGCACGTTAAGGGAAACGCCAACCAACCCACCGCTTTCAACTCAATCTTTGGTTGGCTTCTTTTGGGAAAAACTCGATTGGCTGCGAGCACTCTAATACATACCTCGTTGGATATCGACGACGAGTTAAACTCGTTAGTTCAACATTTCTGGGAGCTTGATTCTATGCCGAAAGCATCACTCTTGACTCCGGATGAAGCGCTCTGCGAACAAAAGTTTATTACCGAACATTCTCGCGATTCATCTGGGCGATATATGATGCGCTTACCGTTCAAAGATGACACTGAACCTATTTTTTACGGCTCTCGTGAAGTTGCGTTGCGTCGATTTCATGCTATCGAACGAAGACTTTCACGTGACCCCGACTTACACAGTCAATACGTTGCATTTATGTCCGATTACATCGAAACTGGTCATATGTCATTAGTTCAAGCAGATGAGCTGAATATGGGGAAATATTACATACCTCACCATTGTGTTTTGCGTCCAGAATCAGCAACTACTCGTCTCCGCGTCGTTTTCGACGCCTCGGCTAAGGACTCGCACTCCCGTTCTTTGAACGATACTCAACTTACCGGACCAAAATTACAACCAAGCATTTTGGAAATTCTCTTACGGTTTAGGGGACACAATATCGTCTTTATGGCAGACGCCAAGCAAATGTATCGTCAGATTTTGATTTTTTCTGCCCATAGGGACTATCAGCGTATTTTTTGGAGAGCCTCACAGACCGATCGTCTCCAAGAGTATCGCCTGAATACCGTCACCTATGGTGTTTCTTCGTCCCCTTATCTTGCATGCCGTACTCTGAGACAGCTTGCTGAAGATGAAGGGGATTCGTATCCTATCGCGAAGAGTATAGTCTTATCAGACGTGTATATCGATGACGTAGCGACCGGGAGTAGCCTCCTCGAAGACGCTCAACAAGCAAAAAATCAACTCATTGCCCTTTTTCAACTCGGTGGTTTTCAACTTAGAAAATGGGTTAGTAATGATGTGCGGCTTTTATCTGATCTTCCCAGTCAAGATTGTCTAACAGGTTCTGTGTCCCTCGATAATTCAGAGCCCTCAACCTTGAAGGTTCTCGGCCTCAAGTGGGAACCCACAGCAGACGTCTTCCTGTTTGAAATCAAACCTTCAGACCGACCATGTACAAAGCGTTCCATTCTCAGCGAACTCGCTAGAGTATTCGACCCGCTAGGTTTCTTATCCCCCATCACAATACAAATCAAATCATACATCCAAAAGCTTTGGATCCTCGGTATTGGATGGGACCAAACGCCACCTAATGAGGTTATCAGTACATGGACCAATTATAAGGATCAACTTCCGCAGTTGACTCAACTTCGTATCCCTCGCAAATTAACTTACTCTGAATCAAAATCGTGCGAGCTGCACGGATTTTGTGACAGCTCCGAGACGGCGTATGGTGCTGTGATTTATTTACGCGTCACTGATAAGGACGGTGCAGTCCATGTCCATCTCGTCTGTTCCAAGGCTCGTGTAGCACCGCTTAAACGTACCTCGCTACCGCGTCTTGAGCTCTGCGCAGCAGTTCTCCTCTCAGATCTCTATCAATTCGTTCGCGACACTTACCTTGCTCAAATCAAAATCAATGCTGTCTACTTATGGTCAGACTCGACCGTTGTCCTTTCATGGTTACGCTCACATTCATCGCGTTGGGCCACATTCGTTGCTAATCGGGTTAGCCAGATCCAAGAACTGACCCCCACAGAATGTTGGCACCACGTGTCTTCGGGAGATAATCCTGCCGATATTTGCTCGCGTGGACAATTTCCGAGTGAAATGATTCACAACTCTCTATGGTGGGCGGGGCCCTGTTGGCTATCTCAAGATCACACTTCTTGGCCATTAGACTTAGACAGCATAAATCACGAGGATGAGGTGATCATCCAAACCGAAGAACGTAAGACGGTAACATTAGTTACCGGGCAACCTGATCTGAGCATTGATGACGATTCAATTATCGAGAACTTGCTTAATCGTTTCTCATCATTATCAAAACTTGTTAATGTACTATCGTATATCTATCGCTTCATTAACAACTCCCGAAATCCGAATCAAACAAATCGTAAGCAATTTCTCAACAACGTGGAACGTCACCACGCTCTGATGCAAATCGTAAAACACGTACAAAGTCGTGCCTTTCCGGATGAAATTTCTCAACTAAAATCGAAGAAAACGTTATCTAAACCTTTTCGAAAATTGAATCCATTTCTGGATGACCAAGGAGTGCTCAGGGTAGGCGGCAGGATTTCTCGATCAGGCTTAGAATACGAACATAAACACCCAGCCTTCCTACCATCGGATCATCCATTAACGCTCTTAATCATCGATTTCATTCATCGTAACTATCTGCACCCGGGCATAAACACTACACATTTCTTACTCCTTCAACAATTCTGGATTATCGCTGCTAAACGTACCATTCGTCGACGCCTTTCCAAATGCATTCAGTGCTTTAGAACAAATCCACAGCCGTTACAGCCCTTTATGAGTGACCTTCCATCATATCGCGTCAATCAAGTAAAACCGTTCTCGGTGGTAGGTGTCGATCTAGGCGGACCGTTCCGTATCAAATTAGGTTCACATCGTGGAGCTAAGATGGACAAGGCATATCTATGCTTGTTCGTCTGTCTATCGACCAAAGCAGTCCATCTAGAAGTCGTATCGACCTTAACAACGGAAGGTTTCATCGCCGCTCTTCGGCGTTTCGTGGGGCGTCGCGGTCGCTGTAACGTGATTCACGCAGATTGTGGCACGAATTTTGTCGGCGCGAAGAATCAGTTATCGTCTCTGATGCAGCAAGCTTCTTCTGCAGAGAAAATCGAATTTAAATTCAATCCTCCGGGCGCACCGCATTTCGGTGGCGTCTGGGAAATTCAAATCAAAGCAGCAAAATCCCATTTATATCGCGTAATAGGTGACCAGGTTTTGACTTTTGAAGAGCTGACGACTCTCTTCGTCCAAATCGAAGCTATCTTAAACTCAAGACCTCTTTGCCCTATCAGTTCGGATCCAAATGACCTTTCTTGCTTAACACCCGGTCATTTTCTCACCTTAGAGCCTTTAACAGCTGTTCCCGATGAAGATCTATCAAGCATTAACTTAAATCGGCTTCATCGGTGGCAGCTGTTACAAGCTTTTCAACAAAATTTTTGGTCCAGATGGAAAACTGAGTATCTGAACTCGTTAACACAGCGCGCCAAATGGACCAAAGATTCTAAACCGTTATCGATGGGTTCAATGGTGATAATTAAAGATGACAATCGTGCTCCATTACATTGGACTCTCGCGAGAGTGGTAAATCTTCAGTATGGTGGTGATGGAATAGCTCGGAGTGCATTAGTAAAAAATGCAAACAATCAAATCATAAATCGCCCGTTGGTAAAACTGTGTCCTCTACCTATCGAGGACTAGTTTTAATCGTACTTACATATCTCTAGTTAGCAATATCGTAGTGTAAGTAAATCTAATTTAAGTTAACCTATCTTAATCGAATCTCTATCGTTTCTGCTTAGGATTTTTCTTTCCTTTAACCAGAAAATACCATAGGCATTTTGGTGGGCGGAATGTTTCGTTACCACAAAAACTAAACGCATATTTACCTAATTCAACATAGCGATGTTCAAATCGAGTCTATCAAAATGCAGCAGTATCGAGACGTCAATATGTTTGGCTGTCATGCAGTGTACCTACACGTCAAAGCTTGGAGTGACAGCCGGAAGGAGAAGCTTCGTGACCGCCGATCGAACCGCACGCGCATCGCGCCATATCGTGAAAGCCCTCCAAAAGCTTTCAAAACCTAACGAACTTTCGCGTGTGATATCTCTCATTATTTATAACTGTGTGAACTGTGAACCCTTCTACTCCATCCCTTCATCATCAGCTCATGGACAATCGGAAAGGAAGCTCATCGAGGCTGGTTGCAGTCCAAGGTAGGTTACCTGCATATATTGGTACTGCTGTTCCGCTAGCCTAGACTTGAACATCGTTTTTTATCAAGAGTAAACCGTAAGACCTTCTTTCAAGGTCTCCCCAGAGTAGCAGAAAGCCATCATCTCCATTTCGGCTGATGCGTATGCTACAACCGGGATATTTGTTTCTAAAATAATGGAACAAAAATCGTATTTACCGTTTACACCGACCCGTGTAGTAACGAGCTCAATATAATTTGCGCTACCTACTGTTTGCCTACATTGTGCGCAGCATGTGTTTTGACAAGGTCGCTTTACTTGTCGCAAAATAAATTTTCCTCTTACGGTGTTTGGGATACTGCTTTTTGAACTGTAAAGTTATGTTTGTAGTGTTCAAATTGCTTATTACACCTTTAATAATTAAGTTAGGTCTCTGTTTGACCGTGCTCGTTTCGCGTTTCTGGTCAAGTTGCGGACATGCCATGGTGATTCATAATACATATATTATCACAAAAGGCTTATTTATATCAACAAAAGAATAATGGAATCAATTTTTTTTTTATTTTTTCTTGAACTTTTGAAAACAACTGTTTTGGTCTTCCATCCTTATAACTAATTATAAAACGTGCAAGAAGTTCGACATCAATAGTACTACCAAAAAAATTGAGTTTTAACTGATCTCCTAAACAGCAGATTTTTGTGTAGTACTTTATGAATGTAAAATCGTAGAACAAACTTTATTGCCAATTGAGTGTAGAATCCTGTCCCTATCGGGATAGCGGATTAAGTCGGATTCGGGATAGGTAAGTATATCTTAATTTGTATTTAGGCCGTGGTATGGACTAAAGAATGGGCCTATCCGCGGATGTCGTAAGAGGCGACTAAGGGAAAAAAGCTAGGGGATGGGCAGCAGCGTCCCTCATTTTAACAACGATAGCTCTAACTGCGCTCGCCAACCCGCATGCCCAGCGTGGTGAGCATGGAAAAATCCCCCTATATGATAGGAATTCGCTCTGTCTGTGGGGGAGGCCATGTTCAGCAGTGGACGTCGTACACTGAAATGATGATGATAATATTAATATTCCGGACATATCACAAACGGTCAACTGATCCCAAATTAGGCATAGCCTGTACTATGGATACCAGAGACTGATATACATAATAGATATATGTATATTTAACAAATTGTTATATATTTGTTTATTATATATATTTGTTTTTTCTATGTCTGGGACACGGAACAAACATCTGTGTTAGTCACAAATGTTTGTCCAGTACGGGAATCGAACCCGCAACCTCTAGCGCAGAAGGCAGAGTTACTACCAACTGAGCTATGAGGCCAGTCTAGCAGCGGCCTCTTAATATCAGACGAGTCTCGTAGACAATAATTACTTTCGCGTTGTACCTAAAAAATATTCCAGAAAGCTGACTCTTTCTTACGTACCTAGTAAAAAATTTTTATAATTTGATCATAGTTCAAAATAGACTTCTTACAAAGGTTTTGAGGAGTATATTTTTATTAATAACTTAGCTAGTAGGAACCTGGATTTTAAAATTTGCCTATATCATTTCTATCAGTGGATATCGCAAGAGGTGACAAGCGAAAATATCTAGGGGCAGCTCAGCAGCGTTCCCTAGATATAGCCCGCATAGATTTACAGTAACAATCATTTGGGGCGATTTGCCCATACTCACCACTCTGGGCATGCGCTCGCCAACCTCCATGCCCACCGTGGCGAGTATGGGCAAATCGCCCCAAATGATTGTTACTGTAAATCTATGAGGGCTTGTGTTCAGCAGAGGACGTCATACGGCTGAAATTATGATGGTGATGATCATATTTTAGTTTTCGTTTTTAGGTTTAAGATGATCAGCTGGATGACGAAAGCTATAAATGAGGAAGTATTATAAATAAATAAATAAAATAAATAAATATTCCGGACATATCACACACGGTCAACTGATCCCAAACTAGGCATAGCCTGTACTATGGGTACCAGAGACTGATATACATAATAGATATATATTTAACATCCAGACACAGAACAAACATCTGTGTTAGTCACAAATGTTTTTCCAGTGCGGGAAACGAACCCCGAATTAAACGAGTATATAAACCTAATATATATATATATATATATATATATATATATATATATATATTTAGTTATATATATATATATAACTAAATAGTTCTTTCTAAAAATCTCCTATTATCTTAGTTTAGATAAAATAATATCCTCGAAAAAAAAGGAAAAACGTCGGCGGGCGATCGCTTAACTGTGCATTTCCTAGTGGGCTACCTACTAAGGAGTGTATTTTAAATGAAATCCAATGATGTTGAAACAAATCTCTTGGCGAGGATAGTAGCGTGACGTAGTTTGTTTACAAAAGTAGAATGTGACATTGTCATTCGGCATACCTACCTAGTGCATCATAGATTGAATCATATTAGCAACACTTTGACAGAAAATGAAAAGCTGCAGCTCTAGACCTGGCTCTTAATAAAGAAAAAAAAGCTAGTACCTGTGGAGGATCTGTGGTTGTAACTTTGTTAGGAATAGCTATCCCCGTTATAGTAGGTACCTACGTCCATACTAAACCTTGAACTAACCTCAAAGAAGCATTTGCACCGTATCTGGAACATAAGCGAGGGTCCCGTAGCTATTACAAACATTTTGACGTCTAATGGCTCTGCGTTACGGCCTACGCAACCCGGGTACAGTCGATGAGATAAGTTCATGGAGTTTTATACGATAAAACTCCACGTTCTTATAATGAAAGTGAAATTAAAACTTTGTTTTTTGACGGCGGTATTATAAAGTTTACTTACGGAAGTTCTTAGTAAATAAACTTTTTAAAGGAGTATTTATTTTAGTTAGTTTTACCAAAACATGTAGGAAATTCAACAGAACCTATTACTTTGCGTGGATGTAAGATGACGATAATAAGTTAACTAACTGACCCGTCGCATTCCGATGCGCGTATCTTGACCATACAAAAGAGGTAATATAGTGTTTCGGCATTTACGAATCTCGGCATATTATTATGAGCAATAAGGTAAATAAAATAGCTCAAATAGCCCTGCTCGCTTGCTTGCTTCCAACCCTAAAAAGTTTGCCCAAAAAAAAACACTGTCTATGTTTTGTCGACTTCACAAATTTCCTTCGACGACTGTGCGTACAATCACACAAACAAGAGGTTGGTACTCGTAAATTTTGGCACAATTAACTCGACTCGCATTGTTTTTGATTAACTGTCTGTGCTCAATTGTACCCAATATGGCTTGTGTCACTTCAAAACGGCTCAGTGTAAAATGAGCTTTGTGACCTGAGTGTAGGTTCAATACAGGTTAAAATAAGAGTGTTCGTCATGCGTAAAAATAACTGCATCTCTGATGAGTAGAATACGGGACAGTCATAACCATATTATTTAAGGTTAAATAAACCGTATTATTTAAGGTTAAATAATTAAATAAATAAATAATAAATAACAGCATCCTGAGGACTGTCATGGCAGGGTGCGTAGTATGTCTGGAAGTGCCTTGTGCGAAGGGTGATTATTATTGAAGGAAACTATTTTCTTTATTAATCATCCTTTGCATTGTTCCTCTCCATTTAGTTTTAAAAATTAGATGTAAGTTTTTATTATATTATATTTTTGAGTAATAAGGTAATATGGATTGTTTAGTTGTCCGAAATATACATTTAAATTTATTTATTATTTGTTTAAGCATTTTGCTGTTTTTTTTTTTATTTTTTTTTTATAATCTTTATTGCACACAAAGAAAACAATGTACAAAAGGTGGGCTTAATGCCAAGGCATTATCTACCAGCCAGCCTGATTGGGTAGAAACATGAGGTTGGCGTGCGACAGATTGTTTAACTTAACTAAAAACTATACTATGTATAAACATACACTATATTTAAATATGTATATATATATATACATATACATATATATATTACACTGCAATAGATAGTACAAAACAAGTGTTTTATTAAAATGTAGTGTAGATGCTAGATGTTCTTAAGAAAATGTTCACGAGTTAATCGTTTAAATGAATCTTTGGATTTAGGGTCAAATCAGTTCAAACTTCATTTCTAGGGTTCAAAAGGGTACCAAGCAATTTCGATGTTGTACTACTCGTACGTTCAATTTTAGTATAAAAATGATAACCCCCAATTGTATTCCACTAGAGATCTATATTTTATTGATTCTATTGTGATGTGTTAAGTTTTTATGTGGTTTACAATAAAGAGATATCCTATCTATCTATAAAAAGCTGAATATTTTTATTCATTTTTTTTTTTTTTATACAACAGATGTGTCAGACTATCTTACGGCCCACCTGTTGGTAAGCGGTTACCGTAGCCTATGAGCGCTTGCAATACCAGAGGCATCACGCACGCGTTGCCGACCCCGAACCCCCTTCCCCCCTAAAGAGCTCTGTTAACCTTACTCACCGCAGGAACACAACACTGTTTGAAACAAATAATGTTATTTGGCTGCGATCTTCTGTAAGGCGGAGGTACCTCCTGCTGCTCCAATTCAGTAGGTACGAGAAAATCTCGCTGTGCCCTACCTTATTTTCTTATAGTTGATAGAATAAGCCCCATTCAGGGGATAGCGTCCATATTATATTGCATGAATCTATGGCACTTTTTGCCATATATTTACAAGTGAAACTACTACGTAAACTGCAATGTATTCTGCACCACTCGGGACAATAGGATTCACGGAATATGGGATTGCCTCCAAAATTACCTGAGTGCGGATTGAGTTGGGTTCGATCTTGTGCTAATTAGGATTAATCCTGGATGATAGGGGAGGGAGTAATGAGTTGTCGTGGATACGGTATTGTTACCTAAGGGATACGGCTGTGATCTTCATACATCTTTTATTCCCTACTTATGTTGAATTCGATAAATATAGATGCCGTAACCACTTAACGGATTGGATTAATTCCATGCACAAGGCATTCATTGCCATGTACAAGGTGATTCATAATATGCATTCTACCCCGAAAGGGGGCTAGTATGAACAAAAATGAAGTATATTAGCGAAAAAAACTGAAGTATACAATTATATACTCTAGTATGAGCCTTTTTAGTGACCTTAGGCTCTCCGAGGATATGTCCTGTTACACTATAAATATTGTACTGGGATAATATCGCGGATTTCAAGACCATCCGGTGTCATCATCATTATCTTGAGCATAAATTTTATTATTTTAGGATTATTAGGACACAGGCCTCTCACATCTTTTCCCATGCCTTGCGGTTGGCAATATCATTCAGTATCGTCTGCCCATTCCTTTGGCGGCCGGCCTCGGGGTCTTATGTTTGCGCACCAGACTCCGAGTGTGTGTCATCGACCCATCCGGTATCTATGACGGAAAAGAAATAAAAATTTGTTAACTCAAAAAAATTATAAAAAATCGTGTTCTTATTCTAAAAATAATAAATTAAAATAAAGATTTTTCTAAACGGTTTTAGTTTTTAATTTTATCATCTTGTAGATATCAATCCTAGGTACTAATCATATGAATACGAAAGTTTATGAGGATGTTTGGATGTTTGTCGTTCAATCACGCAGTAAGTGTTCAAGTGAATTTGATTAAACATGAAATACTTGGAATAGATAGAAAGAAAAACTATTTATTAGATATATTCTAGATAGATTTCTAGAACCTAGAACATCATAGTAAGATACTTTTTATATTATCTAGGAACCATGCGAACGAAGCTGCAGGCGCATGCTTGTCTTGTATAAATGGCTAAGGTAAACTGGCTCCACTCACCGGCTCAATGTAACCATAAAGGTAATACGCTGAAAAGAAAAAGCTGATCATCGCCCCAATATTTCCTTTCTGCACGTGACATTACAGTCGATCTACCTCGATCATAATCTGCGAAAAGGCCCTTATTTATTACTAACATCCCCAAAGAAAACAAGCTCTTATTCTGAAAGGTTTATGGCATAAAGTTGCGAAAACAGCTGGGGCCTATAAAGTAGTAAAGATATTTGTGTTGAAACTTGAGATACACGCAGGCTTGACTGGGACAGGCTTTTTTCTAGAACTTCCACAGTTTTGTGGTCCGACGAATTAGTATTTATTATATGGCCGTGGTGGCCCCGGCTGAAGAATAGGCCCCTCCATATCTACTTATCCGCGGATGTCGTAAGAAGCGATTAAGGGAAAAACGCTAGGGGATGGGTAGCAGCGTCCCTAATTTTAACAACGATAGCTCTAACTGCGCTGGCCAACCCGCATGCCCAGCGTGGTGAGTATGGGCAAATCCCCCACATGATAAGGAATTTGCTCGCTGTGGGGGAGGCCATGTTCAGGAGTGGACGTCGAACGGCTGAAATGATGATGATGATATGACCAAAGATATCCGTAATATCCAGTACATAGCAAGTCAATTCTTCCTGATGATGCCTCGTAGAGAACACGTGTCGAATTCTTATTAAGTTTTATTGTGGAATATGGTTGTGCCTTTTTATTTATACAACTGAGGTGGCAAACAAGCTTACGGCCAACCTGATGGTAAGTGGTTACCGTAGCCTATGAGCGCTTGCATTACCAGAGGCATCACGCACGCGTTGCCGACCCCGAACCCCCTACCCCCCTAAAGAGCTCTAGCAACCTTACTCACCGCAGGAACACAACACTATTTGAAACAAATAATATTATTTGGCTCTGATCTTCTATAAGGCGGAGGTACCTCCCCAGGCGGGCTGCTCCGATTCAAAACGAGAAAATCTCGCTGTGCCCTACCTCCTCCTACCTACTGCAAGTTAGAATACTTTACATGGTTTTTTATTGCGGGCGGTGCGGGAGGTGCATTTTGTTGTGCTATATGTATGAGGAATCGATTAACGGAATAGCTATATATTTGTTTGTCTATTTAATATCTTAGAATGGACTTCAAAGTCACGCCTGAATCCATTAATCAAAAGGAGTACCTAAAATACCGATACATCTTTAAGGATCTGATGGCCCTTAGCAGTCGGAAGCACATCGCCTGGATATCTGAGAGGCTGTCTATTATCCTACTAATATTATAAATGCGAAAGTTTGTGAGTATGTTTGGATGTTTCTTGTTCAATCACGCCGTAACAGCTCAACCGATTTCGTTAAAAATAGCTTAAATTACTTTTTGTTTAAGTAGCAAGTGAAGCCGCGGGCGGAATAGAATAGAATATGTATTTATTTCTTTCAACAAAGGTTAACAGTTATGGATTGGATACAGCAGAATTGAAAATTGAATGAAATTTGCCTACAAATAACTGTATATAGACCTAAATGTGTTAAATCCTACCTACCTACTAAGAAATTTTGTACAAAATTGTATGTTTCAATAAACGTTATTATTATTTGACTGGCCTCATAGCTCAGTTGGTAGTAACTCTGCCTTCTGCGCTAGAGGTCGCGGGTTCGATTCCCGCACTGGACAAACATTTGTGACTAACACAGATGTTTGTTCTGTGTCTGGGTGTTAAATATATATCTATTATGTATATCAGTCTCTGGTACCCATAGTACAGGCTATGCCTAGTTTGGGATCAGTTGACCGTGTGTGATATGTCCGAAATATTTATTTATTATTTTATTTATTTATTTATTTTGTTTACGTAGCGAGCGAAGCCGCGGGCGGAATAGAATAGAATAGAATATGTATTTATTTTTCTCAACAAAGGTTAGGTTAGGTTGGATACAGCAGAATTGAAAATTGAATGAAATTTGCCTACAAATAACTGCATATAGACCTAAATGTGTTAAATCCTACCTACCTACTAAGAAATTTTGTACAAAATTGTATGTTTCAAACTTAACTGTGCTAAGCTAGTATTATGATATATTGATAACTTTCAATTGTGACTTCACTCATTCGATTTACAGACTTGCCAAACGATTGCTAGTTCGATTAATCTTGAGATGGGTGAAACTGCTGCCTAGTGCCCCGGGTTCGCTTGTATTGGCAGCTTCCCAAGGCAATGACAAAATGCGGCTATTTATCAAACAAACTGCTGATACAATGCGGGGTCATCCCTTGTGATGTTAAGTTTTGGCGACTCTTGAAAGGGTAGAGACGTACGATGTACAACAGACCACTAGCTTCCACCCGTGGCTTCGCTTACGTGGTACCAGGATAATAATAATAACACCCAACAGTCACATACATCCTGACCCCCACAGCTAGGATTCTCTGTGTCGTGGGCATCAGAAGTTACGAGTACCATGGTACCATAACACCCAGAACGAACAGAATAATATATTATAAATGCGTAAGTTCGTGTCCGGATGAACATGGATAAAACTAAAGTCATGTTTAATGATCGCATACATCCGGAACCAATCGTCGTACAAGGCCACCCACTCGAAATTGTGCAGGAGTACGTTTACCTCGGGCAAATATTGCAAATGGGTAGACACAATTTCGAGAAGGAGGCTAAGAGAAGGATTCAGTTGGGCTGGGCAGCGTTTGGTAAGTTACGTCGAGTCTTCTCGTCGCCTATACCACAATGTCTGAAGACTAAGGTCTTCAACCAGTGCGTCCTACCCGTGATGACTTACGGTGCCGAGACGTGGACACTCACAGTGGGGCTCATTCACCAGTTTAAGGTCGCACAGCAAGCTATGGAACGGGCTATGCTTGGTGTTTCTTTGAAGGATAAAATCCGCAACGAGATTATCCGATAGAGAACCAAGGTCATCGACATAGCCCAGAGAGTTGGCAAGCTGAAGTGGCAGTGGGCTGGCCATATATGCCGAAGAACCGACAACCGTTGGGGTAAACGAGTTCTTGAGTGGAGACCACGTCTAGGCAAACGTAGTGTGGGGCGCCCCCCGGCTAGGTGGAGCGATGACCTACGAAAGGCGGCGGGCAGTAAGTGGATGTCAAGGGCCGAACACTGGGCTCAGTGGCGTGTATTGGGGGAGGCCTATGTCCAGCAGTGGACTAATGTGGGCTGATGATGATGATGATGAAGTTCGTGTATGTACGTACGAGTACACTCTATTCTGTAACGGCTGAACGGATTTTCATGAAATTTTGTATATACGACGTGTTTCATATTAAATTTACTATCCCGAAAGGGGCTTATTCTACATCCAATTTCCAATAAAGTTTGTTCTACGTCTTTTGGAAATACGGCGTGTTTAATTAAAAAAACACTATGGAAAAATTTGCTGGTTATCGTCAAAAACTTGTTTAAATCTTATATACAATGCTTTTGTTCATTATTTTCAGGCTTCATGTGTGACAGTGGAAGCTCACTCTGCATTTTAATTAAATATTCTCGTATGCAACGAAATCTAATTTATGACTCCATAAAATGTATGTTAATAGTATACATTTAAAAGTCAAATGTGTATTTTTATTACTCTTACTTTATACAGTAGAGATGAGTGTATGAGCTTAAGTTAATACAAGTTGATACATAATATGTATGTGGGCCGGGAAGTGAAATAAAAAATTGTTTTTAAACTGAAACACTTGTAATTTAATTATAAGAAGTTACCAAGTCATGCTGCACAGAGCACACCATTCAATCGTCTCCCATTTTCCTTTCCGTTCCCATTCATCATCATTCATTCCTCATTCAATCATTCATCTCATTCATACGTTCCAAACTATGCATCCCACATGTATGCTATCCCAAAAGGGGCATATTCTTCACCCAATTGGCAACTAAGTTTGTTCTAGGACTTTAAAAAAATCGAAATTTTTCATTGAAATAACACTATGCAAAAATCTGCTGTTTTGCGGTCTTCAGATATTGTTAGCAAGGGATTTTGTGAGGGTTTTTTTATGTTATACGGAGGCAAACAGGCTTACGGTAAGTGATGCCTTGATGGTACCGTGGCCGTACCGATGGCCTATTGACATCAGCAACACGTAGAGCATTGCTAATGCGTTGCCTGTGTAACTCCTTCCCCCCTAAAGAGATCTGGCAACCTAACTCACCGCAGGAACACAACACTATTTGAAACAAATAATGTTATTTGGCTGCGATCTTCTGTAAGGTGTTATCAACTCAAAACTTAGTATAAATATTCTCTTAGATAAATTTTAAAATACGTTATTTTAAGTTATTCTTGTTGTGCACGAAAGAAGCCTATAAGTGGCGCACTTTAATCCTTTCACTACACTGATTATTTCACGCTCAACCTGGTCACTGATCTAATACAGGATGACCAAGAAAGTATCAGTGACACGTCAAACAAGCATAAGTTCTTCAAAATCTATGGGGTGTCAAAGTTTGTATGGGAGAATCTGAACGTGTGGAGATCAATTTGAAACAAGTCTTATACATCCAAATAGTGATACACGAACATTAGGGGTTTTTTAAGCGTCCCCTATAAATGTGAATTGGTGTCAGAATAATTATTTTTCTCTAAACCATTTGTTGGGTATTTTTCGTCAACTTCAAACTTACATAATCTCTTAAACAAATTATAACAAAATGCGGCATTCGAAGAGTTTCCAAAGTCGCTCCAAATGAGCAAGAAGTTGGGTGTCAAATTCTGTATGTGATGAAATTTTACGTACTTTGCGACTGAATCCGAACTTGGTAGAGTAATTTCTACGACAAATAACGAGATACCTATTTCAAAGATTTACTCTAAAACGTGTGCATGGGGTGTCGGAGTTTGAATGATAGCGCGTGATGCGATTGATCCGAAACTTGGTATAAATAAATAAATAAATATTCCGGACATATCACACACAGTCAACTGATCCCAAACTAGGCATAGCCTGTACTATGGGTACCAGAGACTGATATACATAATAGATATATATTTAACACCCAGACACAGAACAAACATCTGTGTTAGTCTCAAATGTTTGTCCAGTGCGGGAATCGAACCCGCTACCTCTAGCGCAGAAGATCTGGAATAATTACAAACTGAAGCAAATAATTATAGCTTTACGTATTAGGGTTCCAAAACTGTCCTGTTATGTCAGTCCTGATATATATCAAGGGTTAACTGTTTGACAAACAATAGAGCTAACTTTACGAGGACGAAGTCGTTGGTGTTTGTTAGTATAATGTAAGGTCATCAACGCCTTAGCAGTGATTTTAATCTTCAATTTAAATCGTTTGACACAATCTTGTAAGAACGCGCAAATCTTAAAGAAGAAAAACTCAGAAGTTTGCCAAAGTCTGAAAGCTATTAAAATGAGAGATGCGTTAAAGTTAAGCTGTGTTCAAACGGCGTGCGATATGACATCTAAAATTTGTTTCAAAGTGATCCTTGCGTATACTAAGTCTATTAGAAATGTCCGTACGTCTTGAACACTGCTGTTCCTTGACATATTTTTTGGATTTTCCAGCACATACCACCATCTTAGCCCATCTTCTTAGCCCAGTCGGCTTTGCTTTTCACACAGCGAGCAGCATACCTACTTTTCCATATAACCCTCTCCTTTCTTTCCGGATTCGGGGAAAAATCTCATGAAGTTTTCCATGAAGCTTTCCTTCACCAATTCGAGCACACGAAAGTAGCTAATTTACCCCTACTAATGAAAACAGCTGTCGCATTCGCTTCTAGTTATTATACCAAATGGGACAGCTGCGTTCATTAGTAGGGGTAAAAATGTTCTTTTCCTTAGTGATCTTACCCTATTATCATCCCTAACAACGGTCCCTAAAAATCTCGTTAATAAAGATACAGTAATAAAACCACACAGCGTCTTAACGTCTTGCCACAGTGTAATGAGGAATTAGCTAGGGAACTCTTTATAGTCACAACTTTACTATTATCCTTACTTTAAATAATATAAATGGTCATGTGCGGGAACTCGCGCCCTGATGCTTCCGTTCCATTACACAGGATCAGAAAAGCGAAATTCCAAGTCTAACAGATAGACACACAGACAGACGGACAACAAAGTGATCCTAAAAGAGTTCAGTTTCTTCGAAATGAGGTAAGGAGCCCCCATAAAATTGCCGCAATTCTTTCGAAATGTGCGGTGCCACGTGTCATTAAGAGAGTAATACCGATGCAGATGGCCTTACGCACACAAAACGTCACTTTCGCAAAGAATGGCCCGCATGCGACCGCGTGCGGTAGTGTGTAAAGGGTGCGAACGTAATCAAAATCTTGCTGCAGCGTGCGTTGGTTTTTTGTTTGGTTGGGCCTCAGAGCAGGGCCGGGTATTGCGTTACTGACTTCGGCTGCAAGACGCTTTTGATAGAGTAGATCTAGCGGCTCTCCGTGCCACGAGCTGCAAGATTTTTTTATATGTAGTATACCAACTGTTTATTTATTATCTGCGTTCTTATCCAGTACAAGAGTGCGATTAAAAGCTTAGCCTAATTACAAATAGCCGCTTTAGTTAAGTAGAATTGAGTGAGTGGAAAAGTAACTTGATATCAGACCTACCTTTTCCATCAGATACCAAACAAATGATTTTCGTTTTTATTTGTGACACTATTTTTTTTTAACATTTACTTTGCTTGTCGTGTAACTGATACTGTCTTGGTCATCCTGTATTAGGTCAGTGACCAGGTTATGACCGTCGTTGAAAGAATTAGTGTAGTGAAAGGATTAAAGTGCGCATCTTGGAAGCTACACTTACCTACCTACCTACCTAATTACATAGGTTATAATAATGATCTGTGCCCTTCTCTTCATCGTCTGATAGCGGCTGATGGCTTCCTAGGATCAAACCTGCTGTGACGACAGCAGACATTTTATGGCGAGGCTGAAAAGCAGCGTAGCTGAGCCCTCGACCATTTCACCTGTCTACCTACATACATACCAAAACTTGTAAATTACCAATTGTATCTTTATAACTGTGTGTAGGATTCTTGGTGAATAAATGCCCTTTTATTTTATTTATTTTTTATTCACAGTTGTGCATATTAACAATAATTGTAACCGTTTTTTTTAATAAAGTGTAGACTGAATAAATAATTAAAAATAAAAAAAATATGTCACATGTGTGTTCAAAACACATTGGTGAACGACCAATGCACCAATGACGGGATTCGAACCGTCCGTCTACAGGAGAATAAATTCATATTTTGCGTAGTTTGGAATGTAATAGTGAAGTAACTGTTGTGTGAATGAATGATTGAATGAGGAATGCGATGATGTGTTATGAGTATGACGGTGACTGGTCACATTCGCCAATACTTGCCAAACTGGGCAATGAGTTGGCTAGTGCAGACAGTGCGATAGTGCTATTGTTGCTAAAATAGGGGACTCTACTGCCTATCCCCATAACTTTTATTCATAACTCTAATCGCCACTTACAACATCATGGATAGAATGGAGAGGACCACCACGGACAAAACTGTCGTGAGCCTGGGTATTATCTTTTTTCTATTTTTCGATTTACGCTAAAGGCGTCTTTGTAATTTGAAAGCTCCATTATGACGTAGTGGCACTTTCGACCACAATCTTGGTCGCTATTGTGAAAAACCCTGATAGAATTGGGGAAATCTTGTTTCCTTTATTATTGCTATGGCTGATCGTCATAGCCCTCTGTGGCCCTTATGGGGTTTTGCTTGATTATTTAACGGCCCAGTTTTGGATCGAATCCCAGGGGTCTAATCCCTAATCATAAAAGAGTTGTTTTTATCTCCACCGACATTCTGTAAATAATGGATTAGCTATTTTTAATTGTTATTTTACGAACCGGGCGACGCACTTGGAAGGCGGGGGCCTTCCAAGTGCGTCGCCCGGTTCGTAAAACCGATGGACCGATGACATTGTAAAGGTTGCGAAGTCGGTGGATGGAAAAGGCTCTAGACCGTTCGTCGTGGAACTCTTTGGGGGAGGCCTATGTCCAGCAGTGGACTTCTACATGTTGTTGATGATGATGAATAGTTATTTTATTCCTAAAATTAATAAATAAATAACATCCAACAGTCACATACATAGTCCTGGCCCCACACTAGGATTCTATGTGTAGTGGGTATCAGAAACTACGAGTACCACTGGTACAAAACCCAGACCCGGAACAAATATTTGCAGGTCATGGAAACATTTGTCCCGCAGTGGGAATCAAAGGGCGAGTGCCACCGAGGTCCGCATTTGTATTGATTTTGAACAAAGTTTTTGTTCTTTCTCAAAACATAAATATTTCCAGTAGTAAAAAACAGGGTGATTGTAGTAAGATAAACAAGAAACGTTCGTAATTTCGCATGAGAGAAAAATGGGTCAATAGCGTTAGATCTGCGTGTAGCCAGATCCGGTAGTTCCAGATCGCAGTACGACTATGTATAAAATACGGGATTCAGTCTTTCAAAATTGTTTTCTTTTCCAACAATTGAACACAGCTTTATTGGTTGGAAAATTCTTTGAAATACTGCGCAATAACTAGCCATATTGCTAACATTATAAATGCCCAAGTATTTGTGGATATTGGCTCGTTATAGCTCTTTCTATAGCCCGTCGTGACTTTGAGCTTGTGTATGAAAAAATAATTTATTTAGCAACAAAATACACCTTTACATTTGTAAGTATTATTAATTTGTATGCGGTTTATTTATTTTAGACTAGCTGTTATCCGTGACTTCGTATTTATAATAATTTGAACCCCTTTCGGTTTACTTTGCCCCCTTTCGGGATGATCTTGAGCAATTATGGATTGCCCATGCAAACTTTCAACCCTATTTCACAAGATTATTTTTTGAGACAAAAGAGCCTTCCTCAGGATCTTCTTGCCAAATTTCATTATGATCCGTTCAGCCGTTTAGGTAGAGGTAACAGACAAACGGAATTACTTTCGTATTTACAATTTTTTTTTTAATGCTATATTGGTGGCAAACAAGCTTACGGCCCACCCGATGGTAAGCGGTTACCGTAGCCTATGAGCGCTTGCAATACCAGAGGCATCAAGCACGCGTTGCCGACCCCGAACCCCCTTCCCCCCTAAAGAGCTCTGGCAACCTTACTCACCGCAGGAACACAACACTATTTGAAACAAATAATGTTATTTGGCAGCGATCTTCTGTAAGGTGGAGGTACCTCCCCAGGCGAGCTGCTCCAATTCAGAACGAGAAAATCTCGCTGTGCCCTACTTCCTCCTACAATATGGATGCTCCTTTTTCAATGCAAAGAATGTAACAATAGACTTATCATGTAACTTCTACTGAATCAGCCCGCTCCTGTACTCGTCGGTAGGAGCCTAAACCCTTTCGATTCCTGACGACAAATCACAGGAAGTGACTCATGAATAATTTCAACATAACAAGAAAGCTTTCTAGTTTTTCAAGAGGGATATTGTTCTGCGTAGGACGGAGCGTATTATAGTTTAAGAACCACCGAGCAAATAACTACTTCACAAAGAAAAGACGCTGTATTTTATGAGACCGGCTCTTAATAACTTTTCTTTCTAAATTCTTTGTTGAAACAAATTCTAATATTGTTTTGTCTATTATAAGGAAGTAAGCTTATGCTTTTAAAATAAAGAAAGTAATGGAAATTGTATTATTAAGTATTAACTTTTATGTCTGTGAAAAACGCAATTTAATTTTAAAAGACTACCAGACGACGTTCACTATAAGATTATGTTAAAGTGTGCACTTTTGTGTTATCAGTGAAGTATTTTACTCTGATGCTGAAGCTCTCTCTTCATGCTTCATCTTTTGCTGTATAAAAAACACTAATCCAAATCCCGTGTAGAATGATAACGAGACAAACTTATTTTCACTCTTCAAGACAACCTTTGGATGGATAGGAATTATGATAACGATATGGGTCGGTGTCACAATGGCTTTGTTACACACCATTACATTACCTATACCTTCAGCATTAAGGATCTGTTTTATTCCACCCTATTTATTTATTTATTTTATTTTATTTATTTATTCTCTCTCACAAAGGTTTCTTATAGTTAGACTTAGAATTAGGTTGAGAAAACATATTGTTAACCTGTTTAGTGAGAGACTGGTGCCTGAGAAAGGTTTGTAGAACCTGTATTACAGGTCACCAGTGCTCCCACTTCGCGGATTGAACATCGTTGAGTGAGACAAAGTACCTATGCCGTCGTATCCTTTATAAAACAACCGCTTCTTTTATTGCAAGCAAACGACTGTCACCTTTAATCATGAATTATTTAGACTAAAACATACGACTGGACTAGTGCCAAAAAATGTGAGCTGACCGCAAAGGCGCCTTTTTGTAAAGTTGAACTATGCGTGTCGTCTCTTTGTCTAGCGAAGTGCGTTCCATTTTACGTTACATGTGTTTTGATATAACGCGAACAAAGAGGGCGCGAAAATGGGGAACGGAACGGAAATAATGTAATGAAATGGAATTGGGGTATTTTCTGTATTGTGTACTATGTATTAGATAAAGGACTACTGCGTATCTCTGTTTTAAGTATAACCTTCTTTCGGCATGTTGTATTTTGCCAGATGAAAGGGAAGACTAGCGTAGGTTGTTGTTTAACAACCCGCATGTATGGGTCGGTCTTATAATTACATTATTATGTACACATAATAATACCATTTTTTGTTGCTGGTAAATAAATAATTTAAATATTCTATAATTTTTATTTTGTCTATGAATCAGTGCCAAATGGAGCACTGGAGGTGTGGTAGTTGCCCCGCCTTCTTATCCACATGGCGTGGGTTCGAAACATGTCGTGCTTTGGATTCCATTCGGAAAATCACCCAACCGTTTGTGACCGGTGCTCACAAACGGTGAAGGAAAACATCATGAGGAAACCGGCATGTCCAAATGTCTTACAAATTCGAAGAAAGGTGACATGTGCACGAAAGTAGCCTTATGTCTCATGAACTAGTCATTATGACTCACCCTGTACATTAACCAGTGATTTGATTTGAATAAGATTTTATTAATTTACAAGTAGAGTCAGAGAAAGACCATTTATTAGTCCTGTAATTCCAAAAACTATCATAGCCATGAACGTTATCGTAAAGCACGAAAATACCCAGTTACTAACTCCTCTAGCGGTCACCCACCCATTTGTTAGCCGCGTTTAACGTTTCGTAGCTTTGTCAATTTATCACCGACAAAAGCAATGTCATGAGTGCTTTGTGAACACCCAAAATGACACGAGAATATAGCACAAGAAATTTCAAGCATTTTAAGCATGTCCTACAAAAGCCCGCTAGATTTACGTCTACACCCAAGACATTAATCCAATTCTTATCTTCAGAAAAGGCTTTAGCATTACGTGTTTTTGGCAAAGATAATTTAATGGCACAGATATAGAAGGCTAACTTATTTACTTCAAAGACTGCCAAGAGAAAATTAAAAATAATAGCAATTAATGATTAATTTTTGAATAGCAAAAGGAGCTATTTTTCGTTAAGTGACCAAAACAGGGATTGTGAATTGAGAAATACATAAAAGTAAAAGTTTTTATAGCGATTTTGATGATTTCCTAATGTTGTTGCAGACATAATATTGCCCCTGTACTAGACCTCCATTTGTTGAGCTCGAGCCGTTTAGAATTCATTGCGAAACTCCATACAGCAACTCTACTCAGCATTGTATCGGCATTGCCTCGTCTCGAGACATGTAGACGGCATTTATTAGCATTTAACAGCACCGTGTGTGATATGTCCGGAATATTTATTTATTTAATTTCAGGGCGAGGCGATGCCGGGGTGATGAAATGAAAGAGAAATAGACGCACCACTTTTATTCCCAAGAATGTTACACATCCTTTTAGGTCTCCAGGCGATCAGATCCTTGAAGGTGTCTTAGGGGGCTAGTTAGAGGCATGTCCGAATATTTGGCATATGCGCAAAGTGACAGGTTGCAAGCCCATCTCTGCTTTAAGAATACTCACTGGTTTCCTTTTGGTTTCCTTCACAGCACTAAGCATGTGCTAGTGCGCACTTAAACGACCGAGGTTATATGTTCGCCTATTCCTTAATATCAGGATAATTCAAGTGAGGGAGTCTCACTTCTAGAACAGCAATTCGGTGGTGATAACCCTGAAAGCACGTTTCGTAAATCAACTCACTGACAGTTTATCCACGTTACAAAAAAGGTGCAATTTTATAATAGTGTTGGGATGTAATAAAGATCACTAAACTAGTTGTCGATATGAACTTGGATCGAATTATCACTAAGAAGATAAGAGGAGTCGAGGGAAATAATAAACATTTACCGAATATGATGCCTTTTAGAATGGTCAAAACTACATGTTCTGTAACTGGTATAGTAATCTGACCGTGGCATTCTACAAGGTGTTTCATGTTATGTATCCTTTCCCGAAAGGGGCTTATTCAAAACCCAGTTGGTAATAAAGTTTGTTCTAAGGCGTTTGGAAACTCTTAGAAATATAATTTTTGGAAAAAAATTAGCTTATTTCGTATCAAATCAGTTCAAACTCAATTACTGAGCCGTCTAAGGTAGCAATTTTAAAGTAGAACTTTCGTTAGTATTCTTTCTTTTTGTTCATAGAATATGCTCCTTTCGGTATGGTATACATAGTATGGTTCACCTTGTATAATCTGGCGAGGGTCACGGGTTCGATTCCCGCAAGGTAAATCCTATTTGCAGACGCTTTTGTCCCACAGAAGTTTCTAATCCGCACTTGTCACATTTGGTGCTGGTTGCGGCATGGAGGACGCGATTCTACTTTAACCTTAGAACTGAACTCAAATAAATGATAAAGCTCACTAATCGTACAAATCAATAAGAATTATATACTTGTTTGTAACGCTGTAATATACAAAATTCTATATTCATTTTTATTCACCTAACAAGAAAATAATTGAATTTGAATTTTTAATAAAAGTATCTAGTTTCTCAAAGTTAACCAAACTAGTAAAGAGAAAAGTTTGAAGCATTTTTGCATAAATAGCCGAGATGAACTAGGTTCGTGTATAATTTAATAAACCGCAATCTCTTGGATATAATTAAGTTTAAGGTCAACAAATCTACAAAGAGGAGATAAATATCTTGTGGAAGCTCACATTTGTCTTCTTTTTTTCACATTTCTATAAGCTCTTATTTATTAAGGATTATAATTAGATTACTTTTCTTTTGAGCCTCACCTAGTTCGATCGGCACCACACTGAAGCTTTAAATTCCATTTTGTGAAAAAGGATCATCGAAAAAAATTATAGGCACCAAGCCGTGTTTGTTGCCTGATTCTTCTAGGCTTGGTCGCGAGCAACAGGCAAGCTTCACCTAGTTCCTAAGACGTTTCAAAGTGATCCTAGTGATTTTATTGAAATAAATGCCTTTTGACTTTGACTTTGCTTAATTCTGGTGTATAATACCGCCTAATATAATGGCCTTATACCGGTTCCTATTCATAATACTATCCGTATTTACAACGGACGGTTACGAAAATCTCGACTTTTACGTATAACGAATCGGTGGGTTCGTTATTATCGATGGATTTTAGTTATAACAGAATGAACTTATTTGACTTCGTAGTTTGGCTAATAAAATTAACTAACTTTACACTAAATTGACTAATAATAATTTTTACGTATTTTCTTGACAAGTCGCGCGTTACGTCATCATTGTAACCTAATATTCCAAAAAGTTTGATGCAATACCATTACTGAGATTGTAGCGATAAAATAACTCAATACTTTTATAACCCAGCACATAGTAAATCGTTTCATTTTATCTGCAGTGCACTCGCTACCGAGAACACTAAATTTAACAACTAAAAACAGTCAAAAACTTAAAATAAACGAGAAACAATCTGTTCATGCACGAAATTTTAGTATCATCGTAATTCCATTACAGAATAAAGCATTCGGATGTATAACCGGCATTTATCAACAGAACGCTTCTATGCTTCGGTCTCAACTTTAGAATGATTGACCGGTATTATCCGGTATTACCGGTATACCCGGATAGCGCTGGGTATATCTATAAGGCCTAATATACTCGTGTGTCATCTTAATCATAATTTAAACCGTGTATCATCATCTTTTTTTTTATTTTTTTTTGTTATACGGAGGCAAACAGGCTTACGGCCCTCCTGATGGTAAGTGGTTACCGTCGCCTATCGACATTAGCAACACCTGGAGCATTGCTAATGCGTTGCCTACCGAACCCCTCCCCCCCTAAAGAGCTCTGGCAACCTTACTCACCACAGGAACACAACACTATTTGAAACAAATAATGTTATTTGGCTGCGATCTTCTGTAAGGTTATTAATATAGGCCTCCTTTAATAAGTGAGTCTCAGTTCCCCTTGACTAAAGGTAAGATTGAAACATTGGGCGGCCGTATCAGGCTTTCCTAGGCTCATACAAACTGTTTCTCGTTTTATCGATATCGATAGACAAACCATCGACACGGGGCCATCCCTAAAAGGTCGAGACTTGTCTCCATGCCGTAAAAGCCACGGGATTACGTGAGTATTTGCGTAACTTGAATCGTTTGCATTTCTGCCTAACTGTTTAGCACTAGTTTGTGACGTGTATAGTCACAGTCTCATATTCAGGATACGCTAATTTGATAATTCAAAAGCTAATTAACAGTAACTAGAACTGAGATCTCGCGATGCTTTATTATTTTCATCGTATCTCAAAAATATTTACTTCTTTTTATATCAAATCAAAATCAAATCAAAATAACTTTTATTTCGGAACAAAAAACAGAGAAACGAAAAATATAGAGAAACGATAACAACCGCAGTAGTTATAAAAACTGTGTCGCGAGTGTTAACGCCCTCCTCCGAAAATTACAGTTCCTACTTACAAATATAAAAATACTATATGAATATGAACAAAGCCCTTTCATTTTTATGAGATTTGTTTCCCTTTTTTACCCATTTATGGTCCCTAACAGCCCCTTGGCTGATTTGACTCATGTTACCAGCAAAATCCATGTAGATCGGGTAAATGGTTCGAAAGTTATTCTTGGACATACCTAAATAAATGCATACAACGCTAAATCTAACATCACGAGGACGTTATTGCCCCTGCAATGAACAGGAGCAACATTGTTATTTTAGGGGACTATTGAATGGAGCACAGTGTTTTAGAAAAAGATTCAGAGTCAGTCAGTTTGAATATGAACCCTCATTAAATTCAATAACAACAGCACTTTATTGGAAATATGGATAATAGAGGTTTTTTTTTTTATTTTTTTTTATTTTATACGGAGGCTAACAGGCTTACGGCCCTCCTGATGGTAAGTGGTTACCGTCGCCTATTGACATTAGCAACACCTGGAGTATTGCTAATGCGTTGCCTGCCTGACCCCTCCCCCTCTAAAGAGCTCTGGCAACCTTACTCACCGCAGGAACACAACACTATTTGAAACAAATAATGTTATTTGGCTGCGATCTTCTGTAAGGCGGAGGTACCTCCCCAGGCGGGCTGCTCCAGTTTAGAACGAGAAAATCTCGCTGTGCCCTACCTCCTCCTAAGAAAATTACTTGAAATTAAATTTAATTGAGGTCAGCCACCTCCACTCCATTTTAAATTCAGGGAACTTTCTCACTAGTCACTACACTAAAGTATAAAACGACGTACTACACTATATTATACAACGACCTAACCTCAACATTTTTTTTTTTTTTTTTTTTTTTTTTTTAATTTTCCGGACATATTCACACGGTCAACTGATCCCAAACTAGGCATAGCCTGTACTATGGGTACCAGAGACTGATATATATGTATATAATAGATAAATATTTAACACCCAGACACAGAACAAACATCTGTGTTTATCACACAAATGTTTGTCCAGTGCGGGGATCGAACCCGCGATCTCTAGCGCAGAAGGCAGAGTTACTACTAACTGAGCTATGAGGCCAGTCAACTGATTTATAATTTAGATGTGCAAACATTTCACTAGCCATTCAAAAGGATAGAAACTGGTGCTAAGTTTGTTTTGCGTTATTCTACCTTTCAGATTACAAAGGTTATGTGGAGTGAAACCCCGTCACTTTAAGTCTGGTCACCGCAATACCGTTGTCGTAGGTTCAGGGTTCACGACTAAAGCTTTGTGATGTTTTTTCATAATATCCTAAAAACTTTCATGCGGAAATCGAACTCATGATCTTATTTTTATACATCTACACCGGTACACCGGTTGGGAGGGGTTACCGTAGCCTTTTTTTTATGTTATACGGAGGCAAACAGGCTTACGGCCCTCCTGATGGTAAGAGGTTACCGTCCCCTATTGACATTAGCAACACCTGGAGCATTGCTAATGCGTTGCCTGCCGAACCCCTGCCCCCCCCTAAAGAGCTCTGGCAACCTTTCTCACCGCAGGAACACAACACTATTTGAAACAAATAATGTTATTTGGCTGCGATCTTCTGTAAGGCGGAGGTACCCTCCCAGGCGGGCTGCTCCAATTTAGAGCGAGAAAATCTCGCTGTGCCCTACCTCCTCCGAAAAGTTCGATAGCCTATGAACGTTTGCAATACCAGAGGCATCACGCACAGGTTACCGACCCCGAAACCGCTCCCCTTAAGAGCTCTGACAACATTACCGCAGGAACACAACATTATTTGAAACTACTCCAACCAACCAACCTGGCCGTGGTGGCCCCGGCTGAAGAATAGGCCCCTCCATATCTACCTATCCGCGGATGTCGTAAGAGGCGACTGAGGGAAAAAAACTAGGGGATGGGCAGCAGCGTCCCTCATTTTAACAACGATAGCTCTAACTGCGCTCGCCAACCCGCATGCCCAGCGTGGTGAGTATGGGCAATTCCCCCCACATGATAAGGAATTCGGTCTGTCTGTGGGGGAGGCCATGTTCAGCAGTGGACGTATATACGGCTGAAATGATGAATGATGATGATGATCACTCCAACCAATTTAGAGTCAGAAAATCCATTCCTCAATCCAATTCACAATCGTGTTTTGTGGATTTTTATTACAAAAAAAAAACGTGGAAGTTTTGCAATACCTAGTAACTTTACCTCTTCTACTCCAGCCGAGCACACCGCCACGGTGCTGCGCCAAAGTAGTATTTTTAACTTTTTACGCAAATTAACCCGGCAGCCCTCAAAAAGGTATCACACAAAGAAAATTTGCGTAAAAATTATGAGGATGCTCCTTTTATATAAGCCGCAATTGTTATTTTTATTTACGCTACAATAACTGTTTGTTCTTTAGTTATAAAGTCGACTCTCGGCTGAAGCGCTGCGACGCACAAAGTGTTGATGCTGGCTTGCATGCAATTGGTTTTATAGATTCCCGGGTTTTTTTAATGGCTCAGTGGGAGGTTCGATTTTCGATCCGAAGGTCGGGGGTTCGAACCCGGTCGTGACCAATTCACAGACAGTTTTAAGATTTTGAAAATGTAAGTGCGCAAGGAAATCGTGAAGATATAATTAAGTATTCTTAAAAGTGGCGATGGGCTTGCAAGCTGTCACGTATGGAATACTCACTACTGCAAAATGCAGGCATGTGCCAAATGTTCAGATATGCCTCTTACTAGCCCCTTAGACATCTTCGAGGCTACAATATTATGGTGACGACGAGCTGATATGATGAAGGAGTTTAAAGCTGTTCTACGGAACTCCTCAACTAATTGCCTCATTGAGCAGTCACTTTTTAAACTTGTCAAGTTCCGATGAAAATGGATGATAATGTTCCACTCCCCACCTCAACAAATAACAGTAATTAAAATGTGTTTTTAGTTTAATAAGCCTCTTTCGAGATACTACATAAACATTATTATCAATGACCTTGTAGAAAAATTACGGGCCAAAGCATCTAACCAGCTCTATCATACGGTAACCGCTTACCATCAGGTGGGCCGTAAGTTTGTTTGCGACCTCTGTTGGATAAAAAAAAAAAAAAAAAACGATAGTGAATGGTAGGGTATTAGTATGGTAAGGTATTTATTTTGTTGCTAAGAAGGGCAGAAGCAGATAGATGCGTATTCTTAACAGTGGGTGAAGTCAGACTGCGATGATGATTAAGTTTCATTTAACACCACTTTTATGATTTATTAAGTTCCTCACTAGCGTCCGCCCGCAGTTTCCCTCACGTGGTACCTACATAAAAGTATATATTTCTAGCTCTCTTTTTTTTTTTGATGTTCGTCACGTCACGTCGCCTAGGCCCCGTCTGAAAACATATTTGGTGCAGCTTTATGCTGAGACGGGACCCATTTGCCCCACACAACGCCTACTCAGCCTACCTACCGCCTCACCTACCTACATGTTTTTGTTTTGTTATTGTGTTTTTGTATTACTAGGTTTGTATTGTAGGTTTAAGTATTTTTTTCATTGTATATACCTACCTACTTACTGCGTTGTGGGTCAAATAAATACATTTTATTTCTTTCTTTCTTTCTCTATTTATTCCAATGTTCAACAATATCGGTTGAGCTGTTACGGCGTGATTGAACAACAGACATCCTCACAAACTTTCGCATTTACAATATTAAGCAGTATAGCAAAATAAAAAGCAGCTTTATACAGTTTAACCAGTAGTGGGTTTCCCCTAACAGCGATGTCTGGTAATAGTTGTGCTTCGATGATCGTTGATGCACAACTAAGATAAACTTTGAAAATGGTATCTTTACCATGTTCTAACGAATATCCGATCTGACTGGCCTCATAGCTCAGTTGGTAGTAACTCTGCCTTCTGCGCTAGAGGTCGCGGGTTCGACAAACACTGGACAAACATTTGTGACTAACACTGATGTTTGTTCTGTGTCTGGGTGTTAAATATATATGTATTATGTATATCAGTCTTTGGTACCCATAGTACAGGCTATGCCTAGTTTGGGATCAGTTGACCGTGTGAATATGTCCGGAATATATTTATATATTTATTTTTATTTTACCTGAACTACGAAGTCATTAAAACTTTACCAAATGATAGTTCAGGATCTACCTATTGGGTTTACAAATGTAGGTCTGATTGCAAAATGAACCTTTTTTTTTTGCTAGTTTAAGCCGGTGTCCGCTTGCGTTGCTAGACCATGGTCTAGCAACGCAAATAAATGAGAAAATCGATTCACATAATGCCAATTCGTTCAATTTAACCCGGAGATCTCGTTTACTCGCTTGATCAATTAGAAAACCGCTTTTAATTCCCAGTACGAAATGAAACCTTCACTAACCTGGATAGAATCTAGATCCGATTGCAAACGTATCAGCAGCTTCACCTTTTCCAGACTGGATTTATTCAGGAACTGCAAAAATAGAAATCAACATTGATATTTTAGACCGTATGCTGAATAACAAGAAGGTTAATTATCAATAGCTATCGTTTACTGGAGAACTGCACAAGAAGAATAAGTACGAAGAAATCTGTAGTACAACCAAGGTCATCGACATAGTGTTTATGCATAGAGCCTGCCAGACTACTGTGCCCTACTACTGTACTGTACTAGAACGTATAATGCTTGCTTGCTTGTCGTGTCACTGATTCTTTCTTGGTCATCCTGTATTAGGTCAGTGACCAGGTTGAGGTATGGTGGTCCTGAAAAGGGCCTATGACCGTCGGTGAAAAAATCACTGTAGTGAAAGGATTAAAGTGCGCCTCTTAGTGGCTCCTTATTATAGTATAATAAATAAAAAAAAAAATATTCCGGACATAACATACGGTCAACTGATCCCAAACTAGGCATAGCCTGTACTATGGATACCAGAGACTGATATACATAATAGATAAATATTTACACCCAGACACAGAACAAACATCTGTGTTAATCATCAAATGTTTGTCCAATGCGGGAAGCGAACCCGCGACCTCTAGCGCAGAAGGCAGAGCTACTACCAAGTGAACTATGAGGCTATTCGTAATGATTGTGAGCCAGTGAAATATTACGGCCGTTTTCCATAAACTATACCCACATACTTATAAACTGTATTGAAAGATGACTACAGAATTGCGAGTATATTTTCATAGCTACAGTGGAAATAATTCATTATACAGACGATCCGTAAAATTGAAGCAATTAGTTCATCATGAATTATGAAATTTATGAAGCTCTTAATAACGCAAGATTGTAATTATGACTCTATTTCTTAAGGTGTACGATGTAAAATTGACTGAAAGTCTGGCTTATTCGCGTGCTTTTGAGGGTAATCTAATTTTATAAGGCAAAACCTCTTTCACTGTTAATTATTTGTGAATATAATATATGTAACAAGCGCCGGAGGCTTCGTTTGTGTTGTATCTACCTACTCGGATAAAGTAACCCAAGTCGCACGTTTTCTGGTCCACGAAACCTTAGTTATACAAGATGATTAATAATATGTACCTTACGAAAAGGGGCTTATTCTATCAACAAAAAGAAATAGGTAATTTAAGCGGAAATTAACAAAGACATTATATTCTTTCAATTTTTTCCCGCTTTTTCATATTAGCTCTTTTTGGTCTTTTTATCATCTTTTAAACGAATTATTAAACATAGAGAAGTTTCGGCATCAAATCTGATACCTAAAACAGATGAATAATTGAGTTTGAACTGATTTGACCTTAATACAGCTTATTTTTGCAGTGTTTTTCAATGAAAATTTCAAATGTTGTAGAATAAACTTTATTTCCAGTTGGGTGTAAAACAAGCCCGGGATAGTACCTATACATATTATAAATCAGCTTATATATACCTAAGCCTAGGTATATTTTATCCTTTTCTCGCAGTCTTGTGAATCATTGCAATTTGAATCTTATATTATATAATATTAAAGTCACCAGACAAGTTATCAAGTTATGGCAGTACTCTAACTCTGTTATGTACCACACTACTACACTACACTACTGTGTTATGCTTATGACGCACTGCTTTGTAAAACATAAAATTTTATTTATTAGATTATGTAAATTTCAAGTTTTTAAGTTGTTATGTATATGTATTTATTGGTTGGTTCGTAAGGTCCTTCGTTAGGTTTGGTCTGAAAACCAGCGCCGCTGCATGTTTTCCTAATGTGTAGCGGCAATAAGCTGAGACCATGCCTCTTTTGGCTCACACACACGGGAGATAAATTACAAAGAAGAAGAAAGAAAATACTTTTATTCGTAGCATTAACCTTAAAATTACCCAACACCTTATGGATTAAACTATACAAACTAAGACTAAGAAAGAGAAAGAAAATTAGCACTTAAATATTGTAAATGCACATAGATAGGTACCTACTTATGTGTTGTTGTTTGTTACTGTGTTACGTCAACCTATCTTCCTATCGTGAACCTTTATTCTATTGTGTTTTGTCAAAATAAATTTATTTCATTTAATTTTACCTAGAATATAAAAGGATCTTTTCCTAATTCCGATTTCCGAAAATTCTTTCCGTCTTCTTCAATTCTTGGGTTCTTAATCTCTTTGAATACGAATTGAAACATCAAAAAAGACAAAATGTAAGTGTTTTTATTATTTTCTCGTTAAACCCGTTGAAAGTATTAAAGCCCTTTGAAGTACCATTAGCTTATAAATTGCGGAAAACAAATTAATTAGAAATTCCAAAGCTTTTTAATGTAAGATTATTTATATGAATTCACTTGTGGCGAAATTGGATCGTCTTTTGTAGATATATAAACCGCTTACTACAAGGTGATTCATAATTGTATACCATCCCGAAAGGGCTTATTCAATCAACACAAATCATCATCATCATCATTTCAGCCGTAAGACGTCCACTGCTGAACATGGCCTCCCCCACAGACAGAGCAAATTCCTTACCATGTGGGGGGATTTGCCCATACTCACCACGCTGGGCATGCGGGTTGGCGAGCGCAGTTAGAGCTATCGTTGTTAAAATGAGGGACGCTGCTGCCCATCCCCTAGCTTTTTTCCCTTAGTCACCTCTTATGACATCCGCGGATAGAGATATGGAGGGGCCTATTCTTTAGCCGGGGCCACCACGGTACCATCAACACAAATATAAAGAATTATTATATTAATTAACGAAGCGACGCATGACCCGAGAGCTGGCTCTTATTAGGCCCAGCGAATCAGCATTGCCATCCAGCGTGGCAATTCCGCCAGCGTCTTGGGGACGCTTCAGACTGGTAGTGATCTGGATCAGTTGAGATATAGATGGTTTGTAACGGTCTTTAGATAGCTCAACTGTTTCTTTTGTATTTTGTGAATATTAACTTGTATTCGTTCTAAGTTTCTTTCTGTAAATAAAGATATATTTATGATTTCAGTTACTAAAAGAAAGAATAGAAGTAGAAAAAAAAATGTTATCACAATGATGTTTTTAAGATTCTCTCCCGAACAGTTTGAGATTAGCTGTAATCTGTTTATCATATTTGGAATATCACTCAAGATGACACTAGATGATTTTATTACACTTACTTTTTCAGGAGGGGGCGTCCTACGGCTACTAGCTGATCATCAACATCAATTCGATAATGATGTTGATGAACTGCTAGTTAACCTGATCGATGTTACGTTATTCTGCACACATAATAAAACAATATTACATTTACCAGCATGAATTAAAAACCTACACTAACCAAGTAAGCTGGATGGAGAAAGTTACGAATGAAAAAGTTCAAAAACGAGTAGAAGTGAAAAGGATTTTGATTAAGACTATACAAAACAGAAGAGGAAATATTATTGGACATATTATAAGACATTATGTCCAATAATATTTCCTCACACGTGACATAGGACATATTAGACTGGCCTCATAGCTCAGTTAGTAGTAACTCTGCCTTCTGCGCTAGAGTCGCGGGTTCGATCCCCGCACTGGACAAATATTTGTGTGATAAACAAAGATGTTTGTTCTGTGTCTGGGTGTTATATATGTATATCTATTATGTATATCAGTCTCTGGTACCCATAGTACAGGCTATGCCTAGTTTGGGATCAGTTGACCGTGTGAATATGTCCGCAATATTTATTTATTTACATGACAGCTTCTTAAAGAACATCATAAAAGAAAGGTAGAAGGGAAAGGAGGAAGAGGAAGACCAAGAATTAGTTACATGAGCCAGATAAAAGAGAAGATTGCCGTCATGTCGTATAAGGAAGTAAAGGAGCTCGCATTGGAAAGATGGAAAGATAAGAATGGAGGAAATTGCATCATTACACCGACAAGAGATCATAGTTGTAGGAGGTAGGGCACAGCGAGATTTTCTCGTTCTGAATTGGAGCAGCCCGCCTGGGGAGGTACCTCCGCCTTACAGAAGATCGCAGCCAAATAACATTATTTGTTTCAAATAGTGTTGTGTACCTGCGATGAGTAAGGTTGTCAGAGCTCTTTAGGGGGGGAGAGGGTTCGGGGTCGGCAACGCGTGCGTGATGCCTCTGGTATTGCAAGCGCTCATAGGCTACAGTAACCGCTTACCAACAGGTGGGCTGTAAGCTTGTTTGCCACCTCAGTGTTATAAAAAAAAAAAAAAAAAAAAAGATAGACTAACCAAGTCTGCACAAAATAAAACCTTAAATTTCTACGCAACAAATTTTCAAATCGTTTATCATTAAAATCGTTTTAATAAATCACAGTTCGGATAATTGATTTATGTATATGTTATTAGCATACAGTGATAAGCTTAAATAATAAAGCTATGTGCATCCACAAGCGGAGCTTTTTATTCAGCGTGCGATTAGACATCGATTTATTGTACAACTAGCCTCCACCCGCGGCTTCGCTCGCATGGTACCTTCATAAGCAGTAGCTTATGTGCTATTCTAGGTAAAGAACTTAATCTATTCCAAAGGAGCCATTTCATTCTGGGCCTGTTCCATGTACACTATATAGAAAAATTGGGAAAAAATAGGAGATTACAAGAAAAATACAATTTCATTAATTTGAAGACAAATGCGATGGTACAAGAATAGTTCTTCTGGTAAGTTTTTTACTATGTGAACACTATTTGAAGGCCGCCATGTTGGTTTATAATTGGCGTTTGACATGACATTGACATATTTTTCATGTCATGATGTTTGATTTGATGTTTTTGTTTTGTCAGATAAATGTAGGTTGTCAAAATGACATTTCACGCACGTTCGTCCGCCATATTTTTGTAGCGCTGTGTGTTGCTCTCTTTGTCGAAGAAAATCTTAATGTACCTTAGAACGAAGTCAATTTATATAAAATAACCAATTAAATACGTTTACTTTATTGCTTAGCCATATTTTAGAGTAGTGTACACAGTGCAGGCCCAGGCTCCATATATTGATGAAACGTCTCTTTTCAACGTAATCGGTTAAGCCGTTACGACGTGATAGAACAACAAACATGCAAACATCATTGAAAACTTTTGCATTTATGATATTTGTAGGATAGGATGATATCGCACAGCTCCACAAAATTGCACAATCCTCAAACATAAAGTCGAAATTGACTTTATTCACTAAGAAATTATGAATTATATTGAAAGAAATCATAGAGTTTATGTAGGTAAAACGCTAGTGAAGCCGCGGGCGGAAGCTAGTTAGCTTTAAATATATGGTTTTTTTTATTGTAATTAATAAAAATGACAAGCCTTAATTATGAGCAAACAAAATGCGGTAATGTTGAAACCATTTAACCTGAAATTCCCACTATTGCGGTATTATTTTGACAACGCACGTAGATAACGGAAATCCGGTCTCTGTAATGAACGAACAGAAGTACCTATAGTTAGAGAGCCAGTGAACGGCAGCCAACACATATTTTAGGAAAGCCTATAATTTCCTAAAATAATCTGTTGTACCTACTGACCATGACTCACTAAGCGCAGTCGCGGTAGGTTTAGCGGCAATCAGATGTGAAAGGTGTTAAAAATTTACCAACAAAAAAAGAATTTTAGGAAAGCTACCGTTTTGATAAGTTAAAATATACCTACTATTAATGCTACTTCAAAATAAAATTGGCGGACGACTACCGCGGTTGCAAAGTGGTGACAGACCACTTTAAAATTACAAAAAAAATATTTCTTAGAGATATTGTATAAGACATAAAGAGGGTCATGTGCGAGAACTTGCGCCCTAATGCTTCCGTACCATTACAAGTTATCAGAAAGCAAAATTCCAAGTATAGCAAGTGACAAACTTATATTTGCGGTCGCTCACGTAGTTCATTATATGAAACTGACCGCAAATATAACTTTGTCTCGTAAAATTCCACAAGGATTTGAAATTAATCTGCAAGATATATATTTCCTGACCGCAAAAATCGACAATGCGTAAATTTTTCCGAAATTTTAGACCCATTTTCAAGTTTCAGCAACATTTTCCTACAAACTTCGCAATCGCTTAGCGAGTCCCCATCTAATGTTCAGTAGGTAGGTACAACAGATTATTTTAGGAAATTATAGGCTTTCCTAAAATATGTGTTGTCTGCCGTTCACTGGCTCTCTAACTATGTACTAATAATATTTATTGAAATTTTAATAATGCAGTTTAATTTTATCTTACTTTTATATTACGTAATACTTTATTATGATTATTATATTACGTAATACTTTATTATATTATGGGCGTATTACTTTTTTATGAAAATAATCAAACTTTATTTACAGAAAGAAACTTAAAACTAATACAAGTTAATATTTACAAAATACACAAGAAAAAGTTCAGCCATCTTTTTTATGTAATTATAGAAATAATAATAGCAGACATTTGCTTATGATATTTGCCAGAGTAGGCTTAACCCGCACTTGTATCATCCTCTCAGTCAAGTCGGCCTTATCCGCAGGAAAGACATGGTCAATATAGGCTGAGCTGATAAAACCGCAGGGTTTCCCACGTTTTCCTTCATAATTTTGACCACATCGCACGTTGAAAACAAGAGTGGCATTAAACGAAATTTGGCGATATTGAGTTAGGGCGACATCTGAAATCTACGGACAAAACTACGTCGTCTCCATTGATCCGTTTTCTCATAGGTCACTTAAAAACTCGCTAGATATCACAAGTGTCACTTCATGCTTCGAGGTTTTGTGCTTACTAGTTAAATCAAAACCGACACTAAATCAGTTCGAGTCCGGACGCCGGCGGCAATTATTCATGGGGTAAGTGAAAAAGTGACATATTTTGTTTAGTGCTAGTTATATCGTAAATATAAATGAAATAATTATAAAAATGTGATTTTAACAGTGACACATTTTGTATAGTGCCACTTATTGCGTAAGATAATTAACAAAATTGTGTGAGGTTATACCAATGAACGGCACATTGTGTTTAATGCCATTATTGTACTAAAATATTATGAGTAACTTTTAATTGTCTTCATAACCTAAACGGCACATTGTGTTTAGTGTCACTTTCTTAATTAAGAAACATTTAACAAAAAAAAATATTTTGTTTCATGCCTCTTTTCTTCATTTTTTTTGGGGCTATTCAACGGAATTTCTCAGTGAATAATATTCAAGTACTAGCTTAGGTTCATTTTAATAAGCTCGCGGTTAGGTATTAGTAAGGTACAACAAACTTATCTATGTGTAGGTACTTAGCTCTTGTCTATTTTTTGTTAAAGGTACCTACTTAGTTCATTAAAATCATTATGGATCCATCCAGAAGAAGAGGAAGAAGAATATTACAACTAGCTATTCAGAAAAATAATGAGGAACAAAAAACAATCCAACATCCACCACCCCTAGTGAACAATGCGATGATGATGGAGACTGTTCTCCCGCCTCAGACGATGATAGGACGTACGTACCCCTAGAAACGGAGCACGTCTAGCTCTAGCTCATCTTCCAGTTCATCCTCAAGTACGCCTTCGTCTTGTTCGTCAACTTCATCGTCTTCTACCTGAGCGAAATGGAGATTCTAACAACGTTGCTCCAACCGACGATGTTGATTTTGGGGAAACCGTTGTGGATTACTACTCTAAAACACTGCTGGCTGAATATAACTTTGAACAAAGTTATGAAAATACACAAGTAGTTGAAAGCTCCTACTGAAATCCCAAATCCAGTTTCGATAGTTCCGATTGACCAGAATATTCAAGCTTCAAATGAAAACAACGAAATAGTGGTGATAGAAACTCAGTCAGACTCTGTAATCACAGATAAATCGAAGAAGAAAAAGAAGATGAAGAAAAAGAGTGCTGTGACAAAACAATTCAGAAATTCTGGTAAAATATACGTCTCAACCTCAGGTATAAAAAAGGTTTTTCCGGCCAGAATTCTCAAACCAACTTATGGATATAGCTGTAAGCTAAAATGCTCAGAAAAAGTATCAGAAGATTGTAGACAAAATCTGTTTGAAAGTTACTGGGACAGGGCTACAATTGAAAGACAAATATACATTGCTCGTTATATTTAAAACATAACACCTAAATATCAATACAAAAAAAAAATCAAATAGAAAACCAAAAAAATGCTTTTTACCTTGAAATCAACAGCACCAAAACAAGATTTGTCTGCAAAAAAATATTCAGAAATACTTTGGATATTACTGACAGATGTATCAGGACTGTTTTGCAAAAGATATGCGGCGTAACTGGTGTATTAGAAGGAGAAAAGAGAGAAAAGCATAAAAAATTGTTTGATTATTTGATTGAAGGAGTTAAAAGTCATATAAACAGTATTTCACGTATTAAAAGTCCCTACTTGCGTTAGCAAACTACCAGAGAATTAATAGATGAAGGAAAAAATATGGTGGACCTGTATAAAGACTATACAAATGATTGCGAAAAGAATGGGTTACCTTGGGTTATGGAGCATGCTTATCGCTAAATTGTTAATGAAAATTTCAATATCAGTTTCTTTGTGTCTAAGAAAGATCAATGCGAGCAATGTATAATTTACAAATTGGCTGTAAGTCCTGAAAAGGAAGCAGGAAGATTATGAGAGGCATATAAAAGAGAAAGAGCGAAGCCGAGAAGAAAAGGTAAGCGATAAAGAAAAAGTGTCAAACAGTTTTATCGTAGCACGCTATGACTTGCAAGCAGTAATGACAGTCCCAAAAGGTGAAGTATCGACTTTATTTTAAAAGTCAAAAATGAACTGCTTGACTTTTACCATCTCAGAACTAAATTCTGACCAAACAGAATGCTACTTTTGGTATGAATCTCAAGGAAATCGTGGAGCGAACGAAATAGGGAGCTGGGTTTTGAAGTATTTGCAAAAAAATCTTCATCTGCTAGTGAAGATCTAGACATAATTTTCTATTCAGATAACTGCTGTGGTCAGCCAAAGAACCAATTATCATTGCCATGTACATCTATGCAGTATCAAATTAAAAAATACGATCAAGAGGCCACACGCAGAATTGTTGTGGCCACGTTGTATTTTCGTAATAGTTTCATGATTGAACTGATTAAGATTATGCTATATATTTTTGTATCAATTTGTTTTATTTCTATGATTTTTTCTAATTATAATCAATGAGATAGATTATTATTTATAAGTCATTAAGGGCTCTAAGCAAAAAACTTTTTGACCATTTGAGACAAAAATGGCACTATATTGAACTTTTTTTTAAATAAAAGGCACTAAACAAAAAAATACTTGACTATGTGAAAACAAAAGTGGCATAATGCTGAACTTTTTTTTAAATTAACTTTTTTTGTCATATCTACCTAAAAATCTAAATAATATCAACAATATTCTTAGAGAATAATACCTGAACTATTATTTAAAATAACAAATGTAAATCTATTTCAATACGTAGTAGAGTTATTGGCTTCATAAAAATTACAAAAACTTTAAATGGCCATACTGAAAAATTTAGTTTTTCGTTTAGTGCCACTGTTGTTTTCAACGTGCGACATGTTAACGCGGATAAAACTGATTACATAAACTTCTGTGAGTCAACAGATACCTATTTATCTTCTATTTATAAATGCTTCGAATATTCCCGTGTTATTTTGTTCGATAAAATACTTGGTAGCAAATAGATTTTCTGTTTTCCACACAACAAAAGTTTTCGAGTCTAGGTTACGTTGGTTATTGTTATATTTTACAATATGCGTGGCTTTGTTAAATTTGATGATAGCACTGCCATTGTTTGCCAATTAATTCCTAAATGTAAATATGGATCAGACGCAAGCCAATGCGTTGGCCTAGTGGAAGGCTCCTCGACTTTCGAATTCCGGTCGTGCACCAGTAAATTTTTCTATTCGAAAAATCTATTTGTGTGTAATTTTTGTGCCTTATGAGAACGGTGAAGGAAAACATCATGAAGAAACTCGCGGCTTAGTCAACTCTAAAGATAAAGTTGACTAGCTGAGCTGGAAGGATGATATAGAATATGACGTAGAAAAACCAAGGTCACCGACATAACTCTCAGAGTTAGGAAGTTAAAGTGGCGGTGCGCAGGCCATATAGCTCGCAGAACCGACTTCCTTTGGGGAGTAAAAGTTCTCGAATGGCGACCACAACCAGAATTGGAAGACCCTTCATCCGATTGATCGACGACACTGTGATAATTGCGGGAAGTCGGTGAATGGAGAAGGCACTAGACCGTTTGTCGTGGAACGCTTTGAGGGAGGCCTATGTCCAGCAGTGGACTTCTACAGGCTGATGATGACAACGAACGCTTTATTAAGCATCTAGAAAAGATGTAATAAGGCTTTACTCATACTATTTACTAGAAAATATTAGGCAATATTCCCAATCGCACCCACCTTTCATCGTATTCCAGGATTCTAAGAGCACGACCGGCCGTGGTCAATCGGATTAAATCTTGCCCGATGCGCTTACAAAGTTACAAGGTACCTGAATGATTCGATCCATGAAAATATCGACTGCAACGCTGATAAAAATGAGAGAGTTTGGTTCTGTAAAGTGGTAATACATAGATGCTAAATTTGGTGAAGGAAAATCTCGTGAGGAAACTAGCAAGCGTTATTATAATATGTGGAGGAGGTAGGGCACAGCGAGATTTTCTCGTTCTGAATTGGAGCAGCCCGCCTGGGGAGGTACCTCCGCCTTACAGAAGATCGCAGCCAAATAACATTATTTGTTTCTAATAGTGTTGTGTTCCTGCGATGAGTAAGGTTGCCAGAGCTCTTTAGGGTGGGAGGGGGTTCGGGGTCGGCAACGCGTGCGTGATGCCTCTGGAATACCAGAGGCAATAGCAAGCGCTCATAGGCTACGATAACCGCTTACCAACAGGTGGGCTGTATGCTTGATTGCCATCTCAGTTGTATAAAAAAAAAAAAAAAAAAAAAAAACAATGTGGCGATATGATTGCAATTGCAACCTGTTACAATTAGAATGCAACTATCGCCATCATCATCGTCAACCTGTAAAAGTCCACTGCTGGACATAAGCCTCCATCAATGAGTTCCACAACGGACGTTCTTCAGCCTTTTCCAACCACCGACTTCCCGCAACCTTCACAATGTCGATGGTCCATAGCGTGTGGGGCCTTCTAACACTGCGTCACCCGGTTCGTGGTCGCCATTCGAGAACCTTTACACCCCAACGGTTGTCGGTTCTGCGAGCTATATAATTTTGAACTAGCGGAGCTTAAAAGTAAACAAGAGAATACAAACTACTGCAAATATTGCAAATCAGTCCATGCATCAGTCCATCAGTCCATGCATCAGTCCATATATCAGTCCATGTTACGTCCATATATCAGTCCATGTCCATGTATCAGTAGTCAAATCACAATTACAACATTATTTGAACTATCGGAGCATAGAAGTTAACAGGAGTTAAACAGCAAAATTGAAACATTAATGCCTCAATAAAAAATCAGAGGTTCAAAGTTCAAAGGCCAATAAAAAGTCAAAAAACAACCTCAAAGGTGCTCAAAATCACTGCTCGCTTAGAACTATTGCTTCCAAGCTCAGCACTGATCTTTTACGAGCCAGGAAAAATAAAAAACCCCTCCATTATCACAAAAAGCTTTGCTCTATCTAGATAGACACACTTCAACAAACCCCTATTCATATTAAATTCTGTAGGATTTAAAAAGTGCTGGCTGTCACAATGAGCGCCGCGCAATTGCATTCAAGAGGCCATCGAATGCTATTGATACGGCCTTTTATTCGATTCAAGCCTTGGTATTGAATGCGAGGCCATAACGAGAAAGATTCAGTCAGCGATGGAACTGCGAGATTTCATGTTGCCTTGCTTGAATTTGATTCGAGTTTGGTGATTGCGCGTTTTTTGGTTCATCAAGTGCTATAACCCAATCTATGGAATAAGGACTTATGGAATAGAGATATCTGGCCTCATAGCTCAGTTGGTAGTAACTCTGCCTTCTGCGCTAGAGGTCGCGGGTTCGATTCCCGCTCTGGACATTTGTGTGATGAACACAGATGTTTGTTCTGTGTCTGGGTGTTAAATATTAATCTATTGTATGTATATCAGTCTCTGGTACCCATAGTACAGGCTATGCCTAGTTTGGGATCAGTTGACCGTGTGTGATATGTCCGGAATATTTATTTATTTATTTATTTTATTTATTTATAATACTTTATAAAGTTAAGTATAAGATTTTATAAAGTTTTTGGCCGATTTAACTCCTAATTCTTGCCAGAGAATCTTGATAATACAATCTGTTGACTTACTACTTCATGCAGATCAGATGGACGAAACTTATCCTCTAACAAATACACATACAAACATACAACGTCGATTCGTCCAAGTTGTTTGAGAGATCTACGCTCGCTTCGCTTCCTCGATCAACAAGGTGCGAGCTGATTTAACCGTCTTTTCAAGTTTTGGCACAGAGCATCAAGTGGAAACTTTTTGATGCCAATGGCTTTAACAATTTTTGTATACAAGTAGCACTTCAGTCTTTAGGTTCTTTTCTGGCACAAATGATTCCCTGCGCTTATTCGTTGTGATTCTACTGGTTCGTTCATGGTCACCCATACATTATGTTCAGGCTAGTGACCCTGAATAAGACCTCAGCCACTAGGTATGACTATATTATTAACTTAGCAGGTACAGTGTGATGAGAGAGAGTTCTGGAGTGAAAGAGGACGTAGTGATGAGGATTGAGAAGCAATCTATCTCAATCCTCATCACTACGTCCTCTTAGATGGTTTGGTCATGTAGAGAGGATGAATGAAAGAAGATTAACGAAACAGGTGTATAAAGAGTCTGTTAAACAGGTGTATAAATTACAGGTGTATAAACGAAACAGGTGTATAAATCGGTGACGTTTTGGAAAAGGCCACGAGGTACTGTAGTGAATGAAGCAAAAGAGTTATGTCAAGATCTTAGCAAGTAGAAAGCCGTGGTCTCTGCGTACCCCTAAGGGAAACAAGCGTGATTGTATGTATGTATGAAGCAGGTACAACCTAAAAAAATTCAATATAGCCTACTATTAGTAGTCCGTTTCTGCACAAAAACTATACAATTAAAGATAACTGAACTAGCTGCCCACGGGGAACTTCTACGACTTCGCGAACTGAATAAAAACTAATCAAATTGTACGAAAAAACTTTATCGAATTCGAACTTCCTAGAATAATTTTCTAACTCACTGAATTACCATAAAAGAAGCGTTAAAAGAGTAATTTGGAAACTTCTTCTGGTTTTTTCACCTCAAGGTAATTGAAATTGTTATTTTTTTACGCGTTTGAATTTTTTTGGTCGGCAATCTTGGATAATTAGGATTTTTATCGTTCGTTAGCGTTACCTAATTTTTGGTAGGTTTGTTTAATAAAAAAAGGCAATTATTAATCATTATTTGCCTGAAAATGACTGTTTCTGATGCTAAGGTGATGAATATTTATGTCTAGAAATATAGAAGTTCTAGAGATTTTTAAGTCGCGCAACTGGCTATGGAGAGAGCTCTGCTCGGAGTTTCACTACGTGAAATATCCGAAATGAGGAAATCTGTTGAAGAAACACGGTTACTAATTATCTCTCAATTAGCAAGTGGCAGTAGGCAGGCCATATAGCTGTCAGAACTGATAACCATTGGAGAATAAAGAATAATCGACTGGCCTCATAGCTCAGTTAGTAGTAACTCTGCCTTCTGCGCTAGAGGTCGCGGGTTCGATCCCGCACTGGACAAACATTTGTGTGATAAACACAGATGTTTGTTCTGTGTCTGGGTGTTGTATTATGTATATCAGTCTCTGGTACCCATAGTACAAGCTATGCCTAGTTTGGGATCAGTTGACCGTGTGAATATGTCCGGAATATTTATATTTATAATAAAGGTTCTCGGATGGCGACCACGAACCGGGCGACGCAGAGTTGGAAGACATCCCCACCCGTTGGACCGACAGTGTGAAGGTTGCGGGTAATCGGTTTATAGAAAAGGCTCAAGATCGTTCGTAGTTGCACTCTTTGTGGGAGGCCTATGCCCAGCCTAATTATTATCATCATCAGACTTCTGCAGGCTGATGACGATGATAATTATATATAATGACCTGCTGTTGTTTCTTCTGTTTGCTTTTATTTCTGTATGTGCTGTATATGGGTGTGTCATTTAAATATAAACACCTGTACCTACATGTATTTCATGCAATAAATGACACTTTACTTTACTTACTTTACTTAAATTAAATTAAAAAACATATGATGATGATGACATACCTCTATTTTGCACCGATATTTGTATTGAGTTACAGTTGTTACTAAGAAGTGCCCTGACGAGACAAAACAAACCTAGACGCGCCTTAAGTACACACAATTCTGCCCTTAACAACAAATAAAACATCAAGCTCAAAACAAATTACATTATTTCGATGTTGAAACACATTAATCATGAACTTACAATGGTAAACAAAACAATATATTCTGACCATCGGTCACGTTTGACGGGCACTAAACCTACTATTATTGTTCCGAAATAATGTTATAATACAACAGCTTGTCCGCAAGTCAAACATACATGCCGATATTAAATAATGTATGTACGTATATAACCAGGTATTTGATGGATTAATAGAATAGAAAACGTTTATAACTTAAGGAACGTAAAGTATATTTACAGATTTAGCTATGTTTGAGTACATAGGGATCAGTTGACCGTGTGTGATATGACCAGAATATTTATATATATATAAATAATAATAATACATATTAGTAGAATATGCAACAAGGGCTTAAAGTAGTGTATTATGTCAAGGGCGTTATATTGAACCCCGAGAACGAGGGATTCTATGGTTAACTCCCGAGCGGAGCGAGGGAATTAAGGCAAGAATCCTGAGTACGAGGGGTTCAAGATCGCCCAAGACAAATACACATTTAAGCCCGTGATGCATACTCTACTTTTTATACTTTCTGCGAGGCAATTGAAAACAATGACTGTTAAGTAGAAAGAAATGATTTTTCTGTAAGTAACCAACTATACCAGAGGCTTCAGATTGTATGCATTCTGGAGTCGAATCAAAATCACTTGACATTTTTGAGAAGTTTATTTGAATCGAAACTGAATTTCGGTGTAGATAACAGCACAGCAGTTTGAGCGCTTGGCGCCTTTTTTTCTTTTTTTGTAGTCTATTCTGTAGTGGTCAGTTCGACATTCGAATAAATCCTTCTTCGTGCGCGGATGAAAATGAATTTCGTAAAAAGTTTTCATGTTTTTCTTTTTTTTAATTTGTAGGCAGTGCAAAGAAAATGATATCATACAGCCTAATTAGAATAAAATCTCATTGCACCCAAACATTTTTGAAACCAACCTCGATCAAGCACGACTACATGGGTTGCATTCCAAATTCAAATCACATTATGTCCCATGGGAAATAATGAAATTCAGTACAACATTATGACCCGGCTAGACCGTAGGGCTGTAATGACTTACTTTAGGAAAGGTTTGCATGACACATAATATGCCATTGACGAGCAGGTAGTATAAAAAATATATAAATATATATATATATTGCTTTATCTAAGAGGCTGGTGGATGAGACCAATGACCGAAGGGCTGGTGCTTACCTCGGACAAAGGATCAGTATAGCGATCCAACGAGGTAACGTCGCCAGCCTTTTGGGCACGCTGCCTGTGGTTGGTGATCTGAACTCTGTTTTCTACTTGTAGTCGTAGTCGTAGAAAACAGAGTTCATTTCTAGTATAATATTATTTTAGTTTAATTTACAACTGTTATTATTATTATTTTTCTGTTACTTATAATAAAAACCTATTAATATATATATATAAAATATATAACGTTCAAAATGGTTTTAATTTTACTTTCTATAGATACTCTCTATTCTATAGAGACCAAAAAAACAACCACCGCAAACATTTATTGATATAAACAGAAATTTGGATAATTATTCTGCAGTGAATGAATGGACTGTGTTCAACCGACTACATTTTGAAGGAGTTTGGTGGATGGAAAAGGCTAAAGACCGTTCGTCATAGCACTCTTTGTAGGAGACCTGTGGACTTCTACAGACTGATGATGGTGATTCTTTGATGTATAAAATGAACCCGAAATTCTCTCTTGGCCGACTTTCTTCATCTTAATTTATTTGTTATTAACACATAATTCCCAAGACATCGCGATGATAGCAAAATGTATTTATCAACGTCGCGAGCTGTCGAGCCGCTCTGAATAATGGTCCGTGACGACAAAATGCGAGTGCACTTGTTTAATTTAGAGGGTTCGCCATTTTTATGCGACATCAAATAAGGAGAATTCTCCCTAGACATCGACATAGACATTTATTTATTTGCAACGAAAACACACACATTTACCTACACAACATTTTACTACAAACAACAAAATGAAAGAAAACACGAATCATCATCATCATCATCATTCCAGCCGTTTGAAGTCCACTGCTGAACATCAGCCTCCCCACTGATTTCCGGAGTGACTTCCTATCATATGGGGGGAATTTCTTTGTGAAAATAGGGGACGCTACTCATCCCCTAGCATTTTACCTTTAGTTGCCTCTAACGACATCCACGGGTAGGAGAAATGGAGGGGCCTATTCTTCAGCCGGGGCCAACACCACCAAAAATAACGCACGAATAATAGTAATAAAATTAAAATGGTGTGATGTGTGCTGCAGCAAAGCTCCGCGTGCGTGATGTATCAGGTATTGCAAGCGTTCATAGGCTACGGTAATCACTTACCAACAGGTGGTTGCCGTAAGCTTGTTTGCCACCTTAGATGTATAAAAAATGGCACTGTTTCAATAAAACTTGCTGGAGTGTCCCTTGTGCCCGAGTACCTGCACGAGAGAAGACCTTAACGTGGATAGACGGATAGAGCGATTGAGGTGGCCACCTACTACTCTAAAATAATATAAAATATGTGAATTAGTTGACAAGAAAAAAAGAAGAATAAAACTTTATAACAAGCACGCCCTGAAAACAATTGTGCCGGGCTATGTTAGTACGTTACGTCATTTTGTTATCGTAAAAAAATAAATCAAACGTTTTTCATCTTAAAAAGGGAACCCCAAAAAAGCAGTATCTAAACGTTTTTTCTACTCGAAGTCAACCTCGAGATAAAATCGTTGACGTACAGGAAATGAATGAATCGTTGATATGGAGCTTTAAGGGGCTCTTTCTGTATTTTTTGCTCTTAAACAACGATTTATTTCTTATCAAAATGTTATCATTGTGTTTTACGGTGCCGTATAAACAGCTTTTATAAGCCAAGTGTTTTTTGAACCTGTTTTTCCACCACCATCGACCAAAACAGTACATTGTGATCAAGGAACGGTTTTATTAAATAAAACCGTTCTTTGATTATTATTTTATTTTATTTTTAAATAAAATAGATATAACATGCCTTAACTCTACTGCATACTACTAAGTTACAAGATTTCGTAAAATAGCAGTCATCATATCTTACTAAAACTGAACTTGATCGTGACTAAAAATAAAATAAAGAAAGCTATACCTACGTAAAAAGAACAACAAAAAATACATTAAGACTTGGCGGTAAGGTCTAAGATGCCATAGCCAGCCCAAAAGGGGAAAAACAAACACGACAATCGCTCCTTACCAATGAGGATATAAGTCACTACTACTGTTACTTGACCGGATATGTAGAAGGTAGGTATTTGCGCGCTTAAAGTTAGTTCATATTTCATACATTTTTTTCCTGGGTGAGAGTTGCGCCTGCCTGCACCTTACCTTATAACTTCAAAACCACTGAAGCAGTCGCAGATAATTTCTGATAGCCACACCGCTGGTATTACATCGGATTGTAAAGTTCTTTGGCTGCCATCCAAGTTGGGGCGCAGCTTAGCGGGCCAGCGTTCGTAATGACAAAACAGTGGCCAGGAGAAGTTGTGGACAAACCGGGCTTTTGCTCAAAGCCAAAGTTGTATGAAAAAGTCATACAAGCCATATTAGGCCTTGTTCAAGCTTAGATGTGGTCTTGCTGGGCTGATGCAACTTATTTACCACAAGTGATACCATAGGTTAAGGAGCCGGTGATTCTTCATGACTTTAAAAAATGTGCTACATTTTCGCTTCTTATACCGGTATTGGTAAATAAAAATGAATATATGTAGATTGCACAAAGGCATTGAATTCTAGCAAGAACATTTTAATATAATAGATAAGCTGTATCATTAGACTTGCTGGAGACAAGTCAGTCCGGCAAGACCTTTCTGTAACATCTTTTAAAAGTTCAACATGTCGTTAACTACAGCAGTAACCATTTTGTGCATTTGGCACAAATATGGACACACAAAAAGATGGTATAGTGAAGAGTCTACATAAAATTTAACTCTCCTGTGGGAGTCCAAAAGATCTGATGAACTGATATAATATATTTGTTGTTGTTATAAAATAATACGGACGCCACATAACGGCCAATGTTTTTATATGAAACCAAGCCTTTACGGAACAATATCTCCTGATTGCATCGAAACTAGTAACTAAATTGATTATAAACTTTGACAAGTCACCAAGACTCAATAATATAGCTTGGGAGGTCGCAGCATAACATCTGCCAGGTAGTGCACATGTATTTTGTGTGGAAGGCATTTTTGATGGTTCAAATTCGTTTATTTTATTTTATTTTAATTACAATTTTATTTTATTCGGAAAACAAACAGTGTTAAATACTATTTAAACAACTTATAAAAGAAACTTAAAACCAATTATATGTTTTCGAATATAGAAACTAAAATGTTTGCCAGATATAAGAACAAAAAAGAAAAGTTACATTGTAAAAATAGAAATAAATAGATAATACAATACATATAGGTACAACAATTATTGAACCAAATTAAACCAATGGTTGGAGAGAGCATGCTTGAAAGTAGATGGCTTTGAAATGAAAAGATCCAACTCGGGGAAGCCAACCAGTTCGTTATAACAATATGCTGATCTAATAAAGAACGAATTTTGTCTATAATTAGTTGCACAATGAGGAACGTAAATATAATTTGCTTAATAATAGGCCCCTTCATATCTCCTACCGGTGGATGTCGGGAAAAAAGCTAGTGAATGGGCAGCAGCGTCCCCTATTTTCACAAAGATAGCTCTAACTGCGCTCGCCAATACGCGTGCCCAGCGTGGTGAGTATGGGCAAACTCCCCCCACATGATAAGAAGTCACTCCGGAATTCTGCGAGGGAGGCCGATGTTCAGCAGTGGACTTCAAACGGCTGGAATGATAATTTAAAATTATGTTCATAACCATGATAAAATTATGTTACCCTTTTGTGTGTCATGTTTCTCAAATTATTTCTTGTGTGGTAATCAATAAAGAGTTATCTGTCTAGCTATAGTTTCAAAATTTATATATATATAATAATATTATGGCTGGAATGATGATGATGATTCTTCAACCGGGGCCACCATGACTGATCATAACCGAATTAAATTCATCAAAATGTCCTTAACAAGAGCGACTTTGAAGCCAAAAGCGCCCTTGTAAAGATTAGACGTGGCATTAACCAAATAAGCCTACCTGAAGCGCGACGGAATTCCACGCAAATTAATTGCTCCGGGCAAGTCTTTGAAATTGAGCCTCGTGTCTTCATACAATATGGATTATCTTGTTAGATGTACAGGGTGGTTAATGTCACATCTAAAACAATCATCATCATTATAATTTCAGCCGTACGACGTCCACTGCTGAGCATGGCCTCCCCCACAGACAGAGCGAATTCCTTATCATGTGTGGGGATTTGCCCATACTCACCACGCTGAGCATGCGGGTTGGCGAGCGCAGTTAGAGCTATCGTTGTTAAAATGAGGGACGCTGCTGCCCATCCCCTAGCTTTTTTCCCTTAGTCGCCTCCTACAACATCCGCGGAAAGTAGATATGGAGGGGCCTTTGTGAAAAAGGATCATCGAAAAAATGATAGGCACCAAGCCGTGTTTGTTGCCTGATTCTTCTAGGCTTGGTCGCGAGGAACAGGCATAGCTTCACCTAGTTTCTAAGACGTTTCTAAGTGATCCTAGTGATTTTATTGAAATAAATGCCTTTTGACTTTGACTTTGACTTTGACTATTCTTCAGCCGGGGCCACCACGGACAAAACAACATCGCGACTCAAATATTTACCACTTTTATGAGTCACGAGCTTCTGTCCGCCGCTTCGCACGCGTGGTACCGGATTGAAAACAAGCATACATAGTATGTTAATCCATCTCACGAATATCATTGATCGAAAAGTTTTACATACAAGAAGATATAGTTTTTTTTCCTACAAATATGCACTAATTATGCACTATATACTAAAGGCTGCACTTTTTGTATGGAATATTTAGGGAGTATCATGTTTAAGATTTCGAGAGCTATCTTTCAACACCCTGTATTTGTTTGTTGGTATAATCGTTTTAATGTGAAGTACCAATTCCTAATCAGGGTAAATGATTGAAATAACAGACTGAGCCCTGAGCATCAGTCCAGACGTTTATAAACCTTTAGCGAGTCGGCCACAAAGTAGCAGGTACGTACGTATTTTGAGTCGATGTTGTTGGTCAATTAAAATTGCCCGGATTGACGTGTCAAACCGGCTGCCGACTAAATCCATTAAAATTGCATTTTTTATAGGTAAATCGACAAGCATATTTCTATAGTTTTAGCCAATACTGAAATTTATTAAATGTCAAAAGATGAATAAATTGAATTGAACGATCTGCGCTCGCCAGCCCGCGTGCCCAGCGTGGTAAGTATGTGCAATTTCCCCCCACATGATAGAAAGTCGCTCTGGAAATCTGTGGGGGAGGGAGGCCGATGTTCAGCAGTGGACGTCGTACGGCTGAAATGATGAAACAATAATAATGCCTCTGGAACACTACAAAATCTGTTTAAAATATCAGTAAGCCATATTGTAGGTTGGTTTCGCCAGAAAACTTCGAATATAGTCCAAGAATAAAGTTACGATACAATTAACATTATTTTAGGCTACCTGAATATAGTAAAACAATTTCGAAAACGATTGAAAATATGAAGAAGAGGGAATGTTAAGTAGCTTACAGACCCTCAAATAAGAAGATTACAATATAGACTTCAGACGGGGCCCTGCACAGCTTATAATAGAACAGCTTGCTTGTATTATTTTAAAGCATTATAAAAATTGTTACGGCTCGTAGGTCATCTGTACAATGGGCGGCCTTATCGCGGCCTAAGCGATCTCTTCCAGGCAACCGTTGGATGGACAGGACAGATTAGAAAATCTGAGGACGGCGGCGTACATAAAACTAAAATTATAAAACAAATTATCCAATAAACCTACATACAATATATGTATATATATATATATATATATATATATATATATATATATATATATATATAGGTACATACAGGCTGAGTTTTTTTTCAGGGCCACTTAGGCGAAATCGGAAACCGTGAGAGTAATCGAAAAGTGATGCTAGGAGTTACGGGCTCGATTTTGAAAAAATAAGATCTGCATAAAAAAGTGTTTTTTACAAAAAAAATATTATTTTTTTGCATTTCTGTATTCTATGTTTGATAATAAATAATTTGACAGCCTGTAGCGTAAAGAAGTGACCATAGAAATCAAAAGTGTGAGCGGGAATTTTTCAACAACAATAACAACAACTGTACGCAAGTACAGTTTGTATGAATAAATGATTTCTATGATTCTACTAAGATGTTGATGAAAGACCCCCACCCGATGGACCGACGCCATTGTGAAGGTTGCGGGAAGTCGGTGGATGGAGAAGGCTCAAGACCTTTCGTCATGGCACTCTTTGGTGGAGGCCTATGTTCAGCAGTGGATTTCATCAGGCTAATGATGATGATGACTAAGATAGTATGTACCAGAATAAACTGGTGCTACTGGCTATAATTTCTGTATTATTATCCGCTTCAAATACGCCTAATTTGGATCGCTTTCATTAGATTCGTTCGACAATTGTACGAACGAAATTAATGTCTGTGGCTTAATTCGTGTAAATCAGCTAATTTAAAGGTACTCAAGTGATATAAATTATTATAAGGGCTTAAAGTCATTAAGACCAAATTTTTTACCGAATATAACCTTCTTCTTCTTGTCGTGTCACTGATTTTTTCTTTGTCCTTAATAAAGCTCCTTTCATGTACCACAAATAGGTTCATTGGGAAAGTTGCGGGAAGTCGGTGGATGGATAATGCTAAAGACCGATCGTTGTGGCACTCTCTGGGGGAGGCCTATGGTCAGCAGTTGACTTCAATATGATGATGATGATATAAATGATGAATTAGGCAGGGCGCCTGTAGCAAAAATACAGGTACTTTCAGTATTTTCGCTGAAACTTTAGTTTTTTGGTCCAAAATTAAGCGTGAATCCTTTGAAAAGTTCCTGACAAACTCCCAACTTTCAGTACATAGTAGGTATTTTGTTCGTAGTATATTGACTTGAATTGTTTTTTAAGAAAATAATCTCTTAAGCCCAGAATTATTTAAACTACTACCTACTATATTTTTTAATTTTTGCGTTGTTCTCGACTTACAAATATTGTTTTGCCAATATTCCATTTAAAGGTTATTTATTTAAGCGAAATAACACTCGTTTCGACTCATTAACCTAAGTGCGTGCCTAATTTGATGGCAGCCCTAAATATGGCCATTTGGCGTATCAACGTAATCACATTTATTGTCGTTCATGAAAAACTGGTGCGTGAAAATTCTGATTTCGTTGGAACGAATTTAGCTTTCGATATAGAAGGGTTGATAGAATTGAGGGTAATGAAGGTACCATCAAACTGATGCGACTAAACAATTGAAAGTTTTTTACGAAAACACTAAATTAATTAAATTAAATTTTTGAGAGGAGGTAGGGCACAGCGAGATTTTCTCGTTCTGAATTGGAGCAGCCCGCCTGGGGAGGTACCTCCGCCTTACAGAAGATCGCAGCCAAATAACATTATTTGTTTCAAATAGTGTCGTGTTCCTGTGGTGAGTAGGGTTGCCAGAGCTCGTTAGGGGGGAAGGGGGTTCGGGGTCGGCAACGCGTGCGTGATGCCTCTGGTATTGCAAGCGCTCATAGGCTACGGTAACCGCTTACTATCAGGTGGGCCGTAAGCTTGTTTACCACCTCTGTTGTAAAAAAAAAAAAAAATTTTAAATACTTCACTTTTTACATACTATTTCATACAGCCAGTGCTGAATGCATATACAGGATGACCAAGAAAGAATCAGTGACACGAAAAGAAGAAGAAGCACTGGCCGTAGATGCATTCAGTGGTCTGCATGTCGGTTTCAGAAGCTGATAATTCTTTATTTCCGATTAAGTAAAATAAAGTATTTTTATTTTATTTATTCAAACATTACATACTTAGAATGGACTTTGCGGACAAACTCACGTCTAAATCAATTGACTACATAAAATCACGCAAATTTCCCAGAGGGGTAGGCAGAGACCACGGCTTTCCACTTGCTACGATCCTGATATATACCTCTTTAGCTTCATTCACTCTCATCACATTCCTCATACATGCTCGTTGGTTTAGGGTACTCTGGACCTGGCCTTTTTCCAAAACGTCACCGATTTGGTCACTAACTAACCCTAAAAAGTTTAATCAACACACAAATAAATAAATAAATGGCACAGTAAAAGGAGAAACTCATTTTATAATGGCCATTGGTCCGTATTCTAAATAAATAAATAAATCTTTATTCATTACCTTAGTGCTACGAATAACATTGAGAATTAATATCTAATTAAACGATGCCTGAACTAGGAAAACCTGTGTCTCAGGCGGAAAAAAGGCTAAAATTAATAACTAAAGTTGGTACATAAGAATATTCAAATTAATTAACTTAAAATATGTAGCATATAAGCTATATTTAAATGCTATTTAGGGCTAAGTAATTTACATGGGCAAGTAGTAGACTAGGACATAAATAATTTGCTTTAATTATATTACCTTATTACAATACGCCATTCAGTCAATAATTCCTCGGTTTCGTCTTAAGAGAAATTTCTTAGGGCCATGTTTAGGGTTTTTTTACAATTTGTATAATTCATGGTGTAGATGCCTTATTTTCGATTAAGTTTGTTGTAAATTCTAAAATAATGCTCAAAGTAAATCATCATCATCATCATCATCCACAGCCTGACGTCACCCAATGCAGGGTATAGGCCTCCCCTTGTATGTGCCATTCTCCTCTATCCTGCGCAAGCCTCATCCAGTTGCGGCCCGCGATGCTTGCGATATCGTCTGCCCACCTCGCTGCGGGACGACCAACGTTCCGATATCCAGTTCTTGGACGCCATTCAGTTAGCGCCTTACTCCACCCGTCATCAACACGCCTTGCCAGGTGTCCTGCCCAACTCCATGTGAGTTCCGCTACACGGTCGCCAACGTCTTTGACCTTATCAAAGTAAATCACTGGACAGGACTCATAGCTCAGTTGGTAGTAACTCTGCCTTCTGCGCTAGAGGTCGTGGGTTCGATTCCCGCACTGGACAAACATTTGTGTGATGAATACAGATGTTTGTTCTGTGTCTGGGTGTTAAATATATATATCTATTATGTATATCAGTCTCTGGTACCCAGGTACCCATAGCACAGGCTATGCCTAGTTTGGGATCACTTGACCGTGTGTGATATGTCCGGAATATTAAAAAAAAAAAAAAAAAAAACTATACGCAATGAGAAAAATCATACAATATGTCAATTATTCACTCCAGATTGAACACCGTTCTTGAATCAATTTCGTTTTCATCTGTTATTGTTGCAGATTGCAATGTTCTTTCAAAACTAATACTCCATATCGAGACGAGTCATTCGACCTAGGACCAATCTAGACCTCGCACAAATCTCGACCTGGCGAAATGTATTTTACTTCAGACTAATAGCCTCGTTCGCTACAACACAAAGGATTCCTTCTACTCAATAAAATAGGTAGCATTTATTAGAAACTAGCATTCACTTGCGTCTGAGCTCATGTGCTCATCATCATCATCATCATCATCAGCATATAGAGTTCCATGACGAACGGCATCGACTTCTGCAACTTTAAAATATCGTCGGTCCATCAAGTCCCCTTTGGATTTTCCAGTGGGTACCATGATGATGGGTACCCTGTGGGTGGATGTGCACGGAAAGAGCCTCCAAGTGGCGCACATCGGTAACAGCTAGACACGGTAACGCAGTGTCTAGGCTGGCTAATCTTTCCTACACGATGCTTCACCCAACTAACATCAGATCTTCTCAGACCCAACAACACCTTTCAGAGTCACCACTATTAAAGCCTCTCAATCAATATCGAAGGTTCAACAACAGTCTAACAGTGCCTGATAGATACTGCTTTAGCATAAAGTCCTCCTACTACTAATAATACTATGTTTCAGTTCTTCTTCTTCTTGTCGTGTCACTTTCGTGATTCTTTCTTAGTCTTCCTGTATTAGGTCAGTGACCAGGTTGAGGTATGCTGGCCCTGAAAAGGGCCTATGACCGTCGATGAATCAGTGTAGTGAAAGGATAAAACTTCGCCTCTTAGAGGCTCCTTTCGTGCACATGTCACATGTCTTGGATTTTTTTAGTTTCTATGATATACCGGTTTCCTTGACCGTGTTAGAGCACTAGCATAGCGCACATACATTTTTCGAATGGAAAACCCATTGGTGCGCGACAGATTTCGAACCCACGACCTGTGGATCGGAAGGCGGAGCCACTACCTATTTGTTGCCTGAAATAAAGATTATTATTATTACTACCACCCCTCCAACAGTGCTTAAAGTTAAATAAATAAAAACTATGGAAAATGTTATGCCATCTCTATCGTGTGCAACAGAATTTAAAAACATTCTATACGTTTTGTTCCTGCTCAAAAGCCTTAAAAAGTGTTTTAAAAGGCTTTTAACAGTTGCTTGCTGCGAGTTCTTTCTCGCTTTCATTCATCCAATAAAAACTTACTTCAATACAAGCCCGACCTTACAAACTACAGACCGAAGTGTTAATAAAACTCCTCGGCTCAGCGGTGTAAGGGCTTTACTAGACGTTGCGGTAAAGTATGGACAGTAAACGCACGGAAACAGCAACAGACGTTGTGGCAGTTTGCCGTACCTCCGCTTTACAGAAGATCGCAGCCAAATAACATTAATTGTTTCAAATAGTGTTGTGTTCCTGTGAGTAAGGTTGCCAGAGCTCTTTGTGAGCTCGGGGTCGGCAACACGTGCGTGATGAAGCATCACGCGATGGTATTGCATTCGTAGGCTAAGGCTCACTTACCAACAGGTGGGCCGTAAGCTTGTTTGCCACCTTAGCGGTATAAAAAAAATATTAAACGCCGATTCATCCAAGTCGTTTATGAGATCTTCGTTCCTTTCGCTCGCTTGATCAAAAACCAGGGCCGCAGCTTCACCGCACATTGTGGCAAAGTCTTTATACCTTAGTACTATACACTCGTAAATAAAAGTCCTTTTATGGCCGCTTTTCAACTAAATAGGCCGTGACTTTGCGGTATTTTATTTGTAAGTGCTGAATGCGTGTCCTTTCTGCCAGTTATTTTATCAAATTACCTTTTCACGCACTCACGGTTGCCAGCTAAAAGGATTGGTGCTTCACTTTTTTAATTACATCGACATAAGCCGCAATATATACACTTCATATTCCTAGCTCTCATAAAAAGCAACGATAAAAGCTCGAAGGAGAAATTTTGAAAATTGTATCGTAAGATTGTATGTTTGGATGTTTAAAGACTGCATCCATTTCGATGAAATTTGGAATAGTAGTGTTCTTTATCTAGAATACCATATAGTTAACTCTTTATCTAGGTACCACGCGCGAAGCCTCGGGCAAAAGCTAGCAAAAGATAGCTAGCAATCATACACAGCAGTTGCGATGATGAATAAAATTAGGATTTAAGGCAATAAAGTTTGTTCCATGACTTCTGGAAATTCAACATCCTATTCGCATATTATAAATGCGAAAGTAAGGATGTTTGTAGTTCAAACACGCCCAAACAGCCGAACGGATTTGGATGAAATTTGGCTCAGAGATAGAATATAGTCTGGAAAAACATATAGCCTACTTTTTATCTTCATAGGTACTACGCGAGCGAAGCCGCATGAGGAAGCTAGTTGTATTATAAATCACCTTGTACTCGTATACCATGCGCACGTGTAAAGTGATGTAGGCTTAGACGACAGAACAGGAAATAATTTATAGTTTACCTCGATGACTCTTACAGATTTGCTCGGTCATGATATTCGGGCCTTTAGAAAAAGAGTCACCCGATTTGTAAAAGGAAAGAAAAGAACATTAGTAATTTTGTAAGATGGTTTTTATCATCATAATCGTCAGCCTGGAAGTCCACTGCTGAATATATGCCTCCCCCGTAGATTTCTAGAGCGACCGATCGTATGCCCAACGCCTCCCAGCAACCTTTATAAGATCGTCTTTCCATTACGTGGGGACAGTTACATGCGCCATGATCACGGAGTAAACTAGTAGGTAAATATTCCATTTTTAGTGAAAATTATGAGGAATAAATTAGCGGAATAGTACTACATATTAATTGTGTGTCTATTGAATATCTTAGTGGACTTCCGCAAAGTCAATTAACTAACAAACATTAACACATCCAAACATCCTCAAAAGATTTTGCATTTATAATATTAGTAGGAATTAATAGGGTAGTGATAGCCGTGGTAGCCCCGGCTGAAGAATAGGCCACTCCATATCTACCTATCCGCGGATGTCGTAGGAGGCGACTAAGGGAAAAAAGCTAGGGGATGGGCAGCAGCGTCTCTCATTTAACAACGATAGCTCTAACTGCGCTCGCCAACCCGCATGCCCAGCGTGGTCAGTATGGGCAAATCCCCCCAAATGATAAGGAATTTGCTCTGTCCGTGGGGAGGCCATGTTCAGCAGTGGATGTCATACGGCTGAAATGATGATGATGATGAATAGGATAGTAGAATAACGAACACTAAGGCCTACAGCCTCACAGTAGGTAAGCGTTCGCCTCGAAAATGCACCAGTGTCGTTAGTGATTCCGTTACCAAATTCTGTAGCTTCTGTAAATCTTATATCTCGTGTCCTCGTCTCTCGGCTAGATCTCTGAATTTCTGGAAAGGCAATTATGATTTTAAATGCATTTACATAGAACTTTTGAAGAGCTTTGAAGAGTTTCAAACTATTACGGGCGCCGAATTGCATACGCTGAATGTAACAGCTCTGATATCCCTTAAAAAATTGCTTTAAACTGGAAATAAAAATATAAAATCTAGCTCCTTTCTTAGTTGTATTTTTAAGGAATCTCTCGCGGCTCGCCTCGTGCCTCGTCTTGTCACTCGCAACGCTCTTTTCGGTTCTTAAGCTTGAAGTCGTTTTTTTTTAACGTTGTTATCGAGGTTTATTCAGGTTGCCATTAAGTTTTACTGTGTGGTCCATTGAGCATCAAAACGTAGCATTTTCATTCATAATTTCCAACGGAGCCATACCGAAATAACTTTCAACATTTTTTTCATCTCTAAAATGTTTTCATTCATGTTTGTAAATAAAAATGATTTTTCATGCGCGGAAATATGCTTGGTATATTATTATGTGTCTATGCGTGCCTTTTTACATTCACACTGCTGGCTACCTCTCCGGAAAACAATGTATGTTTATTTATAGTGCGCGATATAGTCTCGCTTCTCAGGCTGTTATTTTTCACGTTGAACAAATATGAAATTTCGACGTTTTATTGCGAAAAACACAATTTTTATTCAAAGTTCTGTAACAGTTTGAGTAGTTAAGCACAAGTTTCGGTAGTTGTCAAATAGTAACGAGAACATCGCAAATGTTAAAGATGTTTTGTACTAATATTAATTTACAATGATGACATATACATCGTGTTCCGTAATTAGTACAATATTCCGTAAGAAGCTTATTCTATCAACAAAAATACAAAATATTACTGAAAAATATGCAGATTTTTCGCGTTTTGTTTTAGATCAGCTATTAAAACAGCTGAGTAATTGAGTATGAACTGATTTGACCCCAATATAACAAATGCATATTATTTATTATTTTTCATTTATTCACTTAAATAGAGTATTATAAATTACAGATCTTATTATTTTTTAGTTTTTAGGGTTCCGTACTTCATTTGGAAAAACGGAACCCTTATAGGATCATTTTGTCGTCCGTCTGTCTGTCTGTCTGTCCGTCTGTCGGATGTGTGAGTGGATGCTAAAGGTATCCACTTGAAATTTATACCACCTATTAAAGTCTGTGGGCTTATGGTGCCGTATAAAAATCAAAGCTCTAGCTTAATGCATTAAAAAGATATGGCAACGAATGTATAATTTTTGTATGGAAATGGCAAAAATCAAAAACGTCTAGGGTACTTCCAGTTACCTCACAACTCTGAAATTTGGAATGCTAGGAGCTATTGCAACATAAAGAAAGGGAAAAGTCTGAAATTGAGGAATTTCGACGTTTTTTAGGAAACAAAGTTATATTTGCGATCAATGTCACACAATGACTACGTGAGCGACCGCAAATATAAGTTTGTCAATTCCTACACTTAGTATTTTTATAAATCCATTGGTGTACGACCGGGATTCAAACCCACGACCTATGGTACGGAAGCCTCAGGGCGCGAGTTCTCGCACTTGACCGTCTTTATTTCAATATAAAATAGAACAAACTTTGTTGCTAATTGGGTGTGGAATAAGCTCTTTTCGGGATAGCATATATTTATGAATCACCTTGTATTTTCATATTTGTGTTGCCATGTTACCTAAATTCGATCAATAATGTTTTGGCACAAGCCAGTTAGATCGGGTCCAAACCAGTTCAAACCGGATATCGTACCACAATAACCGATTTTATTTGCACTCAAAAGTTATCGGATACTGCTTACGCGGTTTTCGGTGTTGACAACAACGTGCATCTTTTATACAACCTTCTTCCTTATTTGGATGGGAATAGAGTAGAAAACGGCGTGAAATGCTGGTGTTTATTTAAATATTGTTGTTGATATGGAGAAGTATTTTCTGTATTCCCTTTGGGTAATGTGACCTTACTGGCAGCGAGATAGTAGGTATTTAAACTACGTCAGACCGAATGTGCCCTGCCTGACCTGTGACCGCAATCATGCGGCCAAAGTACGAAAAATGCCATGTTCATGTACCTATTTGTAAATTTAGTCGTATAAAAATCGCCACTTGCTTAATATTTTAACTACGCGATAATTGACTGGCCTCATAGCTCAGTTAGTCGTAACTCCGCCTTCTGCGCTAGAGGTCGCGGGTTCGATCCCCGCACTGGACAAACATTTGTTTGATAAACACAGATGTTTGTTCTGTGTCTGGGTGTTAAATATTTATCTATTATATATATCAGTCTCTGGTACCCATAGTACAGGCTATGCCTAGTTTGGGGTCAGAAACCGTGTGAATATGTCCGAAAAAAAAAAAAAAAAAAAAACCGTGGCTATACCCCAGAATAATTGATATTATTATCGAGATTTCCCAGTTAATTTTTAGGAGAGAAAATCCATTTTGAAATAAAGACGGTCAAGTGCTATTAGGGCTTGCACCCTGAGGCTTCCATACACACAAATCAATATCTTAAGAGTACGAAGTGACAAGAGTCAAAGTAGAAACATACTTAAATACGATGATGAAGTTTGGAACGGGCCAACTAGTCTAATATACCTATGCGTAAGTATTTCAATTTTTTTTTTATTTGTTTATTTAGGAACAACAAACAACTACATTATATATGTAAGATACTGTGAGTAGTAGGTACATAATATGCAACAAATTATTAATAATGTAGTCCACAACGTTATCCATAACTTAGTATATATATATATAAGAGTAACAAAAAAGGCCAGCTAGAGGGCCCGTCATAAAAAACATTTTTATCATCTGCTGTGACAAAAGAAATAGATGACGGGAATCCTATGCTGAGAAAGCTTATAATGATAAAAGAAAAATAAGTTATCAGGATTATTTATGAAGAGTTAAGAGAAAATAAATTTAATAATCGAGTTTGCAACCAATCAGACCGTATTTAATTCATGATGATCTTCATTAATTTAATTCATGCTGATCTTCATCCTTATGTCTGCTGATGAAAGTCTAAATTGACTTAGAATATTTTGAATGGCTAGCCGTTTGACCACGGCAAAAATTCGTACCTACGAATTCAATATGTTACTGGGCAGTAGAACTAAGTTTTTTTTTATACTACTGAGGTGGCAAACAAGCATACGGTCCACCTGTTGGTAAGCGGTTACCGTAGCCTATAAGCGCTTGCAATACCAGAGGCATCACGCACGCGTTGCCGACCCCAAAGCCCCTCCCCCCCTATAGAGCTCTGGCAACTTTACCCATCGCAGGAACACATTATTTGAAATAAATAATGTGATTTGGCTGCGATATTCTGTAAGGCGGAGGTACCTCCCAAAAATAATTGTTAAAATTCCCCGAACTGAAAATACTCCCGAATTGAAAATAAGTTACATATAATTTTCAGTAAAAGTTTTTTTTTTGTTGTTTATTAATTATATTTTTATTCGAGGCGGGCTGCTCCAACTCAGAACGAGAATATCGCGCTGTGCCCTACACCTCCTCCTAAAATTAGGTAATAGTTTTTTTGTCGATTTTGTTCTAACGTAGAATAAATATAAGAATTTGCTGGAGTAACTTGATAATATAACCCTTCTCAAGATCTCTATGTAATAATATCACACATTCCAAATAAACACGAAAAACACACACATAAATACTCATAGCCCGAGTCATTAAACACAGAAGCGATTTATCTTCACACAAGACAGAGGACAATAATTACTCCGAAATACTCGCTAACTAACCAAACGGCTGATCCAAGTCACGGTATTGTACTATGCTAAGGGTATATTCACACAACGATGGAAACATTTCACTAAATAAATAAATAAAATAAATATTCCGGACATAGCACACACGGTCAACTGATTCCAAACTAGGCATAGCCTGTACTATGGATACCAGAGACTGATATACATAATAGATATATATAACACCCAGACACTAGGATACAATATTAATGAAATGAAATAAATTTATTTTCACAAACACTGACAGAAGACACAAAAAACAATAGAATATGGATAAAGATAGGGAGGAAAGATAGGCAGTGGTGGCCACGGCTGAAGAATAGGCCCCTTCATATCTACCTATCCGCGGATGTCGTAAGAGGCGACTAAGGGAAAAAAACTAGGAGATGGGCAGCGTCCCTCATTTTAACAACGATAGCTCTAACTGCGCTCACCAACCCGCATGCCCAGCGTGGTGAGTATGGGCAAATCCCCCCACATGGTAAGGAATTCACTCTGTCTATGGGGGAGGCCATGTTCAGCAGTGGACGTCGTACGGCTGAAATGATGATGATGATGAAAGATAGGGAGATAGATCTAACACTGATAAAACACAAAAACACCTAAATTTATGTGCATTTCCAATATTTAGGTGCTAATTAGTCTCCCGTGCTGTGTGGGCCAATACAGGCATGGGCTCAGCTTATTGCCGCTACACATTATGATAATACTAGCTGGTGCCCGCGACTTCGTCTGCGCAGGATTAGTATTTCGAGTAGCTTATATTAGCGTGCCGTTGATTTTTTCCTACTTACTTGATACTTATCGTCATATTTAGGACAATTCACACAATATCTTTATAAATTGTAGCCTATGTGTTATTCTGATATTTAAGTGAGATTATTGTGAAGTTTCGTTTAAATCGATTCAGTAGTTTTTACGTGAAAGAGTAACAAACATCCATCCATCCATACCCACAAACTTTCGCGTTTATAATATTAGTCTAGTAGGATGCAGTGGCAAATATCTAGGTTTTATGAAGTAATTTGTACGAAAATTATGGTCCGAAATAGTTCATTACATGGCGATTCATAATATTATGTCTACTATCCCGAAAGAGTCTACACCCAAATTGGCAATGATTTTTTTTATACTTGGAAATTAATGAAAAGTGTTCATTAATAAATACTATGCAAAAATCAGCTGTTTTAGGATCTAATCAGTTCAAACTTAATTATTTCGCTGTTAAGATTGCTATCTTGCTGTTGAACTTCGCGTACGTTTAATAATTTTTTATGAAGATGATAAAAAGGCCAAAAACAGCTAATTTGACAATATTAAGGAATAAAACGAAAATATTGTAATTATTATTAATAGTCTTTCATTTTGTTTAATAAATAAGCCCTATAGTATACATATTATGGAATCACTTTGTATCGTTCAGCTGTATCGCTCATTACTCAATATCATGGATCCTATTGATAAGAATGAATTTTAAATGACATAACACCGTTTGAACTCGACTGCAGAGGCACGTGGCTCAAGTTTGAAATTATGCACAAAATTATATTCTTGTCTTGTAGCCCGGTTGCGAAGCAAGACATTATAACTTAAATTATATACTTGTTTCGTAGCCTGGTTACAAAACAAGACATTATAAACAAAATTATATTCTTGTTTTGTAGCCCGGTTGCGAAGCAAGACATTATAACTTAAATTATATACTTGTTTCGTAGCCTGGTTACAAAACAAGACATTATAAACAAAATTATATTCTTGTTTTCTTGAATCAAGACATGATAAGTGTAGAAAATTCCCCGTAGAGAAACAAAAAATATCTTCCTTCGTAACTAATTACGAAACTTGGTCCTAAAGGGACTACAGGGAAAAGTTGAGGTCTCCTTGAGGACCAAATTTTTTTTTTTTTTTTTTAATATTCCGGACATATTCACAAGGTCAACTGATCCCAAACGAGGCATAGCCTGTACTATGGATACCAGAGACTGATATACATAATAGATATATATTTAACACCCAGACACAGAACAAACATCTGTGTTAGTCACAAATGTTGGTCCAGTGCGGGAATCGAACCCGAGCCCTCTAGCGCAGAAGGCAGAGTAACTACCAACTGAGCTATGAAGCTAGTCGCTGAGCTATGAGGCTAGTCATTGAGCTATGAGGCTAGTCACTGAGCTATGAGGCTAGTCAACTGAGCTATGAGGCTAGTCAGTGAGCTATGAGGCTAGTCTCTTAACTGTTATGTATGCGGCTTTAGTCAATTAGTGCCACGACAGACACTCTATTTCATACTTCGCTTTGAATAGATTTAATTAAGATTAAGTTGGGGTGGGTCGACCAATATCTTTGCTTTGTGTTCTGTTAATCCACAATTTGCTATAAAATGGTGAATGTTTAAAGGGCGTGATGTCATCACCATCATCATCCGTCTGAAGGCCACTCACGCACATAGAGTGCCACGACGAACCGGTTTTTTTTTATACAACTGAGGTGGCAAACAAGCCTACGGCCCACCTGTTGGTAAGCGGTTACCGTAGCCTATGAGCGCTTGCAATACCAGAGGCATCTCGCACACGTTGCCGACCCGAACCCCCTTCCCCCGAAAGAGCTCTGGCAAGCTTACTCACCGCAAGAACACAACACTATTTGAAACAAATGATGTTATTTGGCTGCGATCTTCTGTAAGGCCGAGGTACCTCCCCAGGATGCTCCAATTTACAACGAGAAAATCTCGCTGTGCGCTACCACTTCCAAGAGTTAATTTGATTTTGTCTTTGAGGGGGCTTTCTATCATCGAACCATGACGATAGCGTTAAATTAATGAGGACAATGACGGTGCCAACTTTCCAGTAAACCCAGACTACACCATATCGATTATAAACATAAATGCTCTGATACTCCACTGTTAATTTGTGTTTGAGGATAATTGGGTGTCGGGCGGACTGGCAGTTGAAGCGACACGTGGGGCAGTGAGCTAGCAGCAGTTGGTGACTCTATCGGACTTCTAGCGAGTCTGGCTCAACTTAAACGTGCTACACCGTAGACGACATCGTCACTTAACATCAGGTGAGATTGTGGTCAAACGTAAGCCTATTTTGTATTAAAAAAAAATGTAAAAGCTCCAACTATAAATGCAAGTTGTTTTTTGTTATAACATTAACGCTGTCCTGAAACGGGCTTATTTTAAACCTAATTGGCTATAAAGTTTGTTCTACGACTTATGGAAATTGAACATTTTTTATTGGAAAAACTCTATGCAACTATCAGCTGGTTTGAGGTCAAATTAGTTCAAACTCAATTATGAAGCTATTTTGGTTAGTAATCTTAACGTCAAACTTCTCGTACGTTTAAAAATTATACTTATAAAAAAGAAAAAAAGAAAAACCAGCTAATTTAAAAATAAAATGACAGAAAATCTAAAAACAAAAAAAAATGATTTTTTCCACTAATATTCTTTCTTTTTGTTGATAGAAGCCCATTTCGGGATCTTATACGTAATTATTATGAATCATCTTCTATAAGAACTATAGTCCTCATCGATTTTGATTACAGTGTTCCTAATTATAAAAAGTAAAAGTAGTGTTATAAAAGTTACGAAAATGGCTATTGAAGAGCAGTATCTCCTAATACAAGCAAACATTTGCTTAAAAGGAGACTCCAAACCCTGATTGTACCAATTTATAAGTTACTGAAATAAACATTTTTTTAATGAGAGATAATGTTTTTTTTTTTAATGGTAAAGGCTGCAATGGTTGTAAATGAAATTTGAGGTAAATCCACAAGCAATATTAAAGAACAGAAACTTGTGCTTAAGGCCGTGATGCCCAGGGTAGCTGATGTATCTAATTCGGAACAGCCAAACCACTGACACTAGAACAACCGAATTGACTGTAGTCAGGCTTTCGTTCGTGTAACTGGTTCTTTTTAGCACTGCGTCAGGTCAGTGACCAGGCCTAGGTTGCAGCACTGCAAAGGTTATTTCAGGCCCCTCATCATCATCTTCATCTTGCCCTTATCCCAACTTACGTGGGGTAAAAGGACCTTAAGTAGGGTGACGTCACATATAACAAATAAAATAAACAAAAAAGTTAACATATGTAATAAAACGCAATAAAGTATTGTTTGGAGGTTCAAATTGTCAGTAGAATAAAATATCTTACTATCTAAATATAAATATAGTTCTATTCTATTCTATTCTATTCTTAACTAGCTTCCGCCCGCGGCTTCGCTTGCTAAGCTAGTAATTAATAAGACAATAAAAATGCGAAAGTTTGTGAGGATGTTTGTTGTTCAATCACACCCAAACGGCCAAACGGATTTGGATGAAGCACAGAGATAGATTACAGTCTGGAATAGCATATAGGCTACTTTTTATCTTCATAGGTACCTAAGTCGTGCATGCTAGTAATTTCATAAGTATGGAATAGATATTGCCTTACTGAGATCCAATTCACCCGTTCTCATCTTGAATGTGTGGCTTGAACGGCTAGGTGCAATACCGCAGGCTGCGGTTACGACGAACCGACCATAATTTGCGTTCGAAATTATTTATGTCAAGCTTTGTTACCATCTCGGAATCACCGGGTTTTGCCGTATAATTGTTTCGCCCAGATGGTGCCGTGTGCAGGCTACGTACAAAGCACTCTACATTTATGTAATCACTAGCTTTCGCACCGCGACTTCGCTCGCGTGGTACAAAAGTAGCCTATAATGCTATGCCAGGTAATGAACAAAGGAACAAAGGTTCTCGAGTGGCGACCACGAACCGTACGACGCAGTGTTAGAAGGCCCCCACTAGAAATTTTCATAGAGTTTTTTCAATGAAAAATGTCATGTTCACTAAAAGTCATAGAACATAATTTTATTGGCAATAAGGTGTAGAATAACCCCATTTAGGCATACATATTATAGGAATTCAAAGTTTATTTTTATACTGGTTCAATTGAGTCGAGTATAAAAAAGATATAATGACTGTAAAGATACCTATTTACAAAAATAAAACTCCAATATAAATAAAAACAGTTCTAATAAAAGAAAAGCTAAAAAAAGCTTATGTACCGCAATCGCTAACATATTTCTCCGAAATTGTGCGGTAAAAAGATTGTACAGTGAAAACAAAAAGTAATTACGACCTGAATTTGTCCACAGGAGAGGAAAAAGTGTAAAGTACAGAGAAGTACATAATTTAACAACGGAATAATATACGGCTGTTGATGTGATTTATGGTCATATATTGAATCCTTGTGAGTTGAGTTTTCTGGATAAACGAATTTACAGGCAAAGATTTAAATGAAATATTGTAACCCTATCTAGCAATTTTGTCAAAAGCAAACATATTCCTAAAATTATGATATGAAAATACACAATTCTAGATTCTAGACTAAGTGTATGAGAACTTATGAGCTCATTTAATTAAAACAAACTACATATTATGTTAACAGCCGTGCCCGAAAACAAAATACTATGTTAATTAGGTCAAGATAATATAATGCTACGCCGTCGGGGAGGCAAACATCATACTGAAGAGGCTTCTCAGAAGGTTTCTTGAACGCTTAAGGGAAAAACCCACTATAGCACAACGTACAAGATGTGCCTACACAATTTATATTAAATTACAGCAGTTGCACGGACCGTCGCCGTCGCGTCGGTCGTACGGAATTTCTCGCATACGACGCGATCCTCGGGACCGTCAAAGCAAAACTTACCTACTCTAAAATACTTACTTTTTTTAAATGCTCATTTGATTATTATACCTACCTATTAGTTATTAGTATTAGTTTAAAATTGTTTATCATGTTAATTGTGTGTGTCTGTAGTAACAAATATTTTTTTAATTTATCTATCTATCAAAGCGAACGCAGATCATACTTTGTTCATACATTCCATAACGGATTTTTTTTTTAGAAACAATGATAATAGTAACTTTTAATTAACCAATAAAACGTGAGCTCCCAATTGGTAAAGTTCCAATGACTTTATAGATATTAGTTACAATATGCTAAAGATGCAGTTTTCAAAGTTTATCTTATTTGTGACTCATCGATTATATCAAAGCACTAAGTTTTACCAGACATCGCAAAATCTCAGTTCGGAGTGAACTAGTTTTAAGAACTAAATACGGTTCGTAGAGTCACAGTAGACACCGGTCTTAAGAATAAAGTTAAATAGGGCATTTTCGAGGCTTCATACATAATTAAGTGTACCGAAGGAAATTCGCTGAAAAAAAGTTTAATTTTTCCTTCACTTAAGTAAACTTTTCAATTTAGTCGATGTGGCTTTAAACGGAATGGAATACGAGTTGAGCAGATTTCATTGTTGGATTCTTTTTTTCACGATTTGCAAAATAGATTTTAAGATAATTATGCTCAATAGATTTATTTGAGTTGTAAAACGATTACAATTATTTTTCTGGATCTTTTTGAGGTTCGTTTTGAGGTGTATTAAATAACAATCAGTTTAAGTGGTTTCAAAACTTGTTTTTTAGGCCATTTTATCTTAAGTTCGCAATTGAAATATAGATATGGCTGTCTTTGCAAAAATCTGCATTGTTGAAATTAGTATGCCTTTGTTTTTAACGCATAGCGAGTCACCTTGGATAACTTTTTGCAAATTATTCAATGACTTCGACAGATTGTTGTCTCCCAGATACTTTTATATCGGTGAATACATACATGGCATTAAAAAAATATGAGAAATGTACAGTTTGTAATATAAACCAAATAAATAACACCCAACAGTCATACATAGTCATGATACCACACAAGCATTCCCTGTGCCGTGGGTATTAATAATTACGAGTTACTATGATACTACAACACCCAGACCTGGAACAAATATTTGCAGATCATACAAACATTTTTCCCGCAGCGGGAATCGAACCCAACCATCACGTCTTAGACCCGTGCACCCAGATGCTTTTGGGGCTTGAGCCCCTTACCCACTTCCTGGATCCGCTACTGCTAGCACCTATACTATCCACTCAGTCTTGTCAACCTTATCCACAAGAAAGGCACGTTTTGATATCATTTGGTGATAGTACTCTACGTATCGTATGCCAACGCCGGCAACTTATCATCTATAACTTTAGTCTGAAATATGCATGAAACCAATTTCAACTTTGATAACTCACGAGGTAATAACTCCAAAACTACTATATCAAACGTTATTAAATGTTTCTCCCAAATTAAATATGAAAGACCACATTCCACGACATACATTCGGCGAAGCCTCTCGTGGAGACTGCTATGGCATAGCGCAGAAAGAGACCAGCTAGTACACCCAAGTAAATCATAATTCCAGCTGTTGGAAGCCCACTGCAAACAAAATTTAAAATAAAAAGATTTATTTCAGACAATAATTCAGACTCCCACCCGATGGACCGATGATATATTATTGTAAAGGTTGCGAGATGTCGGTGGATGGAAAGGGCTCAAGACCGTTTGTCGTGGAACTCTTTGGGGGAGGCCTATGTCCAGCAGTGGACTTCTACAGGTTGTTGATGATGATGATGAGGACTCCACTACAGATTTCCAGAGTGACTTCCTATCATGCGGGAATAATTTTTGCATACTTTAGGCGCATCTACTCATAAAGGTAACATCTACTCTAGATAATTTGTACAACGTCAGGTGGAACTTTTTGCTCACTTACAGGACGCTGTAGTGCCTGAGACATGTTTAAATGGAGTAGACTTGACAAACCATTACCTCAGCCTTGTTGGCCTTATCAATATATACATATAGTACTAGCGTACGCCTGCGGTTTTGCTCGCGTGGTATCTTGATAAAAAGGGGCAGATTTGAAAAACCCTGAAGTCCGTATTTCATTATTTGACTTTATGAGTATTTGTACTAAGTTTCAGATAAATCTCTCGGTGCGTTAAGATTCTCCCATGCAAACTTTGACATCTCATGCTTTTAAGGGGTAGTTTTAAAAATCTTAAAAAAAAAATTATCCTTACTCTATCATTCATTATTTATTATTTTAGTTAGTTTCAAATCTGTAGGTTCAAGGAATACGATTTTTCATACAAACGTTTTAACCCCCTTTCCTCCTTCTAAGGAGTTGATATTTTGAAAATCCCTCTTTAGTGGATGTGTTTGGCATATAAGGCAGCTACTGTCCAAACTTCAGCTATATAGCTTCAGCTGTTTGGGCTGTGCGTTGATCGCACGATGAGGCCTTGTTCTTTTATATATATATATAGATAAGGCCTCATTTACTATAGAAAGCCTCAAGACGCGAATCTTCGTACTTGATTGTCTTTATTATTTTTAATCGTAAATTGGTAGCTTTTTAGTGTTCCGTTTTAGTTTGCAAAAAGGAACATCAACATATCCCTGCCCTTATCCCACTTCATGTGATGTCGACAATATTTATTATTATTAGCTCGTGGAAGCATTCACATCTTTCTTACTCAATTCTTTGAAAAATGAATGAAAAAATTACCAATGCAATACAAATTAATAAACGAACTGACCCAGCTGTGCTCCCCTAGCTGCATTTGTGCGGAATACCGAACATAACACGCCGGCGAGAAGGAACGCCCAGCAAATTTTGGGACTCAGTGATTTCCGAGCATTGCCTGTTACACCGTTCTACGTATACGCATAGGGGAGGCGTTTCAGAATTTGTTTATTTTACGTGATCATCTTTCACGTCACTGTTGAAAATTGTCTCACGATGGATTTCCAGAGCGAATTCCTATCATTTGGGGGGAATTCGCCCATACTCACCACTCTGGGCACGCGGGTTGGCGAGCGCAGTTAGAGCTATGTTTGTGAAAATAGAGGACGCTGCTGCCCATCCCTAGCTTTGCAAGTTGCTAAGTTTGACGTCTCATTAAAAATTTATATCAAAATGAATCTTACTCATTAATTTGTTCGTCTACTGAATAAAGTCAATTTTAAGTTAATCCTAAATATACTAAAATAATCTAAATAACTATTTAAATAACGACTAAGTACTAATAAAAATGCGACTGGTTTTTTTACGAGTAGGTGTCCTAAAAAATCTAACTATAAAGGTACCTAACAATAAACCATCTTATAGTATTTTCATTATTTCTTGCTTTCTTTTCTATATTTAAGAATGTTTTATTGACGTTTTCTAACAAACTCGCCAAATTCATTAATAGATTTTCTCTTCGATCTAAGCCGTACCTCTAGTCGCATTCTCAAACCGAGCGCCTCCACAAGAATGTCGAAACGACCTCGTAAGTTCCGAGGTCTCATTCTTGCACTCTATAAAATTTCAATAAAATGCTGGAAACGACCAACGTCGCCCCCACGTTTAATTCCATGAAGCTCTGGTTTTGAAGATGATATGGACGTCACATCACGACCGTTATTAAAACCTTAACTCTTCGTTTTATTCTCTAATTTATTTATTTCGTTATAGGTAACCAGAGCACTTATTATTAATAAAAAATTGTGAACAAGCACGTGAAAATCAAAATCACACAAATTGTTTTTTTATAAAGGTAAATTAATGTAGGATGTAAACGAATTGACTGGCCTCATAGCTCAGTTGGTAGTAGCTCTGCCTTCTGCGCTAGAGGTCGCGGGTTCGATCCGCACTGGACAAACATTTGTGATAAACACAGATGTTTATTCTGTGTCTGGTTGTTAAATATTTATATTTATCTATTATATATATCAGTCTCTGGTACCCATAATACAGGCTATGCCTAGTTTGGGATCAGTTGACCATGTGTGATATGTCCGGAATATTTATTTATTATTTAAAAAAAAAAAAAAAATTGACGATTTACGGTAGTACGTATGCACATCGACGGTTTACGGTTAGTACGGTATCTAGTATGTATGCGCATTGCGCATCGACGGTTTTCAGTAGTTACGTTAGTACGAATGCACATTGACGGTTTACGATAGTTACGGTATTACGTCCACGCATCGGCGGTTAGCGGTAGCTATTTTTATCAAACAAAGTTAGAACCAGTGGCACTTAATTCCGGAAATATTCATGTATGAGGAAATGGAAATTCGTTCAATTTTAATATGAATACGGAAGTAAAATGGGATTTTAAATCTGTGGTGACATTATTTACTTCCCCGAGTAGAAGTTACTAGCGCTATCGATTCTAATATGGAACCATATAAGTCGTGTACCTCTCTGTTGTTTTAACATTATTATTAAATTAATAGTAAAAAAACATTTTTTAAAACAAGCTTTTATTTAACGCTCTAAAAAGAAGAATCCTTATGACGATGATGGTGATCCTTTTTAGTAAACCCTTTCATTTCATACCCTTAACGTGATGATAGATATTAAAATTGTGGCCGCCATCTTGGGGCGTCCGCCATATTGAATTTAGTGTGACGTCATTTTTATTTTCGTATTTTTCTCGGCAAAACCTTTTAATTGATACCCATATCAAGGGTGCATAAAATAACAAGGCCGCTATCTTCGTGAGTGTGCCATGTTAGATTTAGAATGACGTAACTTAGCTAACCATGCATTGTCATCCAAACTAAATGTGTATGCAAATTTTTAATTGGTTGGGCATAACTGTTTTTATTCCGTTGCAAGAATTGACTTAAACAAACAAACATACTTTTGTAATAAAACGTTTTTCACGATTTGGCACGAAAGCTCAATTTACGCAACCCAACCCCAAAACTTCGAACCCGCAGCTATCCCGAAATTTATCGTCAACCGATCATTCAAACCAGAACACTAAAAACTAAAGCAATAAATTTACCATCTCTATAAAAATAACCCTTTCATAAAGCCACTGACTATTAGGGTTTGTAATTTGAAAGTTCATCATCATCATCATCATCATCATCATCAGCCTAAAAAGCCAGCCTCCCCCAAAAATTGCCACATCCAACGGTCTTGAGCCTTTCCATCCACCGACTTTCCGCAACCTTCACAATGCCGTCGGTCCATCGGGCCTTCCAACACTTTTGAAGGTTAACCCATAAAATTAGTACAAGTTATATGTTTTTGACTAGCATTTGATCGTGGCTTCGCTTTCATGGTTACATCTATAGCAATCTAAAAATGATTTTATTATTTATATCATCTTAACATCTAATTATGAAACATCTTGGTTATTTTAAATACACTGTAAAGGAATGTTTAGTACATACAAATGTTTAAACAAATAATCATTTTACAGAACAATAGAAAAATACTGCTTACCCACTCAATAACTTCGTAAAACGGAATGGAGGAAGACCTGGCAAACTTACATAAATTGGTCAAGAAATAAGCATATTTCGAAATCTACCCTCTAAAACGAAACGGCCTCAGTAGGGACCATGTCACTTTACGATCGTCCAAGCTCCTTTTACGACTCAATAAGTAAGCAACACAATTCCGGCCACCGCTTATAAATACAGGAACAGAAAATGTAGGTACATTTTCTAGCAATATTTATATGACATACATATAACTTATATGACGGAATGTAGCGCACTGAAATGTATTTCCATACCAAACTTTTGGGCCAAACGAAATACGTTAAGGCGGACGGATTTTATTTTTGCGGCTGAAGTGCTAACTTTTTTAAGGTGGGGTTTGATACAATATTGTGTAGTGACGACAAGTTAAGTAAAATTATCATCATCATCAACATATACAAGTTGTTTCATAATACGTCCGAAAGGGGCTTATTCTATCAACAAAAAGAAAGAATATGAGAGAAAAAAACATGATAGGAAGACACTCTGGAAATAAATATTCTGGACATATTATCACACACGGTCAACTGATCCCAAACTAGGCATAGCCTGTACTATGGAAAACAGAGACTGATATACATAATAGATATATATTTAACACCCAGACACAGAACAAACATCTGTGTTAGTCACAAATGTTTGTCCAGTGCGGGAATCGAACCCGCGACCTCTAGCGCAGAAGGCAGAGGGGGAGGGATGACTTATGTTAACCTTACCAGGGAATGCCCTGTGGTTGTCCACATAAAGATCATCATCATCAGCCTGATGAAGTCCACTGCTGAACATAGGCCTCCCCCAAAGAGTGCCATGACGAACGGTCTTGAGACTTCTCCATCCACCGACTTCCCGCAACCTTCACAATGTCGTCGGTCCATCGGGTAGGGGGCCTTCCAACACTGCGTCGTCCGGTTCGTGGTCGCCACTCGAGAACCTTTGCCCCCAACGGTTATCGGTTCTGCGAGCTATATGGCTATACATAAAGATTATTAATGAAATATTATTCTTTATTCTTTATTGTACACAGAAAACACATACAAAAAACAAACTAAATGAAAGTACATGTACAAAGGCGAGCTTAACCCTAAAAAGAGTTTTCTTTCAGCATATCTTTGAGGCTAGAGATAGGTGGTTATAGAGGTAGGGTTCGTGTACAAGACCAATGAATAAAAAAAAATAGTAGATGTATAAACAAACTATTCTAAAAAATATACTTATATTAGATACCTAAATATAAACTTATCACTATGAACAAACTACTTATATAATAATATTATAATATATATACCTACTTGTGAAACAATAAAACAAGTATACAAAAATATATACATTATGAACCAGTCCCAGCATGAAATTAAATACATAGGTATCCATTTATTTGCAGAGTAGGATACCTTGTTTGTCGTGACGAGCGTATCATTAAATAAGATACCCACTTATTCCTAATCAGTCACTTACATTATCGGCTCAATATCAACAAACGTCGAAAAGTCCAAAGAATATTCATTTCTGAGCTAGAATGGTAAAATTTATGATTTAGAATGTAGACAATTTCATGCGTTTCTCGACTGTGATAAATGCTTCAAATGTCTCTGAAACATTCTAGCTTTGAAACACTTTACAGTATAGAGTATTTCAGAGACCTTTGAGCATTTATCTTAGTTATGAAACGTATCGAGATAAATGCTGTAGACTCTAGAGTATTGTATCTGGAACAAATATCTGCAGCTGACACAAATATGGTTTCTTATATTCTACTGCCCGTACGTAGGAATTTTTCTTTTTTTTTCGGACTTATCATGTCTGATCGTGTGCGGTCAACTGACCCCAACAAACTAGGCATAGCCTATACTATCGGTACCAGAGACTGATATACATAATAGATAAATACATATTTAACACCCAGACACAGATCAAACATCTGAGTTCATCACACAAATATTTTCCAGTGCAGGAATCGAACCCGCGATTCACTACCGCTTTGTTTCATAAACATAAAGATTCTACCTATAATGAAAGCGTTATTTGAGAATAACATATTCTGATCGAAGCAGAAGTGACGCGTGATCCGAGAGCTGGCTCCTATTTGGCCCAACGGATTAGCATTGCCATCCAGTGTGGCAACTCCGCCAGCGTCTTGGGAACGCTTCCGACTGGTAGTGATCTGGATCAATTAAGCTATCTATAGATCGTTTATAACGGAATTTAGATAGCTCAACTGTTTTTTGTGTATTTTGTAAATATTAACTAATATTATTTTAAATTTTCTTTCCATAACATAGTTAAAAAAACATGGTTATGCATAGCATGCAGACCATCCCGAAAGGTGGTTTTAATAAAGTGATCCTATAAGGCTTCCGTTTTTCCAAATGAAGTATGGAACCCTAAAAAGAAATATTACTAAGAGAAGAGTGTAAAATGATACTTATCAATGCAAATACGCATCATTCGATATCGACTTTGCTGGGTCACCCCGGAAATAGTCGATGTTTCCGATGAAGTTGTCAGATTTCGATGCGATTCGATTGTTAAGGGACTAGCAATCGATTCGATTGCATCGAAATCTGTCAATCGGCCATTATATTCCGGAATCGCATGTTTAATATTTTCCTACATGGGCAACTTTAGTTGTTTCAGTCACGACAGTCCCCATGTTGACATCAATCTGTGCATGATATGCACCAAGCCGTGTTTGTTGCCTGATTCTTCTAGACTTTGTCGCGAGGAACAGGCGTAGCTTTACCTAGTTTCTAAGACGTTTCAAAGTGATCCTAGTAATTTTGTCGATATAAACACCTTTTCAATTGAATTTGAATTCCAGACAATGCCTGCGAAAATATGCTTGGAAATTTTCTTACCAGATCAACTAGTTTATAAATCACGTCCATCGCTATATTTCGTCCATAATAATTATAGCCTATTCTTATATAATCCGGAATTATAGTAAGAATTTGACTTTAACGCTTTCATTAAAAAAAACTCATTTTTTTGTCAGAAATAAGGATAATTCCGGACGCTCTAACCGGATTACAAAGCAAAGTATTTTGGGGCCTAAATTAACAAGCTTGACCTTTAGGAATTCATTGTTTTAAAAAATTGTGATGGATTTTGAAATCATTATTTTCAATAGATCAAAGGCGATGCTGTAGGACAAAGCGGCACTGCTTCTCCGTAAGTAGGTTATACTGCCCATTAGGTATATAATCAAATCATGTTGTCAACGTTGCCAAAAAGTTGATAAAACTCGCAAGGGATTTAGTGCATACATCATCATCATCAGCCTGTAGAAGTCCACTGCTGGACATAGGCCTGCCACAAAGAGTTCCATAACTAACGGTGAATGGAGAAGGCTCAACCTTCTCCATTCACCGATTTCCCGCAACTTAATTTTTATGCTATTTTACAATGAGTATCGAAAGTTTTGATGAATTGTGCAGAAATGTATAACCTAGCATCGCACATTATCATTATCTTTTTCCGTAATCGACATTCTTTCTCTTTTTTGTAGTAGCGTACGCAAATAAATACGTTCGGTTTACGCGGTGGTTGTCCGCACCCGTTTGCGCACTTACATTGCAACCAATAGACGGGAAGACAGTTGCCACGCCCGGCCTGTCTCCAAACCCGCGGACAAAAAAGTCTCCCGGCTATCGCTACATGCGCGCACTATCATACAAACCCGCGGATTTTATGTCAGAGACAGATAAGTTGCGGCGACAAAGTTTGTCTTGAGCGCTCACCACTACTACCACTTAAGCTCCAAGGTGCTAGCCCTCGTTGATATTACATTTTGCCCGTTTCTTGTAGATCAAACATGGAAAATACTCAGCAAAACATATTTCACATAACCCTATTTCGAGATACAGGATAAGATGTTATTGATGATTCCTCACAAATTATTAGTTTTTTTTCAAACGTAAACGACGTGGGATGTATAAGCCCGTTTACTGAGAAGTTATACGGGAAATATGAAGTAAACAAGTAACAGTTTACAGACGAGTCCGTAGTTAGTAGTAGTACTAATGAGGGCACAAAATTAGTAGGGCCAGCTGACCAGCATTTAAACTGACCACGTCGACAATGGGTAAGCAAGGCACTTTACATGTAGTACACCAAAATATGCAAGGCCTTCCCAGCAAAGTATTAGAATCAGAATTATTTTTAAATCAGTTTAATGTAGATATTATGTGTGTTACTGAACACTGGATATTAGAATTTGAGTTGCTCCCTTTTTATAAGAATTTTAATATTGTTAGCTCATATAAACGTAAGAACGCCATTAGGGGCGGATCTTTAATTATTGTTAGAAATGACATAAAGTGCAAGGAACGTAAAGATATTGTAAATCTCACTATTGAGAGGAGCATTGAGCTGTCGTGTGTTGAGCTAGAGCGGCATATCGTTGTGAGCGTTTACCGTCCTCCCGACGCAGACTTCGCGTTATTTGAATCCATTATGGAAGATGTATTGCTCAAAATTTTTGCATGTAATAAAATTTTAATAGTCTGCGGAGATTTTAATATAGATATTCCGATCCATCCGTTATCTGAACGACTGCTTAATTTATTTAAATGTTTTAATTTAAATCATCTCTTTGTGGAACCAACAAGGGTGACACTAACCACTTCCACTTGTTTAGACAATGTTTATTGCAGTTGTGTACCAATCGCTAAATCAGTAATTAAACATTTCAGCTCAGATCATTACGGCCATAGTGTCATATTTACATGTAATTTAAGAAACAAACCTGAGGAATTCACGTACCGACCCATCACAGAAAGTAATATTAAGAAGTTTCAGGCTTGTATTGAACTCAAAATGTCCCTTGTACCATGCATGGATGATCCAAACGACCTTTTTACCATTTTATCGAATTTAATAAATAAAGAACACGAACAAATTTTTAAATTAAAAACAAGCACAGTTAAGGTTAGCGTCGGGTTTGCTGACTGGGCTACACCTGGCATTTATAAAAGCAGGAATAAATTGTACGAACTATATGCTGATAGGGAGTCAAAGCTGCACGACATTACTTTTATACTACATGTTAAGAATTATTCTAAAACTTTTAAAAAAGCTTGTCATGCAGCCAAATCATTGTACTTAAGAAACAAAATTGAAAAATCTTCTAATAAAATTAAAGCTACTTGGAAACTAATAAATAATGAAACAGGCAAATCAAAAGCCCTCAATAAACAAATCAATTTAATTAATAATGATAGTGTTTTAACTAAGAAAATTGAAGTGGCGAATGCCTTTGACAGTTTTTTCTCTAGTATACCTAATATTGTAACCCAGTCGTTAAAATCTTCAGCTTCTGGAGCGTCCCTTCTTCTAGAAGCTAGTGTTGCTAAATGTGAGACTGAGTTTAGTTTTAGTTACATTAATGCGGGTAATATTGTGAAAACCTTTAAATCCCTCAATATAAAAAACACAGAAGACCTATGGGGTATATCTACAAAGGTAGTAGGTGCTATTATTAACGATATTGCTCCATGCTTAGCCCACATCTTTAATAGTTGTGTTGACGATGGAGTTTTTCCTGACCTTATGAAGCATAGCAAAATCATTCCTTTGTTCAAGTCCGGAAACGAAAAAGATCCCGCTAATTATAGACCTATCTCGATATTGCCTACTCTAAGTAAAATCTTTGAAAAAGTTATTCTTACTCAGTTATTATCTCACTTCAATCTTAACGGGCTTCTTCATTGTAATCAATTTGGATTTACCAAAGGTCGATCAACAGCCGATGCCGGGACTTTGCTCTTAAAGCACATATACGATGCCTTTGAGAACTCACAAGACGCAATCGGTGTATTCTGTGATTTGTCAAAAGCGTTTGACTGCGTGAGTCATGCAACATTAATCTCAAAGCTAAAACATTACGGCATCCAAAACCGTGCAATTGACCTTTTACAATCTTACTTATCCAATAGAGTCCAAAAAGTTGACGTGGGTGGTGAAAGGTCTTCTGGATCAACTATTGTCATGGGTGTGCCACAGGGTTCGATTCTAGGCCCTTTCTTGTTCCTAGTTTACGTTAATGACCTCCCTTCTTATGTTAAAGAAATGTGTGACATAGTTCTATTTGCTGACGACACCTCGCTAGTGTTCAAAGTCGACAGATCCAAAACAAATTACGATGACGTAAACGCATCCTTGTCGCTAGTCCTTAATTGGTTTTCTGTAAACAATCTCTTGCTAAATTCAAAGAAAACGAAATGTATCAAATTCTCTTTGCCTAATGTAGTACACAATAGCCCCACTAACATTGTATTAAATGGAGAGTCACTAACCCTTGTTGATTCTACAAATTTCCTAGGACTCAATATTGATTCAAAATTGCAGTGGGGACCCCACATTGAAACTCTTGCCGGTAGACTTAGTTCCGCGGCATATGCCGTTCGTACGATAAGGTGGCTCACAGATGAAGCCACAGCTAGGTTAGTTTATTTTAGCTACTTCCATAGTGTAATGTCCTATGGTATCTTTCTCTGGGGGAATGCAGCAGATATCCAAGTCATATTTGTTTTACAAAAACGAGCAATACGTGCCATTTATAAAATGAAGTCAAGGGACTCCTTGAGGGAACTTTTTAAAGAAATTAACATTTTAACTGTAACTTCACAATATATTTACGAAAACTTATTGTACACACATAAGCACATGGCTAGCTTTAAGAAAAAAAGTGATGTGCATAGTATTAACACAAGAAACAAAAATAAATTGTGCATTCCAAAATTTAGATTACAAAAAGTAAATGGGTCTTTTATGGGGAATATGGTAAGATTTTATAATAAACTTCCGGTAAACGCGACGCAACTTCCTATTAGAAGATTTAAAGTGTACATAAAGAATAATCTTATAAAGAAAGCGTACTATAAACTAAATGATTATTTAAATGATAAAACCGCATGGCCTGAAGTCGCTCTGCCCCTCGACAGCTAAAATGCCATTTTGCAGTGTCTTTACAGTTTTTGCTTGCATCATATTTTAAGTATTATTTAATTATATAAGCATTAGGTACATATTTCATCAAGTGTAGCGTGTGCTGCCCTTAGATCATTTGTTGAAGCTCACATTTGTCTTCATTTTTTTTCACATTTTTATAAGCTCTTATTTATTAAGGATTATAATTAGATTACTTTTCTCTTGAGCCTCACCTAGTTCGATCGGCACCACACTGAAGCTTTAAATTCCATTTTGTGAAAAAGGATCATCGAAAAAAATGATAGGCACCAAGCCGTGTTTGTTGCCTGATTCTTCTAGGCTTGGTCGCGAGGAACAGGCATAGCTTCACCTAGTTTCTAAGACGTTTCTAAGTGATCCTAGTGATTTTATTGAAATAAATGCCTTTTGACTTTGACTTTGACTTTTAAATAAAAGTTAAAATACACTCAATGAGAAAGACTCGTGAAAGCTCAATAATTTAAAGTAATTTACCATTTTTTGGTTCATTGTTTAGAATTGTGTTATTTAAAGACTTCTATTCTTAGCAAAGTAAATGCGTGGGTGGAAATATTTCCATCTTAAATCTTTGGGACTGTCAACTTACGTCTCCACATAAGCGAATCGCAAAGTTGATGGTGCGGAGGAAAGCTTTTAGTTACTTACAATGTGACCAAATTGGTGACGTTTTTGAAAAAGGCCAGGTCAAGAGTACCCCAAACCGACGACCTTGTATGAGAGTAAGTAATGTGATGAGAGTGAATGAAGCAAAAGAGGTATGTCAGGATCGTAGCAAGTGGAAAACCGTGGTCTCTGCCTACTCCTCTGGGAAATAGGCGTGATTTTATGTATGTACACAGTGGGAATCACTTACACTATTCCTTGGTTTGTCTTTCAAAGTTACCCCACAAGTATTTCGCAAAGCTCTCATTTCTACTGCATTTATTGTACCCACTCTAATTCCTCTTCGGCCTCTATAAACAATGTAGTGTTTTATAGTTTGTTATCTATCACTCTATTGTAAGCCTTGTACGTAATGATTCATGAAAACCCACATTAAAATCGGGTTGAGTATTCGATAGAAGAGCCAAGTTCTTCGACATAGCTCTCATAATTAGCGAGTTGAATTGGCAGTGGGCAGGTCACATAGTTCGCAGAACCGACAACTGTTAGGGAATAAAGGTTCTCTAATGGCGACCACACACCGGGCGACGCACAATGGTTCGTCTGTATGGGAGAGGCTGTGACACTAAATGATAAAAACCTACCATAAAAATCCCAGAACGAAAATCGACGAAAATACACGTTATTTTCACGTTTAAGGGTTGCTTCCCATACAGTGAAATCAGTTTTATGCTATTTACTCCTTAACTAAAAGTCCAGGCACAAAGTGCAATAGAAGAATGTTTGTTTATTTTTTAAATAGCAATCGAATGGCGTAATCGCTTTTATGAAATTACGACTTAGAGATTTTAAGTCACCTATGTCCGACCTCTCCCATACAGACGAACCACTGTGTGACGTAGTGTTAGGCCCCCCACCGACATTGCGAAGGTTACGGGAAATGGAAAAGCTCAAGACCAATCGTCATGGCACTCTTTGAGGGCGGCCTATGTCCAGCAGTGGACTTCTACAGGTTGTTGATGATGAGTTTTGCGTGGTAACTGTTATTTAAAAGGTCTACTAAGGATTACAAAGATAACTCTAACAACCCGCGTGTCCAGCGAAGCGAGTATTGGAAAATCACCCACATGATAAGAATTCGCTATGGAAATCTGTGGTAGAGGTGATGGTTAGTAGACGTCCAACGGCTGAAATGATGATGATCATGACTAAGGTTTAAGGGGAAAAAACACCGTGCTTGCTTCAGTTTTATGGCGGTTAGACGACTGTGCGGTTTTAGTTCGAACTTATAAACGCACCCTATGTCTCCTGCCTGCACCTAACAGTCCCAACAATCTTTATAGGTCGTCTTTCCATCTCGTGGGGGGCCGTTCTACGCGCGGTCCTACTCTACGGACTCTAGAACCTTTCAGTACTAACAGCCGTCGTCGGTTCTCCGACCTATGTGCCCCGCCCACTGCGCCTTCAACTTGCTAATCTTCTAGGCTATGTCGATAATATGAGTCTGTCTATATAGCACTCTCCATAGCTCGTTAAGTGACCTTCAGCTTTCTTATAAGGCAGTGAGAGACCACGTCTCTGCACCGTATGTCATCACTGGTAACACACATTGCTCAAAGACATTATTTCGTATTGAGGTATTGAGCCACCGATTAACATCAAAAGTATATCTGTGCGAGGAATATTGACTTAAATTTATGATAATTTATTCAAATTAAGTGCAAAACGTTGCGAATTGGTAATTTTGCATGTTGATACAAACTCTAAGTTAATATGATTTTGAAACAGGCGGGAATCGAACCTGCGCAAATCACATTTCTCTTATAAAAACAAACAGCTACCGGGTACCTACTGTCTGAGAACCAACTTTGGTGCAAAGTTTTCATACAAATACAATCGCTATTACCTCCTATAATAGCGATATTTTATCTATACGATATTTTTTCCTACAGAGAATAATATTGAAATCTTGATATCGGATATGTGTAAAAATAGCCTAACGCCGTATTTTTACTATAGAGACGAAATTTCTAAGAATTCTCTTTGGTCCAATTGGGTACCGCCTTATTTTTAGTGAAGTGATTTGTTTTACGCTGAAACTAATTTAACATGGTGGCCTCAGCTGAATAGGCTCCTCCATACCTCCTACCTGTGGAAATCCTAAGAGGTGACTTAGGGAGCTAGGGGATGGGAAGCAGCGTGCCCTTTTTAAACTACGATAGCTCTAACTCTCGCCAACCCGCGTGCCCGGCGTGTTGAGCCAATTCCCCCCACTTGATAGGAAGTCGCTCAGGAAATCTTTGGGGGAGGCTGATGTTCAGGGACTTTCAACGGCTGGAATGATGATGATGAACTTCATCGTAGTCACTGTCAAATTAGATTCTATACTTCATCATCATTTCAGCCGTACGACGTCCGCTGCTGAACAAGGCCTCCCCCACAGACAGAGCATATTCCTTATCAAGTTGGGGGATTTTCCCATACTCACCACGCTGGGCATGCGGGTTGGCGAGCGCAGTTAGAGCTATCGTTGTTAGAATAAGGGACGCTGCTGCCCATCCCCTAGCTTTTTTCCCTTAGTCGCCTCTTACGACATCCGCGGATCGGTAGATTATGGCCTATTCTTCAGCCGGGGCCACCACGGCTAATTCTATACTTACTATGCTGCAAATTAACAAAAACTAGCCTACCACCTTTTTCTTTTTGTGGAGTGATTTATTTACTTCCCTTCACTGAAATGTGTTTCTTTGCAGTCATTGTGAAATCCAATTGTTTTATACCTATGATGCAAATCAAATCAGAAAATCGAAAAAAATTATCATAAAATAGTTCCATGTTATAGATTATGTTCATGTGCCTAGAGTTGAACAAGTGAATGAGTTTGTATATCTGGGGACTTTGTTTACAAGAGATGGGAAGCATGAGAGTGATATTGAAAGGAGAGTGAATGCTGGAAATCAAGTGAATGGGGCACCACATGTCTTTATGAGCAGTCGGAAAGTGTCCAAAAAGGCACGACTGCCTGTGCATGGAGGAGTGTTAGTGCCGACACTAATGTTTGGAAGTGAAAGTTGGGTATGTCAGAAAAAGAATCAAAGTAGGATAAATGCAGTGGAAATGAGAGCTTGGCGAAGTATGGGTGGAGTAACTTTGAAAGATAGAGTGATAAGAGTGATAAGAGAGCGTTGTGGAGTGAAAGAAGACGTAGTGATGAAGATTAAGAAAGGTATGCTGAGATGGCATGTAGAGAGGATGAACGAAAGAAGATTGATGAAACAGGTGTATAAGGCGAGTGTGAATGGGACCGTTGGAAGGGGAAGACCTAGGCGTACGTTTAGTGACCAAATCGGTGACGTTTTGGAAAAAGGCCAGGTCATGAGTACCCTAAACCGACGAGAATGTATGAGGAATTTGATGAGAGTGAATCAAGCAAAACAGGTATGTCAGAATCGTAGCAAGTGGAAAGCCGTGGTCTCTGCCTACTCCTCTGGGAAATAGGTGTGATTTTATGTATGTATGTGATAGTTCCCTATTAGCTATGGCGCGCAAGTCTTAATTCCCATTGCTTAAAAAAATAAAAAAATAAAAATCGTATCTAAATAAATCTTTAATGCGATGGCTTGACAAATTCAAATACATTAAAATATAGATAGACATTAAAAATTGAAAAATAATGTAAAACGAAAAACTGAAGTTCGACCTTTTTATTTAATCATAATCAATACTTAAAACTGAATTTTCTTGCAAACTCGTTAAAAACTTGTTAGGTCGAAAGTTTGGTCTCCCGTTACGCAATTTTGGGAAAAAAATGGTTTGATATGATTTAGGCGATTATTTTTAGATCAGAAATGAGGAAGTGAAGAAAATTATATTTTTCCTTGTACAGAAAACGTTTTTCTACGTAGGTAATAATCGTTTTTACTTAGTAGGTACCTGCTAAGGAAAACCTTTACGAGTAAACCTTTTTTATATAATTTACTTTTTATAATAATACTAACTACCTAATTGTTTATTACTTGGACGACTTGGACGTGCCTCTGACGTGATTTAATTGCCTGTAGATTTTTCAGGATGACCATACTTACTGTGATGTCCGTTATTTAGATATTTTTATTCAATCGCTTACGTATCGCAATAATTAAGAAATTTTGAACATATTTCATTTTTTTTTAAATATTAATTACATAAAGTACTTAAAAAAGTTTAAAAGATTATTATTATTTCAAATTTAAAAATATTTATTTTTTCCACAAATTTGCTATGAATTTTATGTAACGATATACTTATATAAAAAAATTAATAAATAAATATCTTATCAAACAAATAATTGAAAAACTAATCGAAAAACTCTTTGAATTATATTAAAACTCCATCTACATTCAAAAGGGGTATGATAATTCAATGTAACTTAAGCATAATATAAAGTCAATTTACTTACCTACTTTGGTATTCATGCAGTACCCGAGTCTCGAATCAAATCACAACTTTTGTCACAAAAACACTTCAAATCACGTTCAAGTTTCAAACTTTTCACTTCAAACCTTCAAACACCCTTCAGTCACACAAAAAAAAAAAAAAACTTGAGCATACGAATTTAATAAGTTTTGTGGGAACAACACTATTCCTAGTGTAACGACTTTTGCGGGTGCTACGCGGGTTCGTAGCTGCTCTACGTGGCGCGGCTACGAGGGAGGTTCTACGACTGTGCGTAGAGCCCCCGCGTCGCCCTCTGCCGTTTATATTCGGAACTTATCACGAACGGTTGCTTCTAAGATTTATTGAGCAAGTTTTGTAACAAAAATTGTTCCTGTATTCTTTTTTCTTCTATAATTTTACAGCAGATGCCTTAAATTTTATGTAAGTAGCTACATAAATTAACAATATGGTGCATATTTAGGTCGAACTTTAATGTGGCAAAGCGTTGAAGTTTTTATCGCTGTGCTAGTTACAAATGTGATATTTTCTGGGATTTTTCTACCAGTCGAAATAATTTACTTGTTTTCTTGTTTATTTGTTTAGTAAGTTCGTTTTTAGGTACCTAATATAAGTGTCAAAACTACGCCCGTGTTACTAAAAATAATTATTTTCTTTCTTTCTTTCTAAAGAAGTATTTAGAGATAAATTGTTTTTTTTAGGTAATTGAAATCATAATTGCATTGCATTGCACAGGTAGTGATAGAAACGAAATGTTTTGATTAGTACCTATCTAATTGTACCTATTTATTATAATAGATCAACATAGACTTCGTCGACACAGTCATTAAAAAATATGCTGTAGCTCACGAACGTAGACTTCATCACCATGTGAACGTCGAAGCAATCCAGCTCCTCGACAACACAGACATATTGAGAAGACTCAAAAGGACTAAGCCTTTTGAGTTAGTGTAGTGTAAAATAAAAAATAGTGAAATGTAGTGTAAGTGATAGTGACTACTTATAAAGAACACAATAACAAAGTGTCTTCCCCTTATAGTATAATAGAAACTGTAAGAAAAGTGCTATTGGACACATTCTTAGTTATAATTTACTTTATAAAACTTTGTCAAAGTCAAATTACTCATTAGCCTACTTGGCTAGATTATAATAATATGTAGAGTATAATAATTATTGTGCTCTAGGAATAATATATATAAATAATAATTCCGCTATCCAAAGGGATGACTAGAAGAAATTTTCAATAGTGCTTTCAATTATTGTTATTTAGCGTAAGTGAGGCTTATTTTCAGCAGTGGACGTCCTACATCTGATAAACCTTTATTGAAATTTCTCCTCATAATATTCAGGATTAAAGATTTTTATTTGCAGAAATAAGTGTTACAGAGAGATATGGCACTTAAAAACTTAATCACTCTTTTCGAGCATATCCTCAGTATTACTAAGAATACACACATTTCGGAGGAGGCAGGGCACAGCGAGATTTTCTCGCTCTAAATTAGAGCAGCCCGCCTGGAGAGGTACCTCCGCCTTACAGAAGATCGCAGCCAAATAACATTATTTGTTTCAAATAGTGTTGTGTTCCTGCGGTGAGTAAGGTTGCCAGAGCTCTTTAGTTGGGGGGGGATCGGCAGGCAACGCATTAGCAATGCTCCAGGTGTTGCTAATGTCAATAGGCGACGGTAACCACTTACCATCAGGAGGACCGTAAGCCTGTTTGCCTCCGTATAACATACTGTGAATACTATCCACATTTTTTATCTCCTAAGGTTCTTTATAAAATTAATAGAATAACTGATAGGTAATAGCTAAAAGGTCAACCTTTGTAGTATAACGGGTGAACCTGAAAGCGCAGTATGAATACACAGACCAAAATAGAATGATGGATGGATGAAATCATAACAAGCGAAAGTTTCGGGTCGAAATTGAAAATAGATTTCCCGTTCTATCCCAGCCTTTTCTTACGATGGTAAAATACGTTACGATGGTAAAACGTAAGACTGGCCGCATACCATCGATGATGCATTAGCACTAAGGTGGGTGAAGGAATTGATCATCAAGATAAAAAAAATATGTAATAAAAAAAAAAGGATCATCGAAAAAAATGCCGTGTTTGTTGCCTGATTCTTCTAGGCTTGGTCGCGAGGAACATGCATAGCTTCACCTAGTTTTTAAGATGTATCAAAGTGATCCTAGTGATTTTATTGAAATAAAAGCCTTTTGACTTTGACTTTGAGCTATTTTCCTAACTATTATTAAGCCATTTATTCTCAAATTTAAAGATATATACAAAATTATAAGGTTTCAAATTCAGTTAATTTAGTTAATTTCAAAACTATTGGTAGGTAAAAATTCACATCTCACTTTGGTTTTTAAGTTTGATTTTTCACCATAGTTTATTTCACGTTCGGTTCATTTACTTTGGGTCATCATCTTGGGTAAAGGCCTCCTCCATGCATCGCTACAGATCTCCGTCTGCAGCATGCCTTGGCAGAGCCACCGACGATGTTCTGGATGTCGTCTTGCCAGCGGCGCAGTAGACGAGCGATCCTCTATGCCATAGAGAGAGAAAGAGAGAGAGAGGGAGAGAGACTATACCAAGAATGGGAAAACTCTATCATTACCTTGCTGTACAAAAAGGCAGTCATTTGGATAGTGGTAATTAGGTACAGATCAATAAGTTTATTCCTAATGATACGATAGCAAAAGTCAAAATACATCGGCGTTGACCTGACTAATTCACATTTGATAATTTCAAATGGAGTGTAAACATTTCAACAAATAATAGGCCACTCCATATCTACCTATCCGTGGATGTCGTAAGAGGCGACTAAGAGAAAAATTTAACAACGATAGCCATCACTGCGCTCGCCAACCCGCATGCCCAGCGTGGTGAGTATGGGCAAATCCCTCCACATGATAAGGAATTTGCTCTGTCTGTGGGGGAGACCATATTCAGCAGCGGACGTCGTATGGCTAAAACGATGAATGACCTACACTAATTGTGTCCCAGAGTACGGTATTCCAAAACCCTATTTATATCCTTTGGGTATTGCATTTACGAGGAAACTCTGTCAATCTGAACGAGGGGAGAAGGAAGAAGAAGCATTCACCCGCAACTTGCAATAAAGAAATCTGGTACAATCCTCGAACCGGGTTGCGGTTGCATCGTAAAATAAATAATTCATCGTTTCCCTTAGTTTTTAGACGATCTTTTTAGCACGATCTGCCGATTCGTATTCCGCTTTTCGTATGCTCAGGGTTGCCACTTTTTAATTCTATTCTACAAGATGATTATAATTATACGCAAATTACATCCCGAAAGGGGCTTATTCTATCAACAAAAAAAGAAAAGTCAAGATAGATTTAGTTTTCGAAATATTGCAAAAAATATATATTTTTTTCAGATTTTTGTCCGAACTTTTTCAAATTAGCTATTGACTTTTTATCATCTTTATAAGTAAATAGCTTCAGCCCGCGGCTTCGCTCGCGCACCTACATAAAAAGTAGCCTATATGTTCATCTAGGTAAAGAACTCTTTCACAATACTTACAGAAGATTACAGAATTTCGCCTTACAGAAGATCGCAGCCAAATAACATTATTTGTTTCAAATAGTGTTGTGTTCCTGCGGTGAGTAAGGTTGCCAGAGCTCTTTAGGGGGGACGGGGGTTCGGGGTCGGCAACGCGTGCGTGATGCCTCTGGTATTACAAGCGCTCATAGGCTACGGTAACCGCTTACCATCAGGTGGGCCGTAAGCTTGTTTGCCACCTCTGTTGTATAAAAAAAAAAACAAAAAAACAAGCCTATTCCAAGTTTCAACGAAATCGGTTGAGCCGTTAGGGCGTGATTGAATAACAAATATCCAAACATCCAAATGCCGTGGTGGCCGTGGTGGCCCCGGCTGGCCGTGGTGGCCCCGACTGAAGAATAGGCCTCTCCATATCTACCTATCCGCGGATGTCGTAAGAGGCGACTAAGGGAAAAAAGCTAGGGGATGGGCAGCAGCGTCCCTCATTTTAACAACGATAGCTCTAACTGCGCTCGCCAACCCGCATGCCCAGCGTGGTGAGTATGGGCAAATGCTCCCACATGATAAGGAATTGCTCTGTCTGTGGGGGAGGCTATGTTCAGCAGTGGACGTCGTACGGCTGAAATGATGAAACATCCAAATATCCTTACAAACTTTCGCATTTATAATATTAGTAGGATTATTAAACGTACCTACGGGACGTTTGATATCAGTATAGCTGACTTAAATAGCTTATTAATTGAGTTTGAACTGATTTTACCCCAAAACAACTTTTTGCATAGAGTTTTTGCAATGAAAAAATTTTAATTCTTATCATTTTAATCAAATTTTAAGGTCAACAATCAATAAGGTTTCAGTACTGTTTGTGAGTTTTTTCTTATGTTTCGTTTATTTATAAATTTTTTCTTCAGATTTTTTATTAATTTCTGAGCAGTGGCAGCCCTACCGGGGGCTAAGGAAAATGCGTGCTCGGAACAAATATTTGTATTCGAAAAGGTGTTTATTTGTATGAATGTCATGTGTTCCTGATTTTATTGTGTCTATATATGTATAGTAGTCTGTCCATAGGTTGCGAAATAGTATACTATTTATATGTAGTACACTTTTGTTAAATAAAAGGCTAAGAAATACTTATAATTTATAAAGGTTTATTGAACCAATTGGAGTTTCTCTACGTTATAAGATCCAAAATGAGGAAGTCAGTAGAAGAACTAAGATCACCGACGTAGCTTTCAAAATTTGCAAGTTGAAATGGCAGTGGCCATATAGCTCGCGGAACCGAAAACCGCTCGGGAGTAAAGGTTCTCGAATGGCGACCAGGAATAGGCTAAACGGGCGACACATCGTTGGAAGCCCCCGTGAGACGAACCGACGACATTGTGGAAGTTCCGGGAAGTCGGTGGATGGAAAAGGCTCAAGACCTATATCCAGCAGTGGACTTCTATAGGCTGATGATGATGATGAATTGACAATATTTTTTACTTTTTATGGAAATTACCTACTGCAGAAAGAACTTTTGCTGCTAGCTAGTACTAGCTGTATGAATTTCTTATAAAATTATTTTCGGGAAACGTGAGGCAAAAACACGTAACCGGAAAAATACAGGAATTTCATAAACAAAATATTTGTCCAGAACCACATAAAAGAAAGTATGGGAGCGAGGTATAAACTTAAGTAGATTTATTATTCCCGGCTTCTTGTATAGCCATTTTTTTAAGTACACTGTCCACTTAAGTGTCAAATTCAAAAAGGTGTTTATTGCAATAAAATGTCTAGATTTACTTTGAAACGTCTTAGAAACTAGATGAAGCTACGCTTGTTCCTCGCGACTAAGCTAGAAGAATCAGGCAACGCTTTTTGACTATATTCTGTCGAAGTGACGTCGATAAATAGAAAATACTTTATTGCACAGGACAAGAACAAGAACATAAGCGAACTTAATGCTAGTTATCATTTTCTTCCAGCTAACATTTGCGTTGTGAGGATAAAGGTAGTGCCAAATATAACAGAAAATTTCAATCAAACTTAGGAAAAATTATTATTATTATTAGCCGTATTTCCCTAGTGTACATTTTTTTTTTCTATTTATTTAGAGGCTGGCATTGCAGGATAAAGGCCTCCTCCATCTCGTGCCATTCTCCTCTGTCTCTTGCCCTTTGTGTCCATATTTTTCCAGCCACTGATTCAATGTCGTCTCTCCAGCGACGGACTGGCCGACCGCGAATTCTCTTTCCTTAGGAAAAATAAACCTACATAAACTACTTTTTTATTTATTAATTCTACACTTTTTAAAAAACGGTTACAATTATTGTTTTTGTGCCCTAAAAACCACGTAGGGTTTGTGTGGACACTCACACTCGTCAGAACGTAATTAGGTTCTTTCACAAAACTACACGAGCACTCAAACAGGTTAAATATTAGGTAAGTAGGAAGTAAGCAATATTTAGTATATAAACACAACAAAAAGAATGAATAGAAACAGATCAATTAACCATATAAACAGCTGGTTTGCACTCATACGCACGAAGACAGAATAAATATTACTCCCTAGCAATGTGCAACAGTGGTCTGCTATAATGCCGTCCCTGTCGCGAAAGCGTCCGAGTGCAAGGCGGGAGCGAGAGACATAATTTACGGAGGTTCGTGCCTAGAGCTACTTAACTAAACTACTTCGATAAAAAAAGATGTTAGGATTATTTTGAAAAGAATTTCATTCAGATGGCATATCCCACGCCATTTGAATACGGCTTCAGTGGACCTCCAGCCTTACCAACTTCGGCTTGAGTAGCCGTTTTCTTAGACAACTGACTTAGTTTATTGCCGGGGTAGGATAAGAAATGACTAGACCTCAGCCTTAGTTGTATGAGAAAATAATTGATTATCTGCTGTACAAGGTGACTCATAATCTCTTTTCTATCCCGAAAGGGGCTTATTCTATCAACAAAATGAAAGAGGCGAAATGATATTAGAGGAAAACAAAATTTTTATTAAAAAAATATAGTTTTTTACTTACATACAATCACGTCTATTTCCCAGAAGGGTAGGTAGAGACCACGGCTTTGCACTAGCTACGATCGTAACATACCTCTTTTGCTTCATTCACTCTCATCACATTCCTCATAATTAAGAATCAAACGAACTTACCTAGTGATGTTTTGATTCCAATTATACGAAGGTCTCGTCCGAAGACCATTTTTACTTGCAGCATTACGAGTTATGGTGCTATCTCCGTCACACTTCAGATCCAGATACTAAAATACTAAAACACAATACATCTCCTGTCTCACTCTCATGCGCCTGCGCTCCGGTCGGTCGGGAACGTGCCTGCAACTGGTCATTACTTTCAGAGAATTGTACACCTGCTTTAGCTACGTGTATTTTACTTTTTCGTAACCTCTCATAAGGGTAAGTACCTAAGTACATTGGGAAGGGTGGGATTGTAATGGTCTTCGGACGAGACCTTCGTATAATTGGAATCAAAACATCACTAGGTAAGTTCGTTTGATTCTTAATTATACTTCAGGTCTCGTCCGAAGACCATTTTTACTTGCAGATGTTTAGAGTAAGTTTCTTATTCTCTTGGAATCTAAGAAAAATAAAATACACGAAGTATGTGCGTAATTATTCAATATATATGTGTTATTTTCAGTATGCCTTATCATGATACATTTATCACCATCTTAACAAAACTGTTAATACAATAAGCGTACCTGATTAAGACTAATACTAAAAAATCAATGAATTACATATTTTTAAATATAGCTTCAGCGAAATCATTATTTACAGGATTAATAATTTCTCTATTATAATATTTTAAGAAAACATTGGAAGAGTCACTCCAACCCGCGGCCTTCCGAACCACTTCCAGGTTTACGCCCAGCCTGTGCGCGGCGGATGTGGATGCGTGCCGAGTGCTGTGAGCTCCAAATTGCGATATATCAATACCACTATCTGATAAAACTCTTTTAACCCAGTGACCGAGAGTTTGTGAGCAAATCTTTTTATGAGGTTTTCTCAGGCTTATAAAAAGGTGATCGTCTGAATTACTGCGGCGTAAAGCTGAAGTCTTACCAATATACGCTTGCAAAACTGTGGCAGGACATATCGATGGATTCTCGCGGATAAAAGGCAGCCTGATTAGTGGTTGGACGGCCCCAGGTCTAGATGTTTTGATTAAATCAGGTATTTTAATTACAATCATATTATTTTCCACACTTATATTATTTAATTTTATCAAACTTAATGTCTGCATTCTCTGTGCAGAGGCTATGGCAAGTAAAGATATTGTTTTATAAGATAAATCTTCCAGTGTAATATCCGTATAGGGATATAAATCAGAGACATAACTTAATACTTTATTGGTATCCCAAGTGATAGCATATTTAGGTTTTGGTGGTTTCAACCTATATACACCTCTTAAAAATCTGTGGATGTTATCGTCTAAAGTTACTCTTGTTCCTAATACAGTGGACAAAGCGGAACGATGTGTATTTAATGAGCTATAACTAGATCCTTCTTCAAATTTTTCAGTAAGAAATGAAATCACTTGGGTATTTGTCGCATTGAAAATATCATAACCGTTATTTTCACAATAGGTCCACCATGATTTTATAGAAGAACTATATTGACTGAGCGTTTTTTCTGCAAAAGATGCCATTAGAATACTCAAAGACGCCTCCGGAATACCTCGAGCTATCATCGCTTGCCTGATAATTTCGCCGCCACCAGGACAAGGTCTGCGTAAAGCGGGTGGCAAGTTCTGAAAGGGGAATGCAACAAGTGTTTATCAGGCCCAAAAAAGATTTTTTCAGATACTATTAGTTTGGTCCACAGCGGAAACCAAGGTTGCGATCGCCAAAAAGGTACAACTAAAATACCTTCCGCTTTGTCTGTAATAATCTTTTGCAAAACTTTTGTTATCAAGCTAAATGGAGGAAAGGCGTAAAAATATAGATTTTTCCAGGTAAAAGTAAAAGCGTCAACTATTTCAGAATAAGGATCAAGTTTCCATGATGCATATCTTGAACATTTATAGTTTTGGGAGCTGGCAAAAAGATCAAACATAGGTGTACCCAAATGATTGGTAATTTCAGTAAATGCGTAATTTGCAAGTTCCCATTCCGTGTCTATAATTATTTTTCGGGATTCTCTATCAGCAATTATGTTATCAGAAGATTTTATATAAGATGCAAATATATTAATGTTCCTAAGCTCACACCACTGCCAAATAGTACGAGCTAAATCATTCAAATGTGTGTGCTGTATACCGCCCATACGATTGATGTAACAGATTGCCGTTGTATTATCAATCCTTAATAAAATATCACAGTCGGAACGTTCGGAAGCAAAAATCTTTAAGCCGTAAAAAGCGGCTTTCAGTTCTAACATATTGATATGCGAAGAGAGTTCTGATTCTGTCCAATAACCGTTTGAACTACGGCTTCCGCAAGCGACGCCCCAACCTGTAGTGGACGCGTCACTGTATATTTCAAGGCAGTAATGATTATTGGCAATGTGAGTCTTTGAGCTTAAAATATTATGTTTCCACCATTCTAAGTCATGTTTTAAAGAACTAGGTACGATCATTTTCTTGTTATAGTTAACAGAGTTTCCTAAGGCTAAAAATTTATGCCTTTCGAATAACTTGGTATACATCCATCCATATTTAACGGCAGGGCATGCGGATGTCAACAGACCTATAAATTCGGCAAAGTAGCGTATAGTACAGGTTTTGAGTTTTAAAAACACTGTAGTTTTATGAAGGATGCGCTGTTTCTTCTCTTCAGGAAGATAAAGAGTCATGTCTTTCGTGTTGAAAATAAATCCTAGGAATTTACATTTCATTTTAGGCGTTATTAGGCTTTTATTAAAGTTTATAACAAAACCTAACGATTCTAAAGCATTCATTGTTGTACTGATATTGTTAACACATTCATCGTACGTTTGTCCTATTAGTAAAAAATCGTCTAAATAATTAACTGAAATAAGACCTTGTGAGCGTAAATACTGTAGGACTGGTTTCAGTAGTTTGGTAAACACAAAAGGTGCCGTACATAAGCCGAAACATAACACGTTAAATTGATAAAGCTGAGATTTCCACTCAAAACGTAGCTTTTTTCTATGATTTTGGTCGATAGAAATCAAAAAATAGGCGTCCTGTAAATCTAACGTTGCCATAAAATGATTTTGACTCAGTAATTTCAAAGCAGTTCTAAAATCTTCCATTTTAAAATGCTCAAGCTGAACAAACTTATTAAGGTGTTTAAGGTTCAAAATAAAGCGATGTTTGCCATTTGGTTTTGGTACCGTGAAAATGGGTGATAAAAATTGGCCTTCACAAGGTACACAAGTTGATATAAAATCTGATCGTAGCAATGTTTTAATGCAATCATCTATTATTTTTATTTCAGAAGTAGATTTGCTTGAATTTCGAGGAGGTGTGATTTGTACGGGCTCACTTATAAATGGTATGCTGTATCCTCGAACCCAGGACAATACTACAGGATCATCAGTTATTTTGCACCACTGGTCATAGAAATATTGCAGTCTGCCTGCGATAGGTACCTGCGATGATGTATTCAACGCCTCGTGGACCTCTGGCGCGCTGAGTAGCTCCGGCGGTAAGATTCCCGGCGTTGATCCCGCGGGGCTGCTGCCGGTTTCCGGGAACTGGGATTCTGACGCGGCTCGCCGGCTGCTGGTCGCGACATCCCCCTCAAGTTTAAAGCTCCCCGTTGAGTTTTTCTGGGAGGTGGAGGTTTGAAAGGAGCGCGCTGTACTGCGCTGTATTTCATCTCCGCACCCGACTGGGAAATAGCCTTTGATGATTTCAAATGCTCTGCAAGGTTGGCGCCGAATAAGGTTTCATCGAGTTTCGTATTTCTAACAGCATCTTGGGTCTTTTTGTTAAGGCTGTTTATAATCGCATAACGTCTTGATTGCGACTCTCGATAATGACTGTCACAAAGTAGACGTCCAGCGTCGCTCAAGGGTTTTATGATTTTTTGAGCATGAGGTAATGTGTCCTTAGATGATGACAAGGCCCAATTTAGTGCGATTCCAATCGCAGATAAGCAGCTAGACAACTGATTTTGTTTACTTTGACTGAAGATGTCCTTCTTTACATTTAAGGGCGATAACGCCGCTTCTATCTCTAAATTGAGCTTGGGTGCCTTCATGTTGGCACAGTTTTCAGCTGGCAAGTACTGTTTCAAAATATCCGACTTTATTTCTTTAGACAACCCATTTGTTAAAATATGTGACCACCGGGCAGCAATATCTTTATGCAAGTCATCACCATGTTCCTTCTGTGCTGAAGGATCTTCACCTAATATCATTAATATTTCTGGGTCAAGAATCTCCTCCACTTTTTCTTGAACAGTCGATAAGTCCGACGATATTAACGGCTCTAATCCATCCTTTTCTATTAATTCACCCTCTTCGTGAGGTACATCTTCATCTGTAAGAACATAAAAAACATAGAGGGATCTACCCAGTATATAATACACCTACGCGTAGGCAAGTTCAAACTTGATGCGGATAAATCTTGATGATATGATACGAACAGTAGGTATCTATTATTATCTCAACACGATTTACGTGGAGAAATGGCGGTACGATTATTTGTATCGGCAGATACGATCAACACGATATACGTGAAGAAAATAATACGTACTCTCGACATGATATACATGCGAGTCTGAAGGTATCGATAGATACCTATACCATTACACTCAACGCGATATACGCGGAATGATTTAAAACAAAAAGGTACGATTATTCTGTATCGAAAGATACGGTCAACACGATATACGTGAAGAAAATAATACGCACTCTCGACATGATATACATGCGAGCATATAATCGGCATTACATTGTTACACTCAACGCGATTTACGCGAAATTATGTTAGAAAATGTTAGAAGGTGCTATTATTTCGTATCGAAAGGTACGCTCAACACGATATACGTGGATAAAATAATACGCACTCTCGACATGATAAACAAGCGAGATCTTATTGAGGTACATAGCCAAAGACGATAAAACTACCTAGTTTTATATTAGATCTGAACACAAGACCTGGATTATGTCGAATATTTTTTCGAAATGTGGGTAGTCAAATATGACCGCGAAAAGAGTACTGGAATAAATTACCTTGATAAAAATTGATCAAATTGATTACCTTGTACGTTCTGAAAATCATCATTGCTTTCATCGTCATAATTTATTGTCGTCTCATGATATGAGGAACCTTCACGCCGAGGTGGGTCCGTATCCGAAGAGGATGAGCTACTCGGTCTTCTGCATTTTTCGAGTTTGCGCTCAAGTTTTTTCACTTTTTTCCTTAAACTTCGATAATCACTTTCATCACGTTGCGAATGCTTTCTTTTACCCATCATAAATTTACCTAAAAAATAACTTTTCGAAGAAAATATAAATTTTTTGTGCGACTTCGATAACACAAAAACAAGTAATGACCAGTTGCAGGCACGTTCCCGACCGACCGGAGCGCAGGCGCATGAGAGTGAGACAGGAGATGTATTGTGTTTTAGTATTTTAGTATCTGGATCTGAAGTGTGACGGAGATAGCACCATAACTCGTAATGCTGCAAGTAAAAATGGTCTTCGGACGAGACCTGAAGTATAATGTCCGTCGGTTAAGGGTAATCAGTAAACAGTCCCCGTACTTTTTCAATTTTTTTTTTTTTTTTTTATACGACTGAGGTGGCAAACAAGCTTACGGCCCACCTGATGGTAAGCGGTTACCGTAGCCTATGAGCGCTTGCAATACCAGAGGCATCACGCACGCGTTGCCGACCCCGAACCCCCTTCCCCCCTAAACAGCTCTGGCAACCTTACTCACCGCAGGAACACAACACTATTTGAAACAAATAATGTTATTTGGCTGCGATCTTCTGTAAGGCGGAGGTACCTCCCCAGGCGGGCTGCTCCAATTCAGAACGAGAAAATCTCGCTGTACCCTACCTCCTCCTAAATTAAATTAGTCGATATCGGTCTTTTTATCATCTTATTAATAACCTAATTAAACTTACGAGACTTTACATATCAAGATTGCTACGTAAAACAGCTGAATATTTGTGTTTGAACTGGCAACTCGACCTCAAAATACCTGATTTTAACGCAGTGTTTTTTCAATAAAAAAATTACGAATTTCCAAAACTCGTAGAACTGGCTATTGGGTGTAGAATAAGCCCCTTTTGGGATAGCATACATAATAACGAAACACCTTGTATAAGAAAAAAATATCCACGTGTTTGCTTGATACTCGTTTATAAGTTTTATTTTAAATAGTTCTTTGAAACACTCTTATTTATTAGGGATTATAATTAGATTACTTTTCTTTTGAGCCTCACCTAGTTCGATCGGCACCACACTGAAGCTTTAAATTCCATTTTGTGAAAAGGGATCATCGAAAAAATGATAGGCACCAAGCCGTGTTTGTTGCCTGATTCTTCTAGGCTTGGTCGCGAGGATCAGGCATAGCTTCACCTAGTTTCTAAGAAGTTTCAAAGTGATCCTAGTGATTTTATTGAAATAAATGCCTTTTGACTTTGGACTTTGAAAAGTACTGTTTATTGCAATAAGTAGGCATTCAATAAAATATTGTAAAGCTTGAGCTTTTGTAATATAACTACACTGCCTACTAAACCGAACACATTTGTCTCTACCTAATATGAAATTAGCTAAAACGAAAAACGATAGCTTATCGTATATTTATTTTTTATTATTTTCTCGCTCTAAATTTGAGCAGCCCGCCTGGGGAGGTACCTCCGCCTTACAGAAGATCGGAGACAAATAACATTATTTGTTTAAAATAGTGTAGTGTTCCTGCGGTGAGTAAGGTTGCCAGAGCTCTTTAGGGGGGGAGGGGTTGGCAACGCGTGCGTGATGCCTCTGGTATTGCAAGCGCTCATAGGCTATGGTAACCGCTTACCAACAGGTGGGACGTATGCTTGTTTGACACCGCAGTTGTATAAAAAAAAAAAAAAAAAAAAATGCCTGTGAGTGCAAAATAGCTAATATTTGGTTAATTGATCTGTTTCTATTCATACTTTTTGTTGTATTTATATACTATTGCTTACTACCTACCTAATACTTATCCAGTTTGAGTGCTTGTGTAATTTGAGAAAGAACCAACTAGGTTCTGACGAGTGTGAGTGACAAACCCCCTACATGGTTTTTAGGGCACAAAAACAAAAATTGTAACCGTTTTTTTAATAAAGTGTAGAATCATCATCATCATCATGTCAGCCGTAGGACGTCCACTGCTGAACATAAGCCTCCCCCATAGATTCAGAAACAATCATTTGGGGGGGATTTGCCCATACTCGCCACGCTGGGCAAGCGGGTTGGCGAGCGCAGATATAGCTCTTGTTGTTGATAGGGAACGCTGCTCCCTAGCTTTGTTTCCCTTAGTCGCCTCTTACGACATCCACGGGTAGAAATGGAGGGGCCTATTCTTCAGCCGGGGCCACCACGGCCAGAAAGAAGTGTAGAATAAATAAATAAAAAAAAAACTGCGCTCGCCAAACCGCATGCCCTCGTGGCGAGAAATGCAAATCCCCTCAAATGATAGTTTGGGTGCAAGCCGTACAAGGTCGGTCGCGCTGTGGGAGGCATATGTTCAGCAGTGGACGTTCTACGGCTGAAATGATGATGTTTTTTTTTTAATTTAAATACTCCGGACATATTGGATTATGGGTACCAGATACTGATATATATAAAAGATATATATTTAACACCCAGACACAGAACAAACATCTGTGTTAGTCACAAATGTTTGTCCAGTGCGGGAATCGAACCCGCGACCTCTAGCGCAGAAGGCAGAGTTACTACCAACTGAGCTATGAGGCCTGTCAAATGATGAATAGGAACTACTATATGCCGTGGTGGCCCCGGCTAAAGAATAGGCCCCTCCATATCTACCTATCCGCGGATGTCGTAAGAGGCGACTAAGGGAAAAACGCTAGGGGATGGGCAGCAGCGTCCCTCATTTTAACAACGATAGCTCTAACTGCGCTCGCCAACCCGCATGCCCTGCGTGGTGAGTATGAGCAAATCCCCCCACATGATAGGAATTCGCTCTGTCTGTGGGGGAGGCCATGTTCAGCAGTGGACGTCGTACGGCTGAAATGATGATGATGATGATGATGAATAGGAACTAATAGTTTAATGTCTCTAGAGTACCTACACTAATAAATATTATAAGCTCCACTGATCTGAACCCAAGGCCAGCGTCACACGACATCTGATAATTTATTCATAGGGTTGTTGCGATAAAGCCAATTCCGCTCCTCTCTGATCATTCCGTTCTTGTCCACTCCTGTTTTGTATGTTTCGTTGCGTCTAAAGCCTTGTTCAAACGGAGTGCTATATATTATCTGCTATAGGTATATCAGCCTCTAGTGGCGTACTTTTTTAATTTATTAATATAAAATGAGGATAATGCAGTGGGCTACAATATTGCCATCACTCAGTAGGTACCTACTTATTTACCACTACCTAAATATAAGATTATATTATATATTGCAGTTTATTGTCCCTGAATAAATAAAATGTTTTTTTTTTATGTTATACGGAGGCAAACAGGCTTACGGCCCACCTGATGGTAAGTGGTTACCGTCGCCTATTGACATCAGCAACACCTGGAGCATTGCTAATGCGTTGCCTGCCGAACCGCTCCCCCCCTAAAGAGCTCTGGCAACCTTACTCACCACAGGAACACAACACTATTTGAAACAAATAATGTTATTTGGCTGCGATCTTCTGTAAGGCGGAGGTACCTCACCAGGCGGGCTTCTCCAATATAGAGCGAGAAAATCTCGCTGTGCATCTTGTATTTGTTTCACAATGATCCTTATCTCTATGAATGAAATTAATTTTCAGGTTTGACTTGGACTTCCGAATCTTGCGATATAGTACGCCCTCAAATGTCAAACAATAAATTCACTTCCATTTTTGAAATAAATATAAGATAACTATCGCACAACATTTCAACACGGATACTTAAAGAAAAGGGCTGATCTTTGATCTGGATCAATTGAGATGATGATCTATAGATAGCTCAACTGTTTCTTTTATATTTCCTAAAATATTTGTCAATATTTCCTTGTATTACTTTTAATTTTCCTTCAGCAAATAAAAATAATATAATAATTATTGACGGTATTATCAATAATTATTGACCGTATAACACAGAATACAACTTCCGCAGGCCTGTTGGCGTCCTACCCGTGATAACTTACGGTGCCGAGACGTGGACACTCACAGTGGGGCTGATTCACCAGTTTAAGGTCGCACAGCGAGCTATGGAACGGGCTATGCTCGGAGTTTCTCTCAAGGATAAAATCCGTAACGAGATTATCCGACAGAGAACTAAAGTCATCGACATAGCCCAGAGAATAAGCAAACAGAAGTGGCAGTGGGCTGGTCATATATGCCGAAGAACCGACAACCGCTGGGGTAAACGAGTTCTGGAGTGGAGACCACGTCTAGGTAAACGAAATGTGGGGCGCCCCCCGGCTAGGTGGAGCGATGACATACGAAAGGCGGCGGGCAGTTAGTGGATTAGAAGGGCCGAACACCGGGCGCAGTGGCGTGGAAGAAGCATATGTCCAGCAGTGGACTAATGTGGGCTGATGATGATGATGATGAGGCCTGTTGGACTAAACACAACATTATCACATTTAGTTCCCGTGAAAATTAGTTTCCTCCAGTCTCTGGAGTGAAATATCAACAGAAACTCCTTAAGCCCTAAGGTTCTCAAATGCGGTTCCCCAAAGATTGACGTTGGCTTTGTGTTAAGTAAAATGTGAAATTGGTATTACGCGGTCCACAGTGATACTGACTTTGCTTTGGTTTTCGACGAATTTAATTTATCTAAATGGTTTGTAGCAGAACAATAATTATTTTTTACATAGTTAAATAGGGATAAGCTCAAAGTTGCACAACAAAGTTGGACTATGGCGACGCAGTGTTTGGAAGGTTAAACTCTAAATTCCAACCGATTAAACTATTTCAAAATAAATAAATAGGGCTGTTATTATATCCCAACTTGGAGAATCCCAAGCAAGATAAGCGACTTTTTTATTTTTCCCAATTACCTAAAATTATAATATTAATAATTAATTTAACTTAAATTGCCCCCTCTCACCTCAGTGGGACATCGCAAAAGGCGGGAGCTGCAGCGGAAGCTGCTGAGAACGCCAAGCGGCGAAAATATTCAGTCCTCTCCAGTGACTACATATTTACGCCGCTTGGTGTAGAAACCTTTGGACCATGGGGACCAGGTACCAGAAAGCTCATCAAAAAAATTACATCAACTTTGGTCGACGCCGCCGGTGAGAAGAGAGCTGGCTCATTCCTTGCACAAAGAATTTCTTTGGTAATTCAACGCGGGAATGCAGCCAGTGCTCTTGGCACATTGCCGCATGACCAAAATTATTTGTTTCATTAGTTTCTATTTTAATTTTTAAGTATTTTATTGTATAGTATGTTTAAGTGTGTTTTTTTAAATAGTTTAATGTGGGTTGTTAAATTATCTAAAGATATAAAAGAGGTTAGTTCAAAAGTTCGAGAGCCTCTGCGTTCGAGTTTCATAATCCACGTCAACTCGATGTGAAGACACACAGAACTATTCCTTAACAAATCAGACTAAAGCGTCGTGCACACTTAGTTTTTAAAAACTGCTAGTCCCTAAAGCGCTGGTAGAAAACTGCAACGCTGCGGTCACGTAGATTTTTGAAGTAGCTGAGAAAAACTCGCTGCCTTTTTAAATTAATAACTTTATTTCAGGCAACAATAGAATAAAAACAGATGGGTTTTTTCTTATCCTACGGCCCATATACAAATCATACTTATAAACAACACAACCTAATTTTAAGCTTTTTAATAGCGCGCCAGTGGTGGTTTATTGTGCAAAGTTCTTTCATCCAAAACACCTCAGCGCCTCAAGGCGAAAGTCTATACCAAGTATGTGCTACCAGTAAAGAGATAGGCAAACTAAAATCACCGACATAGCCCAGAAGATTAGCAAGATTAAGTGGCAGTGGGTGGGGAACATAGTGCGGCGGGGCCTATGACCGTCGGTGACAGAATCAGTGTAGTGAAAGTATTAAAGTGCGCCTCTTAGAGGCTCCTTTCGTGCACATGTCACATGTCTTCGCATTTTTACGTTCTAGAATATGTCGGGTTTCTTCACGATGTTTTCATTTTCCATTTGACAGCACTAGTAAAGCGCACATACATTTCCCGAATGGAAAATCTATTGGATCACGACCGGTGTATCGTAATCGTGTGGAAATTATAATGATGATTAATCCCAGAAGCAGTTTATTAACGCGCGTTTTTTTAGCGCTTTAAGGGCTAACCTTGAAGCTAGGTGTGACAAACGCTGATAGATGGAAACGAAAATAGTGACTCGCATATACGTCACCCTACCATTTAATATGTCTATATCTTTATAGGGTTGTCTAGCCTTGCCGTCGGTTTAACATCATCATCATGGAGAGGAATATACTGACGTTACTGGGTGTCAGAAAAATTTGGAGTAATGGGTTAGTATTGTATGGACATGCAAGGTGATACATAATTTGTGTACTATCCCGAAAAAGGTTTATTCTATCAATAAAACGATTTCAATAGCACGGGGTCCCATTCCAAAGAAAAGAAATATTGTTCAAACGAATGTCAATAGATGGCTTTACGGGTATAGATTTGATAATGAAGTATGTGAAAAATCATTATTAGGTCATGAAAAAAAGATTTTATTATATCATAAAATACCCATAACACGGGAAAATTAAATAAATGCCTCTTCAATCAAGTTTAATTATTTTTTACAAAAATCCAATGAGCTTGTTTTTCTGGTGGCAATGACTTGAACTACGTTGTGATTGACACAGTTTGCTTGTACTACCACAGGTAGTACTGAATTGATAGATGGCGTTATTTTAAATTCCATTACTGTCGCGTTTTGTTTTTGCGTTTTCTATTTTGTATGTAGATTACTAATTTTTAATTCCAATTGAAATGAAAAAAATTGAGTGAATTCGTTTCTTTTACAAATTATCACACAGATGTTACAGTTAAAAAACTAAGTTAAACGCCTACATACTACGCACAGTTTTCACAAAAGCTAAGCATACTAGGTAGTAGGTACCGACGATAATATTGGAGAACGAAACGCATTGTATGTATGTGCCAACGTTGTTGCTGGCTTTGAACTGTCGCACAGTAGTTCGATTGTATGGAGCAGGTCGGACATAGGTGACAAAAAATCACAAAGTCGTAATTTCATAAATCTGATAGTGCCATTCGATTGCTATTTTAAAAACAAACAAAAATTCTTCTATTGTACTTTAAGTGGACTTATTGTTAAGGAGTAAATCGCATAAAACTGATTTCATTGTATGGGAAGCAACCTTAAACGTGAAAACCTTAAACGTGTATTTTCGCCGATTTTTATGGTCGGTTCTTATCATTTAGTGGCACATTTTCTCCAAAGACACATGTTGCCACTTTTGTGCCCTTTTCGAGTTATGATGATGATTTTTAGTCAAAATCGTAATCTCGTACATCTTAATACTCTATTGGATTTATGTTTCAAAAACAAACAAATATGACCCTATGTCATTTTGAGCCCCGATTTATAGTTTAGGAGTAAATTGCATAAAACTTATTTTATTACATGGGAAACGTCGTTTAAACATTATATAGACCCTGTATTTCACCCTGTTTCGTTCTAGGATTTTTATTGTTGGTTTCTACTATTTAATGGCACATTTTCTTCAAAGACATATGTTGCCACTTTTAGGCCCTATTTGAGTTATTGTTATGATGATTTTTAGTCAAAATCTCATACATGTTAATACTCCTAGTGGGTTGTATTTGGTTTTTTCTTGTTTGACAACTGAAATTATTACCTTGCACTCCACTTGCAATTCCTGGAAAGCTAATAATCATCATCATTACTCGAAAAGGGCACAAAAGTGTCAAAATGTGTCTTTGAACAAAATGTGCAACTATATGGTTAAAATCAAATTATTATTCAAAGTTCATACCTCGGCTGAGTACAATTTTACACCCGTTGCACAGTTTATTGCGCAAAGATATTGTTTGGGTCTGGTCGGCAGATTGTGAAAAATCTTTCAAAGAAATCAAAATAGTGATTTTAAGTAGCAAAGTTTTGGTGCATTACAATCCAGAGCTACCGTTAGTACTGGCGGTTGATAGCAGTTCATACGGTATTGGCAGTGTGTTATCGCATCGTTTTCCGAACGGCGACGAACGACCTATTTGTTTTGCGTCGCGGACCCTCAATACGGCTGAAAGATCCTATAGCCAACTGGATAAGGAGGCGCTCGCGATTATTGCTGGTGTGATCAAACACCATCAATATATTTATGGCATTTCATTATTAAAACGGATCATAAACCGTTAACATTTATATTTGGACCTAAGTTCGGTTTGCCGATAACGGCCGCTAGTAGGCTGCAGAGATATGCCACTAGGCTGGCGTCATACGATTTTGATATTGAGTTTGTTAGATCGAACGATAACAGTAACGTCGATGCCCTATCGCGACTGCCGCTGCCGTATAAACGTAAAACTTGTAATGAGTTGGATTCGGTCTCGTACGTTAATTATGTCGAAGAATCTTTTCCGATCAGCGCAAAAGAGGTGTCTTTGTGGACACAGTAAGGTATAGTTTTGAATAAGTTGAAAAGTTTCTTAATTAGCGGTTGGCCTGCGAAAATTACATCGGAACTGGAGAATCGGAACCTTACTTTCATCGTAAAGATAGTTTAAGTATAGATAGGGGTTGCATCTTATATAACCACCGGGTTATTGTGCCAGAGTTTCTTAGAAAGCCGGTGCTAGCTGAATTGCATGAGGGCCACTTAGGCGTGGTCAAAATGAAAAATATAGCTCGAAGCTACGTTTATTGGCCTACTTTGGATGTCGAAATAGAATCCATCGCTAAAAATTGTAATGCTTGTCGGCAGCAGCGTGACGCGCCTCCGCGTTCTATGCTGCATTCATGGGAGTTCCCCGCGCGACCTTGGCAGAGAATACACATAGATTTTGGGGAATTTCAAGGCAAACATTATTTAGTTTCCGTAGACGCCCATAGTAAATGGATCGAGGTGCAGAAAATGTGTGGCACCAACGCCGCGGCGACGATGAGCAAGCTTTGAGAACTATTCGCACGTTTCGGCTTTCCTTCGCACTTGGTCAGCGACGGCGGCCCGCCGTTCGGGTCCAGCGAATTCGCTAACTTTATGAAGAAAAACTTTATCACACATTCGATCACGAGCCCGTACAGGCCGGCCGGTAACGGTGCGGCCGAGAACGCGGTGAAGTCGGTGAAGTGTGCCATGAAAAAGGCCGCGCACGAAGGGGTCGACGTCGATACGGCGGTCACCAAATTTCTATTCCAGTATCGAAACTGCGAGCACGCCACCACCGGCGTCGCGCCGGTGGAGGCAAATTGTAAATTGTTTTTCTATTTTGCTAAAAAGGTACCTCTCGCTTCTCAATTTATTTTCAATAGATTTGTGTAATGCGTATATAGGTACCTACAATAGAAAGTTAACGACAATCCATGAGCAAAACAAATGAGGTCTACACATACTTACCTACCGTATTACTGTTACGTTTCTTGTATTACTTACGTTGGAGTTGTTGACTATACATATATTATGCAGGAAAGTGCTATTTTAATTTTTTTTTATTGTGTCTTTGTCAAATATTATTTTCTTTACCTATGTATTTATATGCCAACCTATTTTGGGTTTTAGGCCTACTAAATAGTTATGCAGTTTATATATTAATTGTGTACTGGGTCTTATACCTAATTTGTTATATAAGCACCTACGTGCATGTCTATGCATATGTTATCTGTCTAGATTAGATATAGATTTTAGCTAACTTTAAATTGTTATTTTTTTTGAAAAGGGGACGTGTGGTATCCCTTATTAAGTGTTAGTTGCGGGTACGCAAATAAAGCAGTTGGTTCATGGACTTGGTGTCTCATTCCGTGTAGCTCCCGAAGTTATTATATAAATCCCACTTATATATGTTTAAACGACGTTTCTCATATAATTAAACAAGTTTTATGCAATTTACTCCTTAACTATAAATCGGGGCTCAAATTGACATGGGAGTCATATTTGTTTGTTTTTGAAACAAAAATCGAATGGAGTATTAAAATGTATGAGATTACGATTTTGACTAAAAATCATCATCATAACTCGAAAAGGGCACAAAAGTGGCAGCATGTATCTTTGAAGAAAATGTGACACTAAATGATAAGAACCTACCTTAAAAATTTCAGAACGAAAATCGACGAAAATACACGTTATTTTCACGTTTAAAGGTTGCTTCCCATACAATGAAATCAGTTTTATGCGATTTACTCCTTAACTATAAGTCCAGGCTCAAAGTGCAATAGAAGAATGTTTGTTTGTTTTTAAAATAGCAATCGAATGGCACTATCAGATTTATGAAATTACGACTTTGTGATTTTTAGTCACCTATGTCCGACCTCCTCCATACAATCGAACCACTGTGCGTCGTTTCGTTTGATTGGTGATCACTTTCGCTTGGACGGATCCCATTTGAATTTTGAATGTGCTTTGATAAGTTGTTTGTTTCTTTGCGTGATATAGTGGCCTATGCTGATTTTTTTTTAAAACTTCAATATTTTCTTATTCTTATTTTTTATATTTTTTCTTATTTTTTACAAGCTTTCTCAAATTATCTTTTTTACCTACGAGATGTTTGGAACCAAGATTCCTACCTAAAACAGCTGATTCATTGAGTTTGAACTGATTTGACCCCAAAACAGCTGACTTTCGCATAGAGCTTTTTCAATGAAAAATGTCGAATTTCCAAAAGTCGTAGAACGTACCTACTTTATTGTTTGTAAAATAAGCCACTTTCAGGATGGCATAGCACATACTTATTATGAATAACCTTGATTACCTACCTGAAATTGGGTAGGATTCTCAATATTGATGCTGTTTGTAAAAGTTACCTACTTATTTTTACTATATTTTTGTAGTTTCGTCTTGACTCATATGTAATCAATTTCCAAGGCACAGTTACCATTTTATCTACATGAGTAGGTAGTTTTTTTTCTCGTTCTGAATTGGAGCAGCCCGCCTGGGGAGGTACCTCCGCCTTACAGAAGATCGCAGCCAATTAACATTATTTGTTTCAAATAGTGTTGTGTTTCTGCGATGAGTAAGGTTGCCAGAGATCTTTAGGGGGGAGGGGGGGTTCGGGGTCGGCAACGCGTACGTGATGCCGTAGGTATTGCAAGCGCTCATAGGCTACGGTAACCGCTTACCAACAGGTGGGCCGTAAGCTTGTTTGCCACCTCAGTTGTATAAAAAAAACATCAACTTCCGTTGCCGACTTTAAGTAAGTAGTTAGGTAGGTAGGTACCTACTTTTTTTTTGGATATATCACACACGGTCAACTGATCCCAAACTAGGCATAGCCTGCTGTACTATGGGTACCAGACACTGATATACTTACATAATAGATAGGTACATATTTACCAACCAGACACAGAACAAACATCTGTGTTCATCATACAAATGTTTGTCCAGCGCGGGAATCGAACCCGCGACCTATAGCGCAGAAGGCAGAGTTACTACCAACTGAGCTATGAGGCCAGTCAAACACTTTATCATCTAATTATTTGAATTTAATAAAACAGCATAGGTACCTACATAAGTCATAAGGGTTTATGCGGGAGTTTTTCAATGGCAAAGGTCTTATTGTCGAAAGCTCGCTTTTTTTAACTCTATCTAGATTATGTAAGTAGGTACTTAGTTAGGTACATAATTTAGGTATGCTATGATTTGGCATGAAATCGTAAGCAAGCTCACCACACAAAACTCCCGATCCCAACTCAGACTAGTCGTTCTGATTTGGCAGATACTATTAGTAGTAGGTACCACGCGAGCGAAGCCTTGGGTGGAAGCTAGTCACAAATTATAACAATTACGTTTTGTGTAGATATTCCCACATAGGGTGATTATTAGTGCGGCGCAAGCTGGCAACGTTGCAGCGCGTCAAGCTGGCAACGTCGCGTCGTCGCAGCGTCAAATCTATCCACCACCTATACTATATATATCTATACCTATCTATATCTATACCTATACCTATCCACTTCTCTCCTGCCCGGCCAGTAGATGCATAATTAACGCCATCTACTGAGTGCGTGCGCGGTTTACGCGGTAATTCCAGTTGCAGGTGCTAGGTAACTCTTGCTATCAATTGCGCTGCTAGCGGCATCTAGTGCCTAGGGTAGACATCTCAAATAGCCCGAAGAATAGCCCGAGTTATGAGGGTTGAGTTCCGTTGTATGAGATGAGGTATCTGTACTAGTATAGTATTATGTTATCTGTGTCAATAGGTACTTTTTCCATTGCCCCACCCCCAGTTCCACCAGCTTTTGTTAGCTCCACACGTATTTGACCATGTCTTTTCTGTGGATATACCATCCGCACAGCCTACTCCATCTAAATAATGTCCCAGGCACTACAGCGGCCTGTGCGAAATAAACATTACCCTCCTTCCTTCTCGGTAGTCGGGTAAAAAGTTCTACAAATGTCATCATAATCTTCCTGCCCTTATCCCACAACATGTGGGGTCGACACAACATGGTATTCTTCTTCCAATTCTAGCTTTCCACATTAATGTGTAATATAAATCATGTAAAACACATGCGGCTAATAAGGCCTTTAAAAAAAATTGACTATAACCGTTTCTGGGATATGAAGTGAAGGCGTAGGTGTAGGCTGCCAGGCAAAGGTGGTCCATCTTAAGTGGCAGCCCTAAGCAAACACACGAAGCATTGACGCTCGACTTAGCAAGAGCTCTATTAATTATTATTTCAATTAATAATACTCATGAGAACAGATGGATTTATAATAAGAGGGCCAATTAAGGTCAAATAAGCCACCGCATTCCATGAACACCTCGGTAGCATAGCGGGTGAATCCGAGATGCAAGAGTTCCAATCCGGGATAAATGTTGGCATGATCTGAAAATATTTGTACCGGGTGTTGTGGTACTATGGTACTCGTAGTTTCTTAAACCCACGACACAGAATCTTAGTGTGGGGTCAGGACTATGAAGTAGGACTCTTGGGTATTATTAATATATTCTAATTACTTACTTATTCGCCCTGTCTTTTCTGAAATTAAACAATTAAACAAAACAAAGGCGGATATAATTTTATCTAGCCGACAAAGTTAGTTAGTAATCCTACTAATATTATAAATGCGAAAGTTTGCGAGGATGTTTGGATGTTTGTTGTTCAAAAGTCGCCTATAGTACCTATGCTATTCTAGGTTAAGAACTGAACTTGAACTTCAATCACGCCGTAACAGCTCAACCGATTTCGTTGAAACTTGGAATAAACCAGTTCTTAACCTAGAAAGTATAGGTATAGGCTAACTTTTTATGTAGGCACCACGCGAGCGAAGCCGCGTGCGTAAGCTAGTTATGAATAAGGGGATTAATGTTTTATCTAAACTAGACTTGAAATTGAATCCAATGCAATGTCGACACCATTTCGAGTTCGAGCAATCAAAACGTTCAACTGTCGACTAACTTCAGTGTTCAGGCTCATCTTCGGAAGTGCAGCACTAACTTATGACATGCTTCAAATGAAAAGCTGGAGACGAATCAACAGTATTGCAACTTAAATGGCCTCAAACATCTATAAAAGATTTTAAAATAGCGTCGTTAACGGGGCAACAGGACCTACGTTCATGGCTTCTAAGGGCTTCTTCAGCTTATCGTGTCACTGATTCTTTCTTGATCATCCTATATTAGGTGATCAGTTTGAGGTAGTGGTGGCCCTGAAAAGGGCTTATGATCGTTGATGAAAGAATCAGTGTAGTGAAAGGATTAAAGCGCGCCTCTTAAAGGCTCTTTTCGTGCACATGTTACATGTTCTCAAATTTGAGGGCGTACTATATCGCAAGCCACCTTAAAAGTCAAACTCAAAATTGACTTTATCCGGTAGTGATAAGGATCATTTTGAAAAACATTTAGATGACATATCGCACGCTGTATGAACACGGCGAAAAGGACATTATTGTGTTTTTTTTTTATTTGGGTACGGCATTAGCAAATCCGCGGGCAGCCACTAATAGGTATAAAAGTTGCAACCATCTCCCTGCCCTTATCCCACATCATGTGGGGTCGGCACAACATGTTTTTCTCTTCCACTCCCCTCTATCAGCCGTCATATCAGTATTCACTCCTTTCTTACTCATGTCGTCTTTCACACAATCTATCAATCTTTTCTTTGGTCTACCCCTTCCCTTATATCCTTCCACATTCATATTTTACACTCTTCTAGTCACATGGCATTCTTCCCTCCGCATGACATGCCCATACAACGCTAACCTTTTGCTCTTCAACTTCTCAGTCACTGGCGCTCAGTGGCGGATTTGCCCTAAGGCCCAGTAGGCCCGGGCCTAGGGCGGCCAGATATTAGGGGCGGCAATCGTGACCAAAAAATTGTAGAAATTGTCGTAGAAAATCATCTCGGAATATATTTACAAATTAGTAGCTATTATGGTTAATTAAATTTCTGATTTCGATTTAGATAAAGCTGGCAATAAAGTAAATTCATTAACTACCTAGTTTTTTTTTGTTTTAACACACGCTCACTGATCCCAAACTAGGCAGAGCCTGTACTATGGGTACCAGAGACTGATATACATAATAGATATATATTTAACACCCAGACACAGAACAAACATCTGTGTTAGTCACAAATGTTTGTCCAGTGCGCAGAAGGCAGAGTTACTACCAACTGAGCTATGAGGCCAGTCAGTTTAGTGATGGGTGCTGAGAAAGGGGCGGCACATGTCCCGGGGCCTAGAGCGGCCAGGACTGCAAATCCGCCACTGCGGCGCTCCTTTCAAACTTATTCTGATGTACTCATTCCGTATTTTGTCCATTCTAGTATAAAAGTTGCAATACTGTATTATAAAGTAACATGTCTTCGAAGTCCCGAGGAGAAGACAATGCAATCGAGTTAGCTTCAGTCGAGACGACCAACTGGCGGCATCGATTTTTAATTTTCGAGAACGGAGATGTCTTTTTATCCTAGGGAAGTTTCGTAACGGATTACCTACCTATCTGCAGGCCCGGTTTCTCAGAAAACCGTCACATTTTTGTTCATACATCATAATCAGCCTTTAGTAGTCCACTGCTGGCATCATTTCAGCCACACGACGTCCACTGCTGAACATGGCCTCTCCCACAGACAGAGCGAATTCCTATCATGTGGGGGGATGTGCCCATACTCACCACGCTGGGCATGCGGGTTGGCGAGCGCAGTTAGAGCTATCGTTGTTAAAATGAGGGACGCAGCTGCCCATTCCTCTAGCTTTTTTCCCTTAGTCGCCTTTTACGACATCCGCGGATAGGTTGATATGGAGGGGCCTATTCTTCAGCCGAGGCCACCACGGCTAAAGAACGTGCTGGACATAGGCACCCCTCAAAGAGTTCCATGATGAACGGTCTTGAGCCTTTTCCATGCACTGACATCCCGCAACCCGCAACTTTATCAATGGCGTCGGGGGCCTCCTCGTTTTTTAATACTGTGACCGCAATATTCACCTAGCTTTAATTTAAAGTGATAGTACCTATCATCATCATCATTTCAGCCGTAGGACGTTGACTGCTGAATATGGCCTCCCCACAGATTTCCAGAGCGAATTTCTAGCATGTGGGGGGAATTCGCCTATAGGCAAGCGGGTTGGCAAGGACTGGCCTCATAGCTCAGTTAGTAGTAACTCTGCCTTCTGCGCTAGAGGTTGCTGGTTCGATCCCCGCACTGGATAAACATTTGTGTGATAAACACAAATGTTTATCCAGTGTTATAAATTAATTATCCAATATTATAAATGATGTTTGTTCTGTGTCTGGGTGTTTAATATTGATCTATTACATATATATATATCAGTCTCTGGTACCCATAGTACAGGCTATGCCTAGTTTGGGATCAGTTGACCGTGTGAATATGTCCGGAATATTTATTTATTTATTAGTTACAACTTTATTTTAGAAAATAGGGGACGTTGCTGCCCATACCCTAGCTATTACCCTTCGTCGCCTCTTACGAAATCCACGGGGAGATACATAATATGTAGGGTCACATGTTACCACCTATCGCATTTAGGTCTAAATTTTATGATATCGTTTTTATAGAGAGATAGGTACTAGGGTTCCCTAGGGAACCGCTGCCAATTAGACAACTCGTCACCAACACTTTTGCGTTGGTCTCACATAGCAACAATGAAATGTATTTTCATGCTACGTATGGCCCACGTCCTCGTCAATGACCTCCGCTGGATGTATTGAGCGTAAACCTGTATAGCCTCCAGCGAAGATATTTTGGATATTCTGAGTATAAGGTACGCTACCCACTATCGATGGTCACAATGTTGTTATTGAGAGACTTGCGGGCGATAACTCTGATACAAGGTGATTTATTACATGTATACTATCCCGATAGTGAAATAACGAAATTCACCTCTTCTAAAGAACCGCACCTTTATACCGAACAGTAGTGGCATTCCGAGCAGGTTTGTAGTCACGTGTATGTGAACACAGGGAATCCTAGTGTGGGGTCAGGGTTATGTGTGTGACTGTTGGATGTTATTTATTCATTGCTTGCTTGTCGTCTCACTGATTTTTTCTTGGTCATCCTGTATGAGGTCAGTGAGCATGTTCAGGTATGGTGGCCTCTTAAAGTGCGCCTCTTATAGGATCCTTTTATGCACATATTATTTATTTATTTATTTATTCACTAGCTTCCGCACGTGGCTTTCCTCGCGCGGTGCCTACAAAAAGCCTATATGCTATTCTAGATAAAGAACAATTTATATTCCAAGTTTCGATTAAATCGATTGATCCGTTACGGCGAGATTGAATAACAAACATCCAAACCTCCTCATAAACTTGCGAATCCTACTTCCTACTATCCTACTAATATTATAAATGCGAAAGTTTGTGAGGATGTTTGGATGTTTGTGGTTCAATCACGGCTAAACGGCTGAACAGATTTGGATGAAAAGAGACGTTTCATCAATATATGGAGCCTGGGCCAGCATTGTGTACACTACTCTAAAATATGGCTAAGCAATAAAGTAAACGTATTTAATTGGTTATTTTATTTAAATTGACTTCGTTCTAAGGTACATTAAGATTTTCTTCGACAAAGAGAGCAACACACAGCGCTACAAAAATATGGCGGATGGACGTGCGTGAAATGTCATTTTGACAACCTACATTTATCTGACACCACAAAAACATCAAATCAAACAACATGACATGAAAAACATGTCAATGTCATGTCAAACTCCAATTATAAACCAACATGGCCGCATTCAAATAGTGTTCACATAGTAAAAAACTTACCAAAAGAACTATTGTTGTACCATCGCATTTGTCTTCAAATTAATGAAATTGTATTTTTCTTGTAATCTCCTATTTTACCTAATTTTTCTATGTAGTGCACATGGACCAGGCCCAGAATGAAATGGCTCCTTTGGTAGAGATAGATTATAGTCTGGAATAGCATATAGGCTACTTTTTATCTTCATAGGTACCACGCGAGTGAAGCCGCGGGTGGAAGCTAGTTTATAATATTATAGAATTTATAATATTATAGAATTTATAATATTATAGAATTTATAATATTATAGAATTTATAATATTATAGAATTTATAATACGGATCTCCCAGTTATCTTCTGACTGGCCTCATAGCTCAGTTGGTAGTAACTCTGCCTTCTGCGCTAGAGGTCGCGGGTTCGATTCCCGCACTGGACAAACATTTGTGACTAACACAGATGTTTGTTCTGTGTCTGGGTGTTAAATAGATATCTATTATGTATATCAGTCTCTGGTACCCATAGTACAGGCTATGCCTAGTTTGGGATCAGTTGACAATGTGTGATATGTCCGGAATATTTTTTTTTTTTATTTATCTTCGTAGCACGTGAATCTTTACGTGAATGAAACGCGTGAGTATTAGGAAAAGATTCAAGATTCAAGATTCAAGATGTTTATTTGCAGAAATAAGTGTTACGGAGAGGTCTTAAAGCTATGAATATGGCACTTATAAACTTATTCACTCTTTTCGAGCATCGCAAATTATTGTTTTAGACGAAAGACTGTAAACTTTACACATACTATACTTAGTAAATTTTTGGGTATACTACAGAAACAGGACTCTTATAATCCAACGCTAGTAGATACCGAGTTGCTAAGTTAGGAGATAGAAACTATCTGAATACCTAGGTATTCTACCGGAGCGCTTGAAAGTATCTACAGAGTTCGGATGCTACCAACTTTGTAATGTACACAATTGAATGTTGCGAATTTGTAGCAGAGCGCGGCATGATGCTATTGGTTAGAGCGAAACGTGTTTCCCGTGTACGCGAACTTTTGTAGGTACCGTTTTTTCTCGTCTATTTTTCTACATAATAGAATTCTAGAGTAATTCATTATTTATGTATGCCAACCCGAATGGGGCTTACTCTTCAACCAATTAACAATAAAGTTCGTTCTACGACTTTTGAAAATTCAATATTTTTCATTGAAGAAACCCTATGCAAAAATCAGTTTTTTTTTTTTATACAACTGAGGTGGCAAACAAGCATACGGCCCACCTGTTGGTAAGCGGTTACCGTAGCCTATGAGCGCTTGCAATACCAGAGGCATCACGCACGCGTTGCCGACCCCTCCCCCCCTCCCCCCCTAAAGAGCTCTGGCAACCTTACTCATCGCAGGAACACAACACTATTTGAAACAAATTGTGTTATTTGGCTGCGATCTTCTGTAAGGCGGAGGTACCTCCCCAGGCGGGCTGCTCCAATTCAGAACGAGAAAATCTCGCTGTGCCCTACCTCCTCCTAAAAATCTAGCTTTATCTGCGCTCGCCAACCCGCATGCCCATAATGGCGAGTATGGGCAAATCCCTCCAAATGATTGTTTGGGTGCAGGCCGCACAAGGTCGTGCTGGAAATCTATAGGGGAAGCATAGGTTCAGCAATGGACGACCATGTGGAAATGAAATAATGATGATGATGTTTTATATAACCAATGATTCATGTTTCTATTTTAATTTAATCTACCATCTCATTAAATGTCCCTTTATAAAATGCATTCCCACTTCATTCGCACACACAATTGCAAAAAACACTTCGAAATGAGTACAAGTACTAATTTAGGTTCATTAATTGAATTAAGCGGTGGCTGTGTTGGGGTTATCGTCCGAAATAATTTATGGTTCGCCGCGATCAACAGTTCCAGGGTAAATTGTGCGAGCCAGAGAGATATTATGTTAGTGCTACCTACGGGATAGGGATTGCGATTACAGAATTTACACGTCTGCATTTCGAATCGATTTTTAAGTGGTTTATTTTAAGCTTGCATCATTCGAATAACAACGAATTGTACAGGGAATGAAAGGGAATCTATTTTCGAATTTCGATTATTTATTTTTTCGAAATAAGATGCTCACTCGTGTGATTTAAATACTTGGAACTTTGAATTACTTGAATGATAACGTCCAATTATAAAAAAAAATATGCAATCATAGAAAGTAGGTGTATATTTAAAAAAAACTTTACGTTCTTACTATCTTTTATTATATAGGTTTCGTTAGGTACCTACAATGCGGCGTCGATGAATCGGTCAACCCCCTCACACCCCTCACACCTCCACCTCCACCCAATGAACCGACAACATTTTCAAGGTTGTTCAACAGTTTCAAGTCGGTGAAGGCTCAAGACCGTTCGCCGTGGCTCTCCTTAGGGGAGGCCTATATTCAACAGTCTATTTCATCAACCTGATAATAATGATGATGATGAATCGTATACTTCATTTGATTGATGAACAGTATCCAAATTCATAGCTCAGCAAAGTGTCAGGTAAGTTCTTTAACCTGAGAAATTATAATAATCAATTTTCATTAAATTTAACAGTTAGTAGTACTTACATAAAACTTTGAAACTTTTACTAAAAAACGCGCAATTAGCTTTCAAAAATTCCCTTTTTTTACCAATGGGTTGGTATTTATTCAACCTTTTCTAACGAGAATGTGGTTCTCTTAAATGATTAACACACAAAATGCACCATAGCGATGAACAGATTACGCTAATTATTTATCTTTACGTGATTATCTCTAGGGGTTTTTACAGATTTATATCAATTCTGTATAAAAAACGAAAGTGCACGAAAGGCGACTTGTGAACGGAAGGAGCCTCTAAGAGGCGCACTTTAATCCTTTCACTACACTGATTCTTTCACCGACGGCCATAGGGCCTTTTTAGGGCCACCATACCTCAACCTGGCTCTTATTTCCTGTAGGTAACACAGATTTGGAATAGACACAAAAAAATTTGTGTCTGCAGCAGTCCAGTTTATTCTTTAAGTTCATTCCATAGACAATTATTTTCAATAACATACCTATTCCAAACATTCAATATCAAATACGGAAAAGGCGATCCTAAGATAGAGCGATTGCAAATAGATATTGGAAGACGCGTAGATAAAAAAATCACTCAGGTGTAAAAACGATTATTCCATTCGAGATATTCGGTAATCGGAATCGATTTTCAAATGAAATAGACCCACACTTGGCCTTGTAAGCATATTATCTTTCGTTTCAGTACACTAATTTTGGATGAATTGATTAATTTCAGGGATGAGCTGTGAGAGCGTTAGGCTTGTTCTTGCTCGGTTAGTACAGAGATCTAGTTTGTGTACCAGTTTGATATTTTCCTTCACTGTTCCAAGCACGTGTTATAATGGGCATATCAATTTTCCGAACAGAAAATACATTCGAACCTATGGTGTTGCGATAATTTTGGTGATAGATTAAATAGTCGATTGAACAATCGGTTAATAAGAAAGACTAAATAAGTAACGAATGATATTTCGAATCCGATCTTTCATGCGAAAACGCGCATCGCTAATCCACATTCATATCGATCACCTTATTGGTTATTATTAGGTTTGTATACGTAAATACAGTCACAATATGCAATAATTGACACAGAAATGTATGTAAAACCAACATGGAATGTTCAATTAACATACAAACGGGCGGTTAATGTAATTTTACGCGCATCGTATTTGAATATTCCCATGTGGTCAGTGTAAATTATCAAAGGGTCAGTGACATAGGAAAGGTTTTTGGTGGTTGGGAACGTTCGTTTAGTCCAGTGATACCCCAAAATGGTCTATATCGACACTTAGGGGTCGACGGCGACATCTACGACAGCCTGAAAAGTATACAATTGCCTATTATTAATTTCACAGTCCTTATCACGTAGGTACTTACTCTTAATAATTATGTAAGTACCTTTCAAAGGGTTAAAATTATTAAAATTTCAAGTCTTCATTACATAATTACTTACATACTCGTACCTTTTAAAAGGATAATTACTTACGTGTCTCGAGTAAAATTAATAATTTAATTGTACCTACTACTACCTACACTTAATAATTAAATTGTAGCTAGGTACTACCCGTCGCAGAACCGACAACCGTTGGGGAGTAAAGGTTCTCGAATGGCGACCACGAACAAACCGGGCGACGAAGTGTTGGAAGGCCCCTCAGCCTATGGACCGACGAAATTGTGAAGGTTGCGGGAAAGACGACTAAGTCTCAGTGCCATCATCACTAGCAACATGATTAATCAATGCTCACGTGAAGACATAATATCTATTGTAAAATCGATATCATGGAGAAGCCACTGGCTCCTGAAACACAGTTTTTACTAGTTCGGGAGCCTATGAATTCTTTACTTGTCCAATATTTTATGTCAATAAATAGCTTTTTGTTTATTTGTTAGTTTGTTTTATTGTAGATTTTCGTTTTAAGGCTCAGCCGGTATCTACAAAAAGAAGATATTATAAAATTTCCCAGGCTATACATCCAACAAAATGAAACGAACCACAAAAATAATTAGAGCTTTACCACAATGCCCAGTACAGGAAACCGCATGGCATCAGGGACGGTAATATACGTCTGGAGCAGATGTGGTGACAAGTTACGAGTGCTATGACTTGTGAGATTGCTCTCGTCACGAGACGGACGGATTAGTACGCACCGTGGATCATTTTTAATCATTATATCAAGAGCTTTGTGTTGCTTTGTACTTTTTTTTTATGTTATACGGAGGCAAACAAGCTTACGGCCCTCCTGATGGTAAGTGGTTACCGTCGCCTATTGACATCAGCAACACCTGGAGCATTAATAAATAATAATAAATATTCCGGACATATTCACACGGTCAACTGATCCCAAACTAGGCATAGCCTGTACTATGGGTACCAGATACTGATAAATATAATAGATGAATATTTGACACCCAGACACAGAACAAACATCTGTGTTTATCACACAAATGTTTGTCCAGTGCGGGGATCGAACCCGCGACCTCTAGCGCAGAAGGCAGAGTTACTACTAACTGAGCCATGAGGCCAGTCATTGCTAATGCGTTGCCTGCCGAACCCCTCCATCCCTCTAAAGAGCTCTGGCAACCTTACTCACCGCAGGAACACAACACTATTTGAAACAAATAATGTTATAGGACATAGGCCTCCCACAAAAAGTGTCATTGAACCGTCTATTCATACAACGACTTCCCGCGACCTTCATCGTCGTTCCATCGGGTGATTAGATACGTGGTCGCCATTATTTTATAAGTCACCTCTATATACTTTATGTGTGTGGTTGAATAGTAGATTATGCAACAAGGGCTTAAAGTAGTGTATTATGACAAGGGCGCTATATTGAACCCCGAGGACGAGGGATTCTATGGTTAACTCGCGAGCGGAGCGAGGGAGTTAAGGCAAGAATCCTGAGTACGAGGGGTTCAAGATCGCCCAAGACAAATACACATTTAAGCCCGCGATGCATACTCTACTTTTTATACTTTCTGCGAGGCAATTGAAAACAATGACTGTTAAGTAGAAATAAATGATTTTTCTGGAAGTAAGTTTCCAACTATACCAGAGGCTTCAGATTGTATGCATTCTGGAGTAGAATCAAAATCACTGTCGTCGTCACTTGACTTTTTTTAGAAGTTTATTCGAATCGAAACTGAATTGCGGTGTAGATAACAGCACAGCAGTTTGAGCGCTTGGCGCCTTTTATTCTTTTTTTGTAGTCTATTCTGTAGTGGTCAGTTCGACATTCGAATAAATCCTTCTTCGTGCGCGGGTGAAAATGAATTTCGAAAAAAAAAAACATGTTTTTCTTTTTTTAATTTGTAGGCAGTGCAAAGAAAATGATAACATACAGCCTAATTAGAATAAAATCTCATTGCACCCAAACATTTTTGAAACCAACCTCGATCAAGCACGACTACATGGGCTGCATTCCAAATTCAAATCACATTATGTCCCATGGGAAATAATGAAATTCAGTTCAACATTATGACCCGGCTAGACCGTAGGGCTGTAATGACTACTTACTAATGATACTTTAGGAAAGGTTTGCATCACACATAATATGCCATTGACGAGCAGGTAGTATAAAAAAGATATAAATACATTATTATTATTAAAAAAAAAAAAACTTACCTACACTTAGGTATAATTTCTTTTCTCTTTACTAGTGAGAGTGACCAACCGGTCAACAGACTGTTGTTTAGCCAAGCATAATCAGTTTAGCGGAAATATTACTAGAAGATACTTATTTTTTTCAACAAATCTGATACAACCGTTCCGCAACTTCAAAGGACGACAGAACCATTTCACTGTGAAATATAAAGATAGCTCAAGCGTTTTTTATGAGGTACAGTAACCTTAGAGTTGGTACTTAGTTGGTTAATAGCTGTCCCTTTTATCCTCCGGTATAGCTCTTCTGTGGACGTCAAATACAGTAGGTATATAGGCTGTTGGTACTCCCTTGGTCTGGATAGAAATCCCGCTCCCCTATCCCTAGTAAAATAGGACCGAAGCCAAGTGGCGATTTTTCATCTGACTTGATTTTTTGAAATTTTGGGTTTAGGTGATATTTAGCAAAATAAAATATAGCCTATGTTAGGTACACAAGGATAGTGTGGTTATCAACTAATGAAAAAAAATTAAAATCGGTTCAGTAGTTCCAGAGTGACCGCCTTCATACAAACAAACAAAAAAAAACAAAAGAGACGTTTCATCAATATATGGAGCCTGGGCCTGCACTGTGTACACTACTCTAAAATATGGCTAAGCAATAAAGTAAACGTATTTAATTGGTTATTTTATTTAAATTGACTTCGTTCTAAGGTAGGTACATTAAGATTTTCTTCAACAAAGAGAGCAACACACAGCGCTACAAAAATATGGAGGATGGACGTGCGTGAAATGTCATTTTGATAACCTACATTTATCTGACATCAAACATCAAACAAAAACATTTAATCAAACAACATGACATGAAAAATATATCAATGTCATGTCAAACTCCAATTATAAACCAACATGGCGGCCTTCAAATAGTGTTCACATTGTAAAAAACTTACCAGACGAACTATTCTTGTACCATCGCATTTGTCTTCAAATTAATGAAATTGTATTTTTCTTGTAATCTCCTATTTCTTCCTAATTTTTCTATGTAGTGTACATGGACCAGGCCAAGAATGAAATGGCTCCTTTATCTCTTTTGCAGAATTCGTCACGCAACGGCACGCAGCGGCGCGGCGACAAACATAATGAAAAAAAAAACTCACCAATATTTACGAAATTTTAAGTATATACAGATGTCTTAAAACTAAAATTGTGTCCTATTTGGTGTGAAATAAGCCCAACGTGGCTTACGGTTGATGTTTTAAGTTCGACTTACGAGCTGTTGATGGTCCAAAAACCCATATTTCCCTACAAATGTCTGACTGTACCCGACTCTTTTCACAAACCATTTGCCACATAATACTCTAAGGCTCGTATTCAGAGACACGACACAAGCATAGATTTAATCACAGATCAGCTGAACTCTATTTAAGTATTGAATCTCTTCTCAAACATAGCTTTTATTCAAGAACGGTACTTAAACTACTCTCAGCTGAATCGAGTTTTAAATCTGTACTCATGTGATTCAGCCTGTTCTCGTATACATTTTGATTTATTTATAATTTTCGATCCGTTTTACGCATAACTTTTAATAGCCAGGCTGGGAATATGATAGAGCTTCCAATAAAGTGAAGTATAATTATTATCAAATTACGTGTAACGGAACGCTGTTTAAAGAAAATGTCAAAGTCAAACGTTTTGGCGGGAACCAGTGCTTATATTATCTATGGCGGGAACTTGCGAAGTGATGTTGTGCTCTCAATTTATTTTACAAAACTTGTGTAATTATGAATAGTATTGGTGGTTGGATTAATTTGAAAAATAATACCCCGAACAAGGATTCCCTGTGTCGTGGGTATCACATAAACCACGAGTACCATGGTACCACAACACCCAGACCCAGAACAAGTATGAAGATCATGCAAACATTGTCCCGCAGGATGATAATATCGGGAATCGTGATTTTGTGAATTCTTATTAAATAGTAGGAAATAAAAGATTGTCTGTAACACATTTAATTTTTTTAAATAAAATACCTAGTAAACTTGGTCTATATTGTTATATTATATTTAAATACCTACTTTATTATTTGTATTGTAAATGCGAGAATAACTCGTGTCTATCTGTTACGCTATATATCACGGCTCTGGTCGTGTGTGATGGGATATTGCTCAATATCGTGGTCTTCCGGCGTTTCCTCGTTAGCAGTATATAAATGTGAAGTAGATCTCCATTACCAGCTGAAATTACAAAGTGACATTGTTATTACTTAGTTGTAGGTGTACCTATGTAAGGTGAGGTAGGTTGGTAAACATACCTGAAACGATGCAGTAGCGTAATATCGCAAACACACCAAAACTTGCAGTTCATCGTTACGGGTAGCCCTCTGCTGATAGGGCGCTGGCGCTGGTTTATATTTTTCACGACCCCTCTGGAGAATCTGGTTCTTTTCCATAAACTCACTACTTCCAATGCGAAGGGATCGTCAGCGTCCCATATTACGCATTGGATTTTGAACTGATTTGATTTCGTCGTTTCATTGAAAATAGGTAACTCTTTATTCGTAAACTTAACAAAATATCCATATTATCTTCAAATATTTACTTCTTTATTGCTTTTTTTTTGCACCAAATACAACAAAATCTATATTTAAGTGTGGTCCGGAGCACGCTTGAGTGTAGATCTCATTTTCCTTTGAATAATGTCAAATCAAATCTAAATTTAAGTACCGATTTCGACTGATTGACGTTTCAGAATAAGCATTTACTCAGGTGAACTGTGATCATTGAATCTATACTTAAATATTGTTCAAGAATTAGAATCTCGACTCAAATCGAGATTTAAATACAGATCAATGCTCGAGTCTTGTCTCTGAATACGAGCCTAAATAACTCTTAAGATTTATTCGGGCGAAAAGCAGGTTTACCTATACAGGGATTTCCTGATACTATTTGCATATCAAATAGAGTAGAATAGGCTCGAACCGTTTCATTTGGGTAGTTTTGGGTTTTTGTGAAGCTGCGTCTGTTATATAACTGAGTTATCTTACCTATGACTGGCCTCATAGCTCAGTTGGCAGTAACTCTGCCTTCTGCGCTAGATCGCGGATAGGAACACAGATGTTTGTTCTGTGTCTTGGTGTTAAATATATATCTATTATGTACCTATATCAGTCTCTGGTACCCATATTACATAGTTAGGGATCAGTTGACCGTGTGTGATATGTCCGGAATATTTATTTATTTTATAGCGGAGCATACTTTTCTACCGGGTACTTTTCTACTTAGTCACTGGAATTACTAAACCGTTTCTATAAATTATTTCATTAATAGAAAGCTATACTATCTCTGTGTAACATAGGCTATATTTTATTTGAATAAAAATAACTTTTTATTACGAAAACTCAATGTTTTTAATTCAAGTCGGATGTAAAATCGCCGCTTGGCTTAAGTTTTTTGATTCAATATCATCATTTCAGCCGTACGACTTCCACTGCTGAACATGGCCTTCTCCCCACAGACAGAGCAAATACCTTATCATGTGGGGGGATTTGCCCATACTCACCACGCTGGGCATGCGGATTGGCGAGCGCAGTTAGAGCTATCGTTGTTAAAATGAGGGGCGCTGCTGCCCCCTAGCTTTTTTCCCTTAGTCGCCTCTTAGGACATCCGCGGATAGGTAGATATGGAGGGGCCTATTCTTCAGCCGGGGCCACCACGGCCAGTTTTTTGATTATTTCTTTCTTATTTTCCTTCATCTCTACTTCAGTACTAGGCTAGGCAATTCGGAAATTTTGCAAAATAGTCGAAATCGTTTGTTACTGTGATCAGTCGACCGGTTTCGTCGTTACTTAAATACCGATGAAAAGGGCTGTCTACACCGGCGGAGTACTAACCAGAGCGGAAAGGAGAAGGGTTGGAATCAACCAGTTAATAACCAGTTCATCGTAGCCATTTCAATAGCCGTAATTCTGGAGGAGTGGTTGTAGCGGCCCCGCCTTCCGATCCACAGGTCATCCACCAATGGTTTTACCATTCGGAAATTTATCACCGACGGTCATAGGTCCTTTTCAGGGCCACCATACCTCAACCTGCTTACTGACCTAACACACGATGACCAAGAAAGAGTCAGTGACACGACAAGTACCTACCTATACCTTATGCACGAAAGGAGCCTCTAAAAGGCGCACTTGAATCCTTTCACTACAGTGATTCTTCCACCGACTGTCATAAGCCCTTTTCAGAGCTCCCATACCTCAACCTGCTTACTGACCTTACACACGATGACCAAGAAAGAGTCAGTGACACGACAAGTACCTACCTAGTGGCCAAGTTAAGTAAGTCATAATCCAATTTTGCTGTACTTAAGTAGGTTCATTTGTTGTAATACCTTTTTATAGTTGCAAATAAACAAATTGAATTGAATTGAAAATTGAATTGAACTGAATTGATATAGGCACCTGGTTTCGTTCGATACTAGGACCTTGTAAACTGACCTTTACCCTTCGGAAGTCAAGGAACGCGGAGGGATCAAAACTATCTCGTTTCCTGTCTTAAACGCGAACCATTCGTGAAACTTATTACTTTAAGCTGACTCCCCTTTGTACATAAACAAAGTTAAGCTTTACCTTCAGTTGGGCCTATTTTCGTCTTTTGATTTTGGCGAGTTCTTGAATGTATTGTGTGCTTCTATTATATTGTTCTGTTTTGCTTTTGTGTCGTTATGTCATTACAACTTCAAGGGTGGCTTCGACTTCAGTTAGAATGTTTTTTTTTTTTTTATACTACTGAGGTGGCAAACAATCATACGGCCCACCTGATGGTAAGCGGTTACCGAAGCCTATAAGCGTTTGCAATACCAGAGGCATCACGCACGCGTTGCCGACCCGGAATCCCCTCCCCCCCTAAAGAGCTCTGGCAACCTTACTCACCGCAGGAACACAACACTATTTGTAACAAATAATGTTATTTGGCTGCGATCTTCTGTAAGGCAGTTCTGTATAAATAAATAAATATTCCGGACATATCACACACGGTCAACTGATCCCAAACTTTGTACTATGTGTACCAGAGACTGATAAACATAGGTGCCTAATACAAGGTGATTCTTAATATGTATACCATCCCGAAAGGGGCTTATTCTACACCCATTTGGCAATAAAGTTTGTTCTACGACTGGAAATTGGACATTTTTCATTGAAAAAACTCTATGCGAAAATCAGCTGGTTTGGGGTAAATCAGGTCAAACTCAATGAATCAGCTGTTTTCGGAAGCAAACTTGATTCCGAACTTCTTGTACGTTTAGATATTAGGTCTAAAGATGATAAAAATACCAAAAACAGCTAATTTGAGAAAGATTTAGAAAAAAAATATTCAATGTTGAAGTGATTTTTCGCTAAAATTATTTATTTTCGTTGATAGACTAACCCCCTTTCGGGATGGAATACATGTTATGAATCACCTTGTAGATAAATATTTAACAACCAGACACAGAACAAACATCTTTGTTAATCACGCAAATGTTTGATCAGTGCGGGAATCGAACCCGCGGCCCCTAGCGTAGAAGGCAGAGTTACTACCAACTGAGCCATGAGGCCAGTTTATGCAACGGTTCGGCAGTTGGTACTATTATTTATTCTCTGACGGGACTACGGCTTCTTCGTAGACTAATAGCAGCTACGGCGAAGCAGATTCGTAGAGCCTTATCGTCTCATTACTAATAAATAACGGGGAAGGTATAATTATTACAAGGAAACCTAATAAAATACGAACGAATTCCCCACAAGGAAAACCAAGTTGGCTTACAGTAAATTGTTTCTGCGGCCTGTCGGATCTTCACGCATGCGTTAACACGATTAATTACTTAGGTACTATTATCTTTTACTTATGTGATACTTGGCTTTTGTTAGGAGTTTATGAGGTCAGAACTGAGACGTTGCTAGGTAAGTTAGATATGGGGACTAGGTATCCTGATATTAGCAAGGGACCCTTGAAAAGCGAGCGGAGCAAGCCGGGAAATTTGTATAATATGTAGGTAGATACTTTGGGCATAACAAGAGAAGAATACTGGCGATCGGAGTTAGCCAAGAAAATTTTAAGTTTTGGGCAGTGGCGGATTTGCGTAGGCCCAGTAGGCCCGGGCCTAGGGCGGCCAGATATAAGGGGCGGCAAATCGTGACCAAAAAAATCGTGAAAAAAATAAAGTTGGCAATAAAGTAAATTCATTATGTACCTTGTCTCTAAGATGGGTGCTGAGAAAGAGGCGGCACATGGCCTGGGGCCTAGAGCGGCCAAGACTGCAAATCCGCCACTGGTTTTGGGCGTGTAAAAGGCAGGAAACATTTAGATTATTAAATATTAGGCGGATAGCCAGACCGCAATGAATGTACATGTACTACTATTGCTAATAATGAAAAGATGTAGGTAATAGTAGATAATAATATATCATGGATTGTATGATTAACGCCATCTATCGATGAATTGCGTAGTAAATGTTTTTGAGAACTTGCTGCTGCTATCTAGCGAGGAGAAGCGTAATGTTTTCAAGCAAGATAATCGACAACAGATGACGCGCGATTCGTTTACCAAATAAATATTTTCATTTCACATAGTTTCCATAGTGCTATAATATTTTGAACGCATCCATAAATTGAAACCACTTTGATATGAGGAGAGATTTTGAATAACCACCAATCGATGAGTCAATAGTGTTGCTGTCCATTGTCATGTTTAGTGTCAACTGTCAACTATTTCTTGATTGATCGGATTGTACGGAGTAATAGTGTTCTGTGATTGTACGTAAGTAAACTAAAGTTTCATTCACGTCGTACGTTCGGCAATTCGGGCGGTGCATGCATACATCATCTTTTTATCATTATTTTCATGAAAATAATCGATTTTGTAACAAAAATGTCGTAAAATGGGCACCAACATGCGAAAGAAAACTCAAGTGTCTTTCGTGATACGTGACGAGGAGGAACGCCGGCACAGAAATGGCGTTAGTTCGTTGCAACTGGATCCTATCCAGGGCAGGCTCTACTCCGCCGGAAGAGATGGCATTATTCGCGTTTGGAACACCGCAAACGGTGTCCAAGACCGATATATACAAAGTATGGAGCACCATACTGACTGGGTGAACGATATAGTGCTTTGCTGCGGCGGGAAAAACCTTATAAGCGCTTCATCAGACACCACTGTAAAGGTATGGAACGCGCCCAAAGGATTTTGCATGTCGACACTAAGAACGCACAAAGATTACGTTCGCACTCTTGCCTATGCTAAGGATAAGGAGCAAGTTGCGAGTGCAGGGCTAGACAAGTCAATTTTCCTATGGGATGTGAACACTTTGACTGCCCTTACTGCTAGCAATAACACCGTCACCACATCAAGCCTGGTTGGCAATAAGGAGTCGATATATAGCCTAGCTATGAACTCCCCTGGCACGGTACTCGTCAGCGGTTCAACTGAGAAGGTCCTTCGAGTTTGGGACCCCAGGAACTGCTCAAGATTGATGAAGCTCAAAGGACACTCGGATAATGTTAAGGCGTTAGTCATCAGTCGGGATGGAACGCAGTGTGTGTCCGGCAGCTCAGATGGTACCATCAAGCTTTGGTCACTGTCCCAGCAACGGTGTGTGTCGACAATCAGAGTTCATTCTGAAGCCGTTTGGGCGATTATGGCAACGGAAAACTTTACTCACATAATATCAGGCGGACGGGACCGACTAGTCATTATAACCGAGCTTCGTAATCCTGATAACTTCATGATAGTCTGCGAGGAGACTGCGCCTATTCTCAAACTCTGCTTCACAGCCGATCAGCAAGGCGTTTGGGTGGCAACATCAGATTCTGATATCCGATGCTGGAAGCTACCGCCATTAAATTTACTATCATCAGAAACATTACAAAACAGTTATAATACAACTAATGTATACCAAACTCAGCCGACTCACCACATCCCAGGGGGACCCGCGATCAAACACTATGCTGTATTAAATGACAAAAGACATGTTATAACAAAAGACACAGCCAATCACGTCGCAGTATTTGATGTCCTCAAAGCATGCAAGATTGAGGATCTAGGAGAAGTGGACTTTGAAGAGGAAATAAAGAAGAGGTTTAAGATGGTTTTTGTACCGAATTGGTTCAACATTGACTTAAAGACTGGAATGATTACAATACATTTAGGGCAGGATGAGACTGACTGTTTGACAGCGTGGGTCAGTGCTAAAGAGGCTGGTTTAACAACAGAAACGGACCAAAAGGTTAGTATTTAAAGCTTATATTTTTCCTGTGGCTATCTAAGGTATGGTTCCTAGATAAAAGTAACCTAGGTATGTCCTTCCTAAGGCTTTAAGCTATCCATACTGAATATTAATAAAAATCAGTTCAGCTATTTAGTATGAAGAGGTAACAAACAGGCAGAGAGAATTTCACATTGTTATAATACAAGGTCATTCATAATATGGGTACTATCCTGAAAAGGATCAACAAACAATATTAGTGAAAAAGATATCAAAAATGGCAGAGTTGTTTCTAACTTTTAAATTAGCTAAATTTATTTTTCTATTATTTGCTTTATCTAGGAGGCTGGTGGATGAGACCAATGACCGAAGGGCTGGTGCTTAGTATAGCGATCCAAGTAGGTAACGTCGCCAGCCTTTTGGGCACGCTGCCTTTGGTTGGTGATCTGAACTCAGTTTTCTACTTGTAGTCGTAGTCGTAGAAAACATAGTTCATTTCTAGTATAATATTATTTTAGTTACAACTGTTATTATTATTATTTTTCTGTTGCTAAATTTATAATTTTGAAAAGATTGTTACATAAAACAGCTGAATAACTGTGTTTGACCTGATTTGACCCTAAAAACAATTTGCATAGTTTTTAGGCTGATATTTGCAGTGTTTTTTCAGTGAAAAATGTTGTATTTTCAAAAGTCAGAGGTCGTACTTTATTGCCAATTGGGTGCAGAATAAACCCTATTCTGGATAGCAATTTTATTATTTGTTCACCAATGGCAATAAAGATATTCTATTCTAGCATACATACTTGTATAAGCGTGATGTGACTCAGCAAATCTAGGCAAAAAATCATGAAATTGGCCTCAAACTAAGAGTGTATCCCATCTGGCCCGGTGATTTGGCCCGGCGCCGGGCCACATGGGAAAAAAAAGTTTTAACTGGCCCGGTGATGTGTTTACCGGGCCAAATGACACAAATCAAGTGCCGTCGTCCCCGGTAAGGTGAGAAAAGAGGATACGCCTCGTAATTTATGAAAAACTAAATACATGCATCTACCTATGAAAGGGACTGAACTTATAATTCAAACTGCTTGGTAAACAATAATCAGTTTTTATTGTGAATGATATACCAAAATCAGAAAAATAACTAACCTCTTATCGACCATACTACAATATTCACAGATTGTAATGTGTATAATCAATATCAATAACAATTATTAAACTTTCTTTTAAAATCACATCTTCATTGAAAAGTCATAAATTACGTATATAAATTAGTATTTCATAAATTACGAGGCGTATCCTCTTTTCTCACCTTACCGGGGACGATGGCACTTGATTTGTGTCATTTTGCCCGGTAAACACATCACCGGGACAGTTAAAACTTGTTTTTCCCATGTGGCCCGGCGCCGGGCCAAGTCACCGGGCTAGATGGGATACACTCCAAACTAAGCCTCAACTTAAAAAGATCTCTACAATATTTGTATCATATCTGTTCAAGGTTAATTTTGGAGCCTTGCTGTTACAAGCATTACTGGAGCATTGGAATCATGCAAACAGAGTCCATGAGGCCGGCCAGAAGGTGTTAGCTAACAACTTCTTCAGTGTCCCGCTACACACGCCATTGATCTTCAGTGAGATTGGCGGCCGGACCCTGTATAGGCTGCAGGTATGACTTTTAAAAGCTAAATATGATTTAATAAATTAAAGAGTTCATTTGTAGTAGAAAACAATTAAAATACAATGACACATCACTTGTTAAGTACATAATAGGATCATATGAGGGTCCATATTCATTAACTAATTTGTTAGTTGGTGTAGTAGGTAGATTCTTAGTTTCAAACATATCAATGATATTGGCATTAGCCTTGATTACCATACCTCAATCAGTTCACTGACCTAATACAGGATGACCAAGAAAGAGTCAGTGACACGACAAGCAAGCAAGCCTTATCTGTGATGTTGTTTCTGGCCGTATTATTACGGGCTGAATTGTAAAAAAAAAATATATAAATTTTATTTCAGGTAACTTATGAATAGTACAGATGGTAAAAACTAAATTCTAAGACCCATAAAAAAAAACCAAAGGGAGTGTTAGGTAAAATGGTAGTTACTTGGTAGTTAAAATTAGTTGGAATGCCTCCAGGTGGGTGACGCGGGTGGTGAAACCGAGGGCAATCTGCTAGTCGAGACCGTACCATCCTGGGTGGTGGACGTAGCCGTAGAGATGGTGTCACCAAAACTGCACAAGCTGCCGTTTTATTTGCTGCCGCATGCGAGTTGTCAGAGTAAGCAGGATCGGCAGAAAAAGGTAAATTCTTCAGTACCCTTCACCATCCTTTCCTAACTCTTAGACGCATCAACTCACCACTAGTCAACCTTACGACACATATGCACTCAACACACACACACACACACACACCACTCACACACACTTTCATTAATATTAGGTATGAACACGAAAGTGTTTGTTTGTTGGGATAGAAATGATTTCTTGCAGGGATATTGTTTAATAAATACATTTTACTAAGGCACCAAGCTGAAGGATAAAATCCGTAACGAGATTATCCGTCAGAGAACTTAAGTCAGACGACATAGCCCAGAGGATTAGCAAACTGATGTGGCAGTGGGCTGGACATATATGCCGAAGAACGGACAACCCTTGGGGTAAACGAGTTCTCGAGTGTAGGGCGCCCCCCGGCTAGCTGTAGCAATAACCTACGAAAGGCGGTGGGCAGTAAGTGTATTGGGAGATGTCTATGTCCAGCAGTGGACTAATGTGGTAATTCAGTAATTCATTTATTGTTTGTGAATCAGGTACATTAACAGTAACTTCATAGGACTAGTCTAGATCGCTAGATTCTGCCACTTGGGCGTACAAACATTTCAAATAACACATTTAAGTGGAGGGTTAAATTGTTTTATGATTTTTGAATTGTTTTTTCTCAATAACCGCAAACCGCACAGTTTTGATTTTTATGACAAAGCTAACTTGAGCATTTTATTTACCTAAATCCAAGACAGAAACGCGATTGGTAAAACTTTTCTCGATAGATTTATTTTTTAAAGTTGGGTCCTCTGCAACAATTTTTTCGAAAATATTCTGAGACTATCTAACAAAAATAACTATTTTTTAAATATCCTGTTGCACAATAGCATTGGGTACCTAAATACAAGACACTTTAAAAAAAATACATCGTTTTTAAGATAATCGATATTTTCTTATATGTCGCTTACGTCGATTACTTTCGAGCGCCTTCTAACGCTTGCTATCTCTTTCCGCATTCAATTATTGTACATAGCGCTTTCACTTTCTTCACTTCGCCCACTCGACAGTTTATTTTGATTTCTGTTAGAACATAGACACGACTGTCAACTGATCCCTTCAAGTGCTCCAATGTGAATCGTACAACAAGATATTCTATTAATTATTTAACATGGTTTTATTTGACTAAAAACCCATCAGGTTATGGGCCCAGGTTATCGCCTTAATTAAAGCATGCATTCATTTAGTTTTTTTTCTAATACATTGTCAAAGATGAATATCTATTTATAGAATTCAACATAGGCATGTGGGCTGATGATGATGATGAAGCGAAGCCACGGACGGAACCTAGTTATATATACTTGCGTCTAACTTTCCAGGACCGCCTAGTGGCGAACGACTTCATCCAATGCCGCAAGGTGGCGGAGCATGTGGTTGAGAAGATAATAGGCGGCGGCGACGGCAACGGCACCAGCGCCGGCAGCACTAAGGGCAGCACCAAGGACGAGGACAGCACCGACGGCGCCGAGGAGAAGGTGGAACTGCTGTGCTCGGACCAGGTAGGCATATACTTCTAAATCGCTCGAGATTTTTTTTTTTATAAAACAATTGTTATCGTAGCCTATGAACGCTTACAATACCAGATGCATCACGCTTTGCTGAGTAGCAGCCTCAACGCCCTCCTCATTGACACAACTGTTAGAGATAAACACAATAGTAATGTCAATCTCTTTAGTGAAACGGTCGTCTGTGACGTAATAGCAAAACTCTCTGGTTTTTTGACTCTTGCTACGCTGACTTTGCCGTGTGCTGTTCATCCTGAATAAATTTCTCAACATCTACTGAAATACGATGTTTCTCTGCTGAAATCCTTCAGGTTATGGGCCCAGGCCCATAGTTCTGTATGTTTATGAGATAAATTAACATAATATGAAAAAAATATCTAATAAATAACAAAGTGTAAAAGAAAAACTAATACGGCTACCAAGCCGGCCAATATCTACCAATATTTCAAGTATTATTTATATAAGTTTCAAGTATTATTTTCCTCCGTATAACATAAAAAAAAGAATATAAATCCTACTTATATTATAAATGCCGAAAGTATGCGAGGATGTTTAGATGTTTGTGAATCAATCACTCAGTAACGACTCAACCGATTTCGTTGATACTTGGTTTTTACAGAGTTTTTATTTTATAATTTACCTTGAATAGCATGTAGGTCCAACGCGAGCAAAGCCGCGGGCAGAAGCTAGTAACTTTATATTTATTTTCCAGGTGCTCGACCCGAACATGGACCTGCGCACGGTGCGCCATTTCATTTGGAAGTCCAACGTTGAGTTCACCCTACACTACAGGATACTGAAAGGATGACCCCACGCCAACTGTGATGTAGACTAGATTCCCTAGAGTTTGGTCGAGATACTCCTACAGTATGCGAGCAAATACAGGCTCTTTGACGAGGCCCCTAGGACTGTGCTATACTGTAGCCATATCCTTACGTCACATGTTATATTGATGTAAGGAATAGTGTTAGAACTGTTGTGATGTCAGGGAAGGGAGAATTGACTTTGGTAGTGCATAGTGCTGATGTTATGTGGACTGTGTTCGTTTAGCGGAGCCCAAAATGCGATAGTGTACAGCCAGGTATTACACAGACTATTTTGTACATCCCTATATTGTACAGCCAAGTAAAACGAAGCCAATGGAACCATTTGTCGGGGTGTGTATTATCATTGCGTTATATTTTAAAACCAGACAATACATCTCACGATATTACGCGACTGAATCTGGCGTTGTTTTATCACTATTGTAAACTTACTACCCGTTTTGGTGAGTTAAGTACGCCCATCTTTCGCAGCCTGATATTAAGAATACTAAATGTAATATCAGTCGGTCGTACAATATGGGGCCCATAAATATACAGTAGTTTTTGTTATTTCACCCAACGAAATATAAACGTTACATTCCTGACAAAAATTTCATCCGAAATATCTGGGCGCTTCGTAATGTATGTACATAGTTTACCTCTAATATTGAACGCTATCCGTGTTGGGCGCCGCTTTAAAGGACCACATGAGAGATTTATTGAATCTTAAATACAGGGTAATAAAAATCAAGTTATAAAAGTGGAGTAGGCATGAACACATCCCGGACGTGGAAAAGGGTAACTAAGGCAGCTAGACTTCATTGGATCTATAACTTGGTCATTAATACTCTGTACAAAATTTTAAAAAAGATTTGTAGCATTATGCTTCGTTCATTCGCGAAATCCTTGGCCAAAGGATAATAGTATTTATTTCATAGATTATTGGATTTGGATTTATTGCATTTTTATTGTAAATCGACTTTGTTTCCTTTTAGTATTATTTCATACAACGATGGGACAGCAGAAGTTAGTCACATACAAAAAAAAATAGTAAAATAACTCATTGAGTAGTGGGGGCACGCCCTACTAATTAAGTAATTTTATAATCATGCCTATTACAATAATCAAGTTTATGTGTGTGTAGAATTGAACGAAATATCCTTTACTATAATGTCAATGCAATTTTATCCTTTATGTAAATACATCTTGTTTGGCCAAGAAGTTTTAATTGTACGCTAAAAGCGATTATATAAGACAGGAATGCAAGAACGTAATTTTGTGAGAGGAGTGAATGCTTGTTTATGGATTTTGAATTGGATACGTTTTTGCGATACTGTATAAATATTTTACTATGGTTGGTTACATTTTAATTTAATAAGTTAATCGAAAAGCATTTAGTATATTAATTGGAATTAATATAGCCATGTATTACTGCGTACGAAGTTAGCCGCTCTATTATTAGTCGTTTTGGAAAATCTGTTGTGATACCACATAGCTTACTTCAAGTCAGAGCGGCCAAATAAATGTCAACGTCAAGATGGCGGGACCACATCACAATTAACGATTATTTTGTAACATTTGACGAATTGATATAAAATATTTGGTGCATACACAGAAAAATAAAATTGCGCATTGCCAGATTTGACTTCAAAACGGCGGGATCACTATTTATTTATTTAACCTTAAATAATACGGATTATTTCCCAATTACATTACTTAAGGATAGAATTAGATTACAATAAATGTCAATCAGATTAATTAAAAAAAAATATATATATATATATAAAAATAAATTAGAGATACATGATTCACAGAATGTCAAAATAAATAAAATAATCAAAATACAAAAAGAAGATGTAAATAAATTAAACATTAACATCAGTCATACTTCTCGCTCACAAAATTCCAAACATTTAGCTAATATAGTCATCCATCCGTCCGCAAACAAGTCACACTCAGGATAGGTATCCAGGAGAGCGTTGAGCGCGGTGAGGACGCGGGGCACAGGTGAAGAAGCCCGAGCTTCAGTGCGACAAAACGGTGGAGCAAACAACTTATGTTTGCGGTTTCGACGGTAATTGTTCGGCGTATAAAATCGACACAGCTCATCACTCAGGTCTGGAGCGTCAATCAAACTACGAAAAATCTTGCATGCCATCGTGATTTGGTCTCGAGCCCGGCGGACCTCCAGTGAATTGTATCCCAGACAACCAAGAATAAATTTTGTGGGATACAGAAAGGGATAGTATCCATAACACCGCTTGTATAAATATCTCAAAAAAGCTTTCTGAACTTTCTCCAGCATGAGTGCATAAGAGGCTTCGTGAGGGTGCCATACACATGCACTAGTTTCCAGCTTGCTACGTACAAGGGCGTTAAAAATAAGGCGAATCACGTGCACATTATGGTTCTTGAAATAGTAGACTCTGAGCAAAACACCAATAACACTAAAGATTCAAAACCTAATTAATAGTAACAATTGAAAGGTACTTTTAAACGACAAAGTATTATACATGAGATGTGGGCCCGCCATCTTGGCGTTGACAAATAAACCGACATTAAGCACTTTAAATAATGTATAGCTATTTTATTATTTGCAGAATTTCGTTTTAGATTTGTTTGTTATTTTATGACATTGTAGTGAATAAAATGTTTGTTACATGAATGTAATTTATTGTTTTGATAAAGTTTCGAAGTAGAAATTTGGTGAGATTGATAGGGATGTGAGGAACAGAATAAATGCAGGATGGATGAAATGGCGACAGGTCACAGCCACCACATGTGATCGGCGAATGCCCCTTAAACTTAAGGCGAAAATTTACAAAACCATCATAAGACCTGTCGTATTGTATGGATCTGAGTGTTGGGCTGCCAAAGGGACGGATGAAAGAAGATTGCACGCAGCGGAGATGCGAATGTTAAGATGGATGTGTGGAGTGACCAGAATGGATAAGGTAAGGAATGAGTATATAAGAGGAAGTTTGAAAGTGGCGCCAGTGACGGAAAAGCTGAGGAGTAATCGGTTAGCTTGGTATGGGCATGTCATGAGGAGGGAAGAATGTCATGTGACAAGAAGTGTTAGATATTAATGTGGATGGATGTAGGAGTAGAGGTAGGCCAAAGAAAAGATGGATGGACTGTGTGAAAGTGGATATGGTGAAGAAAGGAGTGAGTGTTGAGATGACGACTGATAGAGGGAAATGGAAGAAGAATACATGTTGTGCCGACCCCACATGATGTGGGATAAGGGCAGGAAGATAATGATGAAAGTTTCGAAGTAGGTACTTACACCAAAGCCTCTCAATTAACTTTAGCTATCTATCCTACATACATACATAAGTCCCTTTCGGTACCGGCCTCCCATGAACCTGCGACAAACACGCATTGTAGATTCTAGGCGAAGATGCGGGTTCGAATCCCACCGGTTCTAAAATTATGGGTAGCATTATAGGTAAGATTGTAAAAAACATGTATATTTACAAATTTATTGTCCTAAAACTAACAAAATTTAGTTCACTCTTCAAACTTGAGCACAACCTTGCCCAGCTTCCCCTTCGGCACGTCCACAGGTGCCAGCGTGTCGGTCACTATGCCGGTAGCGACAGTCACGTTGTTCTCTCGCACGGTGAAGGGCTGTCCACGAGTCATCACCATACCCTCTAGCAATGTCAGGTAGACGGTTCCATGGTCGCCTGGCATCATCATTTGGGTTGATGGGTCTGGGAAAGAGAACCATCAACATATATAAGAACTAGCTTCCGGCTTCGCTCGTGGTACTTACATAAATAGCCTATAAGCTATTCTAGGTAAAGAATTATATTCCAAGTTTCATCGAAATCGGTTGAGGCGTTACGACGTGATTGAACAACATAGCCTCATAGCTCAGTTGGTAGTAACTCTGCCTTCTGCGCTAGAGGTCGCGGGTTCGATTCCCGCACTGGACAAACGTTTGTGTGATGAACACAGATGTTTGTTCTGTGTTTGGGTGTTAAATATATATCTATTATGTATATCAGTCTCTGGTACCCATAGTACAGGCTATGCCTAGTTTGGGATCAGTTGACCGTGTGTGGTATGTCCGGAATATTTATTTATTTATACATCCAAACATCCTGAAATACTTTCGCATTTATTATATTAGTAATATAAGTTGGATGTATGTTGTTCAATCACGCCGTAACATCTCAACCGATTTCTTTGAAACTTGGAATAGATAAAGTTATTTACCTAGAATAGCATATAGGCGGCTTGTTATTTAGGTAGCACGCGAGCGAAGCCGCGGCCGGAAGCTAGTCCTATATAAAACTCTTTAGTTACGAACTGACTGACTTTCGAACCCACGACCCGTGGATCGGAAGGCCCCCTATCACTCCACCATCCACTATGATTTTTTTTTTATACAACTAATGTGGCAAACAATCATACGGCCCACATGTTTGTAAGTGGTTACCGTAGCCTATGAACGCTTGCAATACCAGAGGCATCACGCACGTATTGCCGACCCCGAACCCCCCCTCTCCACCGCAGGAACACAACACTATTTGGCTGCGATATGCTGTAAGGCGGAGGTACCTGGCTGTGCCCTACCTCCGCCCAAAAGACTCCAAGCTACGCCCTGCCCACCGCCACCTCAACTCACCCAAATCAATCCGGCAGGCGATGTTCCACGTGCCGCTGAACATCTGCTGCGAGTACTTGGAGAACACTGGTTTCTTCCTGCCCCCCTCGCTGCGGGTGAGGAAGTATATTTCGGCTCTGTAATGGTTGGACAGATGGCAGGTCCTGGCTGCGCAGAGCAGCATGCCCGTTTCCACGGAGCGCATCTTCATGCCTCTGAGCAGGACGCCGACGTTGTCGCCTGCTAATGCCTACAGAATAAATAAATATTGACTGGCCTCATAGCTCAGTTGGTAGTAACTCTGCCTTCTGCGCTAGAGGCCGCCGGTTCGATTCCCGCACTGGACAAACATTTGTGACTAACACAGATGTTTGTTCTGTGTCTAGGTGTTAAATATATATCTATTATTTATATCAGTCTCTGGTACCCATCGTACAGGCTATGCCTAGTTTGGGATCAGTTGAACGTGTGTAATATGTCCGGAATATTTATTTTTATTTAAATATTCAAGATCATATTCACACGGTCACCTGATCCCAAACTAGGCATAGCCTGTACTATGGGTACCAGAGACTGATATATACAAGGTGATTCATAACATGTATACCATCCTGAAAGGGGGTTATTCTATCAACGAAAAGAAATACTATTAGCAAAAAAAACATCAATATTTTGAATCAATATTTTGTATATAATAAATACATATTTAACACCCAGACACAGAACAAAAATCTGTGTTTATCACACAAATGTTTGTCCAGTGCGGAGATCGAACCCGCGACCTCTAGCGCAGGATGCAGAGTTACTACCAACTGAGCTATGAGGCCAGTCAAATGATTTAAAAAAATACACCCAACAGAAAAATCAACGAAAGAGTGCTCCGCGTCTGTTCACACTAAAATCATTTGATAGAGTGGGAATACAATGAGCATTCGCTTGTCTGATGTAAATCGGCCTTTACTCAATCACGCACGCCAGAACGGCTGAACGGGTCTGAATGAAATTTGGCACAGAGATAGATCACATACATATTTAACAGTCGTAAGTATACATTTTTCTATGCCAGGTGCGAGAAAATCTCGCTGTGCCCTATCGTGCGTGATGCCTCTGGAATTGCAAGCGTTCATAGGGTACGGTAACCACTTACCAACAGGTGGCAATAGGTAAATGTAATGAGTAGGAATAATATTTTTGTAAAAAAACGCGCTTAAAATAATCTTTCGTTCGCGCAGCTGGAGTGGAGGCCGCTGTCCTATCCTGATCCTCTATGAAGAAACCATGCCATTCATCGAACCCCATAAATGGGGTACGTCCCCATTTATAGGGTTCGATTCGGTTACTTACTTCTGGTACACTCTTCTTAAAAATCTGTATATCCGACAGCGTCGTTTTGATATTGAACCCGAAACCCATCAAATCCGCTTCAGCATTCCTTTTCATGACCCCCCTTTTTAAGGTACCAACGACAACTGTCCCCCTTCCGGGTACAGTGAACGCGTTGTCAATGGGCATTAAAAAGGGTGACTGGAGATCTCTAACTATTGTGGGAACGTGAGCGTCTATTGCGTCTAAGAGCTTGCGAACCGATGGTGCTCCTGAAAAAAAAAACATTTTTTGTTCATCTTCATCTGTATGTAAAAGTCCACTGCTGGACATAGACCTCCCCAGAGTTCCATTTTTTTATTTTTTTTATTTTTACTTCAATTAACACTGGTCAACCAATTACATTAATTAAAGACAATATTAACACATTAACAAAAATACTCTAATAACACGGTCAATAATAATTACAATGAAGTCAGATGTTAAATACAATAAATTGAATAGTCAAATAATACGGTCAAAAATAATTACAATGAAGTCAGATGTCAAAACAATTAAAGTAACAAATAGTGCAAATTGAAACACACAGTCTATACATTGTTGGGTTTTATAGGGAAACAGATACAAAACTTTTATATTATTGTCTTAACATTTTTATTCTAACCATCCGCCATCACGAGCGAACACATTCTATCCGTTTTTCCAACACCACAGATACAAAATATTAACACCTTCTCCTATTTTTTAAAAATTATCATAATTAGACAAATTTAAATAAATATTATTATTTACATTTTATATCATATTCTCTGGTTTTTATTTGTACTATTTATTACTGTTTTTAATTGTATTTGCGCCCTAGCCCACTGTGGCCCATGACCTGTTTGGGTTTTATATGGAAACAAATACAAAACTTTTATATTATTGTCTTAACATTTTTATTCAAACCATCCGCCATCACGAGATAACACATTCTATCCGTTTTTCCAACACCACAGATACAAAATATTAACATACATCACGCTCACAAAAACTCAGACATTCTGACAAAATCTTCGTCTATTCATCCGCAAACAAATCACACTCTGGGCTATATTTTTTTTATTTTAGTAATTATGTAGACAAACAAAATAATAACATGTAAACACACAAAATTACTCAATGAACACAACAAGACAAGACAAAAATTTATACACAGCACAGATTAAACGTACACAGCTGAAAGATTGACTTTGACAATAAGTAAATCATGAATGAATGATCGATTTATCGTTCGTACACAAACAAAAAGAAAACAAATTGGTGTACCAACTTGAGAATTCAAATTTAGTCACAATATCCGTTATAGTAAAATCCAGGAGAGCGTTGAGCGCGGCGAGCATGCTTGGTACTGGTGACGAGGATCTAGCCACAGTACGCGATGACTGTTCAGCAAACAACCTATGCTTCCGAGCCCGACGATAATTGTTAGGTACAAAGAATCGAAACAGCTCGTCACTCAAGATCGAAGCGTCTATCTTCTTCTTCTTCTTCTTCTTCCTGCCCTTGTCCCACATTATGTGGGGTCGGCACAACATGTTTTCTTCTTCCACTCTCTTCTGTTAGCCGTCATCTCCGCACTCACATCTTTCTTACTCATGTCATCTTTAATACAATCCATCCATCTTTTCTTCGGCCTTCCTCTAGTCTTATATCCATCCACATTCATACCTAACGCTCTTCTCGTTACATGACTTTCATCCCTCCTCATGACATGCCCATATCATGCTAACCTATTACCTACTTCTCAACTTTTCCGTCACTGGCGCTACTTTCAAACTTCCTCTGATGTACTCATTTCTTATTTTGAAGAAAGAAGCGTCTATCTTGCCGCGGAAAATTTTGCAGGCCGTAACAACCTGATCGTTAGCCCGTCGAACCACCAGCGAGTTGTATCCCAGGCAGCCAAGTAAGAATTTGGGGGGGTACATGTAAGGTTCAATGACGAATCGTCTTGGATAAACCTTCACTATGTCGTCGGTCTGTATAAAATGACGTCACAAAACCAGGGTTTAGTTAGTCCTCATCTAAGCCCAGTTTCATAATAACAGGGTTCATTTCATTCATTTTAGCCTCTTTTAAGATTTATAATATGTTTGGTTTTCTATATTTGGTCGCAATCTGTGTGCTTTCTGGCAAAGACCTCCTCCAACTTTTTAATAACTTCTTAATAATAACAGGGAGTGTTTTTTTTAGACTGGCCTCATAGCTCAATTAGCAGTAACTCTGCCTTCTGCGCTAGAGGTCGCGGGTTCGATCCCCGCACTGGACAAACATTTGCGTGATAAACAAAGTTGTTTGTTCTGTGTCTGGGTGTTAAATATATATTCTTAGATGCTTTTCCTACCCGATTGTCGGTGCCGAGCGGTGCGGTATAAAAGACGCAGCGGACGCCGAGCGAGGACACTCTTCGCTTGGCTTTCGAACGCGTTGGTCGTGTATATGTTGTGCTAGGAACTTAGTTCTTTTAGTGATGTCATACCTAGGTTATACTCTGTTGGTTAAACTGTTCATGTTCAAATCATTGTTATGAGTTAAATCTTAGTTCGGTTTCCTGTTGTTATTTTTTTTAATAAATAATGTGAGTTGTTTGTAAGATCAGAAGTGGGATAGGATCGCGTGTTCTAGACTGATCTTATCCATCCATTCGATAATTGTTGAGGTATGTGTTTCGTATTGTTTGTGCCTTTGAAAAACTGTAAGTACCCTCACTTTATGTTTTTCGCATAATAAGGCAGGACCTTTTGTCCAGAATTAGAAAATATGTACGTGAGCGTAATCGTACTCGTAGCATGAGTCACGATCGACGTCACAGTATTTCTAACAGCCGCTATAAGCCTGTAAACGCCGTCACAGTCGTTCGACTGATCGCTGCGATCGCGATAGGCATGACGATTTACGTGGCTCACGCCGTAGCTTTCGTAGGCATCGTGACCGTCTAGACATCGTGCGGTCACAAGAGTTAGTCTTGAGATGTCACTTTTAATCAAGTTTTGAAAGGATTGGAATTCATTGAGTGTAGTTTGCAATCAAATGACAATCCGTTGCGTAACGAAACGCGTAAAACGAAAGCCATGCGTTATTGTCGCTGTCTCCGGTTATGCCAACCTCTGTTATTGAGCTAGGATTTGGCGTGGTTGAGACAACGACCAATGAGAACATTTCGCGTTCCTGACACTCCGATACCGACGTCAAGCGATAATAAATTCGGAATCTGGCCTATCGCTTGATGCGCGGTATAGTGATGAGCGGTATAGTATGGGAAGGTAGGAGGTTGAATCAACCTCTTACTTCACACTTATCATTGAATTTCCAGAGGTCTCTTTGGAGGTCGTGTTGTTTCATCTGAGTGCATCAACGCTTATCGGTCTTATGTACCTACCTACTAAGCAGAAGGGACTTGACATGCATACGTACTACTGATGATGATGATGATGAGTACGGTATGGACTAAAAATGGCTGTGGATGATGATGATGATGATGATGAGTTTTCGGAATGATTTATCGTGCCTCCACAGTAAACGTGGGTAGCGTGAAAATAAGATTGACATCGACGACTCGACGAGTTTTTAGTCTCTAGAATTGAGTATTTATGCAACATTTAGGTCATGGTCAGGTACAGCCGAGATCGGGAAAATTTTTGTTCTTGTTAAATCCCCAAAACCCAACGAAAAGGAAGTTTTGCCAGTTACTTGTGTGTACTTGAGTGTACCTTCGCCGGTATATCTTGTGGTGTGCCTATGAAGTCGCTTGCATTGTTTTTGTTTGTTTTATTTTTGTTTTTGAGTTTTAGTATCGAGATCGCACTCGAGATGGCGGGCTCAGGCTCTGCGCGATCTTTGGGGTCGTGTGGGCGACACGTGCTGCAGACACGTGCTGCAGACGCGTGGGAGCGGAAACCAGTCGTGTGCCACTGCGCGTTCATAGCGTGCGGCAGCGCGCTCATCAGCGTGCAGTAGCGCGCTCATCAGCGTGCCACAGGGGCGCGCTCACAGAGTGCGGTAGCGCGCTCACCAGCGTGCCATAGGGGCGCGCTCACTAGCGTGCCATAGGGGCGCGCTCACGGAGTGCGATAGCGCGCTCATCAGAGTGCGGTAGCGCGCTCACTAGCGTGCCATAGGGGCGCGCTCACAGAGTGCGGTAGCGCGCTCACCAGCGTGCGGTAGCGCGCTCACCAGCGTGCCATAGGGGCGCGCTCACAGAGTGCGGTAGCGCGCTCACCAGCGTGCCATAGGGGCGCGCTCACAGAGTGCGGTAGCGCGCTCACAGAGTGCGGTAGCGCGCTCACCAGCGTGCGGTAGCGCGCTCACCAGCGTGCCATAGGGGCGCGCTCACAGAGTGCGGTAACGCGCTCACCAGCGTGCGGTAGCGCGCTCACCAGCGTGCGGTAGTGCGCTCACCAGCGTGCCATAGGGGCGCGCTCACAGAGTGCGGTAGCGCGCTCACCAGCGTGCCATAGGGGCGCGCTCACAGAGTGCGGTAGCGCGCTCACAGAGTGCGGTAGCGCGCTCACCAGCGTGCGGTAGCGCGCTCACCAGCGTGCCATAGGGGCGCGCTCACAGAGTGCGGTAACGCGCTCACCAGCGTGCGGTAGCGCGCTCACCAGCGTGCGGTAGTGCGCTCACCAGCGTGCCATAGGGGCGCGCTCACAGAGTGCGGTAGCGCGCTCAGCAGCGTGCCATAGGGGCGCGCTCACAGAGTGCGGTAGCGCGCTCACCAGCGTGTGGTAGCGCGCTCACCAGCGTGCCATAGGGGCGCGCTCACAGAGTGCGGTAGCGCGCTCACCAGCGTGCGGTAGCGCGCTCACCAGCGTGCCATAGGGGCGCGCTCACAGGGTGCGGTAGTGCGCTCACCGAGTGCAGTCGCCAGTTTACAACGTGCTTGCCGTGTGCCTGTGCAACTTACGGTAACCGATCAAATCGTGGTTGACGATCCTGTCGATGAATACAGCGGTAAGACCAAACCAGTATTTTTATATTTCTAGTTTTGGCCTTAACTTACATAACATCAATAATTGATGCCTCAGCACATCGTGTTAGTAGTAGTTCGCGCTAAGTTCTTGAACAAATGGAGTGATTACGATGATGTCAAAGCTGGGCCTTTGTCTGGCCTTACTTACCTCATGGGTGTGTCTAATGATGAAGGCTGACGCTCTCTTATGGTTTAACGAATGGGTGTCCAGTGACCGTACATTTGAAGCGCAAGGTTAAGCCTTAGTTTTAAGCCTTATGTCTTTAAACTCCAGATGTTGCGAACAGAAACTTTGCGAACATTCTGTTCAAGGTAATGAGCAAAAACTCTGACAATTACGTGACATGCAGCGCGTCGCTCACTGCTCCACTTACGCATAGTTCAGGGGTTCAGAGCTCTCACATTATGTGAGGACAACAAGAAGAAGCTTATGTGAATAATGGTCGACGACAGCCTCGCACTTTCGCTGTCGGAGACTTTGTTTTTGTCATCAGATCGCTGAACAGCTGTACTCCAGTATGCGTGGCCTTAACAAGGTCGTGCGTGTACTCGCACATCACCGCCACGAACTGCGTGGAGGGTGGAAGCCAGTGGTTGGCTGACTGCTCGGGCTTCTTCGGGAGAGGCGAGCGAGGTCACCTGCGTCGCGATGGCCTGACGGGCTGCCGGCGTGGCGAAAGCTGTGTCACCTACCCTTTTGTGAATGGCTATAGCTGTGTCACCTACACTTTTGTGAATGGATATCATTGGATATGTCGCTCCACCTGATGGAGATGAACATCTAACGTGTTCTATGTCACCTACCCTTTTGTGAATGGCGAAAGCTGTGTCACCTACACTTTTGTGAATGGATATCATTGGATATGTCGCTCCACCTGATGGAGATGAACATCTAACGTGTTCTATGTCACCCTTTTGTGAATGGCGAAAGCTGTGTCACCTACACTTTTGTGAATGGATATCATTGGATATGTCACTCCACCTGATGGAGATGAACATCTAACGTGTTCTATGTCACCCTTTTGTGAATGGCGTAAGCTGTGTCACCCAAACCTTTGTAAATAGATATCGTTGGACAAGTTACTTACTTTCATAGGAGTGAATTGCTAACGTGTTCTATGTTACGTTTGTGAATGGCGTAAGCTATGTCACTAGTGAATATCTCTAGTGGATTATGTCACCAGAGTCACAACTCTTTAGTTCGTGAACGTGAATAATTTGCGTGTGATATGCACCAAAACAGCATATCTTTATGCTAAACGTTAAAATGTGTTAAGAGTAGCGGAAGTTCGAAATTCAGCTTTTCGTAATACATTTCACTTTTCATTGGTTTAATTTTATTGTTACAACTGAAGTCGCGTTAAACTTTAACTATTCTGTTTGAAAGGTTTGTTTTGATTGTGGAAGCTTGAGTATACGCTTGTTTCCATAAAGACTTATGATGAACCTGTTCTATTTTTTGCTTTTTACTCATTTTGCGCAGCTAGACTTCAGACTGTAACGTACCATCGTACAGATGATCTCAAATGAATTGTTTTTACAGACGATGGCCCAACCAATGATGATGGCGTTATTTCAAATGAAGATGCGATCGAGGACGGGTCGCTGCCAGGAGAGGCCGTCTTAGATGCTTTTCCTACCCGATTGTCGGTGCCGAGCGGTGCGGTATAAAAGACGCAGCGGACGCCGAGCGAGGACACTCTTCGCTTGGCTTTCGAACGCGTTGGTCGTGTATATGTTGTGCTAGGAACTTAGTTCTTTTAGTGATGTCATACCTAGGTTATACTCTGTTGGTTAAACTGTTCATGTTCAAATCATTGTTATGAGTTAAATCTTAGTTCGGTTTCCTGTTGTTATTTTTTTTAATAAATAATGTGAGTTGTTTGTAAGAATATCTATTATGTATATCAGTCTCTGGTACCCATAGTACAGGCTATGCCTAGTTTGGGATCAGTTGACCGTTTGAATATGTCCGGAATATTTATTTATTTTTATATTATTAATTAAGGTGAGGGTTTAATTTTTTTATGATTTTTGAATTGTTTTTTCTCAATAACCGCAAAAAGCACAGTTTAGATTTTTATGACAAAGATAACTTGAGCATTTTATTTACGTAAATCCAAGACAGAAACGCGATTGGTAAAACTTTTCTCGATAGATTTATTTTTTAAAGTTGGGTCCTCTGCAACAGTTTTTTCGAAAATACTCTAGAGACTATCGAACAAAAATAACTTTTTTTTAAATATTGTGTTAGACAATAGCATTAGGTACCTAAATCCAAGAAACTTTAAAAAAAAAATTAGAAAGTTTTTAAGATAATCGATATTTTCTTATATCTCGCTTACGTCGATTACTTTTGAGCGCCTTCTAACGCTTGCTATCTCTTTCCGCATTCAATTATAGTACATAGCGCTGTCACTTTCTTTACTCCGCCCACTCGACAATTTATTATGATTTTTGTATCCTCTTAAATGGACTCTTTATATAATGGACTTACCAAATTCTGATTCATCTCCCTCCAGAGCTTTTAACGCGGAACCGCAGATCATAGGCACAGAGTCGCCATTGTATCCAAAATCTGATATTAATTCTCTCATTTCAATTTCCACTAATTCTAATAGCTGAAACAAAACAAATAAATTTCCTACTAATAATATAAAGCCGTGGTGGCCCCGGCTGAAGAATAGGCCCCTCCATATCTACCTATCCGCGGATGTCGTAAGAGGCGACTAAGGGGAAAAAGCTAGGGGATGGACAGCAGCGTCCCTCATTTTAACAACGATAGCTCTAACTGCGCTCGCCAACCCGCATGCCCAGCGTGGTGAGTATGGGCAAATCCCCCCACATGATATGGAATTCGCTCTTTCTGTGGGGGAGGCCATGTTCAGCAGTGGACGTCGAACGGCTGAAATGATGATGATGAATATAAATGCGAAAGTTTGTGAGGTTGTTTGGATGTTCAATCACGCCGTCAAGGCTCGACTGACTTCGATGAAACTTGGAATTGATTTAGTACTAAAGTGAGAATAGCATAAAGGCTACTTTTTATGTAGGGACCAGGTATGGGAAGTCGCGGGCGGATGATATGAAAATTACTAAAATAAAAAAAAAACACTCGACTTTTATCCCCAAACATGGTAGACAACCTCTCAGATCTCCAATCGAATATATCCATGAAGATGTAGGGGGGTAGTCAGAGGCATGTCCAAATATTTGGCACACTGTGATAGCCGTGACAGGTTGCAAGCATATCGCTGCTTATAAGAATTGTTATTGATTTCCTCACGATGTTTTCGCGCTACCCGGTAGGTACCCTTTACTTTAGGAAAAGAAGCTGTATTAATTACTTGCTTACTTGTCGTGTCACTGATTCTTTCTTGGTCACCTGTATAATGTCAGAGACCAGGTACACGTCTGGTGGTCCTGAAAAGAGCCTATGACTGATGACCGTTGGTGAAAGAATCAGTGTAATGAACGGATGAAAGTGCGCCTCATAAAGGCTTCTTTCGTGCATATGTCACATGTCTTCGATTTTTTTTTTTTAATTCTATTTTTTTATTTAGGGACTTTAAATTGCGCAGCAACTATGTCAGTCCCATAGAGATCTCATATAAACAATAACTACACTTTGGGTAGTGAGTATTCCATACGTGACGGGTTGCAAGCCCTCCGCCGCTTTTTTTTCTTAACTTACTTCATCATCAACAATATCTGCTTTGTTTATGTACACCAGTATGTGCTGAATTCCGACTTGCTTTGCCAGTAGTAAGTGTTCTCTTGTCTGTGGCATTGGTCCATCGTTTGCTGCTACCACTGTAAGGAATAATTGAAAATTATACACTTGGTTCAGTGAAGCTTTATAACTATGAGTTTATGACTCAATTTCCTTTGAACTAAAACATGAATCTATCTAAAAACTAGATAGAAGACGTTTCAAAATGATCCTTTGTGATTTCAATAAATAAATAAATGTTGACTTTGACACTATCTATAGCATGGCATGCTTACATCCACTGAACATTGAATCTAAATTCAGTGTGATAAGGCTCATTTTACAGTCTGCAGAGTTTGTCTGCCCCTCACGTGATGGGCCGATGACATTTTAAAGGTTGCGGGATGTTGGTGGATGGAGAAGGCTCATGATCGATCATCGTGGCAGTCTTTGGGGAGGCCTATGGTGTAACTCAGTTTGATGGTGAGCCTATGGTGCAATTGTGTAAGTGTAATGGCAATGAAGATCGTAAGTTTGAGGGTAATCAACAACAAATTTAACAATCTTGGCAAACATTCAAAATGTTCCAAACTTTTAAAGGGAAAACTTCAAGACCTTAGCTTATTCCTTTTCACGTTTGAAAAACTTCAGATGTTGCTAAAATTGATAAAATCATTCATAAAATTGCGATCTTCTTTACCATTTTGCTTACACAATAGCCAAGCTGGTGCCTACCAACCTACCAAGAATAGCGGCATCCATCTGCGATGCTCCTGATATCATGTTCCTGACGAAGTCTGCATGTCCGGGGCAGTCTGTGTGTGCGTAGTGCCGTAGTTTTGTGCTGTAGCCAACATGAGCTGCATTTATCGTTATACCTGAAACAGAATTGTTTGGGTGGATGAGTGTAGCTTCCTTGTCGTGCCACTGGTTCGTTCTTGGTCATCCTGCATTAGGTAAGTGAGCAGTTGAGGTGTGGTAGCCCTGAAAAGGGCCACAGACTGTGAAAGAACCGCAAAGTGATCCTATATGAAAGTTTTCTGTTTTTTCCTGTATCTATCTACCTACTAATACCTACCCCTAATTTATAAGGTACTTGAAATGGGAAAGTGCTTTTTTGGTTGGTTTTTCAATCTTTCATGCAGCAATGACCAATGTAATATTTGGCATAGATATTGTTCAAGAGCTCGAGTGTCATAGGACACTTTTTTCACCCCACCACGGAGTATCAGCATAATAGTAAGTGTATCAGAATAGAACTGAACAGACGAACCTCTAGCTTTTTCCTCCGGGGCCTTGTCGATTTCATCATACGATACATAATTCGCCAGTCCATCCTTAGCTAGGATCTTCGTTATAGCTGCAGTAAGAGTGGTCTTCCCGTGGTCTACATGCCCAATAGTCCCGACATTGCAGTGTTTCTTCTCCTCACTCACTTCTTTCACCTTGCTACTAAAACTCTTACACTCAACTCGAAATACACACGCGAATGGCCTCGTTTTTGATGAACTGATGTGTTTGATGGACGGTACTAGGGTTATGCGACTTAATATCGAACGGATAATAAGTCTCCCAGTCATTTTAGTGCTTATTTTCGCGATTTCACATGTATGTTTTGTATTTATTTTGTTTTCTAGGTTATGTTCGTTCGCCCCTGTTCAATCAGCTGATCAATCAATCGGGTCATCTGCAAGCTCTCTTCAGAGCTGCTGGTAGGGGCCTCTGGCTTACGCTATTTGCCCTAGCTTCAACTCTAGAAGCAACTACTTCTAGGTCGCGTGGCTTCGTTGAGATGTCTCTTCCATATTCGGCGGCTCATCTCAGCGTTTTTTTTTTTCCTTTTTTTTTCCTTTGTAACTTCAGAGGAGGATTCCTCGGGTGCACTTAAGATCTTTCGGGTCAGGGTCCTTAGGATGTTCGGCTGGTGTACGTCAGCGCAGCAGGAGCACCGACATTAGCCAAGAGCTTCTGGACTCCTGACCATGCCATCATCTAGTGATGAATTTGTCATTTATTTGTAACTATTTGTCAGAATTTGTACCACTGTAGTTTATGATATTTTGCGAATTAACAGTTTCCTGCTGGCTTGACGTCAGCGCAGCAGGAACAACTCTGTACCGGGTAAACCGCTGCACATTTGATTTAACTAAGTATACCATCATTTAGTGCCTAATTTGTCATGTCTACCTACCATTTGTGATCAATTTTGGTTCAGTAGAAGCGAAGATATCGCGATAATTAGTTTTAGCTTTGCGGACCGGAGGTAAGTGATCTCTTCCGGTTGAATTTTATCTCCACATTTTTCCGTACATAAAATGATTTTAAATTATTTTTAGATTAAATAACGCACTCCGTTTGAACACAGCTAGGTAGGTAAGTACTGTAAAGACCAAAGTGAAAATTACAGCCTCAGACAGATGATGACCTCGGTGGCGCAGCGGGCGAGTGCCCGACTGAGACGCAAGGGGTGCGGGTTCGATTCCTGCTACGGGACAAATGTTTGCATGATCCTAAAATGTTTGGCCTATAGATGCTAACTAGACCTTGTTTCGGTAAGCAATAATGCGCGTATCTACCTAAATTTTATTATGAGGTGACATCACCGCTTCTTTGTATGAATCTGTGTTCACTTTCAAGAAACAATTTTGTAGACCATGGCCATACATACGAAACTTACGTTGGTATAGGTAATCTTTGTTCATGAGTAGGTGTTCGATTTATGAATCTATGGAGCAATTGAGCAATCTATGGAGTTCAAATATGAGTCTCATAAGGGATTCAAAATAAAACTTCAGAAACTTTATTTCATTATATATTTTTTGTCAGAAGGTAATTAATACAGTGCCAAAACAGTAACAAAACATTAGTAATAAAAAAATTAACACTGCATCTAGCTCATACTACAGTATGTAGAAACTAACCGCCTTACCACAAGACATTGTCGAAACTTAAAGCATGTCTAAAGTTAAACACGACCTAGTTACACCATTAATTCTAACTGTGTATACATTTACACCATTGATTCAAACTGTGTATACATTTACACCATTCATTCTAACTGTGTATACATTTACTTACACCATTATTTATAACAGTGTATACATTTACACCATTAATTCTAACAGTGTATAATCTTAAGTCGGGCCTAACTCTAGACATCGTTTTGAGGCAAGACCCTAAGGGTTTCGATAATACGACATTTAACACTTACTTATTTCACAACATTTGAAAAAGACAGTTGGCGATACACTATTATATATTAAATTGTGAACTAGACTCAAACACCGATACGACTAATGGATTTAATTAGCTACTTTATTATTTTAGAGGGTAGTTGTGCGCGAAATTTAATAGTTCAATACTTTTAAACTTATAATAAAATCCAATTTATAGAAATCCACTACTTTTGTACGATACTTGTGTAAGTACTATAAGGTCCATTATATAAGGATTTTAAAGCCAATTCGTTACATAATTATTTTTAAGTTTAAATATCTAAGAGAGAGAAAGAGACTTCACTTTTGTATCGCCATCTTTGGCATTGCGCGCAATTTGAGGAATAAATAAAAACAACGATATACGGAGAAATTAAATAACGATTCAACTCGATGTCAACTTCCTGAATAAATATTATCAAACCTTTAAAATTTACACACACAACTTCCCTATAATACTGCAAAGAACAGAATTGCGAGGTGACCTGTCATAAGAGTCATAACCATCCAATCACTAAACCTGCCCTAATAAATCAGTCTGTTCTTTGTCACCATGTCGCAATAACTAAAGCCAGGGACCGAAATACCGGTTATTGTATCGATATCATAAAATAACCTTCCAAATACCGTTAAAAACAATGCAATAACGGCAACATCACCCGCAGCGTTACTGAATTATCGGCATTTTGTCGCTATTTTCACATCGACCGGTATTTCATATTTAAGAAAACTACGTTTTTTTTCAGGTATCTGTTAAAGTCCCTGTTAAACACCTAAAATCACAAAGATACTTGGTATACAATCACTGTCCTAACGAAGACAAAATATTTTTTTTTACATTTTATAAGATGGCGGATTGTAAAAGATGCAGCGAACACTAGTATGCCAATCGGTCCAGGTATTTAGAACTAACGGTAGCGAGGGTCGTAGCTGGTCATACTTAAGATTTTTACGAATGAAGGCCTACGTAAAATACACATTTCGATTCCAAGATAGTACACCTTAAAACCTCAAACTATGATATATATATATGAGAAAACTTTAGCTTTGCGTTGCCTGCACCCTTTACAACAGTACCTACCACCATTCTATTTAAAAATGCTACCGGTATCAGCATTGTGGGTGTCAGCTACACTTACAATAATCCTTGGTCCAATGCAAACGTTAACTTGGCATCTTACTATACCTCAGAGGAGAAATTTATCATAGAACGCGCTTAGTTGTATCACTGATAGCCATATACACCATTTAAATTGAATATACTAGAAAAAAATAAGCTTTAATTAACATGCGACAATATTTATAATAAATAAGAGTGAGGGAGAAATTTTTATGTTATTTCAGAGTTAAAATTATGAATTTGTACAATGGTTTCGACCCTGTTGTTGCATTATCCGGAACGACTTGGATCGTTGCGACAACAGAATCGACCGATTCGAAGTAACGAATGCTCATTGCTGATTTTCTGGTGTAAACGATTTTACGGTGTAGAAAAGGCTATATTTGTGCAAGATATACCCTGATATCATTAAAACGTTGTCTACTCTAGTTGAAAAATAACTGTCTGAGATACAGTTTACGTTATTTCGTTTCGACAATAAGTAAAAACAAAAAAAATCAGTTTTAGACAACGTTTTCTGGTAGCACTTTCTTATTTTTTGCCTCCCAAGTGTCTGCGGGTGGTGGCTGTCCCAGGTGACAAATGCGGTGCGAGTCTGTTAATATATTTGCGCTTACAGTTCACACAATCTTTATGTAAGTATAATATTTTTCCTCTGAGCGATAATCTATTTAGCTTCTCTAAACATTCTATTAGGTACTTCTTGTAGTAATGCATTATGATAATGCACGCCTTGTGTCTATAAAAATACAAAAATATATTTCTATTGTCTCGAAGCTCGATATTATAAAATTTTCAAAACGTTTTTGTTTAATAATAGGTATTAAAAAATTCTGGATCAATTGAGCTATCTACAAGGTGATTCATAATATGTATGGTACCCTGAAAGGTGCTTATTCTACACACAATTGGCAATAAAGTTTGTTCTACTTCTTTTGGAAATTCGTTATTTTTCATTGAAAAAACTCTATGCGAAAATCAGCTGTTTTGGGGTCAAATCAGGTAAAACTCAATGAATCAGCTGTTTTAGGTAGCAATCTTGAATCCGAACTTCTTGTACGTTTAGTTATTAGTTACAAAGATGATAAAAATACCATACATAATCATCTTATTTGAGAAAGTTGGGGAAAATAAATTTAAGAAAATAAAATATTGATGTTTTTTTTCGCTAATGTTATTTCTTTTCTTTGATTGAATAACACCATGGTATACATGTTATGAATCATCTTGTATAGATCATTTGTAACGGTCTTTAGATAGCTCAACTGTTTATGTGTATTTTGTAAATATTAACTTGCATTAGTTTTAATTTTCTTTCTGTAAATAAATATTTTGTTTTTATAATAGGTACAACATTTCCAAGTTACAGGTTGGTGCCTTAATATATTTTGATAAATTAATATTTTATTTGCTGAAGAAACTGAAATTAAATTTTATGAATATAGTGTACCGTTTGGTCTGTTTTGGAACGCTTTTTTGTATGAATTTGATATCAGAAGTTGTCCAATTCAACTTTGTAGTCATAATTAATTGAGGTACTAAAAAATAAAAAAGACGTGCATTACCAACATCAAGCAAACTACCTACCCCGTTCCTGCACACCGGGATAATTTTACAAATACATAAGCTCATAAAATTCGATAATCACCACAGACAGATTTGTAGAATTCAGAACTCGTTTCACTACTCACCAAGTCGCAAGTGTTCGTAATAGATGGCAGCACATGTAATATGCAACTATATTTAAAAGAAAAACAGTTATTTTTTTCAAATACCACTATGATAACTATTGTTTTAACTATTTTTTATTGGCTGGTAAAATTGTACCCAGAAGGTCACATCAAAGTTTAAATTGACAAATGTTAAGTACATAACTTTACGCACACCAAATTCATAACAACCGTGATATATAAATAAATGGATATATATTTAATAGGCAAGTAACACATCTTAACAAAACCAACAGTAAATCATGTTTTCTTACCATTAAGAACTTATTATTTACTTATTTTCAACGGTGAGTAGCGAAAACTTTCTTCAAAATTCATTAAGTATCTTAAAAACCTCTTTAAACGGACAGATCAAAAGTTTTACACTGAGATAAGGACTAGCGATTATAAAACACGTATTACATCAAACAGTATTTTGCCTACAAAGCATTGTAACAACAAAAATATAACAGGAAAAACAATGATCACAAAAACAATGCAGTTAATACGTTATGGGCTGATAAAGTGGCAGTGTCCAGAGAGAGATAAAAATGCTTTTTAAATTATAAGATAAATACTGCAAGCTACTAAAGCGGTATTATGACCTTAAATGACTTAAAAGCTCGCTTGCTTAGTGATTAATCACACCTTCAGAGATTTCCAAAATTAAAAATTATTCAAAAATGTGATTCGTCAAATGATCCCAAAACATTTGTCCTGTCATAATAATTATAAAATCTGTCACTTAAAATATAAACGGATACATTAAGTTGGTGTCGACAAAAATGTGATTAGCACCACAGTTAAAAACTATTTATTCGATATTACGTATTAGCTACAACAAATCCAACGGTACATTTCAATTCCGAAAACAAAAGTAGCAACAATGAGAGAAAAAAAACACCTGGTTTATAATACTTGTGTACTTACAGCAGTACCTATGTAAAAACTAATTTACCAACACTTACGACTATAAAAATATGCTTAGAAATTCTCACTTACATATAAGAGGAACTGGCAAAATAAATCCTGTATCTTCTCTATACCTTTCGAGTCACAATTGAATACAAAAAACCAGATTTGGTCCGTATAAAATTCAAGATGCCATTCCTATCAACTGGACAGACTAATCATACGCGTATTGGCGAGTAGCAAAAATATTAGTACACTATGCACACTAGACAATGGCTCAAAATATATTAAATCCACTAAATACCCGATACTAAAAACAAATCCGCCTTTGTTACGGCAAAACATCGTAGAAGCGTTAAAATTTATGAATCTAATAGAGTTTATAACGAGTGGTGGCAGACCTTGAGCTCAGACCACTGGCTCGAATATCACATAGAAACTATCCGGACGACCACCGTTATTGTCCTCACTCATTCCTAAAATACTATTTGCAACTTAAAACAACAACCCCATAGCTCTAACACGGAACAACGACATGGTATCAAAAAGTAATTAAAACTTTAGAATCAGAGTATTTGTGCATACAATGCAATATTTTGGCGCCCAACGTGGTGTTAACGCTTTCTAAGCTCGACGAGAGCGTATAACATCCATATAAACTATCCCGACACCCCATCTTATCAACCTAAATGGACACACCAATTATTATGCTAAACAGTAAGTTTTGTTCTAAACGAGGATTCTTTTAAACCTAGCAAGGTTTCCGTCAACATATATTAGATTCGTTCTAGAAGCTTTAGGACCGTACCTATAACTAGCCTATATGAATAACACGTCTCTACACACTAGCATCGTTTAAAATAGATAAAAAACCAACTACGATACACCGATCTTTGCGAGAATATCTAACAGTGGTTTAATGATTATCTAACACATTTTTTTGTAGTACAGTTATATATTTTTTTATAAATAGACATCGTAAATTATTATCAAATTCGATAAAGCTCTAATATTGATCCACATAAATTATCGAGACACTGAAGCATAATATTGTTATAAGTACAGAGGAACATTGTGATATGAAAATAAACTAAATTTTCCGGGAATTACCTTCAAACTGTTTGTACGGGTACCACGAAGCTACACAACAGTTTAAATAACGAGACCCACTTTACTTTCCAAGTTTCCAGTCTTGCTAAATGGTGTCCAAGCACCGACATCACACCCTAACACAATAATCTAGCTAGCGGATTTATTAGGGATGGTGCGTCACATATATTTTGTACATTCAGGATTTTAGGAGCAAAAATAAGTTACAGATTTATTAATCTAACAGTTGAAACATCATAGGCCATCACTGTTTTCATTAAAACAGGGCCCCGATATAAAATATCTGTGAAAATATACGGTCTAATTCCACTAAAATCTCTAAACACCGATTACATTATAAACGTAACATAAATAAATTCAACAGTAATTTCTTCCTCACTAACTCCAATTTTTCTAGCGTTCGTAAAGTTCTCCTAGGTAAATTATTTGCAATATTGGACCTGGTTTATGCGATGCTTCAACTGAGGCCGTTTCGTTTGAGAGAGATAAAAGCTATGGAAACGACTCTCGAGTTTTCTAAGCAAAGTATTTGGCAGAGTTCGCTACCTAAATCCACATTAACTTAGCATTCCTGAGATATTATTCCCTAGCACCTTACTATAGTATACTTTGCGTAGCCTGATTTAAGATAGCGAATCGCGGTCCTCTTTTGGCGAAAGGACGAATTTTAGAATAATTCACTTACATTTATCATACTCGTAGTAAGCGTTCAAAAAGTTGGCGTTAAATTAAGTACTGAATAGTTTTGGTATTTTTTTAGATATTTCACGTTTAAGGACTAAGTTAAGGACATTTTTAAATATTAGGTAATATCACACAATATTCTTAAGAGATATGCTGGTTAAGCGTTGGTCATAGAAAATGAGAAATAAATAGCGTTTCACCTTATAGGACAACGAAAACTTAGAAAATATGACAAGGGTTTTTTAGAATTAGGAGTACGAAGCATGGTTGTAAAATTGGGGGGTAGAAATGCATTGAAATAAGCTTATATCTACTATTTGAAAATTCCATTTACGTGGACGGAAGGAATAATATTTGAGCTAAAATAAATAGGCTTCAATTTTGCGATTGGGACATGCATTGCAACTTTCTTATACTAACTCACAGCCGTCAAACTTTATATGATATACGTTTTGTATACCGTTCGTTTGTAATAGGCCAATTTATAAGAACGCTTTCATTACAAACCTATTTTTTTCTAAATTGAGCATTAATACCTACTCTGTACGCACATTTCCTCGTGATAAAAGGATAGCTATATGTTCATAGATTTTATCATTCACCACGCAAAGACTAACCGCGCTACCACAAAATACGACTGAGAATGCGTAAACCACTTAACTCAGACCGCTCCCGCTAGTTTTCTCGCGTTCCCCGCGCGATCTCAGCGCATCACGCTTCGAACACAAGAGTGGAATTATAACAGAATAAACAGAACATCCAAAACACAGAGTTTGTTTCCTTTTTTATAAAATAAATAAAGAGTGGTCTGAGTAACACGTTCACCTATACGTTTAACTTTAAGTAGATAGGTAAATGGTAGGGTCATAGATAACATTTTCTAATCCGTAAGTATAAATTATATTATGTTCCTAAAAGAGATATTTTTTTTCATCTTCACGACAAGCAAGGGTAGTTCGTCTTAACATAGCAATGCCCCAATCTTAGCGTCCTAAACGAAGAAGCTATTAGCACTTTTGATTAATTAATTGGTATTCTACAAAGAAAAATAATAACAAGAGCTGTTTTCAAAACAAAACGTTGCATTAACTTGGACATTACTTATTTAAAATCTAGTTTGCAGTAAAGGAGATGTTTCATCTTCGGTCAGGTCTTTGTAAGCTACAGAAAAATCAGAAAAAATAAGGGGATTACAAGAAAAATACCATTTCATTTATTAGTAGGCAAATACAATGGTTCAAAGAAAATGGTTCTGGTAAGTTTTTTCGATTTGAACACTATTTGAGGGTCGTCATGTTAGTTTGTAATTGACGTTTGATTTGACATTGACATATTTTTAACTGCTCATTTTAGAACAGTGTTCACAGTGCAGTACCAAGCTTCATACATTTATGAAACATCTCCTTTATACTATTTTAAGTCATGTCAACGTTTTGTATGTACAGAAAGCAAACAAGCGAGGCCGAATAAAAAAATCGCAGCCAACAGTCAATTTTAAACAAATAGTAAATTTCAAAGTAAATTCATTTTCTATAAATAACTGTAAATAAATTCATCTGCGTCAAATGAAAATTAAATAATAAAAATAAATCTATTTGATAGCCATTGCTAGTCTAAAAATTGATTCGAACAAGTTACAAATTCTCAATAGTAGTTTTGCGCGAATATTTCATTAATTGCAAGACAGTGATTCTGAGGTAAATAGTTACATAATATGGCAACGTCGGAAACGCCACGAAATCAAAAAATAAGTGAAAATGGCACTAATTAATTTATCCCCGATTTTGGCTTTGACGGCGGCGGTCCATATAAATACGACCCTATAATGCACAGCCCGATAATATGCAGCCAGTTATTTAAAAGTTCCCAAAATCTTCTAAATTTCAGGCCGTGATTAACAGACTACATTATCAGCACGTGTTGATAATGTACAGACCAATAATCAGGGTTCGTTTTATTGGGCTGTGTGTTATTGGATTTACATTTTTGGTTAGTAGGTTCATTTTTAGTCTGTGCAATAATTGGGATGTTCATTATTGTCTCCCTGGCAGGCGAGTGCCCAAGACGCTAGGGGTGCAGGTTCGATGCCCGCGCTTATTAATATTTTTTGAGGGTCTGGGTTTTGTGTAGTAACTTTAACTCAGTATAGGTGCCACTTCCACTTATTTTATATCCGTGAGAAAAACATTGAAGTAAAACCAGTGTAAATAGCTATGTAACGTAGAAATAATTAACTAACTATCATTAGCTATAAATTATTGTGCTAACGTGAATAAAATATTTTCCTTACGCTAAATACTATGTTTTATCTAAATTTGATTGTACTAACGCATTTACACATTTTCAAACAATATGGTAGCGTTTTGAGCTTTTGGATTGTTTGTTTTTAATAAAATATCAAAATATTTATGATGAATTTAAAGGACCTCGTCTAAAATTTAAGAAATAATTGCATTAAATTAAGTTAAAAGTTAGGTAAGGCTCTACTAAAATATTTTTAAGTAATTACTTGTGTACTGTCTCGACTTAATAATCAAACCAACCCCATCAAAATACGCTCAGCATATTATACAAATAATAACAATCAGAAATGCATTACGAAGAACTTAATAAAACTAAAAATAAATGAAAAATCTAAAGTTAGGTTTGAAATTTGTACATGAAAATTGCATAGGTTTTAAAAATGCATGCACACATTTTGAGAAGGCACTACCACCGGCGAGCAAGAATTAGCCAATTATTTAATAGTGTGAACGCGACCTAATTTGAATTCCATAAACAGTTCATAGTCTACATAAACTATAGCTTGCTAACTCTTACTCTGAAACTACCACATTCATGTCTAAAATAGCCATTTGTTGAGATTTGTAGAAAAGGTTTGATTTTTATGTTGTCATTTATAAACTTAGGAGAAGAACCGAAGAAAAATCAAGTTCCAGAATTTGATATTAATTTAATTGAGTCATGATCAAGATTCGTGACTTATTTGACTTTTCCATGTATACCGGAAAGAAAGACAAGGAAAGAAAGATATAAGGAATATAAGGAAACAAACCATTTTCGCTTACAACCTAATATAAACGTATATGGAAGAATTTCACGATATTTTGGAGGTAGTCTTTCTATAAGACAGTAAATATTTGTGCACTGAAATAGAAAGAGTCTGTCTGAGTGTGTCTCTATCTTCTAGCACGTTTAAATAAGGAGAGAAAGGGACAGCTATAGGTTAATGCATACGGCCGTAAACTACGTAAGCAAATGGAACATTTTGGCAGGTTTCATGCAAAATATGAATATTAAAAATATTTAATTTTATCTCTATGGGAGAACCGACTTTTTATTAATCAATTCATTTTGGCAAACGTTTACTAACTCGTGCGATTACGTACTAAATACCATTTTGAATCGCAACGCGAATTAATATGCACTTAAATAAGAATTGACGAAAACCACAATCTTAACAAAAACGGCACAGCAGGAGCGATTTTAACCTAGCCATAAGTAAAATACGTTCTTGTGTTATTAAACTAACGGTAAAATTAGAAGCTATGAATTTTTACTCTTATCAGTCAGGAATTGAATTTCTTCTATCCAATTGATAGATGCATACCAATCAGCAATTTTATTTCTACTATCCAATTGATAGATTTCTACCAATCCGCTATTGGGTTTATACTATTCCATTGATAAATGTCTACCAATCATCAATTGGGTTTTACCATCCAATTGATAGATTTCTACCACAGCAATTGGGTTTCTACTATTTAATTGATAGATTTCTAACAATCAGCAATTGCGTATTTCACCATTCAATTAATATTTCTGCCAATTACCGATTGGATAATTGGGTTTTAACATCCAATTATTCGATTTCTACCAATCAGCAATTGGGGTTTCACCATACAATTGATGGATTTCTGCCAATCAGCAAATTATATATGTGAATTCATTATTAATAATATAATTAATGCATTAGACCGCAACCTGCTTGCCCTTCGGAACCCCTAAACGACGCAAACCTATATCCAATCAATTCCACAGTAAAGCACTTATAACTACATATACCACGTGTTAAATAAACAAATTACACTTAAACACCTAATAGTTTTAAACTTCATTTCAAACACTTTGTTAGCACGAATGATAAAAATAGTGTCAACTATATTTAACGTAGAAACATCACATTGAAGGGGTTTCATCGATTTGATGTGAACGAAATATCAATACCCCATAGTCACAAGGGCTGGGAAAACGATTTTGAATCTGGCGGACCACCTCGTTTCATTCTTTTATCACCTATGAAACTTTCCAATCGTTTGTGAATAGGGGTACAGATGCTTATCAGTCATTAATGCGACTATCGTAGTGATATGACTAGAAGCTGGTTATCAGTCGATTCTAATATGTAAAATTGGAGGTAGAGGTTTTAATATTGAATTCGAAATAAGTCAATAGTTCGCTTAAAAATTCATTTGTACAATTTAAAAGTACTATTCAGCTGCCTTATTTTTAAAATTCATCTATTTCTAGTAATCTTCAAAATACTTAAAACTTTGTTCCGTCCAATGTTGAAAGAATTTCATATAATATTGGTTATTTCGTTCACACCAAAAAAGGTCAATTTGGCAATTTACTTCAACTAGCCAAAATAACTTCACATAATACTTCATAACAACAGCGAAGCACGATTAATAAATAACATATTTTATGTCACCATTGACATATAAAATCTAATCTACACATTGAGTTATATATATCTGTTATATTATATTTCTTTCATATATTAACGTGGTCTCTTACACCTGTGTTTCCAGATTACTTAAATTCACTTTTTTATGGCAACATCTAAATTGTCAGAGTGATAAATGTTGTGTTGCCATCTTAAATGCATTTGAATAGAAAAGTGAATGTGTAATTTTATGATATGACATTATAAAGATTGCCACTCCCCATCGAATAATCTTAAGTCTAAACAAATGAGCACATCTAAAATTGAGTTTCGCCCTCAATGAGCAAGATATGTGCTAAAATTACTACGGGTCTAAGGGTGAGTTGTTTTCATCCCCTTTGGTACTTCAACGACTTTTGTACGGACGTAATTTTCTGCACTATTCTAAATCAGCTTGGAAAACCCCTATCACGGAAGCATAGGTTTAAAACTCTATTGCGTTTCGATACAATTTTCGTTAGCTACCATTGGAACCTAAAGATTCTAACATCTGAATTCAATAGAAAACATTTTTGCTCAGAATTTTCTACAGAATTCAGTACTGTCGGTATCTATTTTCATATTTTTAAGGAAAGCCTAATAATACACAATCAATTATTTCCTTATTCGATTTTATTATACTGGCAATACTTTAGAAATAGAGTAAAGCTAAGAAGCGACTTCCCCAAACTTTTACGCCAATCTAACAGAAATATGGACAGAAATGGCTAAAGCTCAGCCTCATACATTTTCGCGAATTCGCTGTATCAAGCAATTTGTTTAAACAATTTGCTGACCCCTATACCCTTTCAAACCTACAATTTAAAGTTCAATTTCGCCTAAAAATCTTCCTTAATTTTCTTAGAGTATTGCCAGTATGTAACCCCAAATCTTTTCTAATACATCGTTTTGCCGCTTAATTCTATTACCACCGGTTCTTTGTCTGCTTAGACTGGTTTACCAACACATAAGCCACCTTACTTATAAACGCTATTAAAATTAAAGCAATGATTAAAATTATTATCATTGTCTCTGTTAGTCATTATGCAATGGTAAGAGATGGCAATATTTTAAGCATTGTTTATCTTTTGACAGATTTTTATAAGGCCGTAAACATTTACTAAAACTTCCGTTTAAATATCTGTCAAAATTGGTTGAATTCGTTTTTTTTAGTGTGTGTGTCATTTCAAATAAGATGTATACAATTCATAATTTTCAAAAGTATGCCACGACACTCTTAAAGATGATAGTTAAAGAGTAAGTTGAAATTGGCACAAGTTGATGTTTTAGTGCAAACTTTTTGAGATTTAGCTGTGTAAATCTTTACTTTCAGTACTGTGGCAACATTTTAAAATTATGAAAGGCATACATCTTATTGGAGGCGACTGTACCTTATAACTTTTTCAGGCTTTTGCAAGCTTACAAATGCGCTTCATAGTAAAGCGCTTGCGCAGCTTTCAGCAGCAGATGGATGGGTGTCCGCTGACATTCAAAACAGACTGTACATAACTTTATGACCGTACGAACCAGTGGCGGAGGTCCTTAATGCTCAGGACCCTAATTAATCGGCCCAGTAGCCAGATAATACGGGTGCCGGTTCTGCATAAACCTCGCGTCATACCTCTGGTTCCTATAGAAGTCGTTACGTTGCACGTGCTTCTTGTAGTTCGCTTGGCGGCGTTCCCGTTTCTCCTTGTCGGTGAGTTTGGTCTGCGTTGGTTTGGCGGTGGCTGTGGCGGTGGTGGCAGCTTGGGTGGGTTCGGTGGCAGGTTTCTCCTGTGAAGGCAATTAGCATGTTTTAGTCTTGGAATGGGCAGCGTTAGGAAATCATCGTCATATCGTCTAATCTGTGGATGATGTTGTGGGTCATACTAATACTAATTTCTTATGTCTCTTACTGATTAATCAGAATAATCAATTTATTGGTAAAATTAGTATTTGCCCGTCAGTACAATATGTAGGTACTACACATAAAATATAATATTTTAATTAAAATAAATAAGGACATAAATTAGGAAAATAATAAAATTTAGGTATTGCATTTTGCAAATGAAGTCTTCGACTTTATAGAACGACATCTCAACGAGCCATAATTGTTTATAGGTACTATAATGTATGACTGTTTATATCGCAGAGCCTCAAGACGAAATTCTACAATCTTTGTCGCTAACTATTGGCCTCATACATGTTCAATCGCACAACGTAATATGGAGAGAGCTATGCTTGGAGTTTCACTACGTGATAAGATCCGAAATGAGGGAATCCGTAGAAAAACCCACGTCACCGAAGTAACTTTCAGAATTATCAAGGTGCAAGTCAGGAGTTATTTTTTTTTCTTTCATTGAGCACTATTTAAGTTAATGTTTATTTTAAGAGTTTTTTAGAGAATCCTGTAGTGCACTTTTATTTTTATGTATATCAGACCTTTGTTTATGATGGTATTCTATATAATTGGTAATATACATAATGTTTGTACACTTTCAACAAATAAATAAATAAGATTCAGTGGGCAGGCCATATAGCTCACAGAATTGACAATCGTTGAGGAAAAATAAAATTTCTCCGTTAAATTTCTAGAATGGCGACCACGAACCGGGGCGACGATATTGTGAAGGTTGCCAGTGATGACATATGGCACTGAGACTTGGTCGCTAACTATTGGCCTCATACACAAGTTCAAAGTCGGCTATGGAGAGAGCTATGTACGGAGTTTTGCTGCGTGATAAAATCCCTAATTAATGAGGAAATCCGTAGAAGAACCAAGGTCACTGACATAGCTCTCAGAACTAGCAAGTTGAAGTGGGTAAAATGTCTTACCTCTTTAGTCTCGCTACCGGTCGGTTTAGCTGCGGAGTTACTAGCTGTGTTATCCGGCGTCGCCTGCTTGACTGGTGTCGTCTGCGGTGTATTCGATAGTGTTTCAGTCTAAAATCGAAATTTAGGCACATTAGAAACTATTTGATTGAGCGAGCAAAGATCTCACATACAACTTGGACGAATTGGCGTTGTATGTTTATTGAGTCAGCGGCTTCGCTTGCGTGGTGCTTAAATAAAAAGTAGCCTATACGCTACTCTACGTAAAAAAACTTTATCTATTTCAAGTTTCAACGAAATCGGTTGAGCCGTTGAACAACAAGCATCCTCACAAACTTTCGCATTTATGATATTAGTAGGAAGTAGGAAAGAAGGATGTGTCGAATAAGGGCCTACGCACACCGGGACGGCGGCATAGCAAAGTATTTTTTTCCTAAAAGGAATTCCTTGGTGCCGCGTGATCGATTTCAAACATTGGAATTTATGTCGTATTACCACTAGATAAGATTGAATGTCATTTAGCAAACATATAAATAATTTGTCATGCCGTCCCGGTGTGCGTAGGCCATAAATGAATTATTTATATCGAATGTTTGATATTGTTATTATTACCTACTATGTTTTATCGATAATTATATTAATAAGTAGGTACACTATAGTATTAGGTGCCCCTGTAAAAATAGTGTAGGTCATCATCATCATTTCAGCCGTACGACGTCCACTGCTGAACATGGCCTCCCCTGCAGACAGAGCGAATTCCTTATCATGTGGGGGGATTTGCCCATACTCACCACGCTGGGCATGCGGGTTGGCGAGCGCAGTTAGAGCTATCGTTGTTAAAATGAGGGACGCTGCTGCCCATCTCCTACTAGTTTTTTCCCTTAGTCGCCTCTTACGATATCCGCGGATAGGTAGATATGAAGGGGCCTATTCTTCAGCCACCACGGCCACCAGTGTAGGTACTTTTTCATATATAAATAAATACTTAAATAAATAAATAAAAAATAATAAATATTCCGGACATATTCACACGGTCAACTGATCCCAAACTAGGCATAGCCTGTACTATGGGTACCAGAGACTGATATACATAATAGATATATATTTAACACCCAGACACAGAACAAACATCTGTGTTAGTCACAAATGTTTGTCCAGTGCGGGAATCGAACCCGCGACCTCTAGCGCAGAAGGCAGAGTTACTACCAACTGAGCTATGAGTAAATAATCTATTTATGAATCCTTGTCGAAGAGGTTTAAAACATACCTGGGCCTTTTCATCATAAGGGGGCGGGGCTAACGCGACGGTGAGAGTGAGATCGCACCACATCGCGCATCTCGCTCTACGCGCGGACACGCATAGATTCTTCACAGCCTCCGCTAACTGTAGGATTGCTGTGGACATCATAAATACAAAATAAGTTTTTTTTTATACATCTGAGGTGGCAGACAAGCATACGGCCCACCTGTTGGAAAGCGGTTACCGTAGCCTATGAGCGCTTGCAATACCAGAGGCATCGCGAGCGCGTAGCCGACCCCGACCCCCTCCCCCTAAAGAGCTCTGGCAACCTTACTCATCGCAGGAACACAACACTATTTGAAACAAATAGTGTTATTTGGCTGCGATCTTAAGAAATTAGCCTTTTATTCAAACCAAGTATGTAAACTATACCAAATTTACATTTCTTCATGCTAGTTTCTTACATAAAACTATAGTAGGATTTGTTAGCAGTCAGCTGACATCGATGATTTTAAGAGGAGGTAGGGCACAGCGAGATTTTTTCGTTCTAAATTGGAGCAGCCCGCATGGGAGGTACTTCCGCCTCCATACATACTATCGCAACCAAATAACATTATTTGTTTCAAATATTGTTGTGTTCCTGCAGTGAGTAAGGTTGCCAGAGCTCTTTAGGGGGGAGGTGGGAGGTGTCGGCAACGCGTGCGTGATGCCTCTGGTATTGCAAGCGCATATGCTACGGTAACCGCTTTTTAACAGGTGGGCCGTATGCTTGTTTGCAACTTCAGTAGAAAAACGAAACAACGTTATGTGGCTGTTATTTAAAATAAATAAATATTCCGGACATATCACACACGGTCAACTGATCCCAAACTAGGCATAGCCTGTACTATGGGTACAGAGACTGACATACATAATTGATAAATTTTTAACACCCAGACACAGAACAAACATCTGTGTTCATCGCACAAATGTTTGTTCAGTGCGGGAATCGAACCCGCACTTACTGCAGCATTTATTTATGAACTTACGGTCATTAGAGTTGGTCCGAGGGTTGTGGTGATTGGGATGCAGCTCGCGTTTCCTCGCCGCCTGCACGTTCGTGACCGCGTTCCGCCAACTCAGCATCGCGTTTTCCACCTCCTTGTGGGGCGCTCTGGAAATTATTATTTTTTAAGAATGCCAATAAATTAATAATAAATATTCTGGACATATTCACAAGGTCAACTGATCCCAAACTAGGCATAGCCTGTACTATGGGTACCAGAGACTGATATACATAATAGATATATATTTAACACCCAGACACAGAACAAACATCTGTGTTAGTCACAAATGTTTGTCCAGTGCGGGAACCGAACCCGCGACCTCTAGCGCAGAAGGCAGAGTTACTACCGACTGAGCTATGAGGCCAGTCAAATTATTTATTGTACAATAATATATACAAATATTATAATTCAGATGTTTTCCGGTACTCTTTTGAATCAGCCGATTTTGATATTTGAATCATCTTTATAACGAACTAGCTTCAGCGCGCGGCTTCGCTCGCTTGGTACCTACCTACGAGTATGAACATAAGAAGTAGCCTATATGCTATTCCAGACTATAATCTACCTCTGCGCCAAATTTCATCCAAATCCGTTCGGGCGTTTAGGCGTGATTGAACCACAAACATCCAAACATCCTCACAAACTTTCGCATTTATAATATTAGTAGGATTAATAACCGCACGAGAAGTTCGACAACAAAATATCTACTTAGAACTGCTGAATCGAGTTTGAACTGATTTGACCCCAGGACAGCTGATTTTTAGTGTTTTTTTTTTATGAAAAATGTCGAATTTCCGAAAGTCGTATAAATGTATTGCCTTTTCGGTGTAGAATAAGCCTCTTTCGAGATATAGACCTATCCTACTAATATTATAAATGCGAAAGTTTGTGAGGATGTTTGTTGTTCAATTAAGCCTTAACTTCCAACCGATTTCATTGAAACTTGTAAAAGATAATGTTCTTTACCTAGAATAGCATATAGGCTACTTTTAATGTAAGTAGGTCCCACGCGAGCGAAGCCGCAGGCGGTAGCTAGTAATATTATAAATGCAAAAGTTTGTGAGGATGTTTGTTATTCAATCAATGACTGGCCTCATAGCTCCGTTAGTAGTAACTCTGCCTTCTGCGCTAGAGGTCGCGGGTTCGATCCCTGCGCTGGACAAACATTTGTGTGATAAACACAGATGTTTGTTCTGTGTCTGCGAGTTAAAATATTTATCTATTATATATATATCAGTCTCTGGTACCCATAGTACAGGTTATGCCTAGTTTGGGATCAGTTGACCGTGTGTGATGTGTCCGGAATATTAAAAAAAAAAAACATGCCGTAACGGCTCAACCGGTTTCGTTTAAACTTGGAATAGATAAAGTTCTTTATCTAGAATAGCATATAGGCTGTAGGTACGCGAGCGAAGCCGCGGGCGGAAGCTAGTAATAAAAAAAAAAATACATACATTTCAGACATATTCCTGACATCCTCCCTCCAGGTGGCGGGTTGGAAGGCGTTGGGGTCGGCCTCCTTATCGGGTACATTCTCCTGCCCTCGCTTCAGCACCGTGATCTTATTCTCTTCTGGTTTATTCTTCTTGTTCTGCGCTACGCTAACGCTGGCCCGTAGAGTCTCCATCTTGCCCATTAGAGTTAACACCTAGAAATAATAAGAAGTTTAAAGAAAAAATGAAAGAAAATATTTTTTTTATCGCCTAATAAAGCCCCGGCTAAAGAATTAAAAAAAAATAAAAAAAAAATTATTACCTTTAAGAACAAATATTAGAAAAAGAGGATACATAAAAAAATAATAATAAAAAGGCAAAGGGAGTAAATTCAGCATTTGCTGCATGCATTGCATTCAGCACTGTTTTTCAATTTACCCCCCTCGAATAGATGGTCACCGAGGGATTAGGTATAAGCGGGTTACATAATTATTAGATAGTAGCAGACAATAGTTGGTAATCAGATTTTAGATAAACATAGGCACATGTGTGTATGTCACGGGGTGTGAGTGTGGCTTCTCCTTCAAATCTTCAGACTCTCAAGAGTCTGGGAGATGAAGGAGATACCCTTGTGCGATGGTGTGACTCTGAAAGTTCGTAGAGTAGGTACGGGATTCCCTCAAAACTCCAGTCTCTTGAGAGTCTGGATGATGAAAGAATAACCAGTAGTGTGTGTATGTGTGTGTTTGTGTATTTATGTGTGTGTGATTAGATAGTCACTAACTCCAGCGTTTAAAGGATGTTTCTACATTATGTTTCTGTCTCAATAGTAGGATAATTTTTAACTCCCCTCTATATCTCTATCCGCGGATGTTGTAAGAGGCGACTAAGGGAAAGAAGCTAGGGGATGGGCAACAGCGTCCCTCATTTTAACAACGATAGCTCTAACTGCGCTCGCCAACCCGCATGCCCAGCGTGGTGAGTATGGGCAAATCTCCCCACATGATAAGGAATTCGCTCTGTCTGTTGGGGAGGCCATGTTCAGCAGTGAATGTCGTACGGCTTAAATGATGAATGTAGGAAATTAATATTTGGCCCAACGGATTAGCATTGCCATCCAGCGTGGCAATTCTGCCAGCGACTTGGGGACGCTTCCGACTTGTAGGTAGTGATCTGAATCTATAGATCGTTCGTAACGGTCTTTAGATAGCTGAACAGTTTCTTGTTTATTTTGTTAATATTTACTTGTATTAGTATTAATGTTCTTTCTGTAACTGTAGAAAATAAAAATGTAAACTTATATTATAGTCATACACAGTAATGTGAGGAAAAAAGTTGCCCACTCAGTTTACTGCACGATACAAATTTTACAAAATTTCAGGTTGAGGTATGGTGGCCCTGAAAAGGGCCTATGATTATTGGTGAAAGAGTTGGTGTAGTGAACGGATTATAGAGGCTCTTAGAGGCTCTAGTGCAGCACACTAACGGAATACTGATATTTAGGGTTTTAATTATTAATGTTATTTAATTATTAATGAAATATAATATTTCTTGTATCAATTTCAAATCATTAGTGGAGTTAATAGTGGAGTTATTACTAAGCAAAGTTATATTTGCGGTCAATATCATACAATGAACTACGTGAGCGTCCGCAAAATATAAATTTGTCACTTCCTACACATGGAATTTCGCTTTTCTGACCCCGTGTAAGGAAGCCTCAGGGCGCGAGTTCTCACACTTGACCGTCTGTATAATAATATCTCAAAAAAATTCGACTCAGACGGGATTTGCACCCGCATCCTTCCCCTACATGCTCTTACCAACTAAGCTACCAAGCCACTGCCCATCTGAGTGAAAATTTTTGAGGCTTCCAATCAATCACAACATACCTTAGTGTGTTCCCGGAGCATATCCACAGTGAGTCGGTCTACTCTGGTGGGGCACGGGGGGAGGCGAGGCACCGGTATGGAGTTAGAGGAGCTAACGGCCCTCCCTGGATACGCCAGTGCTAGTCTGCAAGGAAATTCATCATCATCATCATCATCATCATGAGCCGCGTTGGCCACGTCTTCCAGACAACCTTTGGATGGACAGGAATAATTGAATACAATAAGGGCAAGAATTACTACAAACCTGGCTTCTGTCCGCTTTCTCTCTCGCTCCAGCTGACGCCATTGCTCGTAGCACATGTCCAGGCGAGCGTGGAGAACGCCCGATGACGTTGCTGCATTTCTAAAATAGGAAGTTTGTAAGTTAACTAGTTGGCGCCCTCGGCTTCGCTCGTTACCTATGTGTTATTCCAGACTATAATCTATATCTGTGCCAAATTTCATCCAAATCCGTTCGGCCGCTTGGGCGTGATCTAAGTGAAATTTGGCACGGAGGTAGATTTTGGTCTGAAATAGCATATAGGCCACAGTACATACATAGTAGTAGTAAACGACTTTTACGAGGAGGTAGGGCACAGCGAGATTTTCTCGTTCTAAATTGGAGCAGCCCGACTGGGGAGGTACCTTTGCCTTACAAAAGATCGCAGCCAAATAACATTATTTGTTTCAAATAGTGTTGTGTTCCTGCGGTGAGTAAGGTTGCAAGAGCTCTTTAGGGAGGACGGGGTTCGGGGTCGGCAACGCGTGCTTGATGCCTATGGTATTGCAAGCGCTCATAGGCTATGGTAACCGCTTAGCAACAGGTGGGCCGTATGCTTGTTTGCCATCTCAGTAGTATAAAAACAAAAAAAAGTATGACACCCAACAGTCACATACATATTCGACCCCACACTAGGATACCCTGTGTCGTGGGTATCAGATACTACGAGTACCATGGTACCACAACACCCAGAACCGGAACTTATATTTGCAGATATGTTCCGCAGCGGGAATTGAGCCCGCACCCCTTACGACCCAGTCAAGAATGAACTGAATATAGTTTTAACGAGGCGCTGCTATCATAGGACTACAATAGTTCTTTACAACAGTCGCTTGAGGTCACGTGTGTCACCAACAGTCGCTTGAGGTCACGTTTTAATCGTTTGACTTCTAAAAAGAGATAATAAAAATATACATTCTTTAGAAAAACTGGTAATACAACGTGTTCCGGAACTAGTATACTATTCCGTAAGGAGCTTACTAAATAAAAAAAAACTATCAATTTATTTATTCAGATTTATTAAATGCTTTGTGAGAGGAGCCTCTATGAGGCGCACTTTAGTCCTTTCACTAGACTAATTCTTTCACCGCCGGTCATAGACCCTTATAGGGCCACCATACCTCAATCTGGTCACTGACCTGATACAGGGATGACCGAGAAAGGATCAGTGACACGACAAGAAGAAGACTTGGCCAACGCGGCTCATGATGATGATGATAATAATTTTCCTCCTCATACCTCAACCTCAACCTCGATACCTCAACCAGGTAACTGAGTTAATACTGACCAAGAAAGAATCAGGGCAGCAATCAGTCCTTTTCAAATCAGCTGTGTCAAGTCTTTTTGTCATCTTTTTAACTAGTAATTAAACGTACGAGAAGTTCGACATGAAGACTGCTATCTAAAATAGCTGATTAATTGAGTTTAAACTGATTTGGCCCCAAAACAGTTGATTATTGCACTATTTTTTCAATGAAAAAGTCGTAGAACAAACTTTATTACCAATTTTGACTGGCCTCATAGCTCAGTTGGTAGTAATAATAATAATAATCATATGATAATCTTAATTCATTCATAAGATTGATTAGTACACAAAAATTTTGTAGTAACTCTGCCTTCAGCGCTAGAGGTCGCGGTCCCGCACTTTGTGTGATGAATACAGATGTTTGTTCTGTGTCTGGGTGTTAAATATATATCTATTATGTATATCAGTCTCTGGTACCCATAGTACAGGCTATGCCTAGTTTGGGATCAGTTGACCGTGTTTGATATCCGGAATATTTAATTGGATGTAGAACAAGCCCCTTTCGGGGTAGCATACATATTATGAAACACCTTGTATTGTAACAAAGATACTGTGGCGATCACAATAGGCCAGTTGTGGGCGCAGTGACACCATAGCCACATAAAGGAAATAAAAAAAACAATGACACTTTTTGACTCAAATTCGTTGAAAAATTTGCTGGTAGGTATAATTAAAGCGGAAATTAACAACAATGCAATACGAGTAAGTCGTCGGTAAACGGCTAAACTCAAAACCGGGGATTACCCGTTTCTCCATGGCGTAGTGGGGACTGAGACGCAAGTGCGAGTTCGATTCTCGCGGCGGGACAGTCACATATATGATTCTGACCCCACACTGGGATTACGGTGGCGTGGTGGCGTGTGCCCGACTGAGAGGCAAGAGATGCGAGTTCAATTCTCGCGGCGGATAAGTCACATACATGATTCTGACCCCATACTAGGATTCCCAATGTGGGTATTAGAAACTACGAGTACCATACCACAAAACTCCAGTCCAAAAGAATGCCGCGAGGAACGAACCCACACCTGTTTGCGCCTCAGCCTCTCACTCGCCACGCCACCGATGCCGTCAATGCCAAAAAAGATCATGGGTACGATGAAATGCTGTTAAGTCTTACCAAAGTCTATATGTATAGTTGAAAAAACGTCTTACCGAATATTCCTCATGGCGTAGAAAGGCGCCAACAGGGGAATGTCGATACCGGGCGATGGCAACACTGGTGGTGGGTGGTTTGGACTTGGTCCTAACAACGCGCCAAGACCTGCAAAAAAATAATCATCATTTCAGTCGCCCACGCTATTCAGGAACGCTTGCGTGATGCCTCTGCAATTGCAAGCGTTCTTAGGCTACGGTTACCACTTACCAACAGGTTGGCCGCAAGCTTGTTTGCCACCTTAGTGCAATGTTTACGCTTCTTTACCAAGATCCCAAGCGATGTGCTAAAGCTATCATTTAGCAAATTTAAAAACTTAATTAAACGAAAACTCTGTAATAAATCTTATTACAAAATATCCGACTAGGTATTTTGATGACAAAAAAGCTTGAGATTGAATATGCTCCAACTCGATCATAAAGATGTAAAATTAAATTAAAATGAACAAACGTGAATTCAACTAGATTTAAGACGTTTCAAAATAATCCAAGAGATTTCAATGAACTAAAAAAAAAAAAAAAAAGTAGGATTTGAAAAAATCTACTCACCAAGATTGAAATGGTTGTTCTCATGCAGATAGGAAACGTCAACATTCAGCTGATTTGGCGGCGGTCGATTCCTCATAAACAAACTCATTTGTCTCGCCAACTCCTGTTGCCTCATCAATGCTATCTGCTGCATATTCTCCCTCCCCACATTGCTATCAAAATTGCTCCTCTGTTCAAAGTTCGGCATTTGGCTCATATTCCGTTGCATGAACGGTGCATCTGTAGGATGGTAACCGTTCGTACCGTTCGGGGATTTGAAGTTTTGAGCGTTAGGACTGTTTGAGAAATCGAAGTTCGGCGGTGGACGGTCTACAATGTTCTCGAAGAAGTGATTGGTCTCATTCGTTCGGTTCGGTTGGAAGTTACGATTGAAGAACTGGTTCATCTTGTTTCGTTCCTCAATCGCTTTCAGGTCTTCGTAGTGGCCGTTAACGTCGGGTAGTTTGGTGAAATCTACGTTGATGATTCCGTTTTCGTCCCTGTTTCTGTCTAAAGACATGTTCAGTTGAGTGAGGTAGGATAGAATTTCCGAGGGATCCTGATTGTCCTTGAAATTGTTCGGGAACCTCTGGTTATTGAAGGTCGTATCGAAGTTATTGAAATTCATATCAAGATTCAGACTCGTCGGTCGATTAAAGTTGTTCGCTGAGAACAAATTTGTCTCGGGCAGTGAGTTCCTTTGGTTCGGTTCAAAGAAGTTATAGTTCCCGTTCGGACTTTGGAACTGCGCTCCACCGATTTCCTGAGCAGCTAATCTGAGCAAATTTAGCTGTTCAGGTGATACGGTGTCAGCCTCTGGTAGGTCTACGCCTAGTAACGTATTTACGTCATTTTCCGGGTAGACGAAACCATTCCCATAACCGTTCTGTAAACCATTTTGCATGTAGTTGAACCCGTTTTGTTCGTTTAGGAAATTCAGTGGGGTTTGGTAGTTGTATGGTGGTAGCAATGAGGTGCCTGGGTCTCTATACTGGTTTGGTGGTATGTTTATGGTATTTTCCGATGGTGGTATGGAGCTGAAATTGAATAGGATTGATTTATTTTCGTAGTCAACGACCTCTATAGAGCTTTATAGCTGAGACCCGAAATGCGCGAGTTCGATTCACGCGGTAGAGAAAATGTTTGCACGATCTGCGAATATTTGTCCAGAATAAATGGATAAATTGACAGAAAATAGACATTAATAGGTAGTTCATAAGAAAGTATTCCTGATCTCCTGTGGCTTCGAATTCCCCGTACAGTGCCAATAAAAAAAATGCTAAGCTCACAACTGTAACCACTAAGTATGGTAGAAATAGACACCCGGATCCTATAAATTATTGAAAACCCATATTTATAAATCACTCTCAAACATAATCAAGATCAAATTTCCCATATAAAAATGTTATTAATGTTGTTTATAATGTTATGTTTGGGAGCAATTCAGAAATACAGGCCAGGGCACCCACCCGCAGAGGCAAATCCAAAATAAGAGAAATAAAATATTTACCTGCTACTGTCTGAGGACGGGCCCTCTTCGAGGAGGTTGACAATGAGGTCTCGTACAAAAGAGTCATCCATAATGTTTTCTGACTAGAAAAAAAAAAGAACCATATGTAACTATTGGAATAATACTAAAAAGCATATAAACTTATGACTCCAAGCATGGTAAGACATCTACTGAGATCAGCATTCAGACCCATGATTGGCTCATGCCTGAATTTTGCAGTAGCTAGCATCCATTACATTGCTGGCTACGACCTTACCAATGCTTATAAGAATACTTCCATTATTTACTTGATTATTTATTATTTTAAATGGTGGAAACATAAACTAAGCATTAAAAGTAAACAAATATTACTGTTATGTAGTAGCTAATGTACAGTTGTCTGTGTGCCCTTCTAACCCACAAACATTGCAAAACAACAAAGACAAAAGTGATTGTAAAATCAGCAATTTGTTTACTAGGTACTTACCTACATGAATTATTTATATTTAATGGCATACTTCTGCTCAAATTGTAATGCTACCTTGATACAAAGTAGGATGTAAACTCAGAATTTCTTTTTAACATAAAGGTACGGTTGCTAAACCACTGCAAAAACTACCCCTCTTATGCCATGTTTAAACGGCTATGTCTCATCTAAAATTTATTTCAAAACAATCTTTTGAATACAGTTAATTATGAGTTTGACTTTTAGGAGCTTGCACTATAGTTGAGCCATATCGTACATCCACCCAACAAACTCAAAATTGACTTTATATATTACCAGGTAGGGATCTTTTTGAAACATTTTTTATATGACATATCAAGGCCATATTGCATGCAGTCTAAACATGGCTTGATTCGTAATCAGTCAATAAGGTTATTGGCTATACACTGTATAAATTTCACCCTGTCCTTTTGTCAGAAGGTCAGATGACATGATAGCGTAAGGGCAGAGAATCATCATTGTGATAAAGAAGAGGCATGTACCCAGCAATGGAAGTAACGAAATAATTTGACGATATAATGTAGGTATATTAAAACTTTTCAAATATAACATTAATTACCTACAGTTTGCAGAATTGCACTGCTTGCTTGCTTGTAGTTGTCTTTCTTAGTCATCCTGTATTAGGTCAGTGACCAGGTTGAGGTGTTGTGGCCCTAAAAAGGGCCTATGACCATTAGAGAAAGAATCAGTGTAGTGAAAGGATAAAAGTGCGCTTCTTAGAGGCTCCTTTAGTGCACATGTCACATATCTCTGAATTTTAAGGTTCAAGGACATGCCCTTCCTCACGATGTTGTCCTTCATCTTTTGAGACTAGTATAGCACACATAATTTTATCGAATGGAAAATCCATTTGTGCAATACTGAGTTTGAACCCTTGACCTGTGGATCGGAAGGTGGGGTCACTACTACCACTCCACCACTGCTCTATGAACTACTGCTCAAACTTAATAATGAACTATGACTTCAAAATGAAGGCCATAATTTTATTGGTAAACATTCCTGTATTTGCTATCATAAATCTGCCCAATAGGAATCCAATAAGTTTTATAAACATGACAAAGCACAGAAATTATTATTTTAGAAATGTTACCTTGCTGTTGTGTCCTATAACGCAACTACATAATTCTAAAAATATTTGTGCATTCTGTCATCATTACAATTGGGAGGATTTTTGGGACATGGATCTAACAACGTAGCACAGGTCCACACACATGGCACCAGCACCATCACAAACTTGGTAAATACGTAACCGTGCACTTTTATCAGCTATTTTCTTGTTTTACCACCCGGACTATAGAACGGGTTGACAGATCAAGACGTTTACAGCACCCATCGAAATTATCGGTCACAACAACACACATTACACTGCACTCACCTGATCTGTTTCATTTTCGACGGTTTGATACGCATTACCTATGTGGCACAGATCACTGAAGGCCATTTAAATTATAATTTGTTTCTTGCCACGATACATACGACCTAACTTCGGTGCTAAGCCATTTTTTCATTGACTGACTTGACCTACATGTGTAAAACTATACGTGCTTTGATCGCGCGCGGCAGTGTTGCTGTCGTTTGACAAATTATAACCAAATGAGAACAACAAAACCCTTCAATATTATTTTGGGAAGCAAACTAGAAGCAATTTACAATACAACACAACTTACGATATGTTTTTACTGCGTTTAATTAAAATAAAACTCGACCAATGAACGTAGTTTTCATTTGCAATTTCCCGCCTTCACAAACTTTTCCAGTTTTTTTTTATTTTTTAACACCTCTTAGTTTTTATTCTAAAAGTATGTAGGTTTGTTTTTTTTTATGTAGCACTAATGAATTTGTGTATGTACATAATCATTAACTTGAGTAAGGTTTAAGAGTAAAATATTTTTTGGAAAAAAATTGTCCTTACTGTATAGTACTGCTACTATTATTTGGAAATTGGAAATAAAATTTGGAAATAAACGGTAGATTTTAAATTGGCACATGTGGCATCCCTGTTTTTTTTTCATCATGTAGCGCCATCTAGTTGCGACCGCTACAACTAAACTCGCTTCTCTCGGTAAACTGCTTGACCTACTCACTATTAATTTTATATTAAAAGGCAAAGACGCATGTCTATTGTTTCACCATTTTATTTGCAGAGCCCAGAACACAGATCATAAACAGTCACAGAGAGTTATACCAAGAAAACAGATTATCTCAACACAGCCCCTCAATTTGTAGAGGTTTATACCTATATATTTTATACAAATTGAATCTAAGATAATATGAAAATTGTTGACACAGAAATTGTAAGACTACATATTTTAATAAACTTATTAAGACTCTACCTAACTATTTCAATGTAGAATAGCATGTAGACATAGCTGCAGTTAACTCTAAGATAGAATAAAATGAATGTTTACAAACAAAATAAGTTTTTTCTACCTTTAAACATAAAAACATATAACAATAATAACGGATAGTGTTTCTATTTAGCCCTTCAAATAGCAACATCAAGTTAATAAACCACTAAATAAAAACATTACAATCATAATATATTAGCAAGAGAGATACCCATCTAAGGTAGTTAACCTAATACACATTTAATCTTTCACGGAAATATACATGCTTTCTTGCAGGCAATGCCTTTGTGAAAATATCAGATATATTTTCCTCTGTAGGTACATATGATACAGACACGATTCTCTTATTTATTACATCTTTTATGTAATGATATTTAATGTCTATGTGCTTTGAGGCTTTAGTATTTATTTGGTTTTGAATCAATTTAATTGTACTTTGATTATCAATGTAGATGTGAGCTGACACTGTTTTACTATTAAGAAATTCAGAGAGTAGGCCCTTTATGTGTACGAGTTCACTTACTGCATGTGCTCCTGCTATGTACTCTGCCTCAGCTGTTGACAAAGCTGTACATGTCTGCTTTCTGGAAAACCATGATATCAAATTGTTACCTTGATAGATAGCACATCCACTGGTACTTTTCCTGTCAACCTTGTCAGCTGCCCAGTCTGCATCTGAATAAGCCTCTAATTGAGTATGATTACCTGTATTGTTATATAGCAGCCCCTGAAACTGAGTTTCCTTGAGGTATCGTAAGATCCTTTTACCTGCTGTCCATAATTCTTGTGTTGGTTTATCTAGAAATCTACTCAAGTATGATACTGCATAAGTTATATCCGGTCTAGTATTCATTGAGATGTAGAGTAGACATCCCACTAGTTCTTTAAATGGCAAATTTTGTTGTACTGCTAGACTTAGCATCAGCCTTATTGTAGATATTCTGGCTACTGGGGCATAGTTATTCACTGAACTGTTTTGCTGGAAACCTTTTGCAACTAAGCGTGCTTTCTTTGTACCATCTTGTTTTGTTCTAAAGATCCATTTAGTATCTATAGCTTTCATTCCTTTAGGTAAATCTGTTATTTCCCATGTTTCTAATTTTTCAAGGGCATTTAATTCCTTATTAATCTCATTACTCCAACCTTTGCTCATTGCCTCCTCATAATCTTGAGGATCTCCCGATATTAAACAATATGCTGTATATAGCTCATAATCCTCTTGAAATCTACTTGGCTTTTGTATGATTCTTCCTGATCTTGTCTTTTGTTCTGGTATTTCTTCTTCTGTATCCTCATAATCATCACTGTCATTTTCAATTTCTATATTTTCATTTGCTGGTTTCTTTCTGCTATTTTCATCTTCTACAGTTTTCTCAGAATCTTTTTCATTCAACTTTCCACTATTTTCATCTTCATAGTATATCTGATCACTTTCCTTAGTTTTCTTTTCTGTATATTGTATTTGACTTTCATCAAATCTCACATCTCTTGACACAATAATATTGTTGTTTTCAGGATCCCATAGGCGATATCCATTTTGTTGATATCCCACAAATCTCATTTCTTTTGCTCTTTCTTGAAATTTGTCTTGTTTTGGTAATATATGAACCCACACTTTAGATCCAAAAACTCGAAGTCTTGACAAATTCTTGTTTCCAAACATCTTCTCCGCTGGGGTTTGAAAGTTTATTGCTGAGGATGGGCAGCGGTTGATTTGATAGACTGCACATCTAACTGCTTCACCCCACAAAAATTTTGGCAAGCCTGTCTCTATTAACAATGTTCTTGCTCTGTTGTATATAGTTCTATTCATTCGTTCAGCTACACCGTTGGAGCTTGGACTGTATGGATTTGTATACTGTATTATTATTCCTTTTTCCTTGCAAAAATTCTGTATTTTTTCATTTTTGAATTCACCTCCATTATCTGATCTAATCTTCTTCACTTTATTACCTGTTTGCGTTTCTACCCTTTTTATGTATTCTATCAACCTATCAGTTGCTTCATATTTTCTCTTCAATAAGTAAACCTCACAAAAATGAGTAAAATCATCAATGATTGTATGATAGTAAATCTCGCCTGTAGAGTTGGGTGTGGACATTGGTCCAGATATATCAGTATGAATGAGTTCACCAATGCAATGAGAACGTGGTTTCTGAGTAGGATAAAATGGTAATCTAGTTGACTTACCTTTCATGCATGGTTCACACGGAATCTCACTGTACGGCAGTTGCAGTAACCTTAGCTGTTTCCTATTAGCATGACCCAATCTCTGATGCCACAAATCTTTTGAAATCAAACTTACTTCATTATTGAGTTTCATGTCTATAACATATAACCTGCCTTTCAACCTGCCAATAACTTCATTTACTGAGTTACTTATCGATACACTATCATTGTAAAATTGAACATGAAGTCCCTTCTCTAATAATTTTCTCACTGATAATAAATTGTGTGACAACTTAGGAACAATTAATCCCTCAATATCTATTGATAGACTACTATTATATTCTAATGTTAGTTTACCTCTTTTGTAACATGTTAGATATTGTCCGTTCGCTACATAAATCTTCATCTCTCTGTCCAGTTCTTCAACCTGAGTCATATAAGGTTCGTAATTAGCCATAATCAAATGTTCTGTGGCCCCTGAGTCCACTATTAGTTGAACATCACTATCACTAACACAACTGTTATTACATAATGCACTTGCACTACTCGCTGTAAATGACATTTCGTTTTTCCTTGAAGAAGAGGTCTCTTCATCTGCCTGCGCCGCTTGACCTGTCTGCCATGGTGACCTATAGGAGCTTGCACCTCGTCCTCTGTTTGAGTTGCTGTTGCCTCTGGATTGACCCCGTTGTCCTCTCGTTGAAGTCCGACCTCTGTAGTGGCCTCTCACTGGTTGTCCCGTTCTGCACTGGAAGGATTTGTGCCCATTTTTGCCGCATCTGTAGCAGGTCATAAACGTGTGCGTATCTTATGCTGTGGTTTCATTACCTTTAATCTTCAGTTCAGCATCTAGCAATCTGGATTTGACAAAGTCAACATTCAGTTCTCTATCAATTGTTTCTAATGTTGTGATAACAGTGTCATACTCGGTCGGCAGCGTTAGAAGTAGGTGGCACACCTTATCTGCTTCCTTCAGCGTTGCACCAGTTGACTCTAGTTGTGCTATTAAGTTATCATACTTTAAAAAATGATCTTGTAATTTTTCATCTATACTGGTTTTCATTGATAACATTTTCTTTCTCAGATACAGCTGATTAAATATACTTTTTCTCTCTAGTACCTCTTCCAGGCATTCAAACATTTTTGCTGCCGTTGGGCATTTCTTTATTAATTCGACGAATTTATCGGAGACACATTGGGCAATTATGCTCCGTGCCTTGGCATCTTTCTCTTTATCTATTTGTTCAGTTTTCATAAGAGTGGACTCCAATCCTCTTTCCTCCAAAATTAATTTCATACGAAATTTCCAAACACTGAAATTTGTTCCATCTACCAGCTTTGGTAAATTTGTAACCGAAGTCATCGCCATCCTTAGAATTTTATATTGCTCTTGTTGTTTTCTTCTCTAGAAATACTCCATGTATTTTTTCTCATATTCTTCGGCTTATATTTTTCATGTTGGCGCAGTGGAAGCGTATTAATTTTATATTAAAAGGCAAAGACGCATGTCTATTGTTTCACCATTTTATTTGCAGAGCCCAGAACACAGATCATAAACAGTCACAGAGAGTTATACCAAGAAAACAGATTATCTCAACACTCACTACTAGATGTCACTCAAACTTGTTTTCCAGAGAAATTCACTTCTGTGAATTTCTATATATAATACATATTATGAATACATATTATGAATCACCTTGTATAGAGTTCTTTACTTAGAATAGCATATAGGCTACTTTAGAAGAAGACTTAGAAGCCGTGGGCGGAAGCTAGTTTCTAATATTATGTACATAACCTAACCTGAAAAGTGTCTAAAGATTGCATTAGTTTTAACTAATGCAATCTTTAGGCACTTTTCAGTAAAGAACTATTCAACTATTCTAAGTAAAGAACTCTATACAAGGTGATTCATAATATGTATTCCATCCCGAAAGGGGCTTATTCTACAACCGATTGGCAATAAAGTTTGTTCTACGACTTTTGGAAATTCGTCATTTTTCATTGAAAAAACTATATGCGAAAATCAGCTGTTTTGGGGTCAAATCAGGTCAAACTCAACGAATCAGCTGTTTTAGGTAGCAGTCTTGATTCCGAACTACTTTTACGTTTAGGTTTTAAATCTAAAGATGATAAAAATACCAAAAAAGACAGTTCGAGAAAAAAAAATTAAAAAGATAAAATGAAAATATTGATGTTTTTTTTCGCTCATAGTATTTCTTTTCGTTGATAGAATAACCCCCTTTCGGGACCGTATACATGTTATGAATCTTGTATATTCCAAGTTTTAACGAAATCGGTTGAGCCGTTACGGCGTGATTGAACAATCAACATCCAAACATCCACAAACTTTCTCATCTATAATATTAGTACTTCACCTTCTGCTTCTCAGTATTGTCCTATGTAGAGTTGTGTTTTTTTTCTCTTTTATTTATTTATTTATTTTATTTATACGAAAAGTAACACTATTTTTACAGGAGCACCTAATGCAATAGTGTACCTCTATCCTTTAAATTATTATTATTATACATATCAAACATTTTATAAAATTAATTTTAAGTAAAGAAACAACAAACATATATCTTCAATTAATAAATTCAAATTACATAATGTCAAGCCTAATAAAAAGTAAATAGAAAAATTCGTCAATCCATATATGTCAAATAACAAAAATAAAAATTTGCCACAATAAATACAAATTACATAATGTCCTACCTAATCAAAATTAAAAAAGAAAATAATAATTCGTCAATCAATAATAATGTCAAATAATACAAAAAGTATATATTTGTCATAGATACTACCTACCTACTAATCTAATCTAATGTCTACGTGTTAGCATTTAGCTCAATTCACAGATTGTTATAACACGTCTAAGCCAAAGTACCTACCTATCCTGAATCCCTTTGCATGAGTCGCCTTTGGGCTTTGTGCGAGTGCAATTGCATTACGCGAGCTGAGAACTGTGCTGGCCAAATTGTTGGCTTAATGGCAAGCTCTGATAACTCAGTTTGTAGAGCATCTATCCTCACCTGAGCGCTCTGGTGGTGTGGTGGTAGTCAGTGGCGGATCCAGGATTATGGGTTGGAAGTTGCTTGAACCAGCTGGGGGAAGGCTTTATCAAGGTAAACACAAGAAACATAGACACGCAAAGCGAGAAAAAGTTATTTGGGGTTACCCAAATAACTTTTTTGAAAATTATTCAATTACTTCGACAGGTTGTAGTCTGTCAGACACTTTTATCTCGGTGAATATACATGGCATTAAAATGGAATAGGTCGTAAGGTGAAGAGATAAAAATTGTTTCGGTAGTAACCTAACCTACTAAGAGAGCAAAATACTGCTACGTAGATGCTTGGTGGGGGGAGTGCTTGAGCCCCTTAGCCCATCCTCTAGATCCGCTACGGAGGCAGTAGTCGGCAGTGTCAGTGAGTCCTCACCTCTCTCTTTCCGATCGTGAAAACAATAAATTACTGGTTTTTGTAGGCGCCCTTTTCTTGACAACATACAAAAACGGTAATTTTTCACGGTCGGGTCGAAAAGTGAAAAGTGAGAACTCACAACTTTGCAGACTAGGGCCTCTGATGGTAGTGACCCTGCCTTCCTAACCAAACGCTGTGGGTTCGATTCATGGTCGTGTGCAATGAGTTTTTACCTGCTGCCGAGCGGTGAAGGAAAAAATCGTGAGGAAACCAGAATATCCTTGAACATAAAGACAACTAAGATAAGTGACAAGTGCACGGAAGGAGCCTCAAAGCTAAACAAAATCATATGACTTTCTCCCTTCGTTTTTTTGTAGTTTTATTTTTTCCATAATGTAACTGTAGACAATCCGATAAATTTTATTTACTCAAAGAAACTTAAAACTAATACAAGTTAAAATTTACAAAATACACAAGAAACAGTTGAGCCATCTAAAGACCGTTACAAACGATCTATAGATAGCTCAACTGATCCAGATCACTACCAGTCGGAAGCGTCCCCAAGACGCTGGCGGAATTGCCACGCTGGATGGCAATGCTAATGCGCTGGGCCAAATAAGAGCCAGCTCTCGGGTCACGCGTCGCTTCGATCAGACGTCCTGATATCTTTTTAAAAACCTGGAGGGCCCCGTTTCCCCACGGACCCAGGGTCTCAACCCCAAAAGGCTCAAATATGTAAGCCCTATCAAGACTAACATATTTGCGCCTTTTGAGATCCTCGGCCGAATCTGCCGCCGCACCCGCCCTAACTGATGTCCCCGGAAGATGTGTGCGCGCTAGTGTATCAATTAGATATGGGTATTTGCTATGCAATGAGCGACGTAGCATGCAAGGCCTACGCTGTAGCACTATGTAGACACTGCTACAACATGCTACGAAATTACGTAGAGCCTCGCATATCTATTTCAATTTAAGTTTAGTCTGTACTGTAAAACGGTTCTTCAATTTGAGACAAATATACAAGGTGATTTATAAATGAAAACGTTCCTGAAAGGGGCTTATTCTACACCCAATAGGTAAATTAAAAAAAAAATGAAATGTTTCGCTTTCTAAATCAGTTCAGACTCAATTGTTCAGCTGTTAAAGGTAGCAATCTTGATGTGGAACTTCTCGTTCTTTTAATAAAACTTCTAAACTTCTCACAGATCCAGAAGCTCATCCTTCATCATCATCATCATCCATAGCCTGACTTCACCCACTTCAGAGTATAGGCCTCCCCGTGTATGTGCCATTCTCCTCTATCCTGTGCAAGCCTCATCCAGCTGCGGCCCGCGATACTTGCGATATCGTCTGCGCACCTCGCTGCTGGACGACTAACGTTCCGATACCCAGTTCTTGGACGCCATTCAGTTAACGGCACATCCTACGTTCAAACATTACTGTTTATCAATTTGTATCAACACATCTCACTTACTGAGGTAGGGCACAGCGAGATTTTCTCGCTCTAAATTGGAGCAGCCCGGCTGGGGAGATACCTCCGCCTTACATAAGATCTTAGCCAAATAACATTATTTGTTTCAAATAGTGTTGTGTTCCTGCGGTGAGTAGGGTTTCCAGAGCTCTCAAGTGTGGAGCGTTTCGGCAGGCAACGCATTAGCAATGGTCCAGGTGTTGCTGATGTCAATAGGCGCCTTACCCACTTACCATCAGGAGGGCCGTAAGCCGGTTTGCCTCCGAAACGTTTCTGCTCCACTTTTATTATAAGTACTGCCAAAGAGTGGAATGATCTGCCTGCGTCTGTTTTCCCGAAAGAGTACAATCTAGGAGTCTTCAAATCTAGGGTCAATAAGTTCACTCTGGAAAAGCGTGCTCCATCTTAGGCCACATCTCACCTGCAAAAGTGAGTTGGTGGCCAAACGCCTTACCATTATCAATAAAAAAAAAAAAAAAAAAAAGTATAACATAAAAAAATAGAGACAGTCTCTCTCTCTCAGCCTCGTCCGTTGTCTGTTCTCGACGTTTTCCGCGTGAGGGCGCCACCTGCTGTGCTCATTATATCCAATTTTATGCGAGAATTACATTAGAGCAGCGCACACGAGATACGAGATACAAGATTTTATTATAATTTTTATTTAATTATTATTCTGTAACTGTAGGTTACTATTTATTTATTTCTAGACTTTACTTAAACAATTAGAATTCTTGAATATTATATTTACATGCTTATATAAATCTAGTTAGAATTTTCAATATTAAGTTAATTTAATTTAAATAAATAAATAAATATTCCGGACATATTACACACGGTCAACTGATCCCAAACTAGGCATAGCCTGTATGATGGGTACCAGAGACTGATATAAATAATAGATATATATTTAACACCCAGACACAGAACAAACATCTGTGTTAGTCACAAATGTTTGTCCAGTGCGGGAATCGAACCCGCGCCCTCTAGCGCAGAAGGCAGAGTTACTACCAACTGAGCTATGAGGCCAAACAAAGTTAATTTAATTTATTTTTGCATTAATAATTTGTTGAATGTATTCTGATAATATGTGACATGAATAATTTGAAATCAGTTTTTATGGTTACTAACATAGTTTATAGGTAGATAAATGTACTAACAATTATGGTAAACAACCGAAATAAATAAATTAAATAAAAATAAGTTAATAAAAACAGATTTTACAAGTCGAATGCTATAGGTAATAATTTAAATATATTTTATATAATATAATTCATACAATAAAGTAAGTAATTATTATTTACTCTGGATTGAACACAAAAAATCACTATTATTGACACTATTATTGATCACTATGATTGATTGACACTATGCTGTCTGATTATTTAGAATTTAGATAGTTTAAATTTCAGCTGTAGTTGGTGGGTAGACTGTTTTGTACGTCCTTATAGGATGACAAAATGTTAGACCTACCAACTGCATTTTTCTTTTTTTTGTTATTCTGTTCGCATTACTACTGCCCTCTTTCTACCAAATCCGCGGACAACGGGGCTGATTACACTCTAAGAACTTTAGTACCTACTTTAATTAAGTTTAGTAATATGTGAGTGCAATTGTTTATTGTCCCGAATAAATAAAAATAAAATAAAATAAAATTAATAAAATAAATAATGATAAGTACATAATCCGAGCTGTCCAACTGCTGCAGTAAATACACAAAAAAGTGGCAATCATGATGATGACTAAATGACTGGCCTCATAGCTCAGTTGGTAGTAACTCTGCCTTCTGCGCTAGAGGTCGCGGGTTCGATCCCCGCACTGGGCAAACATTTGTGTGATGAACACTGGGTGTTATATATTTATCTATTATGTATATCAGTCTCTGGTACTCATAGTACAGGCTATGCCTAGTTTGGGATCAGTTGACCGTGTGTGATGTGTCCGATATATTGATAATTTATTTATTTATTAAACACTGAAAAAACAAAGATAAACTCGCGGTTCCCACGATTAGGCTCACTAGGTACGGTTAGTATGTCAATCATTTTTATAGGGCAATTATTACGCTTCCATTGGCTTCTATAACAAGGTCCCAAGCGATGTGCTAGAATTATCAATACTTACAAAGTGTACTTAATTGATCCAACGCTTCCGTGTAAATCAACGCGTACCTACGTGGCCTAAGTGTGAATAAATGTAGCTCCCGCTTTATTCAGCTTGCCTAGTATTATGTATAGATCACTGCGAAGCGAATCTTCATCCTAAAATCTTGCCTAGTCATTCGTAATAGATCGGTTAAGTTAAGCAACCTTCAGCGCGGACTTTTGGACGGGAGACCGATATCAGAAGTGGCATTAACAAATGAGCGCTTCCGTGCATTAGGTAGCTACCTATTACCATCAAGTTTGCGATTTTGTTTAGGCGGTGGCGTAAGTTGACGGTCTCAAAGATGTATCGTTCGAATTAGTTTTTTTTTTTTTTTATACAACAGAGGTGGCAAACAAGCTTACGGCCCACCTGATGGTAAGCGGTTACCGTAGCCTATGAGCACTTGCAATACCAGAGGCATCACGCACGCGTTGCCGACCCCGAACCCCCTTCCCCCCTAAAGAGCTCTGGCAACCTTACTCACCGCAGGAACACAACACTATTTGAAACAAATAATGTGCTTGCTTGTATTGTCGTGCTTGCTTGTATTGTCACTGATTCTTTCTTGGTCAGTCAGGTTTCTTTAAATACATCAGGATATTAGTTTAGTGACCAGGTCGAGGTATGGTGGCCTGAAAAGGGCTTAGGACCGTCGCGTCGGTGAAAGAATCGAGTGTAGTGAAAGGATTAAAGTGCGCCTCTTAGAGGCTCCTCTCGTGCACATGTCACATGTCATGTCTTCGAATTTTTGGGTTCTAGAATATGCCAGTTTCCTCTTAAAAAATTGACCGCCTTGATAAATAATACCCATCAGTCACATACCTACTTACTAACCTACATATTATCTAAGCCTACATAGTCCTGAGCCCACACTAGGATTCCCTGTGTCGTGGGTATCAGAAATTACGAGTACCAATGGTACCACAACACCCAGACCTGGAACAAATTTTTGCAGATCATGCAAACATTTGTCCCGCTGTGGGAATCGAAGCCGCACCCCTTCTGTCTCAGGCGGGCACCAGGCGCCACCGAGGTCGTCAATAAAATTAAATAATTATTTATGACGATTTTATACTATTATTTTATAATACGATATTTAGAAAAGTTTTAAATAACGAACTCCCATTCACCGCACCGGAAAACAAAAGGAAATTCAAACAAAGAATTCAATCGCAATCAAATCAAGAATCCGTCGCCCGTGAGTGAAAAAGAGATAGCAATGCCCAGAGCTACCAACGCTAGAAAGAGACAGAGCAGAGTTAATCCTATTGGCTTATACGGCGCGACGTTTGCCTGGATTGGTCGCCGTGCTTTATTGAACTGTCACTGTAGACCGCGGTTTGGGGGTGAGCGGTAATTTGGGGGTAAGTGGGGGTGGGAGTGGGTAGTGGGGTCGGGTGGTAAGTCGTTTCACAGAACGGAGTTTGGCGATTGACTTGTGGGTAGTTTTTGGGGTTCCTTGGGTTTGCGCGAGTGAATTGAATTTAGACTTTTTGGATAATTCGCTTTTGATATGTGCGTCTCTGCCTATTGGGAGCTTCTGCGACTTTCGATCCGAAGGTTGTGATTCGAACCCTATTGCGTACCAAATGGTAAAGGAAATCGTGAGGAAACCGGCTATGGGCTTGCTACCTGTCACGTATGGAATATCTACTAAGTACTGCGAAATATGGGCATGTACCAAATGTTCGGACGTGCCTTTGGCTAACCCTCTTTAACATCTTCAAGGATCTGATCGCCTGGAGATCTGCGAGGATGTCTACCATTCTTATGGATAGAAATTGAACAAACTGGCATCGCACATTATAATTAACCCTGTACTTACTTACCATAGAGATAATATTTTTTTACTATATAAAAAAAAACAACCTTTTGGCTATGGTACCTACCTACTTGTAACGTGGGCGTTTAGCCTATTTAAAACAATTCACTCACCTATTCTTGACAGCTCAAATGTCATTACTCCCGCCAAGAGCTGTGATTGGCTGACAGGAGCGCGGGAAATTGTTGACTTTTCCTGTTTGACGTCGCTTTTCGCGGGAATTTTTGGTGCCCCGCCCTTAGGGACGTACGGAATTCTTATTGGGTGATATCAAATGTCACTTATGATTGTTGGCGGTTGGGAATACCTACGCTTTTCACTCTACCTAGAAATGCTAAACGCGAATCCATTGGGCATGACTGTATAATGTACAGTCGTGCCCCATGTATTCGTCAGTCAATGTCATAAATAAAAGAGACGTTTCAATAATACATGGAGTCTGGGCCTGCACTGTGTACACAACTCTAAAATATGGCTAAGCAATAAAGTAAACGTATTTAATTGGTTATTTTATATAAATTGACTTCGTTCTAAGGTACATTAAGAATTTCTTCTACAAAGAGAGCAACACACAGCGCTACAAAAATATGGCGTATGGACGTGCGTGAAATGTCATTTTGACAACCTACATTTATCTGACAAAACAAAAACATCAAATCAAACAACATGACATGAAAAATATGGCAATGTCATGTCAAACGCCAATTATAAACCAACATGGCGGCTTTCAAATAGTGTTCACATAGTAAAAAACTTACCAGACGAACTATTAAAAAAACTAACTTGTACCATCGCATTTGTCTTAAAATAAATGAAATTGTATTTTTCTTGTAATCTCCTAATTTTTCTATGTAGTGTACATGTACCAGGCCCAGAATGAAATGGCTCCTTTATTTCATTTCATTTCATAAACGGAAAAATTGTACCCAAACCGGAATTTTTGGTGGGAAAGTAAGTCTCTTGAAGTTTTAGAAAAGTGAGCCATCATCTTAACTTTCTAAAACTTTAATGAACTAGACTTGACCTTGCCCTAAATAAAAATGAAAGCAGAAGAAGAAAGATACCTATTGTTAAAATAAAAGTTTTATTAAATAGGTACCTACACGTAAAACATGGTAGGTCTAAGAAAATGCTTAAAAAAGATTTTATTCCTAATGAACCCCAAGATTTGGTAATAATATAAATGGCGCAGGGCATTTTTGGAAAAAATTGTCCAAAAATGCCCTGTGCTTATGCATTGAGAGCCGGCAGGGGATTTCTGGACAAAAAGTCCAAAAAATGCCCTGCGCAGGGCATTCTCGCAGGGGATTGCTGGAATAAGCCCCTACTTTTACCGCTAAGCAAATTAAGGAGCAACAGTGTAAAGTAACTAGGTATATTTAATCCTTCCTAATATCAGGTTACGATACGAAAAGCTAAATGTGTGAATTCCTTTTTTTTAAGAATTTATGGATAAATGAAGAAACTAGGAAAATATTTAATTAAAATCAATTTAAGCAAGTTTATGAGGTATCTCTTAAAATAAAATTAAGTATAGGTACCTACATCATCATCAAAAGTCTGAAGAAATCCAATGCTGGACGTAGATAGTCCTCCCCCAAAGAGTGCCACGACGACCTTTCTACGAATTTCCTCAATTCGGCTATTTTACTAACTTATAGGTGACAAAAAAGTATTAAATTTAGGCAGGTGCATTTTACCTCGGTAAACAAAACCAACGAGGTTCAGTACACAAAACCTAGATCGTACCTCGTAGATCGTAGCTATTCCCGAAACGAACAACCATTGAGCGGTAATTGGAAAAGCGAAGCGTTCAATTCAGAGCTTAAAATCTACGGCCTCATTATTCTAAATGGCGGGTCGACGTAATACCACAAATTAAAGCTTAAAACGGACGCTTAACAGCTGACCCAAAATCGAACTCCCCTTTCCACAGTCGGGAAAGCAATGAGGCGGGGCCGGCCACGCCTTGCAAGCTCATGGCTCACGCCAAGCGACGACGCGTCAAAAGTTCCCCGGCCGGCATTACGGGCGCGGGTCTATGCCGCGCGGATTTTAAAAAAAGAAACGTCAAAGTGGCCTGACATATTTGAAAAAAGAGTGGGTTTTTGTTTGAGAGTTTAAAAATTCGTATTGCGAATAACTTTTTTTTTTTTTTTTAAATAGATCTTTTTTTATTGGTTAAGGTGATCCGTAGGTGTAATTTTAAACAGAGAACATTTCATTTATCACATTTTTGAAAAATGAATGATTTTATAGTGCAATGATTTTATTCATTAAATCTAGGTACCTCCTTACCAATATAATTGAATTTAACCAAAAGAGTTATTTATTGATTTATTTAGTTACGATTATAACTGTAGTTTTTAAAGAGTTACAATTTTGTGAATACTTAGTAAAGTAATATACCTAATAAATCCTATTTAATACATATTTATCTTATTAATGTTTATTGGTAAAAATAATAGCACTTCGCTAAATAATAATAACATATTAAGTGTAATTGTATTATTGTAAAAAAATGAATGCTCTCATTTTTTTATTAAAAAAAATATTAAGGTATTTTTTAACTCGACAGCAAAAACTTACTGTTTAATAATTAATTAATTCATTGTCTAAATAAAGAAAAAAGTACGTATGAACAAAGTGAGATAGACATTCAGTGCAAAAGAGCAAATTAATTTATCTTATTACAAAATGGAAATAGCTCAAACCCCATTGCAGCTGACACAAGACCATCAAGATTCCCGAATTACGAGTAAGTTAATTAATCTAGAAAATATATAATATTTTTTTATAAAATATACCGTTGCCGTTTTATCAAATACACCTATGGATAATTGTATTCATTATCTATTATTTTTCTTAATTTATGCTTTATTTCATAACTTCTTACTAAGTTAAATATTCTCATTGTCGAACTCGATGATGGCGCAGCGGGCGAGTGCCCTTCTGAGACGCAAGGGGTGCGCGTTCGATTCCCGCTGCGGGACAAATTTTTGCTCGATCTGTTAATATTTGTTACGGTTCTGGATGTTGTGGTAAATACCATTGGTAGGTACTCGTAGTTTCTGATACTCACGACACAGGGAATACTGGTATGGGGTCTCAGGACTATGTACCTATGTGACTGTTGGGTGTTATTGTTTATTTTATTTATATTTAATTTAATGTAAATAATTATTTATATCATATAAATCATCCTAATAATTATTTTGTTACTTTTTCTCTATGAGCAGTCGCAGCCGACGGGATTTATATTATTTTCATTATATAGCTACCTGTAACCTAAGTTAGTATTTTTTTAAAGCAATTAAACTTCATCGTCATCATCATCAGCCAGATGAAGTCCACTGCTGAGCATAGGCCTCCCCGAAAGAGTTCCATGACGAATGGTCTTTTTCCATCCACCGACTTCACGCAAACTTAAACTTAAAAAATTAAAATTAAAATCTTAAATATTAAAACCTTAGTTATAACTTTAGTTTTAACAATTTAATTATAGAACACTTAAATATAGACGAACAGTCTCGTTTTACATGAATCAAAACTATATTTACCTAGTAGGTAATTTTAATTTTAAGAGGAGGTAGGGCACAGCGAGATTTTCTCGTTCTGAATTGGAGCAGCCCGCCTGGGGAGGTACCTCCGCCTTACAGAAGATCGCAGCCAAATAACATTATTTGTTTCAAATAGTGTTGTGTTCCTGCGGTGAGTAAGGTTGCCAGAGCTCTTTAGGGGGGAAGGGGGTTCGGGGTCGGCAACGCGTGCGTGATGCCTCTGGTATTGCAAGCGCTCATAGGCTACGGTAACCGCTTACCATCAGGTGGGCCGTAAGCTTGTTTGCCACCTATGTATAAAAAAAAAAAAAATTGATTGAAAATACTTGGATTCTGTACGATTCGGTCTATGCTACGCCATAGCACGCGCTCAATTTGCCAGAAATATAGTCTTGTATTAGTACCTAGGTACTAGTAAGACTGTACCTATTTTCTCCACGAATTATTCCTGGACCTGAACTAATTATTCCTAGAACGCGTTTCATTCTAATAAGAATAAATAAATGAAAAGAAATTAGATAGAATCGTAGGTAGCTCGGCTCCGAAATCTTTGGCATGTAGGTAGGTATAGTTATTCCATATATACATACACAGGCATAGCTTCACCTAGTTTCTAGGACGTATCAAAGAGATCCTAGTGATTTTATTGAAATAAAAAACTTGAGAGGTGTCAAGGGACACCCGGATGGAACGAAGTCCTTTCGATTAATTAGTGAAGGAATTGTAATAAAATTTTATTAAATACATACACATTGATATTGTAATTGTTAAATCAGTAAAACAAGTTGGTACTTATATGAAATTACTGTAATTAGGTACACATAACGACACATATAATTACAATGGATATTTGCATAACTTTTACAAACTTTAGGCCGCCAACCGTAATGTCAAGCTCCCGGCCTCAGTGTTGCCCGAAAAAATCCCCAAAACACGTCAAACAATCTAAATGTTATCACATACTACTAATAATCGCTGTTGCTTAAATTTATAGATCAGGAATACTGATTTCAAAGGCTGATTATCGATGAGAAATATTAATGAGTAACATAATATTATAACATATATTTTACAAAAACTGAAAACCGACTTCAAATTCCTGAATATTTACAAGATTAATACCAACCTTTTTTTTTTATCAACCTCTTTGCGTTTTGCTTACCTACTGAGGATGACACTGGCCACTAACACTTTCGAACAAAAAACCAAAGTAAGACATTCAAAAAGTATCGTTACAACTTTTGGTCTTAATTTTTTCCGTCTAGCCCCCTTTCGCAACGTGCGATAAGGAACTTCGTTCCAAAAACATTTTGAGTTTGAATTTCACAAAGGCTTGTGAATCATTTTGAATGAATCCTATCCAGACAAGTCATCGTGAGATGGAATATGTAGGTATAGGTTCTATATGCGCGACCCTATTTCAATATGTACCTCTATATTCAATTCCATAGATAAATCACTTTTTTATCATAAAGGCAAAGCAACGCATCAGTATTCTGCCCCATACAGCCAGTAACTCGGGGGTCTATTTGACTGATTTTCAGCCTCTCCATGATTTGCCACTTTACCCGGTCAGCCCGCGTTCTGAATACAAAACAGCCAATGGGCGCTTTTACACTAGCCGACACGGCATCGATCGGCATCGGCTCGGCGACGGCACCGGCCCGGCAGCCGGGGTAGCAAAAATGTATCCTACTAAATTATATGTGCGAAAGTTGGTGAGCATGTTTGTATATTTGTGGGTCAATCACGGTGTAAAGAATCAACAGATTTCAATGAAACTTTAAATAGATAGAGTTCTTTACATAGACTAGCGTATAGGTTTCTTTTGATCTAGGTATCACGCGTACTCGCGGACACAGGCTAGTGAAGTTATACTTATAGCGCGGTTTTCGACGGCTCGGTGATGATCCCACCGGCCGGCGGCACCGGACCGATGCCGGGTACTGCAAGCTTCCAGCTGCTCGCCGGCCAACAATCGGATGCCAAAACGTGCACAAATTTACCTTTATGTAAACCAAGGTGGTGGGGGCCAAAAAGTCGTGCGGTGTCCGGCCTAGTGGAAAAACGCAACACCGGCGCGGCGCCGGGGCCGTGCCGTTCCGTCGCTGTGCCGTTCCGGTGCTGGTAATGGAAATACGCCCAATAGCGATGCGAGTTGGCTCTTTGAAATTTCATTCTCGTACTGACGTAATGCGTTCGTTATTTGAATATTGAGTTTTTATTAGCTCTGCGTTCGTTATTTCAATTTGAGTATGGCACAATGAGAATGGAGGTTGATGATTTTATTCGATTTTATTTTGGTTATAGGTACCTCTTTAGGTATAGTTATGTTAAAAATAGATTTTCTATTTATTTATTTATTTATTTTTGGAAAACCATCGGCACTGAGAAAAACATTTTGGAAACTTAAATATATATCTTGAGGCCATTTATATTCAATTCAATTCAATTCATTTATTGACCATTTCGTTATAACATATAACATAGGCATGTCGTCAGGTTTACAGTAATTACAGTTTTTTACAAGTAACGTTCATATAATTTTACAAAGATTTTAATAGGTAATTTATAGTTTCTACTCCACATGTAAATCAGAAAATGAAACATTTAAATATTCCGCGACATGGTAAAATGGATGATTTTCAAAAAATGATTTAATTTTTATTTTAAACTGATTAAAAGGTATTCACTGGTAGATACAAGTTGGATAACGGGCAGACAAAAAATGAGAGTAATTAATACCTTAAGGGTCACTCACAGGTATTTGCATCGGTACTATAATTATATTATCTCTTTGTTGGAACTAATTTATGCAGTTAATCACTTTCCTAATTATTCTTTTATCTCGATAAAAGTATATCCGACTTTTTTCTTTATGATGACTAATTGCTATGGAAAGAAAGAAATCATCAATGACACGACAAGAAGAAGAAGAAGAAGCTATGGATGGAGAATTATATCAACCATACAATATAGAAATTAACTTTTAACACTTTTTTTTGTGCGCGGTAGGAGCCTTAAGAGGCGCACTTTAATCCTTTCACAACACTGATTCTTTCATCGACGGTCTTAGGCCACCATACCTTAACATGGTCACTAACATAATACAGGATGACCATGAAAGAATCAGTGACACGACAAGAAGAAGAAGAAGAAGAACTTTTATGAATCACTTTTTTTCTGATCTAAAAATATCAGTTTTATTATTATGTGTGTAAATCAATTACCACCATGTCTGTCATCATGAAATTTTAAATAATCCTATCCTACTTCCTACGAATGTTATAAATGCGAAAGTTTGAAAGAAAGTTTTTCGGAGGAGGTAGGGCGCAGCGAGATTTTCTCGCTCTAAATTGGAGCAGCCCGCCTGGGGAGGTACCTCCGCCTTACAGAATATCGCAGCCAAATAACATTATTTGTTTCAAATAGTGTTGTGTTCCTGCGGTGAGTAAGGTTGCCAGAGCTCTTTAGGGGGCAGGGGTTCGGCAGGCAACGCATTAGCAATACTCCAGGTGTTGCTAATGACAATAGGCGACGGTAACCACTTACAATCAGGAGGGCCGTAAGCCTGTTTGCCTCCGTATAACATAAAAAACAAAAATGTTTGTGAGAATGTCTGGATGTTTGTGGTTCAATCACGCCGTAACGGCTCAACCGATTTCGAAGAAATCTTGTAATTGACAGAGTTCTTTGCCTAGAATAGCATATAGGCTACTTTTTATCTATGTTACCTAAGCTCACTAATAAGCTGGAGCCCTTGAGCCAGCGCCGTGATATTGGCTCGCTCTGTGTGCTCTATCGGCTTTACAATGGTGAGTGTTCTGAGGAACTATTTGACCTCATACCCGCATCGAGGTTCTACCATCGGACCTCACGTCACCGGAATAAGGCTCATCCACATCTCATCGACACGTGGGTATCTCGAACCACTCGTTTTACGTGATCCTTTCTCCCCCATACGTGCAAATTGTGGAATGAGCTTCCTTCCGAGGTTTTTCCGCTAACCTACAACATGAAGAGCTTTAAGAAAAATACAAAAAGATTTCTCCAGGGCAGGCAACGCATTAGCAATGCTCCAGGTGTTGCAGATGTCAATAGGCGACGGTAACCGCTTACCATCAGGTGGGCCGTAAGCCTGTTTGGCTCCGTATAAAAAAAAAAAAAAAAAAAAAAAATATGTACCAAGCGAGTTAAGTCGCGGACGGAAGCTAGTAATTTATAAATACCTACCCTAGAAAAACGCTTTGATTTAAAATTATAAGCGCCCTTAGAAATGCCGCCCTCCATCGCCAAAACGAGCACATGCCTCTCTGAAGTACCTTTCGTAAATTAAGATAATACAATTTCCGTCAAAACACATTCAGCCGACACGGAAAGACATAAAAGAAAATTTTATAAGACACATAAAAACTTCTTCCGGGAAATTGGAAGTCAGTGGGGGGAGGGGGGAGGGGAGTGGGGGGAGTAAATCCCGGGTATCAAGATAAATCAATGTTTGTTTGTGCTGGAGCACGGCACTTACTGCGCACAGGAAAAACTGTGGAGTGGCGGTTTTCATATGAGGGTTGAGTAAGTTTTGTTGAAGCGTTTCGTTGTCCAGAAGCATTATGGTTCTACTAAGGATTGTTTTTCTCATCAGTCCTTTACAATTTTCATCCACATTGGTTTAGATAAAACAATAATACTAATTCGTTACTCGAAATTTCAACTTGACCAGCGTGTTGAGTATGGGCCAAATGATAGTATTTTTTTCTGGAAATCTGTGGTAGAGGCCATGTTGAGGACGTCCTACGGTGAAATGATGATGATGATGATAATTGTTATAAAATAAAAGGTACGTAACTCATGTTTTCATAGTATACAAATATTTTGAAAGATTTGTATACTCTTTTGAAACGTAAATGATCTTTGTTTTCGATTTCCTTTGCGGGACAAATGTTTGCTTATCTGCAAATATTTGTTCCCGGTCTGGGTGTTGTGGTACTCGTAGTTTCTGATGCCCACGATTCAGGGAATTCTAGTATGTGGTTAGGACTGTGTATGTGACTGCTGACTGTTATTTATTATTTACTTGCACATTCACCTAAAACTATTTAAAATACAATTCTGTTACTGTCCCATCGCAAAGGTAAACGTCACAAACGTACAACGTACTAATGCCCAAAATCGTCTCCACACCATCCCTGCCCTGGTTCACAACAAGGAAACTTTGTCGCTTGCCTTTTTATTTGGTTTTCTTTTGACGCGGGAGCCCTTGAGCCTGCCTGATTAATTTCCGTCCTAAGGTCCCGTAGCCTGATCCGAGCTTACTGTATTTGAGAGGTCTCTTTCTTGTGGTTTACTTTGATGCTGTATCTTACAGCTTCCACCACCAAAGTCAAAGTCAAAAGGCATTTATTTCAATAAAATCACTAGAAGCTATGCCGGTTCCTCGCGACCAAGCCTAGAAGAATCAGGCAACAAACACGGCTTGGTGCCTATAATTTTTTTCGATGATCCTTTTTCACAAAATGGAATTTATAGCTTCAGTGTGGTGCCGATCGAACTAGGTGAGGCTCAAAAGAAAAGTAATCTAATTATAATCCCTAATAAATAAGATCTTATAAAAATGTGAAAAAAAGAAGACAAATGTGAGCTTCAACAAATGATCTAAGGGCAGCACACGCTACACTTGATGAAATATGTACCTAATGCTTATATAAAATTAAATAATACTTAAAATATGATGCAAGCAAAACCGAACACCGAACTAGAACGAAATACTATTTAATTTTAAGTGATAACCCACACTAAAGGAAGACTTACTTTTTTATAATATCCCAAAAAATTCGACTTTGACCTTCCCCTAGATACGGGGATGCTCTAACCATGCTACGGAGACACTTCACATCCGAGCGAAAATCTTTAGGACATCCAAACGTTTTGAGCCGTTTCGATGTTCTAAAGGCTTTTTGGGATATTAGAAAAAAAATCATAGAACGAACTATTCCTAGAACGTGTACCATTTGATTCTTTAGACATAGACATAGACAAACATTAATTCACAAACTTTGCACACAATACACGTCACAATAAAAGCAAAACACAGAGAGCGAAAATATGAAACAAACACAGAGTGGTAACACACAAAAACTTATTAAAAAGAACACGTGAAATGTTATTGTGCGCCACAGCAGCAAAAAGGTCTCAGCTCAGCATAAATGCCTAAGCTTGAATATTAACTATTAGCTTATGCCAGCATAAGCTTTAATACATTTAGTAGGTACATTTATCGTTCAGAAACAGCAATAAAAATTTGAGCCCGGCACGGATTAATTATGATGAACACGTCGTTCCTTCCGCTATTCCTATTAGTTCATTTGGTTGATTGGTCATTCAGACTGAATGACAACTTATTCTGTCTTTGATATAGGAACGACTGAATGAGAACAAACATCGAGAGAAGTGATGAATGAGATGGCTTGGAAATAAATAAATAAATATTCCGGACATATCACCATATAGCCAACATCAACATATAGCCTGTACTATGGGTACCAGAGACTGATATACATAATAGGTTAATAATAGTACTAGATTGAGCTAGTCTAGAGCGATCTGTCAACAGTTGGGGATTAAAGGTTCTCGAAAAAACGACTACGAACTGGACGACCCAGGCCCGCACCCGATGGACCGATGACATTCGGAAGGTTGCGAGAAGTCGGTGGATGGAAAAAGCTAAGAATTCAACTAGTTTTAGATCTAAAATTTGTTAAAGATCTCATTTATAATTAAATTAATTATATAATAATTGGCACTGGCTCTAAATTCTATGTGGTGAAAAAAAACAATTATAATAAAAAAAATCATCGAAAAAAATGATAGGCCCCGAGCCGTATTTGTTGCTTGATTCTTCTAGGCTTGGTCGCGAGGAACAGGCAGAGCTTCACCTAGTTTTTAAGACGTTTCAACGTGATCCTAGTGATTTTATTAAAATAAAAGCCTTTTGATTTTGACAAAAACTTTTAGTTACAAATAGCGGAGATATCGCATCCAGAGGGGCTAGTCTGCAATGATAACGTTAACGTAAACGACCATTGAGTTGCTCAACAACTGCTGTAATTAGTATGAAATTTAAAAAGCGCCTCTACCGGCCGATTTGGGAACCGTCAGAACAAAACACCCGTCTTAAAATTAATAAAAAATCGTTTACCACAGCTCGCCACCCGTCTCAAATTATATCTATACCGTTTAATCCGGCCTCATGTGCGGCCCCCGGGACCAATGAACGTATTGATTTTGTATTGCTCACATATTGCGGGTTGCGATTCGACACAGTTTTTAGGGTTCGGGGGATAAAAGTCGTGTATATCTCGCATGCGATCATTTCGTCAATTCGCTGAAATAGGTCTCAAAATTTAGTTTATAGTGGGTTACCGTACAGCCTGAAGCGATACGACTTCATTCGATAAACAAATAAAACTCAACCTTATTTCCTTAAAGATATGGATGCAATAAAAAAAATCTCCGTCTGCGCTTGTTACAAAAAAAATTTCGTAGACCTACGCTGCTACGCAAAGCCTACGCCGCGTAGCAAAGAACACATTGATTTTGTTATTTATTACTATGTGGTGACCTCTCAGTGTTGTTAATCTACAACAAGGTCTTTCGGTCAAAGTCAAAATGTGTTAACTTCAATAAAATCACAAGGATCACTTTGAAATTACATAGAAACTCGTCCTGTTCCTCGCGACCAAGCCTAGAAAAATCAGCCAACAATCACAGCTTGGTGCCTATCATTAGTTTCGATAATCCTTATCACAAAATGGAATGTAGAGCTTTAATGTGGAAAAGATCAAACAAGGTGAAGCTCAAAAAAGAAAAATAGTCAGGTACTAGAAGCTTTAACAAAAAGCAAAAAAAAAATTGTGAGCTTCAGCTAAAGTCCTAAGGACACTCTAACTGATGAAGTATCTATATAATAAATATTACTTCAAATATAAGGCAAGCACAATCCGTACAGACATTGCAAAATTTCAACTTAACTGTAGAGGGGCAGAGCGACATCAGGCCATGCGTTTCTATCATCTTTACTAGTCATCACCATCATCATCATAATCAGCCTGTAGAAGTCCACTGCTGGATATAGGCCTCCCCTAAAGAGTTCCACGACGAACGGTCTTGAGCCTTCTCCATCCACCGACTTCCCGCAACCTTCACAATGTCGTCGGTCCATCCGGTGGGGGGCCTTCCAACACTGCGTCGCCCGGTTCCTGGTCGCCATCTTTACTAGTACGCTTTCTTAATAAGATTATTCCTCGTGTACACTTTATAGGAATCTTAATATCATCAATAAAAATAAACTATGTATTACAATGGGCGTTCTTATCGCTGAATAGCGATCTCCGCCAGACCACCTTCGGATAGAGTAGATAATTAAGCAGGGGTACCTATATAAGATGTACTTAACTACTGTAATTTACACTAGCATGCGCAACGTAGAACGGCCCCCGAGTAGATCGAAAGACGGTACCAGGCTAGCATAACAGTGCAGACAGTCAAAGACACGCCTTTACTAATGAACAACAGCGAACAACAGAGTGAGTGAATAACGAGTATAATTCGATTTATACACAATCGAATATCGTACCCACCGCGCACTGCGGCTGACGTGAATCTTTATAGAGCTTCGTATTTATAGAAGCGGACAAAAGAAAATACATCGAAGAGGCATTAGCCTCTAAATTAGTCTCTTATCAAATTAACCTCTAAATTATTATTTTTGAAGGAGGTAGTGCACAGCGAGGTTTTCTCGTTCTGAATTGGAGCAGCCCGCCTGGGGAGTTACCTCCGCCTTACAGAAGATCGCAGCCAAATAACATTATTTGTTTCAAATAGTGTTGTGTTCCTGCAGTGAATAAGGTTGCCAGAGCTCTTTAGGGGGGGAGGGAGTTCGGCAACGCGTGTGTGATGCCTTTGGTATTTGCAAGCGCTTATAGGCTACGTTAACCGCTTACCAGCAGGTGGGCCGTATGCTTGTTTGCCACCTCAGTTGTATAAAAATATATATATATATTATCGCTCTAATGAAATATTGCCTGGTCAGTGATTGTATAGTTTGTCAAATAACATTTTTTTGAAGACTTTGCCACATTTCAAACTGTGACTCTTGAACGACTTTTATGAACATTATGGTGATATGATGCATACTTAACGAAGGTTGTTGATAAAAAAAGACGAGATACTGCAAATAAACTTGATTGGTAGAGATAATTACAACAACTATTACTAAGCTCGTAGCACCTGGATAAAAGCTTACAAAATCACAAAGTTGGTACGTTATTCGTTTTGCCAAAAGCAGGAACCTAACAAACACACTTACGCATTAGTCTTATTAGCTAAGATTATATCAAAACTATATGTAGTCGAAAATCGGTGGAGTGATGGTAGTGGCCCCGCTTTCCGATCTACAGGTCGTGGGTTCGAATCCTTCTTTAAATTAACGAAATTATGTGCGCTATACTAGTGTGTACTAGCGTTGGTTTATACTATAGGTGCAGCAAGCAATTGAACTTAAATAAATAAATGTAGATAAGGAAGATTCCCGATTCTAAAAAAAAAAAAAAAAATTATAATAATTCTGCTCTAAATGTTTACAACTCTACACCCCCGCACCACACGCTACTGACTGCAGTAGACATTCAATAAAGAAAGGTAAATAAATAAGAACCATTCTTGCTATTGTTCAACAATTAACGATGATTCGAAGTGACGAGACGGGGGCACTGTTGTTGTGAATTAGGGGTTCAAATTAGGGGCAATATTCGCAGTCTTTGGCCTTTGTTCTAGAACAATAATACATTCTCGTCGGAGATACCCCAGAGCCTCAAGACGAAAGTCTACATTCAGTGCGTGTTGCCAGTGATGTATGGATGTATGGCACTGAGACTTACTCTCTTATTCATAATCAGTCACTAACTTTATCGGCTCGATAACTCTTACCCTGTCCTTTTCTAACAGCACAGCCGATAATGTTAGTGAGTGATTATGAATAAGAGGGTTGGACTATTGGCATCGTACACAAGTTTCAAGTCGCGCAACGAGCTATGGACAGATATAAGCTCGGAGTTTCAATTAGTGATAAAAGCCTAAACAGGGAATCCGTCAAAAAATCGGTTAAAATGGCAGTGGGCAGGCCATATAACTCGTGGAAACGATAACCGGTTGGGGAATAAAGAAAGGATGCATCTCCCTATATTATCAAATCTCTCTAGCCCCAAAGGTTTCTAGAAGAAAACTCATGTTAGGGTTAAGCTCGCCTGTACATGGCCTTTGAAATAACCATTTATGTATCATGTTTCTGTGTGCAAGAATTACAGAAAGAAAGAAAATAAATGAAATAGTCGAAACAGGATTAAAAGAACAGTTTGAACGAAAATATTCAAAGTTACACATAAGGAATAAGGCAAAAACACGGCGCGCGTGCCTATCATTGTTTTCGCAGATCCTCACTAAATGGAATGTAGAACTTCAGTGTGGTGCCAACCTAAACAAAGTCAAAGTGTAGGGTTCGTTCAGATTTGCACAGGTGGGGGTCGAGACGAACAGAGAAATCAATAAATACTGCTAAAGTTATCACTTCCCAACTTAACCTCCGAATCATTTAATCTAAAATCTCAAAGCTAATAAAATAACCATTGCAAATCACACCCTTTCCTAAATAGATTTCCACTTTACGAGTTTGGCAGGGGTGTGAACACCCCTTACAAATCCTGTCACACGATTTGCAACCCTGGAGCGTTGTCAATAAGGATGCTTGGTGGTGTGGGGCTATTAATGTTCCGAATCAATTAAGTTATTGCTACCAGACGATCAAATGGAGTATTTAAGTTGATTTAATTTGAAGATGTGTTATTAGATGATGGCAGGTTGTGGGGTAATATTGTATTAAGTTCGAAGTATTCCGAAAAAAATAGAATAAATGCGGGATGGATGAAATGGTGACAGGTCACAGGAACTACGTGTGATCCAAGAATGCCCCTTAAACTTAAGCGGAAAATTTACAAAACGATCATAAGACCTGTCGTACTGTATGGATCTGAGTGTTGGGCAACCAAAGGGACGGATGAAAGAAGAGTGCATGCTGCGGAAATTAGAATGTTGAGATGGATGTGTGGAGTGACTAGAACGGACAAGATACGGAATGAGTACATCAGAGGAAATTTGAAAGTAGCGCCAGTGACTGAGAAGTTGAAGAGCAATAGGTTAGCGTGGTATGGGCATGCGGAGGGAAGAATATCATGTGACTATGTGGAAGGATATAAGGGAAGAGGTAGACCAAAGAAAAGATGGAAAGATTGTGTGAAAGTGACATGAGTAAGAAGGGAGTGAATACTGATATGACGGCTGATAAAGGGGAGTGGAAGAGAAAAACATGTTGTGCCGATCCCACATGAAGTGGGATAAGGGCAGGGAGATGATGATGTTCGAAGCATTCCGAAAACTTGATACCTCTTAATCAATCTATATCAGTCTACTGCTGCTGGGCTCTCCCAACGTCACTTGCTTGTTGTGTCACTGATTCTTCATGTCATCCTGTATAAGGTCAGTGACCAGGTTGAGGTATGGTGGCCCTGAAAAGGGCCTATGACCATGGATGAATGAATCCTCACCCTTAAAACCCGAGCACAGTATTGCAAGCATTGCTGCTTGGCGACTAAGCACTAGACGAACTCTGCACAAAGAACCCTCCTGCTCAAAAATACTCTTCATGTGACAATTTTCTTATGCTTTTCCACAGGTGAAGATAACTCACTGGTCCGTTGGTCTCCACCAACATCAGCGGCTCTAGTGGCAGCTGCGCTCGCCCCACCAGCACTGCGACCCTGGTTGCCGGATCCTCCGCTGAAGAAACCAGGTCATCTTGGTAAAACATCAATACCTATTACGCTACTTTTATAAGTGATGTTTTTTTGCATAAACTTCGACCCCCGCTGCGCCCTCTTTGGAGTTTACTTTCGGGAATTCATTGCAGGTAGGAACCTGCACTGATTTCCCGCTGTGGAGTGCTTAGTAGCACAGGGGGGGAAGAGCCTGTAATAAATCTTCCCTAGCCAGCCCAGCTCCCTAAAATAACGAATAGATTTGTAGATAGATAGATAGAAAATTCTTTATTGCAAAGGACAAAGACAAGTCATTAGGCGTAACTAGCTTTCAACATCATCATCATCAGCCTGTAGAAGTCCACTGCTGGACATAGGCCTCCCCCAAAGAGTTCCATGACGAACGATCTTGAGCCTTCTCCATCCACCGACTTCCCGCAACCTTCACAATGTCGTCGGTCCATCGGGTGGGGGGCCTTCCAACACTGCGTCACCCTTCGAGAACCTTTGCTCCCCAACGGTTGTCGGTTCTGCGAGCTATATGGCCTGCCCACTGCCACTTCAACTTGCTAATTCTGAGAGCTATGTCGGTGACCTTATTTCTTCTACTGATTTCCTCATTTCGGATCTTATCACGTAGTGAAACTCCAAGCATAGCTCTCTCCATAGCACGTTGCGCGACATTGAGCTTGTATATGAGGCCTATAGTTAACGACCAAGTTTCAGTGCCATAAGTCATCACTGGCAACACGCACTGATTGTAGACTTTCGTCTCGAGGCTCTTACTAGCTTAAAGTTCGCCTAAACCTTCCAGCTAACTTTGAGTGGTGAGTAACAGAAAATTGAAAATTGAAATTTTAATAAGAATCAGGACTAAACAGGATAAAACCGATGTTTTACCTACAAAATAAAAGGCTTCCAATAAAATATACAAAAAGATTTCCTCAGGGCAGGCAACGCATCGGCAGCTCCAGGTGTCGTTGATATCAATAGGCGACGGTAACCGTATACCGTCAGCAGTGCCGTAAGACAGTTTGCTTCCGTCTAACATAAAAAAAAAAAACAGTCAGGTCGCGCGGAACAGGCATAGCGTAGTGCATTATATAGTCTTTTACTTCACCTAGTTTCTAAGACGTTTCAAAGTGATCCGTGATCTTATTGAAATAAAATAATAATAATAATTATTAATAGGCAGGCGGCCGGTCGTAAAACACCAAGCCAAATCTTCAACAACATGGATTCAAGGTTAAATGGAAATTGTGATATATGAATGTGAATGGATGTAAGAGTAGAGGTAGGCCAAAGAAAAGATGGATGGACTGTGTGAAAGTGGATATGGTGAAGAAAGGAGTGAGTGCTGAGATGACGACTGATAGAGGGAAATGGAAGAAGAATACATGTTGTGCCGACCCCACTTGATGTGGGATAAGGGAAGATGATGATGATGATGATGAAAAACCTTTTGAGTTGTAGTAAATTTTACTCGCTGCAAATTGATCGTTCTTATTTTGTTTTAGGGCTGGTTTGCGTGGTCTGTGGAGACACAAGCTCCGGGAAACATTACGGCATCCTCGCCTGCAACGGATGCAGCGGGTTCTTCAAGCGATCTGTTCGAAGGAAACTTATCTACAGGTACGTACTATCACCTGAACAACAGTCTGGGTAATCAAAGTCATAAAATGATAGTTCACCCTCAAAGGGGCCAGAAATGGGCCAGATAGGTTTACTTTGCCGTGTACAAGCGAGACAGTTTCAAAATTGGTAAGGCGGATATTTTAGTGATGGTGCAAGTGCTACGCTTGGCAGCAGCTTACATCAGGCAATTTAAAAATCAACTTTTTTTACAGATAATCCTCCTAGTACTAATATTATTTTTTGTCATTTTTGACATTTTGACAGGCCTCATAGCTCAGTTGGTAGTAACTCTGCCTTCTGCGCTAGAGGTCACGGGTTCGATTCCCGCACTGGACAAACATTTGTGACTAACAGAGATGTTTGTTCTGTGTCTGGGTGTTAAATATATATCTATTATATATATTAGTCTCTGGTACCCATAGTACAGGCTATGCCTAGTTTGGGATCAGTTGACCGTGTGAATATGTCCGGAATATTTCTTTTATTTATTTTATTTATTTATTATAAATGCGAAAGTTTGTGAGGATTTTTGGATGTTTGGATGTTTGTTGTTCAATCACGCCGTAACGACTCATCCGATTTCGTTGAAACTTGGAATAGATGAAGTTCTTCACCTAGAATAGCATTATATGCTACTTTTTATGTAGGTACCACACGAGCGAAGCCTCGGGCGGAGGCTAGTGCTAGATTTTATCATTACAAAGAGTAATCTATATATAGAGCACCTATCTATCTAGGTATATTTTGGAGGAGGTAGGGCACAGCGAGATTTTCTCGCTCTAAATTGGAGCAGCCCGCCTGGGAGGTACCTCCGCCTTACAGAAGATCGCAGCCAAATAACATTATTTGTTTCAAATAGTGTTGTGTTCCTGCGGTGAGTAAGGTTGCCAGAGCTATTTAGGGGGGGAGGGGATCGGCAGGCAACGCATTAGCAATGCTCCAGGTGTTGCTAATGTTAATAGGTGACGGTAACCACTTACCATCAGGAGGGCCGTAAGCCTGTTTTGAAAGAAAGAAAGAAAAAAAAAAATTGAAAGAAAGTTGAAAGTCTTTCAACAGTAATCTGTGGCTCCACAAATTACCTACCTACTCTATAAAATGTGAGTTCGATAGGTGTCGACAAATATGCTTTCGTCATACTAAACTAGGTTATTATTTCATTGTATCACAAATATAAGTAGTAAGTACAATGACCATTGAGAATTGACAAAACGATTCATACCAGAAGATTTCAGAAAACAAACTTATCTCGTACAGTTTAAATTCACCTTTTCCCATCAAAAGTAAGGTTTTCGACCGCAAAACAAAGTTGGCAGTAAATTAGATCATATCAATATTTGTACAGTTGTATTAGGTTTGTATGAGTATAATAAGTGAAACTTCTGTTTCATCACATTGTTTGTGATATACATATTGTTTGAAATGGAATTAAGTCAAATGGTTTTTTGAACATATTGCTCAAGTTATGGACTGTTTCCGCTTATTTTTGTGTGTCATATCCGGATTTTTTTGATCGGGCGAGCTAGCGAAAATCTATCTAACAACTTAGATAATTCTAACAATTACATTAATAGTACAACAGGTTATGCAATTATTTGCAGATCATGCAAATATTTGCCAAACCGGCAATGTTGATCAAACCCGTACCTTTCGCGTCTCAGCCGGACAACCCGCTACCCCATTGAGGTCGAGGTGGAGTCTCATGCAATTTTTAATGACTCCTTTGTTTTCATCTTCTTATACCTAAAGATATTTCTTACTGAGTTTTATCACTAGTTAAACTAACTACCTATCTTCTACACGCGAAAACAAACGATCATAAATAAACTCACGAAAAATCTATAATTTTTATTTGATTCATTATTCACCGCGTTTTTGACTCATTTATTTCCAAAGCAAGTAATTATTTACTCAGGTGGTGTGCTTCCTCTGATTTCAATAACTCAGTGTGTTGCACTTGTGACCAGAAATTGTTTCAAATTTCTCTTATGCTACCACACTATCGGGATTCGACATTGTCCAAACAAACAAAATCAAAATGACATCAAAAAATCAAATCACAATGAAATCCCGTAATCCTTCCAACGAAACTGCATCAAAAACACAATAGCCTCATGACAATAGAAGTGGGGTGCTCGGATCCACTTAATCCTGAACTCCAGCACATATCTAATTTTTACTCGCATCTGTGGCCTTCAGGGTGCGAGTGTGGTGATCGGAGAAGCGATTGCAAAACGATGACGAAAAATAGGAGGGAGGTAATACGTGGTGGGAGGTACTTAGAAGAAGAACGTGGTTGTTTTTTGTTTCAGAAAAACAGTTCATTTACGATAAAGTATGTAGATAGCAACGGGCAAACTCTTTTACAGAAATCTTCTCTCTTTAGTTAAGGGTAAACAAATGTTGATGATAGACAAAGAAATTGAGCCAGTGGATTTTTATAAATATTCTAAAAGTGGCAACAGCATGCTGGCCGTTGTGGCAGATAGTTTTAATTATGGTTCCAGCATCATAGGCCACTGCCTTTCAAAACACCAGCCTGTCGCACAGTTGGTCACTCAATAATGTTTTTTTTTGTTTACTTTTTATAATTTTGTGCTTACTAACATATTTTATAAGTTTTTAATTATCTATTATATATCATCAATTTTGTTAGTAAAAAATAATACTAACAAAATGGATGACATATCTGAAATTAAAATAAATCGAATTGAATTAAAAGGCATCGCTTTTAAAAAACCATAAACCACAAACACAGCTGACTGAAACGTACCGCCTTTGAGCGCTGCGTAAATAGACGCTTATCGCTCTGCTCATCAATGAAACCGTTGGCATTACTCTCCTGATATAAGGGTAGGTATTCAAATAAGATGCGATTTTAATTTCCGCTTTTTGTTGCAAGTGTATTTCCTAGCACAAGATATAAGACTATAATAAATCAAACATTGAATGGCAGAGCATCAAATAGTTAGTGATTACCTACAGCACTAACAGTGATATAGAGAACCGGTGGAGTTGAAGTAGTGGTACCGCCTTTCGATGCGCAGGTCGTGGGTTCAAATCCCGGTCGTGCACCAATGGATTCTTAATTCATAAAAGCATATACAAATACAAGGTGCTTCATAACATGTATACTATCCCAAAACTGGGCTATTTTATCAACAAAGAGCGAAAAAACCACAAATTTTGTTTTTTTTTAACCAAACTTTCTTAAATTACCTGTTCTTGATATATTTATAATCTTTATAACTAATTACTAAACGTTCGACATCAAGATAGGTACCTAAAACAGCTGAATCATTGAGTTTGAACTGATTTGACCCCAAAACAGCAGATTTTTACGTAGAGGTTTTTCAATGAAAAATCTTGAATTTCCAGAAGTCGTAGATCAAACATCATTGCCGATTAGATGTAGAATAAGCCCCTTTCGGGATAGCTTACATAATATGAATCACCTTGTTATTCACCTTGTTACTGTGAACATCAATAAAATTGCACTTTACCAGCCATGACCATAAAAAACGGGGGTAGATGGTAGATACCATTAGAAACTGTTTAACATTTGGCCCTAAGCCCTCGGCTCCTTTCAATTAATTCTACACCCTAATGTTATTAATGTATACTCACCCTTATGATAAATGTGTCAAGTGTGACATGTGGATCTTTATGTTTGGCAAATTGATTTTACGCTATCTTTTTTAGTGATTTTCAAGTGATTTCGTTCTGAGTCTGCAAAGTCAATTGGAAATCTGTTACAATTACCTACTCTTACCAACTATCCCACTATTAGTTATAATCCCACCATAAACGGCTCAACCGATTTCGATAAAACTTGGAATAAATAGAGTTATTTCCCTAGAATAGCCTAAAGGCTACATATTATCTAGGCACATCAAAATATAAAAAATCGATAAAAATAGTCAGTCAGTGTGAAAATTGCGGTGAGTGAATAATTCTCTCCGCTGAAAAACAGGTTTAAAACTGAAAGCGGTAGAGGTTATAGGTACTGGTACCGTTAAAACATTTCGGTTCCATTATGCTATTACGGTACCGTTTTGAGCCGCGACCCGTTAGTTCGTTAGGACAATCGCGCCGCGGTGGCGGGGTGGCGGCATTTCATCAAAGAAAACCTTTATTTATTTCGGTTATAGGTACCGGTAGTGAAATAAACCGAAATGAACTGCGAAGCCAGATTTTCCGGTACCGTTATATTTATCGTTAGAGAAATATTTAGGTAAACGGAATTTATCGGTATGACGTCATATCGTTATTTAAAGGTACCTTTATATTCCGGTTATTCAGTCCCTGTTTAAAAGTCGCTTAAAACAATGACTTATTTTAATTAACTTTCTCATTAATAATTCAGAAACATTCCTCACACTATTCGCTCATAAAACATGTTATACCAAATTATCTAATTCGCTACAAAAAAACTTAACATCTGACGCTTAGGCATTACAATTGAAACGCTTACGAGCGTGTAACAAGGACCGGCGCTGGGACCGCTACTGTTGAGTCCCTTCAACAAATGTCAACGTTTCACCATAAGCCTATTATTGTGGAGATTATCGGTAATGAAATATCTTTAATCTGTGTAAGGGTAAGGATCTATGGAATGGCAATAGATTGATTTTGTTGGACCAATACGAAGCTCTAAGTTTGTTGTGCTACTGGATCTTACATAGACATTATTAGACATCCCGAGATAGGTCAGTCACCGGTAACGATCTGACAATTACCTTTGGGTCGATAAAGAAAGAACCAATGTGAAGAACGGATTACGTGACAGTCCCACAGCAAAGAGGTTCATTCTAATACAAATTAAACAAAACTGAAACCGTGCATCTAGACAATATTTCCGAAAATATTGTGTCTGAAAAGACACGAAATATAATTGATAGTCCTATGCCCTGTTTTAACGAGTTTCCATAACATACCTATCATCATCATCATTTCAGCCGTTCGACGTCCACTGCTGAACATGGCCTCCCCCACATACACAGCAAATTCCTTATCATGTGGGGGGATTTGCCCGTATTCACCACGCTGGGCATGCGGGTTGGCAAGCGCAGTTAGAGCTATCGTTGTTAAAATGAGGGACGCTGCGGCCCATCCCCTAGCTTTTTTCCCTTAGTCGCCTCTTACGACATCCGCGGATAGGTAGATATGGAGGGGCCTATTCTTCAGCCGGGGCCACCACGGCCATAACATACCTATACACGCACGTTATTGCAGTGTTGAAAGACCCCTCACTCGGTGGACCGACGACAGGAAGTTTGCAGGAAGTCGGTGGATGGAGAAGGTTAAAGTCGTGGCACTTTTTGCGGAGGCCTATGTCATGCAGTGGACTTCATCTGATGATGATGACCTTACTGGTCTTACAGATAGTTTTTCTTAGAAAGGGATTGGATAGGGCACCCTGATTGCTTGCTGTAATAACTTTGAGTGATTTCGCTTAGTTGTGGTGCAGGGGATTACTCTCTTCTATAGAAATATCTTCGTATGTTGTCATGTTGCGTGCAATCTGTGGCCCGAGCACGAATAACACACTATAGCGTTACGCTTACAATACTATAATAATAATAATAATAATAGCCATTGCTGATAACTGTTTACATGTCTTTTTTTTTTTTTTTCCTTAATTAAGTATTCCACATTGCGATTGTTTCTTTTATTGTACCTTAATTAATTCTTATTCATCAGCTTGCCTTACGACATAGGCCTCCTCCAAAGACTTCCACTCCGTTCTGTCTTGTGTTTTTCTCCTCCAGACTGGACCAGACCAGTCTTACAATACTATAGTAAATGTCAAATCCATCCTTCTTACTAATTAATAAATAAATAAATATTCCGGACATATTCCGGATAGACTGGCCTCATAGCTCAGTTGGTAGTAACTCTGCCTTCTGCGCTAGAGGTCGCGGGTTCGATTCCCGCACTGGACAAACATTTGTGACTAACACAGATGTTTGTTCTGTGTCTGGGTGTTAAATTTATATCTATTATGTATATCAGTCTCTGGTACCCATAGTACAGGCTATGCCTAGTTTGGAATCAGTTGATCGTGTGTGATATGTCCGGAATATTTATTTATTTATTTATATCACACATAATCAAACTAGGCTTAGCCTGTACTATGGGTACCAGAGACTGATATACATAATAGATACATATTTAACACCCAGACACAGATGAAACATCTGTGTTCATCACACAAATGTTTGTCAAGTGCGGGAATCGAACTCGCGACCTCTAGCGCAGAAGGCAGAGCTACTACCAACTGAGCTATGAGGCCAGTCAAGTATAATAAATGCGAAAGTAACTCGCTTTGTTTTTTAGTTTGTTTGTTTGTTAACTCATCACGACTAAACGGATGAACAGATCGTAATGCGATTTGGCAAGGCGATAGTTTATATCCTGGAGAAGGACATAGGCTATCTTTTGATCTAATCTCAAATCTTTTTTTCTATCTTCTTTGAGGGGGATAAATAGGGGTTAAAAGTTTGAAAGGGCAATCCATAACTCCTCCAGTTAGGGATCTGAAAATTAATATTTAGGCTTTTGGTAAGACATAAAGAAATACGTGTTTCAGAATTTTCACAACATCATCCCATAATGGGGGGTGAAAATTAGGGTGCAAAGTCATCATCATCATCATCATCATCAACAACCTGTAGAAGTCCACTGCTGGACATAGGCCTCCCCCAAAGAGTTCCACGACGAACGGTCTTGAGCCCTTTCCATCCACCGACTTCCCGCAACCTTTACAATATCATCGGTCCATCGGGTGGGGGGCCTTCCAACACTGCGTCGCCCGGTTCGTGGTCGCCATTCAATTCATTGGTGGTGGTGCTGGTGGGTGCAAAGTAGGGGGTGAAAATGATTATAAATGCGGACGAAGTCGCGGGTAAATATTAGGCGCTAGTATATTGATATATATTTTGTCCACAGATGCCAAGCGGGTACCGGGCGGTGCGTGGTCGATAAGGCCCACAGAAACCAGTGCCAGGCGTGTCGGCTCAAGAAATGCCTCACCATGGGAATGAACAAGGATGGTGAGTACTCCCACTATTCTTCCCTTTATTCAGTGATTCCCCGTGACCATGAGGATAAATTCGACTGTAAAACATAATTCCCTTTCCCCATAGGCCCAAGACGTCTCCTTATCCGAAATTTATATGTCACGTAGAATTCGTTTCAAAATAAAAATAAAATGACTTTAACTAGGAGATGTAAGGATAATTATTATCCTTACATATACTGGTTTAAGACAATTTTGAGTTTGACATTGAGAGTGTACGATACGACGCTCCACAAAATCGCAAGCCCCTCAAAGTCAAACTAAAAATTGACTTTATTCATAACACAAAAGGACCATTGTAAAATAATTTTTGAATGCCGTTCGAACACTGCTTCATTGCAAGCGTGGCAGCAATATTTTACACGAACTTGAACCATAAATCTATGAGACTATTCCACAAGCATTTCTTTAGAGTGAATTGAAGAAAAAGAGAAACGCGCCTTGAAAACCTATTGAGCAAAAACATTCCATGTTTGAAGCAAACAATATTAAAGTGCTTAGCTTTAATTCGTATTTTAAATAAACGAGAGGGAAATAGTGGTTTCATAAAAAAAAATATTTGACAGCTTTGTTATAAAAAGTCAGTTCATCATCATCATCATCATCAACAACCTGTAGAAGTCCACTGCTGGACATAGGCCTCCCCCAAAGAGTTCCATGACGAACGGTCTTGAGCCTTCTCCATCCACCGACTTCCCGCAACCTTCACAATGTCGTCGGTCCATCGGGTCAAAAAGTCAAAAAGTCAGTTAGAGGTCAAAAATTAATGACTTCCTTTAATTTTCAGATCCCTCACACTGAATTAGGTTTGATAATCTTCGCTATTACTGCAAAAAAAATTAATTAAAATTAAATTTTTTTCCGTATGGCAATTAGGGATACCGAGGATTTTTTCTAAAAAATAGGGATACCGATAAGATTCGGCTCTGCGTACTTCTATTGACTTTTACCAACCCTTATAAATTAACTTCAGCAATTCCCACATCCATTTTCCCACAATAAAACGCCATAATAAACATATCAAAACACGTCAAATCCCTGCGGCCAACATATCTGCAATATTTGGCCTGTCTCACGAATGCAATTAGGCGAGAGCGAATCGGACTGACAACCCTATTTCCGTCGGTGTTTGGTCGAAAAGGTACTCTAACATCGTTGGCTTAGGGTGTAAAACTCAGTGGAATTATGGAGATGAGTTGAACGGTCTTTTGGGTGAAGGACAATTTGTCAGAAATATTTATGAAATGCCACGAACTTGTAAAATGACTAGAGTTCGATTATGGTTAAAGCACGCTCATCGCCCCGGCACAGTATCGGCATCGCCTCGCCTCGAAAACATATGCCTCGATGCAAGTCCCGTTACGATGTTGATTAGTGTGCGCTGCAATAGGGAGTTCCATAAAAATCATTCTGAATCGCTTGAGTTGAGGCGATGCCGATGCAAGAGCGATGAGTGTGCTCCAACCATTAGAATCAAAATCAAAACAGGTTTTATTTACTAGATGGATAGAGTACGGACTGCCTACGCCGCCGTAGGCATCGTAGACTTTCGTAGATTTTCGTAGACTTACGAAGGAATTCATAAGACGGGCCACATAGCTCAGTTGGTAGTAACTCTGCCTTCTGCGCTAGAGGTCGCGGGTTCGATTCCCGCACTGGACAAACATTTGTGACTAACACAGATGTTTGTTCTGTGTCTGGATGTTAAATATATATCTATTATTATTTATATCAGTCTCTGGTACCCATATGCCTAGTTTGGGATCAGTTGACCGTGTGTGATATGTCCGGAATATTTATACCTTACTAACCCGCGGCTTTTGCTAGCGTAGGACCTAGATAAAAATAATTAAAGTAACCCATATGCTATTATAGGTGAATAACTCTATCCATTCCAAGTTTCATCGAAAATGGTTGCGCTGCAACGGTGTGATTGGACCACAATCATCCAAACTTCCTTACAAAGACTTTTCTACCTAGCAACTATTTACCTACACCTAGTATTATGTTATCTGTGCCTACACTAATCCTAAAACATAGTGAACCTACACAAACTGTTAAGTACTTTGCTTATTTAAAAAAATGATTTCGGTAAGTTCTCTTATAACAGGTTATAAAATAGTTCAACAACAAGTGAATGAGTTCGTATACCTGGGGACTTTGTTTAAGAGAGATGGGAAGCATGAGAGTGATATCGAAAGGAGAGTGAATGCTGGAAATCAAGTGAATGGGGCACTACATGCCTTTATGAGCAGTCGGAAAGTGTCCAAAAAGGCACGACTGGCTGTGCATGGAGGAGTGTTAGTGCCGACACTAATGTTTGGCAGTGAAAGTTGGGTATGGCAGAAAAAGAATGAAAGTAGGATAAATGCAGTGGAAATGAGAGCTTTGCGAAGTATGTGTGGAGTAACTTTGAAAGATAGAGTGAGGAACAGTGTGATAAGAGAACGTTGTGGAGTGAAAGAAGATGTAGTGATGAGGATTGAGAAAGGTATGCTGAGATGGTTTGGTCATGTAGAGAGGATGAACGAAAGAAGATTGACGAAACAGGTGTATAAGGCGAGTGTGAATGGAACCGTTGGAAGGGGAAGACCTAGGCGTACGTTTAGCGACCAAATCGGTGACTATCATCGGTGATTAACAAAAACACGCAAATGTACTTACCAAAAATCTATCCACCCAAAAACAATCAATTAAGTTCTTCCTCATCTCAAACATTATAGCATTCAACCAAAAGCAGTTATCACATCTAACAATATTCAAAGTACAAGGGTTGAAGCGCTTGAAAGCTTTTTTGACGACACGTGGCGCCTCCTGTTGGCACGTGTCGGAAACCGCCCGGTATACAAATTATGGCTTACGGTACCCTAAAAATAAAAAAGGTTTGGGTTAAGTCGTGCATACGTTTGTTAGTTTAATGTTTTGATTTGTTTCTGTTGAATGGGTACCTAGTTTTAAAATTTTGTTTTAACGATTATAGAAGAAAGAAAGAAAAAAAATATTTTGACTGGCCTCATAGCTCAGTTGGTAGTAACTCTGCCTTCTGCGCTAGAGGTCGCTGGTTCGATTCCCGCACTGGAAAAACATTTGTGACTAACACAGATGTTTGTTCTGTGTCTGGGTGTTAAATATTTATCTATTATGTATATCAGTCTCTGGTACCCATAGTACAGGCTATGCCTAGTTTGGGATCAGTTGACCGTGTGTGATATGTCCGGAATATTTATTTATTTGATCCACAACGCAGTAAGTAGGAAGGTAGGTAGGTAGGTAGATACAAAGAAAAAAATACTTAAACCTAAGCAACACAAAAACACACATAGGAAAACAAAAACATGTAGGTAGGTGAGGCGGTAGGTAGGCTGTGTAGGTATGCGGTGTGTTGGGCAAATGGGTCCCGTCTCAGCATAAAGCTGCACCAAACATAATATGTACGGTGCGGCGCTGGTATTATACATAAACTAGCTTCCGCCCGCGGCGTGGCTCGCGTTGTTCCTACATAAAAGTAGCCTTTATGCTTTTATTGGTAAAGAACTTTATATTCCAAGTTTCAACAAAATCGATTGAGCCGTTGTTACGGCGTGATTGAACAACAAACATCCAAGCATCCTCACAAACTTTCGCATTTATACTACTAGCTTCCGCCCGCGGTTTCTCTCGCCTACAATACTCCCACATTTTGAAGTAGTGAGTATACCATACGTTCCATACATCATTGCAACCTGCAAGCCAATCGCCGCTATGATGTATACTTATTAAAATACAATACTCAAAACGTCGATGATAGGTACATAAAATACTCAAAACAGAAACAACAAACTCAACATCCTAATTAATTCATACAGAACCCTAAAGTATGCAGAACCCAAAGGCTTTTGACAAGGTGAACCAGACGATCGAATAATTAAATTGTCGCGAGATCTCAAAGTAACCGAATTACGTTCCTTTTCACAAAAGAGAAGCTCAGAGCGACAAAGGCACAATGTAAAGGTATACAGGGTGTCCGCAAATTGACTTCAATGCAGGTATTTAATATACAGGGTTAGAAGAATAGGAATGTCTTGGTGAAATTTCAAATAAAGATCCATCTCTATTTGAAATTTCAATTCCTATCTACATATATTTCTATCATCATCATCATCATCATCATCAGCCTGTAGAAGTCCACTGCTGGAAATAGGCCTCCCCTAAAGAGTTCCACGACGAATGGTCTTGAGCCTTCTCCATCCACCGACTTCCCGCAACCTTCACAATGTCGTCGGTCCATCGGGTGGGGGGCCTTCTAACACTGCGTCGCCCGGTTCGTGGTCGCCATTCGAGAACCTTTACTCCCCAACGGTTATCGGTTCTGCGAGCTATATGGCCTGCCCACTGCCACTTCAACTTGCTAATTCTGAGAACTATGTCGGTGACCTTGGTTCTTCTACGAATTTCCTCATTTCGTTTTCATATATTCCTATAAAGTCTACTAAGCACTGAGAAGGAAAAAAAATTAAGGCTATTCTTTATCCGTGTAGATATATCGCGAGAGAAGCCACGTAGCCACAAATATTTCAATACAATTCTGTGCTCTAACGCAATTCCACCAAAAAGATCCTAAAAGTCGATATTACAAGTAACTTATTTTTTTTAATGTTATACGGAGGCAAACAGGCTTACGGCCCTCCTAATGGTAAGAAGTTACCGTCGCCTATTTGTCGCCTGTAGACTAGAGTCTCATGGCTTAGTGTATCTACATACACTAAGCCAAAGGACATATGCTATTTTTTTATCCGAGTATAGCGTGATCGAAGACACGTGCAGCTAATATCAAATAAATCAATACAATTTTGTGCTGTAACGCAAATCCACCAAAAAGATCTTAAAAGTCGATTTAACAATGATAATAATGTACTCATTAAGCGAATTAGCAAAAAAAATGTACAAAAATCGCTGTTAGCAAGGCCCCTAAAAATTTGCGCCAGCAGACACACTGTATAAAGGCGCTTGTGGCGTGCCGCAGGGTGCGACTCTACGCCCTCATTACTTCCTTTGCTACAATCTTTTTGACACTTTCGTTTCGGCAAATTGGATCAGCCTTCATTGTTCGCTTCGTAATGGTAATTTTAGGAATGGATGTTGAGTTTGATTCGAGTTTTGTTGCTTTTGATTGAGTTTTGTTTAGGTAGATAAGTTATTTATTTTGTTTGTAGAAGAAAAGCGACGCATTGGAATTTTGAATTTAATAAAAAGGATTATAAGTTACAAAAGTCGGTATCGGTTTTGATTTAGTATCCTAGCCTCTAGGCTAAATCGACTAAATCGAAACTAATATTTTAGTGATTTATCACTAATTTAATATTTTAGTGACACTTAAATATAACGAAGATAGATTTATGTACTCGTAGCTCAACATTATAGCAAACTCCTAAAAGTCAAACCCAAAATTGACTTTATTCGGTAGAGATAAGAATAATTTCGATATAAATTTCAGATGACATATAGCACGCCGTTTGAACGCACATTTTAGGGTGCTTTCATTCGAAGGTAAAATGTATCATTGTCATTTTCTCATTTTTTTGTATCCGTCTCATATTAAGATGATAAATGTACATTGTTGCCATAGATAGAGAACTCCGTGAACACAGGGGTGCTCATTTGAATGTAAAGTGTGAACGCCGCGGGGCGGTCGCTTTGTAGTTTTTGCTTAATTGCGTGTTTGCGGGATTCCTACGCTCATTAGGACGCGGGTGTGGCCTTATTAGATTCGGCTTAAGGGCATCCTCTATTTGGTAATTCGTTTGTGGGAAAAATTTGGTTGGAACCATGGCTGATTGTATTTTAAAATTATTATTTAAAACGCATCAAATTGCCGATACGAACATGATGTTAAGAAGCGTAAAGTTCTTTGGTAATACTGTTTGAACGTAGTTTCAAACTTGAAATTACAGTCTGGCTTTATTATGGATCATTTTCAATCGTCTCTAATCTAAGTAGTTGAATTAACCGTTCTTCACGAACAAGCCTAGAAAAAAACAAAAAACAAGCATGTTTGTGCCTCAATTGAACAATAACGCAAGAAAAAAGCAATTTTATATAATTCATAGAGTTGAAGGCACAGAATGAAAGATTCATTTGTAAAATTAAATGGTAATGCCTCAGACTTCGTTTAAAGCCGTACATTCGAATACACAAATGCTTGGACTTAGGTAATGTAATGTTGAGAAGTGTTAAGATGGCGCAATTATTTCGGTGTGACTGACTGTGCTCATTCATCTCATTTTGGTTATTTTGTAAAAGGAGATGATATATTATATTTGTTACATAGAAAAACAAAGCTCTATGATTGATTTCATATCCTGGAATATTAGTCCTCATTAGTAGCTAAACACTTATTATACATATAAAATCTGTCAAAAGATGAACAATGCTTAAAATATTGCTATCTCTTACTATTTCATGATGAGAAACGTGACTCTTATAATTTAATTAGGTCCATACTAAATAGCCATTTTGTTATTTTTCTTGAATAGTTTATTTGAAAATTCAATGCAGAGGAAATTACAGCATACAATGTTATATTTACGTTTACGAATGTACGTGGCGTCTGTACCCTAACACTTAACTGTTTATACCGGAGTTAAAGCTACACCCCGACACTGATTAATGCGATTTTAATCCGCGCTTAAACCCCCAAATCCAACCCTGTATTAATGTCCTCCGAAGCCCGTAAGGTCACAAGTTCATTCCATCCTACATAATTAAACTTTAACTCAAAGCACTAAGGTTTAAATCCCGTTGCCGATAAATTCAGCTGGAATTCAGAAATTCGAATGTTTCTAACTTTTAAGTCCGTGAACTCAAATTCAAAAGGCTTTAGGTCGTATTTTCGAATGGCGAATAATTTTACCGCGCGAATGTAATCCTTATTTTCGAATAGGTTCAGCGCATAATCGTTTGAATTCGGGGAACGAAGATCAATAACCATTAAACCCAAATCACTTGGACAGAAGTCGCGCTGAACGAGAGGGGTATACACGCCTTGTTCAAGAGTGAGTGAGAGGGGTGATATTCGAACGTTTCGCCATAAATTAATGGGTTTAAGGTTGTCGAACAGACGGGACCTGCACCTGATCCTCTTGATTTTATTTTCCAATTATGATCTCAAACTTTGTTATATTATCGAGTTTCATTTCCACGTATTCTTTACTTTAGTTTAGTAAATTATGAAATATCTTTTGAATATAAAGTTTATATTTTTTTATCTAAAATTCGTAATAGTTGGTTACAACCGAGCGTAAAGGCTCCTTAATCTATGGTAGGTACAGCCATTTTTTTTTTAGGGGAAGGCAGAGCTTGCTTGATACCCTTTTGAAGAGTGTTGAGAGAGTGGTTGTTGTGGCCCTCGCCTTCTGATCTACTGTTGGTGGGTTCTAATCCCAGTCATGCACGTGCTCTCAAACGGTGAAGGAAAACATCGTGAGGAAAACGGCATTTCCTAGAACCTACCTACAACTTAGAAGACATGTGACATGTGCACGAAAGGAGCCTCATTCACTACACTGATTCTTTCACGGGCGATCATAGGCCCTTTACAGGGCCAACATACCTCAAGCTTGTCACTGACCTAATACAGGATGACCAAGAAAGAATCAGTGACACGACAAGCAAGCAAGGTCTTATGCCCAATATCACCAAGAGTTAATTATTTAACGTAAGTAATGAGGGGCAGAAGTGTCAGAAGAAGCTGGATTGTCAAATCTCATAAATGAATTTTGATACTTTGCCCTGCTGTACTAACCTTTAGGTAATCTTCAGAGATAGGAAACTGTTGCTGATGAGGATTAGATATAGATATCTTCCTATCTCTTTGCTTTCAAAGCTTGTACTCACCAAATCAAAAGTCACGACAAAAATACATCCTTCTCTCTCGCACTACAACAAAACTATTGTTCCCTCCCTCCCACACCGGAAGTGAGACCTCAAAGATGGCTGCGGTCGGTGGGAGGGGCTATTTGATTTATAGTGAGGGGTGGAGGGGGGGTGTAGTGTATGGATTTTCAGTTAAAGTTACGGGATTTAGTTAGGGCTTTGGGCTTTGATAAATAATAAAGTAATATTGGTTCAAATTGTGGAACTTATTAAATAAATAAATAACACCCTACACACAGGATTCCCTGTGTCGTAGGTACCAGAAACTACGAGTGGTACCACAACACCAGGAACAAATATTTGCAGATCATGCAAACATTTGTCCGGCAGCGGGAATCTAACCCGGACCCCTTGCGTCTCAGACTGGCACTCGCCCGCTGCCAGCTACCCTCTCCAGCAGTGGACTTCTACAGGCTGATGACGATGATGATGAACCTAATGGATACAATTATGATTGTCATATTTATTAATACATATGTCAATAAAATATTTTTTACTTTACTTTACTTTATCAGTGGTCAAACTAAAACAGGACGACCAAAATAAGAACCAGTGACGAACAAAATAGCTAAGTTCGAAGCAGCTTAAACTCCGCTCGCAGGCTCTATTGCAAATGTCTGTCGGGACTCGGGAGAGGCAATAAAATAAAATCAAAGCCTTCTGCCCTCGGCTACAGAATATACTGTAGTTGGATGGATCCCGGGGGTGGGGTGGCAGAGCACTGTAGTGACATTTGTCGTGAGATATTTTGAACAAGTCCACTCACTCTTGTATCTATCGTTGTGATTGTAGTTTACCAAGAATAGTCGTAGAAAAAAAAATTAAGGTCTTGAAAAATAATCATCATCATCGTCATAACATGAACAACCTGTAGAAGTCCACTGCTGGACATAGGCATCCCCCAAAGAGTTCAACGACGAACGCTCTTGAGCCTTTACCATCCACCGACTTCCCGCAACCTTTACAATGTCATCGGTCCATCGGGGGGGCCTTCGAACACTGCGTCGCCCGGTTCGTGGCAAATAATATACCTACGTATACCTAATAATATTTCATGATCATATTCAATCAAATGAACATTTACTTGGGTTACTTATCATCCGGGAAACAAGCGAAGCCGCTGGCGTAAGCTAGTAGGTAACTTAATTCCGAAGTGACACGATTTGGGAAATTGTTTAATTAACTAAATATTTAAATATCTTTTCGTCTTAGTGTCTATACACTTATTGAATATGCCTTAAAACGCATTAAAAAGTACCTATAATAATTTTTTGCCTAGTACCTACCACGCGAACGAATTCGCGGGCGCAAGCTAGTTTTCCATACTACTAAGGAAGTTAGTGGAAGTTCTGCCTTTACTATGGACGGAAAGGTACCTATGTCTGTAGGGGGTAGGCAATAAAACGAGATCGAAGCCTTCTGCCCTCGACCACAGAATAGCTAACAGTTACTTTAGAGTGGGGGCGAACGAAAAGGTATGTGACATTTTTATGTCAATTTTATTGATACATTTTACTTTTATTACGCTGGGGGCGGCTTGGTGATAAATGCTGTGTGTGCTTTTGGGTGATAAAATAAAGTAAGCCTGTCCTATTTCCACACCACAATCAGAAATAATGTCAGAAAAGCAAAATGACAGATTCGTAAAACGTCACAAATGCACATGATCTGGAAACTCAAAATCAAAGAAATTCAATGACGCACTGCCGTGTATTATTAATAAAGAACAAACTTTTCCCAAGGAGACTTCGAGTACGTTTTTTAGCTATAGTGGAAGTAACATCACTCTCTAACCATTGCCAGTCGATGTATGTGTAAAAGAGACTGCTCTCAACTGTGGCTGTATTCAGTCCGTAACTCTTAGTTTATGCTCAAAATAGGATGTCGGCGCCGAGTGCCGACTTTCGTACTTTGCCTACTTTTGCAATATTCAATGTAAGTATTAGCGGAGTGCCGACTTTAAAAAAATCCTATACAACTAATCGCTTATCGACGACTTTCGCGTAGTGCCGATTTTTGTTATGTTTATGCAATCAGTAGCGTTTTGTAGACTATTAAATTAAGTCGTGTATATTTTCGCAGTATGTCAAATTTATGTACAGTCAAGAAGATTAAACGTAAAAATTAAGGCAATAAAAAATATAATATTGTAATATAAAAGTTGGTTATTATGCAGTTAAACGTTATTTTACAAATCGCACTTTGCTGAGTCTCATTAAACAAGTCTTTACATCGATCCTTTTTGTTAAATAATCATCAGTGATCTTCTTTATACGGTCGTCTCTTAATTTAAACTTGTTTATTTGTTTTTTGGAAATTGGTAAATGCATGTTATTCATTCTAACGTTGTAATCGCAATGAACACTTTCATCTTTTAGAACTTTTATGATAGGGAAAAGATGTGGTTTCTTAGATCCGACGATCTTATTTAATCTGGAATGCCATCCTTCTACGACGTTTGTGGTTCGATGAGGTCTTCCGTAACAGCTCATGATTGCCACTGTATCATATCTCATCCACTGTTTTACGTAGTAGCCAACGAAATCATTCCAGGCAGAGGTGTTGTCACAAGAAATTTCAAAATTAATCGAAAGGAAGCCCTCGGGAATGTGTGCCGGTGGCAGATGTGCTAAAGCTGTATATAATGCTATAGTTTCCTTCTGATCTTTAGTATTATATAAATTTGCTTTTTTTGCGTTTTTACGTAAAGCCTGAGCGTAGTGAAAAAAACATCCGTGTACTGTTACACAAGGAAATACTTTCTGAAAGGCATTCATTGCTGCCATTTCAAAATCACTGTGGAAATGTAAGGGGTTCATTTGTGGCAAGTGCTGACGAAGTAGCGTAAATAGTCTCTCATATGTTGTTTCTTGTTTGTTGGGTAACAGAGCGAATACCAAGGGAACGATAATCGGATTACCACCGACTTCCCCATGAAGTGAGTAGATTTGCATGAACGGTTTTGGGGCCACTTTAAATGTCCTGTCAGCATAGTAATCAGACACTCTATTTATAGTGTCTTTGGCTTCAGTGCTACAGAAAACAACAATTTTGTCAGTAGAACCGTCTTCTATTAGTAAAAAGTTATCTGATAATCTTCGTGGCAACACAACTGTCTCTAAAGTTTTGAAAACTGTAGCATGTACTTCTAAATGCTTTTTTCTTGCTCTATACAAAGTATCTTTGACTGAATCAAAAGTTGGAATTATTCCGTCATACTCTGTATTTTTACGGAATTCCTTAACATACTTTTCGAAAATTTGTTGAATCGGACCGTAGTCATCAAATACAGCCATTTTTAATTCTTCCATGATTTTCGCCACTTTAAAAGCATCAACATCGGGCATACAGCTGTGATCAGAATCTCTGGCAACAGTTCCATCTTCTTCCACCCACGTCACAGAGCCAGGACATTTTCTATTAGAACATCGCCAAAGCGACGAATATTTGTTCTTTTTCTCAAATGTGTGACTGTAGCCCATACGCCAAAGCGTCCGTCCACCCTAAGAACATTAACAGTTAATTAATATCATATATACCTACACCTTCACGCTTACGGGTTCCTTTCAGCTTAGTCAATTAGTTTTGTATATAAGTTAATAGGTATGTCGGGTGGTTACATTAATACCTTAAAAATAAGAAATATTTTACATATTTACCAATCTATTCGTGAGAAAACACACAACTTGACTCATTTTCAAGATCACCTCCGTATATGAATGGATACATACAAGAGAGCAATAAAATTAACTGACGTAAGTCAATTCCTTATCTTTGACATTGCATCAAATAACAAAGAGGTTATAGTCTGATCTATGAAATAAATATAATCTCAATGCATTCTAAATAGAAACAACACAAGCGTGCCCATGGAAGTATAAAACTGAAGTAACGGGTGCGCGCCACTTGAACCCCCAACATTTTTGAACTTAATTGTACCACTGTCGGTATAGTGCTTTCAGAAGTAACGAAGTTTATAATAGAAGGCAAAGTACTCATAAAGTACGCAATTTTATAATAAGTCGTCGATAAGCGATTAGTTGTATAGGATTTTTTTAAAGTCGGCACTCCGCTAATACTTACATTGAATATTGCAAAAGTAGGCAAAGTACGAAAGTCGGCACTCGGCGCCGACATTCAAAATAGCAGATTCGCAAAATGACAGCAACTCAAAATGACACAAATGCACAATACCTTTCTCTAGATCCTTTTGTTCACGACAGTTTGCTCTTGGTTTATTTTATACCAGCTGACGTGGTTCCTATTTCAGAGTTCTTTTACTTTGTAGAAAATTTTCCGTAAAAGAAATACAACATCGATCACACTAACATGTCACAGGTTGGCTTGAGATGGATTTCGCGATATTTTCAATAAGTACAGTCGCCTGCAGTGAGATAGAATAGAATAGAATACGTTTATTTGACATACACATAAAAACACAGAACAGACATGGGAACATACAAGGAGTAAAAACACAAGTGTAACGAGTAAGAGTGGAACGATCTGCCAGCGTCTGTTTTCCCGGATGAGTACAATCTAGGAGTCTTCAAATCTAGAGTGAATAAGTTCCTTCTGGTAAAGCGTGCTCCATCTTAGGCCACATCTCACTTGCAAAAGTGAGATGGTGGTCAAAATAACTTATATAAGCATTAGGTACATATTTCATCAAGTGTAGCGTGTGCTGCCCTTAGATCATTTGTTGAAGCTCACATGTGTCTTCTTTTTTTTTCACATTTTTATAAGCTCTTATTTATTAGGGATTATAATTAGATTACTTTTCTTTTGAGCCTCTACTAGTTCGATCGGCACCACACTGAAACTTTAAATCCCATTTTGTGAAAAAGGATCATCGAAAAAAATGAAATGCACCAAGCCGTGTTTGTTGCCTGATTCTTCTAGGCTTGGTCGCGAGGAACAGGCATAGCTTCACCTAGTTTCTAAGACGTTTCAAAGTGACCCTATTGATTTTATTGAAATAAATGCCTTTGACTTTGACTTTGAAACGCCTAACCATCACCAATAAAAAAAAATAAAAAAAAAACAAATGACAACAAAGAACAAACCTAATAGACACTTACATATTAGGTAGGCAGGCATCCACCTCCCCAGAAGGTGCAAACCAGTCTCGCTCTGTGTCGGGTGCAGCCAAACAGGCTTTTACATGATGAGATGTTTACATTTCATAACGTGGTGCCACAAAAGGAGCCTCTTAGAGGCGCACTCTACAGTGATTCTTTCACCAAGAAAGAAGACCGAGAAAGAATCACTGACACGACAAGCAAGCAATAACAATGCCAAAATACAGATGGAGATAGTAGGTCACAGTAAAGGTGAAAATTGCACTAGTTTGTGCATTGGTTAGGGACATAATTTTTGAGTATATGCTTTGTAAATCTTCGTTTTGTAATGAAGCGTCATTTTGACATTATAAATGTACCTATACAAGTTAGTGCAGGCGACTGTACCTACCTATAGCTTAGTTATCGTAGGTAATCTTTTATGATATTTTCAATTGACGTTGAAGTTTTCTAGAATGTAAATAATTACCTACTTTATTTATTTTACCAAATGCGATAAGGTTTTCCTATGTTACTATTTTCTATGATCTCAAAAACCATATGGCAAAGAATAAAAATAACAATAATTTTGAAATGTATTTTTTTTTTATGTTATACGGACAGGCTTACGGCCCTCCTGATGGTAAGTGGTTACCGTCGCCTATTAACATTAGCAACACCTGGAGCATTGCTAATGCGTTGCCTGCCGAACCCCTCCCCTAAAGAGCTCTGGAAACCTTACTCACCGCAGGAACACAACACTATTTGAAACAAATAATGTTATTTGGCTGCGATCTTCTGTAAGGCGAAGGTACCTCCCAGGCGGGCTGCTCCAATTTAGAGCGAGAAAATCTCGCTGTGCCCTACCTCCTGCAAAAACAAAGATTATAAACAAAGTTCTTTCTTAAGACACCCCACTTCATGTATTTTAAATTTTCAACTTTTGTTCTAAACCGCCTTTTGGACCTCTATATCTTAGCAACCCCTTGGCAGATTTAATTCATATTACCAGTTAGTGTTGATATTACAACCTATTGACCTACTAAATTCCATGCAGATCGGATAAACAGTTCGAAAGTTATGATCAAATAAACACACAGACGTACAACGTCGATTCGCCCAAGTTGTTTGAGAGATCTTCACTTGCACTATCAAGTTGATAGTGTAAGTTAAGATCTCTTAAGTAGTAAGTAAGTAAGTGAAGATCTTGATAGTAGGTATCAACTTAGATTAGCATAAACAGGCGTGGAAGACCTGGGGCCTTATCTACTTTTCTTTCATTTTATGGCTTCTGCTGTTTTAACAGGCAATATTGCCAGTCTCAAGTAAATATGAATGTCAAGTTTTTTCCGAAGAAAATGGTGGCGGTTTTCTTCAAAAAAGAAAATTACATAATACACTCCCGTTCTATTTGCCTACACTCGTACTAAAGTCCTCGGCCTTAAATGGTTAAAATGCCACCAAGATTATACACTAAAACTCAACAAAACACGAGAAAAAGAAAATAAAACGGCAAAGCTATACAACTTTCAATAGTGACTAAAAATGAAGTCCCATAACTACTTTAAAAAAAGTGTCAAAACGTTAGCTACAGATTATAATGTACTACTCAGCAATCATTGTTACAGCTGTGCAGAACGAGCGTCAGCCCCGGAACACGGCTACCATCCGCCCAGAGACCCTGAGGGACATGGACCAGGAGCGCGCTTTGAGGGAGGCTGCTGTTGCTGTGGGGGTCTTTGGGTAAGTAGTTTATGGCCTAGATCCATAATAGGCCATTGGGCGTGACATGGGCAATTTTCCCCCACATGATTAGAACTCACTCATATGTCACCATGTTTTTTTTTTAATTTAATTTATATGGCTATGGTGTCTGCGGCCACAACTGACCTATTATGTTCTCCACTTGTTATTTGTGGAGCCCCTTTACAGGGCCTTCAAAGTTCACCGCAAAGCCCAGCACCTGTTAAAAACTGAAGGATTGTCTTTGGGGTGAGTTCATTTAGCTCCACTGGGCTGAGGTTGTGCTTTCCCAAATGGATGCTACGTTTGAGCATAAGTGCTCCGCACTCACCTAGCAGGGGTAGAGGCGTTTCGTCCGCCTCCTTGCATAGCCTGCAGGTTTGTGTGTCGCATAGCCTTAGTTTAGACGTATGCTTAATAAGACAACAGTGTCCTGTTAAGGCTCATCATCACGATACTCTAAGCCTTAGAGTATTGGAGAAAAGGTGTTGGTTATAGGTCTCTCCCCCACAGATTTCCGGAGTAAGTTTACATCATGTGGGAGGAAATTGCCCATAACTCACCACACCTAGGACTCCTCTTTTAGGAGGAGGTAGGGCACAGCGAGATTTTCTCGCTCTAAAATGGAGCAGCCCGCCTGGGGAGGTACTTCCGCCTTACAGAAGATCGCAGCCAAATAACATTATTTGTGTCAAATAGTGTTGTGTTTCTGCGGTGAGTAAGGTTGCCAGAGTTCTTTAGGAGGGCAGGGGTTCGGCAGGCAATGCATTTGCAATGCGCCAGTTGTTGCTGATGCCAATAGGCGACGGTAACCACTTACCATTAGGAGGGCCGTTGATTTTTAATCTGTTGGTCTTACGACTATTGCAGAGAAATCGGACTATGACTCACTTGTTTGTGACAGGCGGTGTGCCAGATAGTGTCAGATACTTACTTACTCAGTACGGGTGCACAAAGCGCTCACAGTAAAACATTGTCAAAGAAGAACAACTCAAATACAAATTAAGCACACTTATGAATAACCTCATTGCTGGATCCAAAGCTATAACGCGAAACAGATTCTTCCAAGTCGCTGCGTCACGTTTGACAAAGGAAACTCTTCCGAGCGAGGAGTCAGGTAACCGGCGTGGATAACTAGAAACGTTTGAGACTTGGACAGTTTGTTTACCGAACATTTTTCGACCTACCTAAAAGAAGATCTCTGGCCAAAGGGTGTTGTGTTCCGTCGCTTCCGCGGGCGGATACCTACTGCCAATGACAATTCGCGTCCCACGTCGCAGTTTCTTCGTGGCAATTAATTGTGTTTATTATTATGTATGTTAGTCTTTAAGGTATATATCTATATGGGCCGTAGGATAAGAAAAATTATATCTGTTTTTTATTCTATTGTTGCCTGAAATAAAGTTATTGTATTGTTGTTGTATTGTATTTACGAAAAGAATTGAAATTGAAAACGGTACGATTCGGGTCTTTGGATATTAGTGAAAAAAACAACTTTTACTAATAAGTAGGTACCTAAACGTACGCGAAGTTCGAAGTATAGATTGTTACCCAAAGCAACGAAATAATTTGGGTTTGAAATGACTTGACCCCAGCTGATTTTTGCATAGAGTTTTTTTCAATGAAAAATTTCGATTTTCCGAAAGTCGTAGAACAAACTGTATTGCCAATTGGGTTGCCAAAACCCCTTTCGGAATAGCATACATATTATTATGAATCATCTAGTAGTTTAGGTAGGTACCTACAAATTAACTACGGTAAAAAAAATAAAAGGGCGCTAAAAATAATAGGTATACTGAATGTTGGACTCGCGTCTGGAGTGGGTTTAGATAGAATTAGATGGCCGTGGTGGCCCCGGCTGAAGAATAGGCGCCTCCATATCTACCTATCCGCGGATGTCGTAAGAGGCGACTAAGGGAAAAAAGCTAGGGGATGGGCAGGAGCGTCCCTCATTTTTTAACAACGATAGCTCTAACTGCGCTCGCCAACTCGCATGCCCAGCGTAATGAGTACGGGCAAATCCCCCCACATGTTAAGGAATTTGCTCTGTCTGTGGGGGAGGCCATGTTCAGCAGTGGACGTCGTACGGCTGAAATGATGAAACGCTTTAAACAAGATTCTACGAGGGGGAAAATTGGTAAAAGTTACACAAATTCCCCTAATCTGTTCAATAGGTTCCTGTCATATATAAGGTAAATACCAAAAAAACCCACGATTAAACGAACCACTTTCGCATATTAGTTATATTAAAATATTTCGCATGAAAAACCCGGTAGAAATCAAATCGTCATGGTAAAACACAATATTGTTGTTCCGTTTAGGGAACCCTGATAAGGGTCACGTTCACAATGATTTAGATAATACCTAGAACGCATTATCCTATCTTATCCTACTAATATTATAAATGCGAAAGTTTGTGAGGATGTTTGGATGTTTGTTGTTCAATCACGCCGTAACGTCTCAACCGATTTCGTTGAAACTTGTAATAGAATAATCTTGTTTAATAACAGAAAAATAATAATAATAACAGTTGTAAATTAAACTAAAATAATATTATAATAGAAATGAACTCTGTTTTCTACGACTACGACTACAAGTAGAAAACAGAGTTCAGATCACCAACCACAGGCAGCGTGCCCAAAAAGCTGGCGACGTTACCTCGTTGGATCGCTATACTGATCCTTTGTCCGAGGTAAGCACCAGCCTCCTAGATAAAGTTCTTTACCTAGAATAGCATATAGGCTACCTTTTATGTAGGTACCACCGAGCGAAGCAGGGAGCTAGTAAATTTTTAAATTAATAAACTAACTAGTGGTTCGGAGATCTCGCGATGTCTGCTAAAAAAAGTTGGTATTTCAATGATCTTTAAACACACAGGCTCAAGACCGTTCGCGATGGCACACTTTGGGGGAGGCGTATGTTCAGCAGTGGACTTGTGATGATGGTGATGATGATGTAGACTAAAGAGACATCGCCCATCTAATATCAAGTCCGATCAATCCATAAATAAACTAAGGGTTATTTTATGACGTCAAACCAACCATGTCCCTACTGATCAAAGGTTGTTGGCGTGTCATTCGCTCAACTGTAACCGCTCTGAGGGGGAACATCGATAACATGGATGACTGAGTTTGTTGTGACTCTATATGACTTGTAGGCTGGTCTGGTGGAAGAAAGCGAAAGACGAACTCAAATCTGGATTGCTTGCTTGCTTGTCGTGTCACTGATTCTTTCTTGGTCATTGTGTATTAGGTCTGTGACGAGGTTGAAGTATGGTGGCCCTGAAAACGGCCTATGACCGTCGGTGAAAGAATCAGTGCAGTGAAAGCATATGTAGTTTTTTTTTTATACTACTGAGGTTGCAAACAAGCATACAGCTCACCGTTGGTGAGCAGTTACCGTAGCCTATGAGCACTTGCAATACCAGAGGCATCACGCACGCGTTGCCGACCCCGAACCCCTTCCCCCCTAAAGAGCTCTGGCAACCTTACTCATCGCAGGAACACAACACTATTTGAAACAAATAATGTTATTTGGCTGCGATCTTCTGTAAGGCGGAGGTTCCTCCCAGGCGGGCTGCTCCAATTCAGAACGAGAAAATCTCGCTGTGCCCTACCTCCTCCTAACAACACCTCTTTTAGGCTCCTATAGTACGCCTCTTTTAGGCGCCTTTCGTGCACATGTCACGTGTCTTAGAATTTTTAGGTTCTAGGACATGCCGGTTTCCACACGATTTTTTCCTTCACCGTTTGAGAGCACTAGTATAGCGTACACAGATTTTCCGTATCCATTGGTGTACGACCGGGATTCGAACCCACGACCTGTAGATCGGAAAGCCCAGTGCTCTCAATTTAAAATCTTAGAATGGACTTGCGTAATGTTTACTTCATCTGGCACAATGGTACCTAAGTACTTATTATTCAAAAAAAAATGTTTTTCAACTTTGTCATAATGAAAACTCTCTCAATAAAGAAACTCATAAAAAATACCCTAAACCTATTCCATAATTCATACAAATGATATACCAGTACAACACATAGCACTTTCTATGATTGGAACGTTGAAATTTCTAGGTACTCTCTTATTTTATTGCAATGAATATGAAGGAGGGGTGATAGGTTGGTATTTGAATAATGGTGCCCTTATTATGGTATTTTTGTCCTTTCTAGAATAGAATAGAAAAATATTTAACCTACTGTTCCCAGTGGCGGATTTGCCCTAAGGCCCAGTAGGCCCGGGCCTAGGGCAGCCAGATATTAAGGGCTGCAAATCGAGAAAAAATTGTAGAAATTGTCGTAGAAAAGCTCGGAATATATTTACAAATTAGTAGTTCTGATTTCGATTTAGATAAAGATGGCAATAAAGTAAATTCATTATAGGCACATAATTATAGTCTAATGATGGATGCAGAGAAAGGCACATGGCCCGGGGCCCTAGAGCGGCCAAGACTGCAAATCCGCCACTAACTGTTCCTGAGGTACCTACATAGGAAGATTTGTGAAAATTAAATATTTTTCAAAGAAAAGAAATAAAAATCACTAACCGGATTTTTAAAGAAATTAAATAAAAGATTAAAGTCGAGTAGTAAGTATGAGCGTTGTAACTTTCACAGAAGCTGAGCTCTAGCTCACTATCTACAAGGTGATTCATAATATGTATTCCATCCCGAAAGGTGCTTATTCTACACCCAATTGGCTATAAAGTTTGTTCAACGACTTTTGGAAATTCGAAATTTTTCATTGAAAAAAATCTATGCGAAAATCATCAGTTTTGGGGTCAAATCAGGTCAAACTCAATGAATCAGCTGTTTTAGTGTTAGGTAGCAATCTCGATTCCGAACTTCTTGTACATTTAGTTATTGGTTTTAACGATGATAAAAATACCAGTAACAGCTAATTTAAGAAAGTTTGTGAAAAAATATTCGAAAAAACAATAATAAAAATATTGATGTTTTTTTTCGCTAGTATTATTTGTTTTTGTTGATAGAATAACCCCCTTTCGGGATGGTATACATGTTATGAGTCACCTTGTATGGTAAGTTTTAAAAAAGTTTGCCGAACGTGGGCTCTTAAATAGTTAAGTAGTTACAGTTATGATAGTAAGTTTGATATACTACCGGCTGCGCCAAATGCCACGTACGACAAAGGATGTATTCACTGGCTACGTAGCAAACTGACCATGCTGTCACATAATGTGTGTCATGTGTAATGTAACATTATTATTTTCATTATATAAGTGCTAACTTCCAAAAATACCTATGTATTTGTTCCAGGCCCCCAGTGTCTCTCGCCATGGCTCTCTCTCCAGCTCGCTACCCGCTCCTCTCACCACACTACCCGGCGCTGCCGCCGCAACAACACGCCCAACCAGACTCCTCACACGACAACGAGGGGAATACTCATACTGATAGTGATGGTAAGTTTATACTAGTGTAACCTGCCAGTTTGGTGGTTATACAGGGTGACCAAGAAAGAATCAGTGACATGACAAGCAAACATCTAAGGAAGTACTGCCACCTTGCCTATAAATTCGCTGCTGTGTTCAGGAAATAACAGGACATGGAACCTGCCGTAGTGTCGACAACAATCTGTGGTTACCGGCTGTTGAGAAAACGCCCAAGATAGAAAGAAAAGATGACGACCCGGCTAAAGGAAACTTAACTAGTCCAAGGTCTACTCATCATCAGTTGAAGTCCACTGCTGGACATAGGCCTCCCCCAAAGAGTTCAACGACGAACGGTCTTGAGCCTTTTCCAACCAACTTCCCGCAACCTTCTCAATGTCGACGGTCTATCGGGTGGCCTTCCAACACTGCGCCGCCATTCGAGAACCTTTACTCCCCAAAGGTTGTCGGTTCTGCGAGCTATATGGCCTGCCCACTGCCACTTCAACTTGCTAATTCTAAAAACTACTCTACTGTAACGCAATTCATGTCAATATTTGTGTGCCACCAGTCATTTTGATGTTTTTATTCAACAGATGACAGCATCGACGTGACCAACGAAGAGGATTCCACATCGTACTCACCACCTGCCGCTCTCGCCAGCTACCCGCAGAACTGTGCTACTTACAGGTAAACAAAACTACTAGATGAGAACAAATAAAACTAGTGGTTCGCCCCGAACTGACATCTCGCGATGTCTGGTTGGTGGCTTGATGATCGTTGAGGCACTTTGAAACTCGCAACTTTAACATGTTTTCATCTGAAACCCCACTTCATGCATTTGTATAACTTTTATCTGAAAACCCCCCTTTTGGACACCTATATCTTAGGAACCCTTTGGCCGATTTAACTCATATTCTTACCAGTAAATCTTAATAGTACAACCTGTTGACCTACTAAATTCCATGCAAATCAGAATGATGGTTTGAAAGTTATGCAATAAACATACTACGTCGATTCGCTAAGTTGTTTGAGTAGTTGGAACCTTCGCTCGCTCGAACGACCTTACCTAAAGTAGCAAATCTAATCTAATGGCTAGCGCGTATGTTCTATGGCGTATGCCACTGCAGCGTAGACGATACCACATAAAATGTAGGTATCACCCACCAGTTGGCACCCACTTGATGGGTGAGGTAGGCACCTGCTTTTCTCTCTTGTAAATGTGTCTACTGTTAGTGATCTGGACCAGTTGAGCTATCTATAGATCGCTAGTAACGGTATTTAGATGGCTCAACTGTCTCTCTTGTGTATGTTGTATTAATCTTTTTTTACTGTTAACCTGCCTACCTACTAAGTACCTACGCTTTATTTTATTTTGTGTGATTGTTACCTACTGTTGTTTCTTCTGTTTGCTTTTATCTCTGTCTGTTCTGTGTGTTTGTGTGTGTGTCAAATAAACAATTTATCTATCTATCTATCTATCTTCTAAACTGTCGGTTCTGCGAGCTTTATGGCCTGCCCAACTTTAAGCGGCAGTGGGCAAGCCACATAGCTCGCAGAACCAACAACCGTTGGGGAGTAAAGGTTCTTGAATGGCGACCACAAATCTGGCGACGCAGTGTTGGAAGGCCCCCCGACGGACTGACGACATTTTGAAGGTTGCGGGAAGTCGGTGGATGGAAAAAGCTGAAGACCGTTCGTCATGGAAATCCTTTAGGAAGGCCTATGTCCAGCAGTGGACTTCTACAGGCTGATGATGATGTGCTGAACTGTTGTTCCAGACCCCTGGGTGTGGAGAGCGCGGCTGAAACAGCTGCCAGACTTCTGTTCATGGCTGTTAAGTGGGCAAAGAATCTACCATCCTTCGCCAGCCTAGCTTTCAGAGATCAGGTAATTTCACCTTCTTCGTTTCTTTAGAAGAAAACCATTGTAGGAACCTATGTACCAATGAATGTACTTCCTTTACATGGGCACTTAACCTTGAGGAGTATCTGAATGAAACCACCAAAGTTCTGCCTTCCAGCGTGCGTGGGGAGCGAGGGGAGGCAGCGTCTTAGTAATTAGGTATCTATTGTCCCTACAGCACATCCCATGTTACCGAAATTTGTAAAAATCTTGTTATATGAAGGCTATAAAAAAAGTTTAGAGGAGGAAGGGCACAGCGAGATTTTCTCGTTCTGAATTGAAGCAGCCCGCCTGGAGAGGTACCTCCGCCTAACAGAAGATCGCAGCCAAATAACATTATTTGTTTTCAAATAGTGTTGTGTTCCTGCGATGAGTAAGGTTGCCAGAGCTCTTTAGGGGGAGGGGGGTTCGGGGTCGGCAACGCGTGCGTGATGCCTCTGGTATTGCAAGCGCTCATAGGCTACGGTAACCGCTTACCAACAGGTGGGCCGTGTGCCTGTTTGCCACCTCAGTAGTATAAAAAAATAAAAAAAAAAGTCTCCAAATTTGATTTATGCTCTTGAATATTTTTGGAATTTTATTTTTTGTTGATTTCAGGTGATTCTCCTAGAAGAAGCGTGGTCGGAGCTGTTCTTGCTGAACGCTATCCAATGGTGTCTGCCACTTGACGCCGCCTGTGCTACTCTCTTTGGTACGGAGCAAACTGATCAAGGTATCAGCATTGTTCGTTTGTACTCGTTCTGCTCGCTCTCGATCAGGTTTTGGCTGAAAATCAGTGTTTTTGCTTTTAAGCAAAATATTTCACTGAGCCATAGCCTATTTGTCGTACTGCCGCAACGCAAACTTGCCTACTCTAAGATACCTACTTTTTTAATGTTTGCTACCTATTGTATGTACTTTAGTTTAAAATTGTTTAAGTAATCCAAATATTTTTTTTATCTATCTATCTATCAGCGTTAATACCTACTCTATCTGTACGTGTACCTAAATCACAAATGATAGGAAGTAGCTCTGGAAATCTATTTTCTTCTTGTCGAGTCACTGATTCTTTCTTGGACATCCTGTCTTTGGTCAGTGACCATGTTGAGGTATCACCATACCTACCACGATATCAGGCTTCTTTCGTGCACATGTCACATGTCTTCGAATTATTAGGTTTTAGGACATGCCGGTTTCCTCACGATGTTTTCCTTTACCGTTTGATAGCACTAAAATGCACTAGCATGGCGCTCATAAATTTTCCGAATGGAAAATCCATTGGTACGCGACAGGTTTCGAACTCACGACCTGTGGATTGGAAGGTGGGGCCACTACGTAAGCCCAGTCGTCGGAACCAGTGCGGTACTGGGCCGAAAGACCCGAACTCCTGTTTTAAAGCGGAGGTACCAACTACCCAGCTCTACGTCTCACGCGTTCACTACTGCGTGGAGACCAAGGCTGTGGAGGAGTACCTCAAAATGAAGACCGGACTTTCGCTGCGGGTCGAGAAGTTGGATTCTCGCCATAATGTGAGCTTCAATTCATTTATGGTGAGAGTTCCAACTGAACATCTATCGACCTACCTAAGCGCAGAGTTTTGGCCGAAGGGTGTCAAGTTCCGAAGGTTCACTGGCCGCCTGCAAGGGGACACCGCCGTGTACCGTCGTCAGCTGACACCCTGATTGCAACATCGACACGTCGCAGTAGTCACAATGTTTTAAATAATTAATAGGTATTTTATATATTTTAGGTTAAGGTATATATTTCTATGGGTCTTAGAATTAGTTTTTACCATCTGTACTATTCTTAAGTTACCTGAAATAAAATTTATATTATTATATTATATTACTACCACCCCTCCACCAGTTCTCTCTTATATTTATGGAAATCTATGGGACCTATGTTCAGCAGCCTATGTTCAGCAGTTGACATCCTACAGCTGAAATAAATAAATATTCCGGACATATCACACACGGTCAACTGATCCCAAACTAGGCATAGCCTGTACGATGGGTACCAGAGACTGATATAAATAATAGATATATATTTAACACCCAGACACAGAACAAACATCTGTGTTAGTCACAAATGTTTGTCCAATGCGGGAATCGAACCCGCGACCTCTAGCGCAGAAGGCAGAGTTACTACCAACTGAGCTATGAGGCCGTCAATGATGATACTTTCCCGAGAGACGCTTATTCTGCACCCAATTGGCAATAAAGTTTGATCACCTCAAAACAGCTGATTTTTGCATAGATTTTTTTCAATGAAAAATTATGAATTTCCAATGTCGTAGAATAAACTTTATCGCCAATTAGGTGTAGAATAACCCCCTTTTCAGGATAGCATACATAATTATGGTACTTTCGTTTTGTTGTTCGTTTTGTTTCGACTTGCGATATGTATTTCAAAATTTACAACTGTTATTATTATTATTTTTCTGTTACTTAATATTGTTTGAATAAAGCTTTATGGATAAAGACAATTTTGAATTTGACATTTGAGGGCGTATGATATCGCCAACCTTAAAAGTCAAACTTAAAATTTACTTTAAGTAGTAGAGCTAAGGATCATTTTGAAATACATATTGATGACTATCGCATATCGTATGACGACGTAAGCTCTAGTATTATTGGTAAAGTCCATAGGTAATAGTGTAATATTATTTCAGAGAATGCCATCAATAATAGTGGAACTCTTCTTTCAGAGAATGGCATCAACTCGCCGACGCTCCGTCGCCTGCGTGAGGTGCTGGCGAGATACCGGGCGGTGCTGGTAGACCCGGCAGAGTTCGCGTGTATGAAGGCCATCGTGCTCTTCAAATCTGGTAAGAACACTTCAAATTAAAAAGGAGTTTATTTCAAAAAAATCACTAGGATCACTTTGAAACGTCAGAAACTAGGTGAAGCAATGTCTGTTACTCGCGACCAAGCCTCGAAGAATCAGGCAACAAACTCGGCGCGCGTGCCTATCATTTTTTTCGATGATCTTTTTTCACAAAATGGAATGTAGAGCTTCAGTGTGGTGCCATTCGAACTATATGAGGCTTAAAAATAAATAATCAGGTACAAATAAAAGCTTATAAAAATGTGAAAAAAGGACAAAATGTTGAAAACATGCTGGAGGTTCTGTTAATTCATCATTATCATTCGAGCCGTTTGAAATCCACTGCTGAAAATCGGCTTCCCCAACAGATTTCCAGAGCGACTTGCTATCATGTGGGGGGAATTTACCCATACTCACCACGCGATAAAAGGACCCGCTGCTGCCCATAGCCTAGCTTTTTTCCCTTAGTCGCCTCTTACGACATCCATGGGTAGGAGATTATGGAGGGGCCTATTCTTCAGCCGGGCCCACCACGGCCAATGTTGCATACCTTAATTTAAAAGTTTGAATGTTTTTTTCCGAAAAGAGCATAATCTAGTCTCTATAAGAGTTTTTTCAATGATATTTTTGAATTTCCGAAAATCGTAGAAAAACCAAATCCTTTACCTAATGCTAATTCAATCATATAGGTAGGTACATGATGATTAAATAATTGTTATAGGTAGGTATTAGGTACCCTAAGTACCTACTAACACTACTACTAGTAGGTACTTTAAATATACCAAAAGGTATATGTTATACCCAACAGTCACGTACAGTGACTGTTTGGGTGTTATTATTATTAGGATAACATCAAAAGTCACGTAGATACATGTGACTGTTGGGTGTTATTATTATTACATAATCAGTATTTATTTATTATATCATCATCATCAGCCTGTAGAAGTCCACTGCTGGACATAGGCCCAAAGAGTTCCATGACGAACGGTCTTGAGCCTTCTCCATCCACCGACTTCCCGCAACCTTCACAATGTCGTCGGTACATCGGGTGGGGGGCCTTCCAACACTGCGTCGCCCGGTTCGTGGTCGCCATTCGAGAACCTTTACTCCCCAACGGTTGTCGGTTCTGCGAGCAATATGGCCTACCCACTGCCACTTCAACTTGCTAATTCTGAGAGCTATGTCGGTGACCTTAGTTCTTCTACGGATTTCCTCATTTCGGATCTTATCACGTAGTGAAACTCCAAGCATAGCTCTCTTCATAGCCCGTTGCGCGACTTTGAGCTTGTATATGAGGCCTATAGTTAACGACCAAGTTTCAGTGCCATACGTCATCACTGGCAACACGCACTGATTGTAGACTTTCGTCTTGAGGCTCTGCGGTATCTGCGACGAGAAGATATGACGAAGTTTCCCAAACGCTGCCCATCCGAGTTGGATTCGTCGGTTGACCTCTTTGTCGAAGTTGGACCTACCTAGTTGAATCGTCTGACCCAAATAGACATAGTGGTCTACAACTTGAATGGTATCGTTCCCAACTTGTACCGGCATGGGTGCAACATGAGCATTGGACATGATATTAGTCTTGCCCATGTTCATTTTAAGACCCACCTGTTGAGAAACGTTACTGAGGTCTCTGAGCATTGCGCCAAGTTCCTCCAGCGATTCTGCCATTATGACTATATCATCGGCGAATCGAAGGTGAGTGATGTATTCGCCATTGATGTTGATGCCTTGTCCTTCCCAGTGCAGAAGCTTAAAAACATCCTCCAATGCAGAGGTGAACAGTTTCGGAGAAATTACGTCTCCCTGTCTCACCCCTTTTTGCAATTGGATAGGATTTGTGCTCTGGTCCTGGAGTCGGATAGACATGGTGGCCTTGCTGTACAAACACTTCAACTCTTCGATATACCGGTAGTCGATCTGGCACCGCTGTAGTGACCGTAACACTGCCCAGGTCTCGACTGAATCGAAGGCTTTCTCGTAGTCCACAAACGCTAGACATAATGGCCGATTATACTCTTCGGTCTTCTGTATAATCTGCCGAAGCGTGTAGATGTGGTCTACGGTACTAAAGCCTTTGCGGAACCCGGCTTGTTCGGGAGGCTGGAAGTCGTCAAACCTACGGTTAGTGACAACTCTCGAAAACAGCTTATAGACATGACTCAGCAGCGAGATGGGCCTATAATTCTTCAAGAGGGTGTTGTCACCTTTCTTGAAAAACAGTACCTACCACTACGCTCCTGTTCCACGCCTCAGGCGTTGTACCTTCGAGGATGACGGAATTAAATAGCTTCTGAAGGACTTTAAGTACCGGTGTTCCACCCGCTTTCAGAAGCTCTGACGTTATTCCGTCCTCCCCCGGTGCCTTATTGTTCTTAAGCTGTTTGAGGGCCGTCCGGTTCTCGTATAGGCTGACGTCCGGGATGTCTTCGGTATAGTGCCGGGTCAGACGGGCTCTTGCATCGCTTGCCGTGCTTGGAGCAGGACTTTGCGATGAGGTGTACAGTTGTCCATAGAACTTCTCGAGCTCTTGTAAAATCTCAGGCTTTGACGAGACGATATTGCCGCTATCGGTCTTCAGTTTCTATCGCTATCGGTCTGACTTTGTCCAAAAGACAGATCTTTTGCGAACACTTTCGAGCCTTTATTGCGCTCTATGGCGCGTTTAATACAACCTGTATTAAAAAGGCGCAAATCGTGTCGCATGGACTTAGAGATCTGTCTATTGAGCACGCCGTATTTCGACCTGTCCCCTGAAGAATGCAGTCTCATGTCGTTTCGCTCAGCCATGAGTTTTAGAGTGTGCTCAGAGAGTTTCTGGGTTCTATTTTTACGGTGGGTCTTAGAGAACTCCGACCCAACCGCTTGGACAATTTCCACTAGCGTTGTTCAGCTCATCCACTGTTCCGCATTCAGCCAGACTTTGGAAGCGATTTTGGAGTTCTAACTGAAAGCTCACGGGGTTTTGAATTTGTAGTAGATTAGAATTAGAAGTAGATTTCATCAGACGAGACCTTTCCAGCTTAATGTTGATATTCGATGAGCCTCTAACCATAGATACTACATACATATAACATTTATTATATATTATCATGTATAAATAAATTAGAAAAACCTTGTCCACAGAAACCCGCGGCCTAAAAGACCCGCTTCAAATCGAAAACCTCCAAGACCAAGCGCAAGTGATGCTAATGTCGCACTCCCGCGCGGCGCACGGAGCCGCGCCCGCTCGATTCGGCCGCCTCCTCCTCCTGCTACCGCTGCTGCGGCTGGTCCCACCGCAGCATCTTGAGAAGGAGTACTTTAGTAAGACGATTGGACACACGCCTATGGAGAAAGTACTAGCTGATATGTACAAAAATTAGTGTTGCAAAGTTAATTAACCATGTACTTAGTAGGTAGTGTTGTCTTGTATGTTTGTCGGTAGTACTTACTTATACGGTTGACTGTCCTACTAATGCTAGGTAGGTACTTTTATACAAGGTGATTCATAATTATGTATACTATCCCAAAAAAGGCTTAGAATATAATAGTAGATTATGCAACAAGGGCTTAAAGTAGTGTATTATGTCAAGGGCGCTATATTGAACCCCGAGAACGAGGGATTCTATGGTTAACTCCTGAGCGGAGCGAGGCAGTTAAGGCAAGAATCCTGAGTACGAGGGGTTCAAGATCGCCCAAGACAAATACACATTTAAGCCCGCGATGCATACTCTACTTTTTATACTTTCTGCGAGGCAATTGAAAACAATGACTGTTAAGTAGAAAGAAATGATTTTTCTTGAAGTAAGTATACCAGAGGCTTCAGATTGTATGCATTCTAGAGTCGAATCAAAATCACTGTCGTCGTCACTTGACATTTTTTAGAAGTTCATTCGAATCGAAACTGAATTTCGGTGTAGATAACAGCACAGCAGTTTGAGCGCTTGGCGCCTTTTTTTCTTTTTTTGTAGTCTATTCTGTAGTGGTCAGTTCGACATTCAAATAAATCCTTCTTCGTGCGCGGGTGAAAATGAATTTCGTAAAAAAAAATCATGTTTTTTTTTTAATTTGTAGGCAGTGCAAAGAAAATGTTAAAATACAGCCTAATTTGAATAAAATCTCATTGCACCCAAACATTTTTGAAACCAACCTCGATCAAGCACGACTACATGGGTTGCATTCCAAATTCAAATCATATTATGTCCCATGGGAAATAATGAAATTCAGTACAACATTATGACCCGGCTAGACCGTAGGGCTGTAATGACTTACTTTAGGAAAGGTTTGCATGACACATAATATGCCATTGACGAGCAGGTAGTATAAAAAACTCTTTATTGTACGCCACATGGCCACAACAAATTAAACACATGTAGGTACAAACATTCAATTAATTATCAATTAATTGCTTATTCTATCAATAAAAAGAAAAAGTACTTACTAATTATCGGAAAAAAGTTACCCCTGTTTTTGGTATTTATATAAACGTACCTGAAGTAGGTACTATCACCAAAAATTCCGCCTACCATCCTAAGGCTGTATTTTGCGTGAAGTGATCTGTGCCTTGCTTGCGTAAATGCGTAATCATAAAAATTACCGATTTTGTCTAACAATATGTTCGTATTGTTTTGGTTGCAACTGAACAACAGACTGGGTAATGAAAGTCATAAAATGAATGGTTCACCCTCTGAGGATCACAATAAATAAAGAGATGGGCCGGACAGGCTTACTTAGCCGTGTACAAGCGAAACAGTTTCAAAATTGGTAAGGCGGAAATTTTGGTGATAGTACCTACCGATATCAAGATTGCTACCTATAACAGCTGAATAATTGAGTTAGAACGGCCAGGCCGTTGCGTAAGCAAAATGGTAATGAAGATCGCAATTTTAGGGATGATTTTATCAATTTTAGCGACATCTGAAGTATATCAAACATGAAAAGAAAGAAGCTAAGGTCTTGAAATTTTCCCTTGTCAAGTTTGGAATGTTTTGAATCTTGCTAAGATTGTTAAAATTACCCTCAAAGTTACGATCTTCATTGCCATTACGCTTACACAATTGCACCCCTGATTACCGATAAACAGATAACTGTCTAATGGTTTCTGGAAATTCGTAATTTGTCATTGAAAAACCACTATGCAGAAACTAATTTCGGCATTGTGCTTTTTCAATGGCAAAGATGTCGTAGGATAATTTTTTTGCCAAACTTGGGTGTAGAATAAGCTACTTTCGGGATAATAGGTAGGTATAATACCATTTTATGAATCACTTTGTCGAAACTAATTTAGGTCAGCTTTGTTTTAAATTCAGTCAAAATTATTGTAAATATCTTCCCTTGATAAGTATTAATAAATCTAACGGCCTGATTAATGCTACCTACCTACCTACTTTTACCTATGTAAGCATCATCTGCCTGTAGAAGTCCACTGCTGGGCATAGGCCTCCCCCAAAGACTGTCATGACCAACAGTCTTGAGTCTTCCACCCACGGACGTCACGCAGCCTTGTCAAAGTCGTCGTTCCATCGGTTCCTTAAGGCACTGCGTCGCCCGGTTCGTGGTCGCCACTCGAGAACCTTTATTTCCCAACGGTTGTCGGTTCTGCGAGATAATGGCCTGCCCACTGTCGCTTCAACTTGCTATTCAAAGTAGGTAGGTAAATTAAATAAGTTACCTTTGTACCTACTTCCTAAGCTCTTGTAAATAATTAAATGCTTTGATTGTATTAGTACAACTTATTCCTGATAATTAGGTAGGTATCCCATCTAGATATGCCTAGTACTACAAAGTGGCCCCTAGTACCTACTGACTGCCAGTGTTACCATAACGTGCCAAAACTGTAAACTCGTGTAAACTGTAACTTAATAATTAAAATGAAATAAATGTGAAAATAAATTAAAAACTGCCGTTTTTATTAGAGCCTTAGGTATTATCACAGATATCATAATACTATACCACAGATAACATAATACTATACATATTATCTTTGCCTTTATCTAGCAAGTAGCGACATCTAGTATATTTCCGTTAATTTAAAACAGCGCCATCTGTGAAATCATCTCACCAATCTTTCATCACAACTATCACTAAGCAACCTTTACCCTCGCTTGTCCTCAGCTCAGGTATTCTGAGAAAAATTACATTTCCTTATTTATAACATTACTTTTGGTATTTTAACTCTTAAGTAAGTAGGTCCACGAAGTCCACGTGAACCTTCAAGCTTTAGGATTAAGGTGTATGCCCACTGTAACGTAGGTACCATGTATATATACCTTCCTCGGCAGTAACCATGCTGGCACATGCAAAATGCATTATTTGCATAGATTAGGTAGGTACAGTCAGCATCAGAAGTGGATAACTTTTGGAATTGTGAAATATCTAGCTACCATCCATGTAAAAACATGATTTGCTTATTTATGTATATATTAGGTTGGTACAGTCAGCATCAGAAGTGGATCACTTTTAGAAATTTGAAATATGTAGCTAACTTCCATGGTAGTAACTGTGCTGGTAGCAAAAATCATTTCTAGCATAGATTAGGTAGGTACAGTAAGCATCGAAGTTGACCAATTTTTGGAATTTTGAAATATGTAAGTAGGTAATTATACATTCATTCATTGCCATGTCTTTTTAATGCATTAAGCTAGAGCGTTGATTTTAGCCGTTTCTGAAAAAAGGGTCTTGACAGACGGACAACAAAGTGATCCTATAAGGGTTCCGTTTTTCCAAATGAGGTACGGAACCCTAAAAAATAGCTAAGGTAGGTAAGTAATGCTGCAAACTGGGTACAAATAATTGTAAGTGCCAGTTACATCACCTAACTACGATCATGGTACCTACCTACGGTAGCCTTTATGCTTAAGTAGGTATTGGTTTGGTAAACAAATGACTGGTTTTTCCAAATAGATTAGGTACCTACCTACCGGTATGGCAGCGCCGCTGGCGCACAGCTGCGACCAGTGACCTAAGGTTTTCCCACTTGTTTGGTATTGCCATTAAACCTAACTTGTTTATTTATTTTGTAATCCTGTCTCGCTCGCTTACATACTAAACTTGAACTCAACACATTTTAGAAAAAAAAAAATTCAGTGCCTTCTCGGCACCATTATATAACCCAATGTACCTACGACGAAAGAATTGTCACAATGTAAATATTAATTTCTCCAAGCACAGTTTTACAGTCAGAAGCAAAATGTCGTTATTAAATATTACTTATTAAGTGTTTGCATCTTCGATTCTTGTGCACGAAAGGAATTTAATCCTTTACACTCATTATTTCATGACGGTCATAGGTCTTTTTCAGGGCCACCATACCTCAACCTGGGCACCGACCTAATGCAGGATGACCAAGAAAGAATCAGTGACACGACAAGATGAAGATCTTCGATATTTCTAGAAAGTACCTACCTACTACTGTAGAATAATATAATATTTCTGTATTAGTTAGGTAGGTACTAATAATTATTGGGTATAACGAGTGGAACTAACCTACTAACGTTAGTGAAAATGAGCATGGTCTTTATTTAAATGAATTTATATATTTTAGTACATAAATTAAACAAATTGAGTATTTCAGTTAAAAAATAAGACAATTTTAAAAATCTATTCCATATAATTATACTATATTATTCGCCTGCATCGTAAAGTTATTACTTAGATACAGTATAGTAAAGCGTACTCAGTACAAACAAATATATTTCAATAGATATATTATTACATAAGATAAATAAAGTTTAAAATTATCAGATCACATGAAAAACTTAAGTAATATTTAACTACCTATCAATTTAACTATTTTGGGCTGCCATCAATAAAAATACATACGTACAGTCAGCTTTACAGTATTTTATTATGTTTTAATAACAACATTACATTCGTTTTGTTATATTATAATAACAGTCATTGAATCAAACAAATATTAGAGAGCGATTTTACTAGATAGTAATGCTGCTGACTGTACATCATATAACTAAATCTAAAACGTACTCACTCATACATACCAAAGCATATTTAATTATAATTAAACACAAATACGTACGTCAAATATCAACTTAGATTAGTACCTAGATAAGTTAAGTAGGTAACTACATTAATGTCGCGTGCCCTGTTGGCCTAGTGAGAGGTACGTCGACTTTTGATCTGAAGGTCGTGGGTCCAAATCACGGTCGTGACCCAATAGATTTCTGTATTTGGAAAATGTATGTGTGCATTTAAGCGTTCTTTTATTCTTTTTTGTACATAGTAAACACATAAAAACACACTAAATGAAAGTACATGTACAAAGGAGAGCTTAATCCTAAAAACAGTTTTCTTCCAGCAAACCTTTCAGGCTAGAGATAGTGGGTATACAAGGTGATTCATAATATGTATTCCATCCCGAAAGGGGCTTATTCTACAAGCAATTGGCAATAAAGTTTGTTCTACGACTTTTGGAAATTCGCCACTTTTCATTGAAAAAACTCGATGCGAAAATCAGCTGTTTTGGGGTCAAATCAGATCAAGCTCAATAAATCAACTGTTTTAGGTAGCTATCTTGATTCCGAACTTCTTGTACGTTTAGTTATTAGTTTTAAAGATGATAAAAATACAAAAAACAGCTAATTTGAGAAAGATTGTGAAAAAAAAAAGAAAAACATAAAATTAAAATATAGATGTTTTTTTTCGCTAATATTATTTCTTTTTGTTGATAGAATAACCCCTTTTCGGGATGGCATACATATTATGAATCACCTTGTATAGAGATAGGTTCTTATATAAAAACATCGTAAGAAAACCAGCGTCTTAGTCAGCTCCACACGTATTGACCATGTCTATCCTGTGGATAAGGCCTACTAGGCTGAGAGGATGGTACAAGGCTTTACGACTACTAATTTATTGTCTGATAAATGTTATTACACAACAATTTACATAATTTGGATAATGACAGCAACAGAATATTACTAGATGAATCTTAAAAAAATTACAGCTTACTCAAACTATACAGGAAAAGCTGTTATTTTTTCCTTAACAACTCACAAATGACAATATTATGTTAAATACAAAACTCATGCCAATTAAATATTATTTATCATGTTTGAAGTAGTAATAAATACATTACTCATTAGTAAAGCTTAACAAACAGGAAGACAAAAGGAATTTTTAATTCGAATTTTCTTCGATTATTCTAGCAATAATTATTTTTTACATTTTGTACCTCATCATAACAATTACGAGTAGGTAGGAACCTAGTTGTTTTCTATTTTTAAATTAATTCCATTATATTAACAAGTTCATAAAGACAAAAATGCGATTTAAAATGTTTCAGAAATAGTAGGTAGGTACCTACATTTTATTAGGTACCTAATGCAAGAGAGATGAAGTGACACGATAAGCAAACTATAATAAAGAAGAATTGAGGACTTATTTTGGTCATGCATAGATTAAAATTATAAAAATGAATTATTTTGATTAGATAATATGCTTTGCTAACTTAGTTGTATAAAAAAAAACAAAAGATAAGTATTAGAAATCAAAACTTTTAGAGTTGACTGTACACAACAAAATACTTTTATTACGAACTGAATGTAATTTGGTTGGAACTGGTTTCTCTATTCTATATAACAAAGTATAAATATTTTGAAGATTATTTGCACCAAGAATCAAATTCAAAGTTCCAAGTTTTATGGTTTTTTTTTTTAAACGCAAATAGGGAAAATTGTATGACCAGCCAGTGTGGCAGCCCAACTAGGCGCGGATACAGATGGGTGCAATTACCCCCCTCAGTATAGTCTGTATTGAGGTATTTCAGGTTCGCCTTACTTTCACAAATGGCGCTAGTTTTTCTCCATACGAGTAACAAGTAATTTAATGTTATCCGGTTTTCGTAATAAGTGAAATACACGTATTACATGAATAAAGGTTTAGAACTAATTTTCTGGAAGATAGGTAAAGTCACTCAAATGTTGCTCCCCCCCCCACCCCCAAAATAATCCTGTATCCGCGCCTGAGCACAGCAATATTGTTAATTCCAATTAATGCAATGTTTGAGAAACTTGAGGATAATGTTGGGTTTTTCCACTCAGAAACGAGTTTCAAAACAATGATAACCGATGACCATAATAAACTTTGCTGGTGTAGACAGAATGCTTGATACATTTTTTTTCTATCACAGTTCTCTTACATAAAAAAATTGTGACTCTTTTATCACATTTGGACCCACCCCACCCCAGCATCAATTTTAAATATAAAATACTAGAATACTATTTCGCTCGCGTGGTACCTACATAAAAAGTAGCATAATATGCTATTCTAGGTAGGTCTTAACTATTCCAAGATTCATCTAAATTGGTTGATGATGATACTAACATCCAAAAATCCTCTAGAAACTTTAGCATTTATAATATTAGTAGGACACACACAGTAGCTTCCACAAGCGGCTTCGCTCGCATGATACCGGATAAGTAGCAGTATTCCAACCCATATACATGACAAATTTCACACCAATCCATTCAGTGAAAGAGTAACAAACATTCTCAAATTTTCACTTTGTTAAACTTTCTCATTTATAATATTAGTGGGATAAAATTTTTGTGACTGACTGTCTCACAACCCGCAGCCCAGACCTGAAGTCTAAGCAAGCTATTTGGAGGGTATTTCCTAAGTCTAGGAGTGCACTAGGGAAGTAATTTCCAAAATTTAACACTAGTGCAGCCGGGGTTTCAACTAGTCCTAGTATAAAGATGGTTCTCTATAAAATCCTCCAAAAACAATTGTGTTAGTTATTTTCTCCACTATCATATAAGTGAAAGGTCGGTTGGCTTCGAAGCGTACTACACCAATCCTATTGCTAAATTCAGCCACTGTAACAGCTGAAGCAGTTGTCCCTTCTTCGGTAACTTCTATTTCAGCTTTGTGAACTAGCTTTGATACATAAAGAGCTTTGCGTGACATAAAAGGCAGCGTAGCTTTACTCATATCAAACAAATCCTGCACAGCCATCTTTGTCTTTAAAACTTCTGTCAAATCCAATTCAGATTTGATTTTGAAGCGTGGCAGGAAGCAGTCTACTTCATCATCCGAGTAATCTTCTTTCGACAATCTCAATTCTTCGAAGAATGCATCAAGGGGTATTTTTTGGAAATTTGAAAACATGCTTTCTAGTGATACACCAAAGTTTGGTAGCATGATGAGCATTGATAGACGGTTTTGTGCCCCATAGGCCAGTTCAATGACCCTGGCTTGCAAAATCTTGATATTAGAGAATGGGTAGGTAGCACGGTTGTACATCATATTTACCTCCCCGATTTGAGTTCCGTTGCTGTCGAAGAATGGCTGTTTGCTCGTTGAAGTTGTGTTGAAGGGTACCGTCCATTGACCTTTGAAGTAGAGCGCACTAGCCAGCACCATTGGGGTGTTTTCAAAGTTACTGCTCTCAACTATTGATGGGATACGTCCATGAGTGAAGTTTGAAATCACCCCATTCAGAAGGTTTGCAGCAAGCCCGGTGTCGTTGAAGCTAAGAGCTACAATGTCTGTATCGTAGTAAGTTTTAGCTGTTTCTTGGAACTCGGCTAATGGAAGTCTCAGTTTATCAACGAATATGCCGTTGAATTTGGCTAGTTCTACTGTGCTTGCTTTGTCTACTATGAGCCAGCGGGCCATCTCAGCAAAGTTCCTCCTGTTACTGTTCTTGTTCCTGGATAAGCGTAGGGCTGCGTTGATTTGGAGCCTAGTGTTACCGGAAGCGCCTTCAGAGATCACAGCGAGCGCGGTCCAGACAGTGATGGGAGAAATTATCATGTTCTGCCCGGGGGCTTGCAGAACCGATGTATGGTATAGGAACTCTATAGAAAAATTACCGATTTTTTCCGTGAGTCCATTTCTGACTCGAGTTATGTTCGTATCCGGGTCGCTTGGTATTATTACTGGCGTAGTGGTCGAAATCGCATTCTGGCCATAGCACACTGCGAAACACAACAAAAGAGGCACTGCAACTTTCATATTGCTACAAATCACTATAATAACTTCAACTTGTTAATCTAACATAAGCACATAACTGTTCACGTTTAATTCACAGAATGAGAAACATCTTGCGGTGTGTGGAGATAATTTTGTGACTTTATCGATAACCGGTTTGCATTGGTTGCTCGGTTTTTCAAGGCGCGTAATGTCAAGTCAAGAACCAGAGATTTTAATACCTACATAGGCGCGTGATTTACGTAAAACAACGCACGTTCAACCTCGCTGCAGTCAAGTCGCGAGTAAATTGAATTATCCCGCGGCCCTGCTACTCATTTAAATAAACAACCACAGAATAAATAATAGTAGGTGGGCAATATAAAGTAAAACGAACATTTCCTGTGTCCGTCTCATCATCTGATATTGTTTGTGTGTAATGAATTAACAATACCAAAAGAAAAAAAAGCTGACGGTTGGATTTAAAAAAATAATTTTTACGTCTTCTAAAAAGACGGAGCAAAGATTTTGGGATCGGTCGATCCTTAATTCGGACCATGGGAACTTGTCCCACGTGGGTAGACATAAGGCAGTTGAATTTTAATATTACTTTCGGTCAATAACTCGTCCCAAGTCCTAATCGCACTGAGATTTGGTACAGTTAACAACAAAAGTGTTGTGTTATTTTTATCAATCACTGTCTCCGAAGCTCGGACCCTGAAATCTCTGCGCTGCGTCATAAATCATACTCTATACAGCATTTAAAGAACATTTTCGTTCAGATTTTATACTAAACTAGCGGCTGCCCGTGGCTTCGCTCTCGAAGTACCCGGATTAGGCAAGTAGCCTAAGTAATGCCCTTCATAGGGGTCTTAACTTAAATATTTTTTCATACAACAATACCCATTTGCCACGCTGGGCACGCGGGCTGGCGAGCGCAGTTAGAGATATCTTTGTGAAAATTGGGGACCCTGCAGCGTACCCCCTAGCTTTTTTCCCCTTAGCCGCCTCTTACGACATACCTACACGGGTAGGTACAAATGGAGGGGCTAATTCTTCAGCAGGGAGGCCACCCAAATACTACTATTGTATACGGGCCACCACGGCAAACCACGTTGTAAACAAATGGCTCTTTTTCTATTAGGTACTATTTAGTGACGGTCACTCTTTGTGACGTATCGATGTCGTCGCGTAGCATCGCGTGTCTATGATGATGTCGTCAACAGCGTTCCAAGCGTAACGTCACAAGCAGTCCCCCATTTCTACTTCGTTGAATCGTCTGAGTGTGATTCATGGGATTTGTCTACAGAATTTTGCTCGATCATCTATATGCGTACTATAGAGCAGGGAATTTCATAAATAATAATAAATTCATTTATTTCATTTCATACACATACTTACAAACACCCTCAATGAGGTAGATGTATGGCTGAAAAAGTGGAGGATTAAAGCAAGTGCCTCGAAATCAGTTCACACTAAGAAGGGGCGATTGCCCACCGGTCAACCTGGGAAATCACCCGAACCACATAGTGCTACAGTAAAATACCTGGGCATGCATCTGGATCGCCGTCTGACGTGGAAAAAAACACTTACAAATGAAAAGGGACCAACTTGGATTAAAATACCGAGGACTCTACTGGCTACTTGGGAGAAATTCGAAACTGTCGGTAGATAACAAGCTACTCATATACAACACTCTATTGAAGCCAATTTGGACTTACGGCATCCAACTATGGGGTACAGCTTGTAACTCCAACATAAACTTCATTCAACGTTTTCAAAATGGCCTGCTGAAAAACATATCTAACACCCCGTGGTTCATAAGAAACACAGAGCTGCACGATATACTTAAAGTTAACACAGTATCTGAAGAAGTCAAAATAACTGCCAAAGCATACCAAGCCAAGCTAAAAAGCCATCCTAATTAGAGATGGGTCGTACTTGCTATTTCGCGTACCAGGTCTATAACGTATCGTATCTTACGAGTACCAGGTTCAAAAACTAGGTACTAAATACTTGAAAGTATATCCTTAAGAATTAAGACGCTGCTCCCTATACCGGCAATTTTTTCCATGTTGAACTGATACTTTAAGGTGGATTCTAAGCTATGCTCTGCTACGCTATGTATGCTATGCTATTCTATGAAAAGCTTTGACAAGTTATACATCTCGGAAACCAAAAGGTAAGGGGTTTTCAAAAAGTAATACAAATAGATGAACTGCTGAGTTATAATATTAGAATTTTATTCATACACTCCAACGATTTTATTTTTATAATAGGCCCCATTGTTTTTGAGATATAACAAAAATACTAACTTTAAGAAAACAATGTAATGTGAGCTCCCATTTGGTAAAGTTTCAATGAATTCGTAGTTCAGGTAAGATTGGTTATAAGTTAGAACATTACTAAATGTGTGATTTTTAAAGTTCATATTAATTGTGCCACAACAATCACGAAAACACCAGCTTTTACCGGACATCGGGAGATCTCAGCTCAGGGATCCACTATTTATAATATGTTTAGAATGTCTCACTGTCTGACACACATCAAACACTTATTTTAGCAGTTGTTATTTACATCCCTCCATTCCGCCTCAAACTAACGTGAAGGTTGAGCCCGACAAGAAAGTAATAAATACTACAAGTATTTCAGTAGGTTTTAAATACTTCAAGTATGGTGGCACCAGCTAAAGAATATGCCCCTCCCTATCTACCTACCTCCTACCCGTGGATGTCGTACGTAAGAGACTTACCGAAGAATAGCCCGAGTTATGAGGGTTACGTTCCGTTGTATGAGATGAGGTATCTGTACTAGTATAGTATTATCTTATCTGTGCCCGCGGCTAGGTGGAGCGATGACCGAACGGCGGGCTCAGTGGCGGGTATTAGGGGAGGCCTATGTCCAGCAGTGGGCTAATGTGGGCTGAAGATGATGATGATGAATAGGTTCTCTGTGTAAATGAAATTTCAAGGTTCAGTAGTTATTCATTTATTTACTACCATCTTCTACACTCTTCCCTTCAAAGCACTCTCTATGTCCTTCGACTAGGATCCTGCCTATAGCTTTTATTAGCCTTATTCTAAATCTAGACACTGTAGTGTACTCTTCAAAGTCTAAATTCCTTATATCACGGTCTGTGAAGTACTGGAAAGTCTTCCATAGCATTTCTCTCGTTCTTAGAAGAGTTTCTGATTGGCTGAAAGAAAAATAACAGCAAATTTAATAAGATATTTTTTACAAAAACTAAAAACCTACTCATACTCATCATACTGGTATTGGCGGAGATATAGAGTAACATACACACAAAAAAAAATACATCCGACTTGAGAACCTCCTCCTTTTTGAAGTCGGTTCAAAATTAAAACTATCCGTAGCGAGCGCCCTGAGATATTTTACAAGATTCCATTTTACACGGGATTCTGATCCCGTGAAAATAACGAAATTCAAAGTGTAGGAAGTAACCAACTTATATTTTGCGGTCGCTCACGTAGTTCACTGTATGATACTGGCCGCAAATATAACTTTGTCACCTGCATTATATATATTTCTTGATCGCAAAAACCAACAATGCGTAATTTATTTCGATATCGTTAGATCCCTTTTTGAGTTTCAGCCACATTTCCCTACAAACTTCGAGATACCAAGTACCAATTTAGGAGTAAAAACATACATTCCTCAACAGACAGACAGATGGACACCAAAGTGATACTATAAAAATATATAAGTTGAAGTAATATTCGGACGTGCTTGTGACTGCCCCCTTGGTCATCTTAAAGAATCTGAGCGCTGATATCAGAGCGAAGGACTTCTAATTTCTATGATTGGGGATAAAAGAAGTGACATATATTACTTTTAATTTTATATTAAACTTACCTTTTCGGTACATGGATATCTAGTTTGTGTCTCGGCAGAGATAAGACTGTGGTTTCTTCATCATAATCCTGCAACAAACGAACATGATTTTATTGATCGAGCGAAGCGACCGAATGAACTGACGAATTGGTGTTGTATGTTTGTTTCGTTTCATTTGAGGTCATGGTGGCCTATGGCCATCGGTGAAAGAATCAGTGTAGTGAAAGGATTAAAGTGCGCCTCTTAGAGGCTCCTTTCTTGCACATGTCTTCCAATTTGTAGGTTCAATCACGCCGTAGTGTGCCGCAGTGCCCGACCGAGACGCGAGAGGTGGGGTTCGATCCCCGAAGCGGGACAAATAATTGCATGATCTGCACATATTTGTCCGGGTCTGGTTGTTATGGTATTGATACTCTTTTTATTAATAGGGCAATGACGATTATTGTTTATTAAGTACGCAATAAAATATATGGGTCATGTCTTACTGTCTTTCAAATACAAGAGTATCAGCACTATTTTACACCACTTTGAACTTTAAATCTTTGAGAATGTCTTACTGTCTCCGCCTAAACAAATGGCAAAGTTGATGGTATAAGGGATATGGTAAGCTTTGGTGGACACCGGGTCTTATGTTTTACTTTTAAGGATAAATATTAATTAGGTAATAAAGCTATAAATAGACGATATCGGGTCCCACATAATTATTTACATCAAAATACTGGTATTTTTCCTTTTAATAGAACCACAGAATAAAAAATAGGTTTACGTACAAAGTTTGAACTGATTTGACCCCAAAAAACAGCTGATTTATGAGCAACAAGCTTACGCCCGCCGCTATAATCTATCTCTGTTCCAAATTTCATCCAAATCCGTACAGCCGTTTGGGCGTGATTGAACAACAAACATCCAAATATCCTCGCATACGCATTTATATTTATAATATTAGTCATTTCGCATTTATAATATTAGTAGGATATTAGCAATATACAAGCTCAAAGTTGCGCAACGGGCTATGGAGAGAGCTATGCTTGGAGTTTCACTACGTGATAAGATCCGAAATGAGGAAATCCGTAGAAGAGCTAAGGTCACCGACAAAGCTCTCAGAATTAGCAAGTTGAAGTGGCAGTGGGCAGGCCATATAGCTCGCAGAACCGACTGGCCTCATAGCTCAGTTGCTAGTAACTCTGTCTTCTGCGCTAGAGGTCACGGGTTCGATTCCCGCACTGGACAAACATTTGTGTGATGAACACAGATGTTTGTTCTCTGTCTGGGTGTTAAATATTTATCTAATATGTATATCAGTCTCTGGTAGCCATAGTACAGGCTATGCCTAGTTGGGATCAGTTGACCGTGTGAATATGTCCGGAATATTTTTTTTATTTTTTTTTTTATTACCATTATTTGAGTGTGCGCTAGCTCCAATATATTATTTACAATACAATACAATACAATAACTTTATTTCAGGCAACAATAGAATAAAAAACAGATGGAATTTTTCTTATACTACGGCCCATATAGATATATACCTTAAAGACTAACATACATAATAATAAACACAATTAATTGCCACGTAGAAACTGCGACGTGGGACGCGAATTGTCATTGGCAGTAGGTATCCGCCCGCGGAAGCGACGGAACACAACACCCTTCGGCCAGAGATCTTCTTTTAGGTAGGTCGAAAGATGTTCGGTCGGTACCCTCACCACAAAGGAGTTGAAACTGACTCTGTGGCGGGACTCCAACCGTTCGACCCTCAAGCTGATCTTGGTCTTCACGCGCAAGTACTCCGCCACATCCTCCGACTTGACGGTGTAATGCACGCGAGACACGTAGAGCTGCGTCGTCGGCACCTCAGAACGCAGCAGAAGATTCTGGCTTTGCGGTGCGGTACCGCATTTGTTCTGACAGGTGGGCTTCTTCTTCTTCTTCCTTTCTACTTTGATGAAGCCCTCCTTGTCTACTTGCACCTTGGGTGAAGGCGCAATTCTGCGAACTGGTTCGCATAAGCCTCCACTAGATTTCTGCAGCGCGGCAGGACGGCTCTCCGCTGCAGCTGCGTAGGCACGTTGAGGAGCAGGCAACGTGACACGTGTCGGGTTCTCCGCGGGGGGAGAGGCGGCGGCGGGGCGCAGGGACTCGCTCGCGGCGACGGCGGCAACCGGTGACACAATCGAATCAGCGAATTCCGCTGACTCAAAACTGCATACCGATGCATTTCGCGCACCACGACACAAGTTCACATTGTTAGAGGCCACGGGTGACCTACTTACAGAATTATTGTTGCGTAATAACAATAACTCAGCTCGTAGTCCGCTTATGGTGTTGTCTGAAGCCTCCAACTTCGTGTGCACCTCAGCCAGGCTTGCCTTCAGGAATGTGATGTCCTTAAGTAGCCTGGTGACATCGACGTGATCGAATCCCACCGGTGGGAGCTTATGCAGCTCCTTTGCGACGAAATCGGGCACGTCGTCAGGATCGGTTTATTTGGGTGTAGAAATGTAATAAGGCCTTTTACTCACATAAATGGGTATATACATGGCCGTGGTGGCCCCGGCTGAAGAATAGGCCCCTCCATATCTACCTATCCGCGGATGTCGTAAGAGGCGACTATGGGAAAATAGCTAGGGGATGGGCAGCAGCGTCCCTCATTTAAACAACGAAAGCTCTAACTGCGCTCGCCAACCCGCATGCCCAGCGTGGTGAGTATGGGCAAATCCCCCCACATGATAAGCAGTTTACTCTGTCTGTGGGGGAGGCAATGTTCAGCAGTGGACGTCGAACTGCTGAAATTATGATGATGATGACTCACATAATGTTTTATATCCCCTCTGCAAAACAGCAATGGCACGTGAGGTGTAACAGCGCTGCTCCTGTAAACTAGCAATGCTCTTCGCTCAGCAGAGTGGCGCCCTCCGGTATGAACAAGTAAGCAACTTTTGCTTTTGGCGATCGCGTGGTTCACACTATCGGAGGCTATGTGCGCTCTGTCGCCTGTACTGTGGAACAAAATACATACATAAAAAACACGCCTATTTCTCACAGGGGTAGGCAGGGGCCACGGCTTTCTACTTCCTGACATAACTCATACACACACACACACACACACACTTTTTAGCTAAATTCACTGAAACAACACAAATGTTTTAAGTGCATTTAAGTCTACTTTACGTTTTACAATAAGCTCTACTTAGCAAACATTTTCTTAAAAGGAGACTCCAAACCCTGATTGTAAAAATTTATAAGTTACTGAAATAAAAAAAATGATTGGATTTGACATACCTCAGGCTGAGCGCTGGTGGAGTGGTGGTAGTGGCTCCGCCTTTCGATCCATAGGTCGTGGGTTCGTATCCCGGTCGTGCACCAATGGATTCAAAATATCCAAAATATATGTGCGCTATACTAGTGCTCTCAAACGGTGAAGGAAAACATCGACCAATAGAACCACAGAACATAAAGATTCGAAGACATGTGACATGTGCACGAAGGGAGCCTCTAAGAGGCGCACTTTAATCCTTTCACTACACTGATACTGGCCTCATAGCTCAGTTGGTAGTAACTCTGCCTTCTGCTCTAGAGGTCACGGGTTCGATTCCCGCACTGGACAAACATTTGTATGATTCACAGATGTTTGTTCTGTGTCTGGGTGTTAAATATATAACTATTATGTATATCAGTCTCTGGTAACCATAGTACAGGGATCAGTTGACCGTGTGTGATATGTCCCGAATATTTATTTATTTATTTTATTTTACTGATTCTTTCACCGACACGATCACAGGCCCTTTTCAGGGCCACCATACCTCAACCTGGTCACTGACCAAATATAGAATGACCAAGAAAGATTCAGTGGCACGACAAGCATCTCAATTGCCCTCAACTAATAACATACCTAGAAAACACCTCATTAACGGTCCGTAATTTGCCCTTGGTCTTGACGTATCGCCTCGTGACCAAAAGTCCGTTCACACCGGACAGTAAGGTAGATATGGCCAGTTCCTCGATGTTGGAGAACCTGTTCATCTCTTCCAGCTCTAGGTTCGGTTCTACGAGGCCGGTTTTGAGGAGTTGATTCAGGTACAGACTTGAAAGGGCTGAAAAGATAATAAAACATATATTTTGCATAATATTGACAGAATATAAGTTTATCTCGTACACAGCGAGATTCTCTCGCTCTAAATTGGAGCAGCCCGCCTGGGAGGTACCTTCGCCTTACAGATGATCGCAGCCAAATAACACCTTTTGTATTTCATTTTAAATTGATAATCCACACTAAAGGGATACTATGATTTTTTCATCATCATCATCAACCTGTAGAAGTCCACTGCTGGACATAAGTCTCCCCAAAGAGTTCGGAGAGAAGTTCGAGAACGGTCTTGAGCCTCATCCATCCATTTTTATATTATTTTTTATAATAACCCATTTTTATTTTTCCCTTAATATTTCACAAAAGTTTTGAGCATTCCAAAATTTCAGAATTTTGAGGTGGAAGTGGCTAGAGGTTTTTCATTTTTGCCATTTCCATACAAAATTTATACATTAATTGCCATATCTTTTTAATGCATTGAGTTAGAAACTTGATTTTTATACGGCACTACAAGCTTACGGGCCCTAATAGTTGGTATAAATTTCAAGTTTTAGCTTTAGCCGTTTCTGAGAAAAAGGATCTTGACAGACAGACATACAACAAAATGAATATGATCATTTCGGGTTCCCTTTTTTCCAAATGATACGGAACCCTAAAAAGTGTTCACAGAAGTAGTCTTACACTGTACAAAAGCAAGCAGTTCCTTCTTGATGTGGTAGTTCTGGCACCCTACCCTGCCTACTAAGTGCCAAAGCTTTTGTATTTTGTGATTGTTACCAACTGTTGTTTCTTCAGATTGCTTTTATCTCTGTCTGTGCTGTATTTGACAAGCCTCATAGCTCAGTTGGGAGTAACTCTGCCTTCTGCGCTAGAGGTCGCGGGTTCGATTCCCGCACTGGACAAGCATTTGTGACTGTGTTAGTCACAAATGCTTGTTCTGTGTCTGGGTGTTAAATATATATCTATATACATATATATATTATATCAGTCTCTGGTACCCATAGTACAGGCTATGCCTAGTTTGGGATCAGTTCAACGTGTGTGATATGTCAGGAATATTTATTTATTTGTGTGTGTCAAATAAATGATTTATCTATCTATCTATCAGTTGTCGCCGCATATAAGGGTTCCGTTTTCTTCAAATGAGGTACGGAACCCTAAAAAATGTTCTTAAAAAGTCTTACACTGTACAAAAGCAAGTCGTTCCTTCTTGATGTGGTAGTTGTGGCACCAGTTGTCGACTACGCGGCCATTGCAGCTGCGATACTTCTCCTCAAACTCTTGCTGCAGCCAGTTCAGCGCCGCGTGGTCTGATGTTGGACTGAACTTGCGTTTTATTTCACGAATTTCTAAAAAAAATATAATTTACACGGTGAATGATAAGCCGTGGTGGCCCCGGCTAAAGAATAGGCCCCTCCATATCTACCTATCCGCGGATGTCGTAAGAGGCGACTAAGGGAAAAAGCTAGGGGATGGGCAGCAGCGTCCCTACTTTTAACAACGATAGCTCTAACTGCGCTCGCCAACCCGCATGCCCAGCGTGGTGAGTATGAGCAAATCCCCCACATGATAGGGAATTTGCTCTGTCTGTGGGGGAGGCCATGTTCAGCAGTGGACGTCGTACGGCTGAAATGATGATGATGATGATAATATGTATTTTGACTGAAAAAAACTCTATGCAAAAATAAGCTGTTTTGAGGTCAACTCAGTTTAAACTCATACAGTTAGTTTAGTAATCTTGATGTTGAAGTTCTTGTACGTTTAATAATCTAAACCAATATTAAAATCCTACTAATGTTATAAATTTCAAGATACAAGACAAGCTCAAAGTTGCACAACGGGCTATGGAGAGAGCTATGCTAGGAGTTTCACTACGTGATAAGATCCGAAATGAGGAAATTTGTAGAAGAACCAAGGTCACCGACATAGCTCTCAGAATAAGCAAGTTGAAGTGGCAGTGGGCAGGCTAAATAGCTCGCAGAACCGATAACCGTTGGGGAGTAAAGGTTCTCGAATGGCGACCACGAACCGGGCGACGCAGTGTTGGAAGGCCCCCCACCCGATGGACCGACGGCATTGTGAAGGTTGCGGGAAGTCGGTGGATGGAGAAGGCTCAAGACCGTTCGTCGTGGAACTCTTTAGGGGAGGCCTATGTCTAACAGTGGACTTCTACAGGCTGATGATGATGATGAATGTTATAAATGCGAAAGTTTGTAAGGATGTTTATGGTTCAATGACGCCGTAACGGCTCAAATGATTTAGATGAAGCCTGTAATATATAACCACCAAAGCAATACGAACCTTTTCATTAATTACATTACATTTATACATACGTTCACTTATTTAGCCTAAACAAACACTCACACTATATCATCATTTCAGCCGTACGACGTTCACTGCTGAACATGGCCTCGCAGCATTGGCGAGCGCAGTTAGAGCTATCGTATTTAAAATGAGGGACGCTGCTGCCCATCCCCTAGCTTTTTTCCCTTAGTCGCCTCTTACGACATCCGCGGATAGAGATATGGAGGGGCCTATTCATTAGCCGGGGCCACCACGGTCTGACTATATATTTACCCACAAACATGCATACTCTATTATTCAACTATTTTAGCCATAGCTAGCTTAAACTCACACTTTACACTTAGGCTCGTATTCAGAGACAAGACTAAAGCATTGATCTGTACTTAAATCTCGATTTGAGTCGAGATTCTAATTCTTGAACAGTAGGTACTTATGTATAGATTCAATGATCACAGTTCACCTGAGTAAATGCTTATTCTGAAACGTCAATCAGACGAAATCGGTGCTTGAGTTTAGATTTGATTAGACATTAATCAAATGACATTTTCGTTCCGTTACACGTACTTTGATGCATATTTATACTTCACTTTATAGTTCTGTTCTATTTGCACCCTGGCTGTTTGAATTTCTGCGTAAAACGGACCGAAAATTATAAATAAATCAAATGTAAACGAGAACATTTGAGTACAGATTTGAGGCTCGATTCAGCGGAGAGTAGTTTAAGTACCGTTCTTGAATAAAAGTTATGTTTGAGAAGAGATTCAATACTTAAATAGAGTTCAGCTGATCTGTGATTAAATCTATGCTTGAGTCGTGTCTCTGAATACGAGCCTCAAACGCAAACACGCATACTCTACACTCAAATTGTAGTATCATGCAAATATACAACAGTAGGTAAACGAATACTGTGCCTACTCAGCACCATAGAATAAGTAATAGTTAGTAATAAGGTATCATTACTGTAATTTAGTACTTTTATGTTATAAATAAACCAGACTTCAAAGACGCAACTTGTTTCTCTCCTTGCCGGAATAGCCCCTAATTACCACCAACACCACAAATAACTGTACACATCAATACATTCAAATAACACAAAACACACATAATAAACCTAAAAGGCAAGACCTTACTTTAATCTATTTACTCTTGTTCATTTGTACTCTTCCTTACTTAAGCACATCCACGTCTCTTTCTACATTGGTAGTATTTAAAAATGTCGAAGCAGCGATTCCTCGTTTATACATACAAGTGTGGCGATTCGATTAAATTCGCATCACTAGTTTTATGCACATCACTAATGGTCTATGACGCCCGCCATTACCGACTTGTCATGACTTGTTACATAACCCGGCTAGCGGGTCATCTTTGTTATAAACCTGGCAAATTGTTATTATCATGTGTTAAATAAACTGCTGTGTGACATCAAATTCGTGTGTCATCGTTTTCTACTCGAGAGCGTAGAAATCTCCCTCACAAGTTGTTACTTAGTTAGTACGAGGAGCTCAATGCATAACTAGTTTATAGGTCTATAATAACAACTACTGCTCTATGTTATACACCTAATAATCACCTTTGTGCACTTCATTCATCTTCATCATTTCAGCCGTACGACGTCCACTGCTGAACATGGCCTCCCCCACAGACAGAGCGAATTCCTTATCATGTGGGGGGATTTGCCCATACTCACCACGCTGGGCATGCGGGTTGGTGAGCGCAGTTAGAGCTATCGTTGTTAAAATAGGAGACGCTGCTGCCCATCCCCTAGCTTTTTTCCCTTAGTCGCCTCTTACGACATCCGCACTTCATTGCACTTCATTGTATCTACAATATTTATACATCTATATATTTTTAGGTATAATTATGTAGCACCATATGTATGTTAAGACCTTTATGAATAAAAACATTTTTACTTACTTTACTATTTTTCATTATTTAGTTGCATAATCTTAATCTGTATGTATCTGAGTGTTGGGCTGCCAAAGGGACGGATGAAAGAAGATTGCACGCAGCGGAGATGAGAATGTTAAGGTGGATATGTTGAGTGACTAGAATGGATAAGATAAGGAATGAGTATGTAAGAGGAAGTTTGAAAGTGGCGCCAGTGACGGAAAAGCTGAGGAGTAATCGGTTAGCTTGGTATGGGCATGTCATGAGGAGGGAAGAATGTCATGTGACAAGAAGAGTGTTAGATATGAATGTGGATGGATGTAGGAGTAGAGGTAGGCCAAAGAAAAGATGGATGGACTGTGTGAAAGTGGATATGGTGAAGAAAGGAGTGAGTGCTGAGATGACGACTGATAGAGGGAAATGGAAGAAGAATACATGTTGTGCCGACCCCACGTGATGTGGGAAAAGGGCAGGAAGATGATGAGTTGCATAATCTTAATCATAATATAATGTGTAAAATGTTTGTATGCCTTGTAGGCAGGACTAGTGAAACTTTGAATATGTATGAACTACTCTGTACCTAGATTCCCCAAACAATAAATATCTTTTTATACTGCCTGCTCGTCAATGGCATATTATGTGTCATGCAAACCTTTCCTAAAGTAAGTCATTACAGCCCTACGATCTAGCCGGGATGTTGTACTGAATTTCATAATGTGATTTGAATTTGGAATGCAACCCATGCTTGATCGAGGTTGGTTTCAAAAATGTTTGGGTGCAATGAGATTTTATTCTAATTAGGCTGTATGTTATCATTTTCTTTGCACTGCCTACAAATTAAAACAAAGAAAAACATGAAAACTTTTTACGAAATTCATATTCACCCGCGCACGAAGAAGGTTTTATTCGAATGTCGAACTAACCACTACCGAATAGACTACATAAAAAGAAAAAAAGGCGCCAAGCGCTCAAACTGCTGTGCTGTTATCTACACCGAAATTCAGTTTCGATTCAAATAAACGTCTAAAATATGACAAGTGACGACGACAGTGATTTTGATTCGACTCCAGAATGCATACCATCTGAAGCCTCTGGTATAGTTGGAAACTTACTTCCAGAAAAATCATTTCTTTCATCTTAACAGTCATTGTTTTCAATTGCCTCGCAGAAAGTATAAAAAGTAGAGTATGCATCGCGGGCTTAAAAGTGTATTTGTCTTGTGCGATCTTGAAACCCTCGTACTCAGGTGAACACAGATGTTTGTTCTGTGTCTGGGTGTAAAATATTTATCTATCGTGTATATCAGTCTCTGGTACCCATAGTACAGGCTATGCCTAGTTTGGGATCAGTTGACCTTGTGTGATATGTCCGGAATATTTATTTATAATCAAACCCGAACCAAACCAGTGCACGAACAATACCTTCTCGCCTATCAGCAGCGTTCGAAAACACTTCGATGTCGGAGTGCGCGGCGATGTTGCTCGTGGCGACCGATGTGCCCACCACCGACGCGTGGACTAGCGATAGTCCCACGCGTGGGCAGAGCTGGAGGGTGGAGAGAGCTTTGCCGAGCCGGGTTAGTTGTTCCGTCGGCGTTAGGGCACCTGAAAATGACAAATTATTTCTCGATAAGAATAAGACACTTAAAAATGTATATTTAAGAGGATACAAAAATCATAATAAATTGTCGAGTAGGCGGAGTGAAGAAAGTGACAGCGCTATGTACTGTAATTGAATGCGGAAAGAGATAGCAAGCGTTAGAAGGCGCTCGAATCGACGTAAGCGAAATATAAGAAAATATCGATTATCTCAAAAACTATCTATTTTTTTAAAGTGTCTTGGATTTAGGTACCCAATGCTATTGTCTAACAAAATATTTAAAAAAAACGTTATTTTCGTTAGATAGTCTCAGAGTATTCGAAAAAAACTGTTGCAAAGGACCCAACTTTAAATAATAAATCTATCGAGAAAAGTTTTACCAATCGCGTTTCTGTCTTGGATTTACGTAAATAAAATGCTCAAGTTATCTTTGTCATAAAAATCAAAACAGTGCGTTTTGCGGTTATTGAGAAAAAACAATTCAAAAATCATAAAATAATTAAACCCTAGTAGTAGGTATTCACCGGTTCTGGCTCAACGCCAGAACCGGTGAATACCTGGCCGGAATCGCCCAATGTCATGCGTGGAAGTCCTTCGCTAAAAAAATAAAAAAAAAGTTTGGTGTCTTTTCCTAGGTTTTGGCACCCGCTGAATCGATTGCAAGCATCGGCATTTCGATATCTCTTTTACTTTCGGAGTTAGCTTTTACGATTATGCATCATTCAAGAATGACTCAATCACTAATCACTTATCAATGACTGGCATCCGCTCTATCGGTCGACTGCCCATTGTTATCGAGTCTATTGTTTTCTTGTATTACATCCAACAGAATGAGTAATCATAAGGTTACCTATAAAGCAAAGTCGCTTTTTAAAACTACGTAACTGATTTTGATGCGTTTTTTTAATAGATAGACTGATTCAAAAGGGTTTATATGTATAATACATGCAATTATAGTACAAAAACACCCGTGCGAAGCCGGGGCGGGTCGCTAGTAGTAGCTATTACTTAGGTAGGATGGTTCAATAACAACACTTTCAATAGATAGTAAATATTTTTATTTCATTAATAAAAACGACTTAAACATATTATAAACTAATACATCATTGACTAGTGTAGGGTAACAGAATATTCCTACAAAATCATTCATCGTTTCACCATAAAACTAGTAGTACAAATACATTATGCAATACTCCCCACATACAGAAGTTATTACATATGACTATTGAAATACCATTGTTTCGAATAGAAACTTGGTGGGCGTCCATAGGAATCAAAATATTGTCCTATACCATTTTTGTCTATATGAATGGCTATCCAGTGACATCCTGGTTTCGTATCTGGGTCTAGATTGCTTATAAGGAATATTGGAATTTCTACATGTATTGGCAATCTGTTAGCAGCATAAACGTTGTTTTGTAAGCATGGATGAATTTTACTTAGATGCTTGTATTTCTAATGTATTCATAATGCAACACCTCTTCTTGATTCAGCTTATTAGATGTAAGTGATGGATTTATGAAATATAGATCCCTAATATTGCAATACCATTGGTGAAATCATGTTAAAACATGTCGTAGGCACCTACCTACTGACTAATGCATTATGATGAGTTATAGTTAAGAATTTTTTTTAGAAAATACACTATTAAAAGTAGAATGTTATCTATCTTGTTTGTCTGCATTGTATACAAACACGACATCCTAATGGTAATTTGAAATGTGATTAGGAACGATACCAACTAGTATAAAAACTCAAAGTTGGTACAAACCATGCAGTTCCTCAACAAACAGTGGAGAACACTACATGTTATTTCTAAAGTGTGGTTAGTGAAGTGAGACAGATGTTATTTAAAAGTGAAAAGTGAATCCTCAGTGCTACAATGGAGGTAAGTTTCTTTAAAAACATATTATTATAGAACTAAATAAGTAGGTACTTGACTATTCATACATTATTTCTTACCTTTAAATTGTGTTGTTGCAGAACTCTTATGATATTAATGAAGAAAATACATTCAAAAACTACTACTTCAATAATCTATCTGATGATAGAACAAGTGATAATTTAGTAATTAAAGAAAAGTCCATGTTAAAGAGAAAAAATTCAGACGAGGGCTTGGACAACTTTTTTGAAATACCTAAATTGAATAAGAAAAAACTATCATCGACTGTATCTCGTGCTGTCGGAGAGGGTACAGCTTTTATAACAACAAACCAAAACGATGAAGAGAATGCTACTCATTTGATAAAAATTGAAGTTTATAACATTCAAAAATTAAAGAAAATACCTCAACAACTCCATTGGAAACATGCAGACATGCGTATAAAATATTACACGAAAAACAGCGGCGACATATTTAACGGTAGTCAAAATCTGATTTACCACATAACTAAAGAAATTTCATCGAATGAAAATACCAAGAAATATTACTTTAGTAACAGCAGCTAAGTACTCATTCATTAACAATGGGGTTAAGTCATTATGTAATTTAGTTAAATGGGGTATTCATCATTTTTACCTGAACGTTTAAAATAAAAGCTGAGTTTGCTTCATACCACTATCATTTTAAAACATTGAGCCATTGCTGTACTAACCCTCTCTACAACGACAACTGTGTATCAAGACTTATTGAAAATGGAACAAAGCGGTGAATTCGAGTTATCTGTATCAGATATTATTGAAATTACTGATGATGCTAACATGTACGAGGTCTGTGAAGATGTGGAAAGATTGGAAATTAGTAATTCTTTTCACGATGAGGAGCTCTACCACTTGTGTGCTGAGGCCGAACAAAAATGCATGTAAGTTATCAAAAGTTCAACTTTGCAATCTAGGTATACTTACTTGAAATAAAAAAAATATGTGTTTTAATATTTTCTTCTTATTGCAGTCAACCATCTCAACAAATTGGAAGAGGAGCCCTCAAAAGATCTTTTGAGGAGACTGAAGAAACAATCGATGCAACTGTGAAGAGGATGAGACAAGCAGGACCTTCAATCTCAACATCTACATTTCAATCCGATGATGATAAGGTAAATTGTAGTACATATCAGGTTTTAGTGTCTAAACGTTATTTAGCCAACCATTTAAGAAGTAATGCTCATAAAAATAATGTTCATAAGTTACATGGTTCCCTAACAAATGTTTCTGTGGTTGATTCTGCTTTTGGACAACGAATTACATCATTTAAAATTAAAAGTAAAATAATCTCTTCTGAATCTGGATTCGAAACTCCTGAATTATTTTTGAATTCAATAAAAGATGATGTAATGTGTTTAATTACAGAGTCTATTGGGCAGCATACAGTATTTAAAGTAAATTTCATTTTGCACGCTGATTTTGTTCAACAAACTAAAAATATTACAAATTCATTTGATTTCCAAAAATGTAACTACATAATATTTCGTGGGGCGACTTAAATATTTTTATTTCATCTTTGTGTGATTACATAGTAAACAAAATAAATAATTTCGAGAAAAAAGATAGTGGATGGAGTCTTAAACAAATAAATTGTTTAGAAATGAATGTAAACAAAGGAGCCATTTCATTCTGGGCCTGGTCCATGTACACTACATAGAAAAATAAGGAAAAAAAAAGGAGATTACAAGAAAAATACAATTTCATTAATTTGAAGACAAATGCGATGGTACAAGAATAGTTCTTCTGGTAAGTTTTTACTATGTGAACACTATTTGAAGGCCGCCATGTTGGTTTATAATTGGCGTTTGACATGACATTGACATATTTTTCATGTCGTGTTGTTTGATTTGATGTTTTTGTTTTGTCAGATAAAATGTAGGTTGTCAAAATTACATTCCACGCTCGTCCATCCGCCATATTTCTGTAGCGCTGTGTGTTGCTCTCTTTGTCGAAGAAAATCTTAATGTACCTTAGAACGAAGTCAATTTAAATAAAATAACCAATATAAATACGTTTACTTTATTGCTGAGCCATATTTTAGAGTAGTGTACACAGTGTAGGCCCAGGCTCCATATATTGATGAAACACCTCTTTTAACCCATTACGAGGAACTTCATACATCGATTTACCTACAGATATTAGATTAAAAAAAGCTGTCATCAAGGTTAATCATCTTATTATCTATTAACTGTCTAAAGGGCATAATGTAACATCTCCCCCCTTAGAATAAAGATTGGGCATTAGTGCCGGATCTTTGGGAATGAGGTGAAGATGGCGGCCCGTTGATGTCTTCTTCGTCATCCGTTATGCAGGAAGTCGTTTGATTTAAGGTTCTTAGCGGGATCGCAACCTGTGTAGTTCGGTTCCTTCGAGAGTTGTCGAAGCAGTTGATGAAGATCTGGATACAGCCGCTCTCGTTCGATGTTCTTCTTCTTCCAAAACTTCCAATGAGACCATTCGGGCATCGGTTGCATAGCTTTAGTAGAAGGTATGAGAGGAGTATGATGCCGGTTGTGAAGTAGAACCATGAGAAGATTGGATTGTGTCGCTCGACGAATGATTGAAACTTTGACTTCGTTTGAATATTCTTCAATTCGTCCGAATATTTGTCGAGATGAGCTTTGATTCGATTTAGTGAATCCAGTGGCATTTCGTTGATGGTGATCGGAAGCAGATGTGGAGTTTCGATGTTTTTAGTTGTTTCGAAGCAATCTTCCGTTCTTATATCACGCATGATTATAGGGAACGTGACGTTTTCTTCCGCCGTTTGGTATGCTGACAGCGTGCTGTAGCCCGTGTGGAGTTTGCATCCTTCAGGTAGAGTTATTATTCCGGAGCCATGAAGTTTGTAATTTGTGACATCATCTTTGCAGTGTAGGATGCAACTCGTTTCGATGTTGAGGATATACAGCCATCTGTTGTTGTCCAGTGGTTGGAACGTCTGGATTTCCGCTGGAAACGTTGATACTGTGCAGGTTTCGGGGTTGGTCTTCTCCTTGCTGAACAGAAGTTGTAACTCGCAGATAGGGCGTTCTTTGGAGTCGTAGACTACGAGGTCCTTGCAAACGCTGCTCCTCGTTGCGTAGATTTTGCAGTTGTCCAGCGAGCTTGTCGAAGTGTAATATTGCCCACTAGGATCAGTAGCCAAATAGATATGCTCTGGGAGGATGGTCGAATGGAATGTAGAGTTGGGATGTTGGATTGGGACAGAGTAAATGTGGTAGAGAGTCAGTGGATTTGTAACGAGAGGAAATTCTAGAATGTAGACTAAACGATTCGAATAAACATATGCTGTTCTTTAACATCATAGGAGGAATCTAATAGAGCGTGTAAGTTTTCAATAGTCACAGGGGTAACAAACTTTTTACTTGTTCTAATTTTGTTGGAATATAGAAGTTCTTCGAACAGTTTTTTAGAACTTATGATTGAAGGATGGACGATGTTAGACTTAGCGAAGAGGATACTTGCTAAGCAATCGTCAATTTCGTTTTCTAGACTTGTGACTAGCTCTAAAATTTGAAGGGATATAGTAGAAATATCTTCGCTAACCTTGATGTCAAAAATGAGAGTTTCGGTTTTGTTAAGATATTCGTTCAGGCGATTTATATTTTCATTTATGATCTGTTCATCGAATTAAATCTTAAAGATAGTCTCATTAAAGTTTTTGATCGTTGAGGAAGTGATCTGCATTTGCTTCTGCATAAGATCTGTTATATCTAGTTATTGCTTCTCTAATTTATCGATGCATTCGTCATATCTTCTCGCGTCTTTCGCGTCTGGCGTTCCTATAAGCCATTTTAAAACAGAGCCAAAACCGTCTAAAAGTTCTCTCCTAACACGAGAGTTTTTACCTAAATATATGCTGAGTTCAGAAAGTCTAGATTCGATTTTGTTGAGATTTATGTTGAGGTAAGATTTAGTTGATTGAACATTGGGAAAATTTGAGTATTGCGTTGAGATTACTTGAAACCTTTTCGAAAGACGTTGCAAAGATTCGTAGGAAATAAAAAGGGGTTTGAGGTCACGATAGATTATAAGTTTCCATGATTCTTCAGAAACCAAGATTTGACCTTCTTCATTAAAGAAGATACCCGCATGTGAGGTGAGTGGTTCTGTAATATTTAGATTGGCAACGATTCCTGTGGTTGCACTGTAATAGAAGAAAGAGTCGAGTTAGTGCTTGCGTTACGACTTAATTTGTCTCGAATTAAAATGTAGAGTTTATAAATGATGATGCAAACTAAGAATTTGATGGTAGAGCAAATGATGAAGTTGTAAATATAATTTGGATCTTGGATTATTTGGGTAAAGGACATGGTTTGGGCTGTTGTATAATGACAAACCCTGTAAATAAAGTAATTCTATTTTAGTTTTAATCTAAACCTATACAATACCTATATCTATCTTAACTTAGCTTAAATATGGTCGCAGGCGATTGGCGTGTACCAATTGACTTTTACCTGGTTTTTTGATTAAATAGTTTTCGTTGAAATCTACGCGTATTATTTCGAAAGGGCCTTCCCACTTAGCATCTAAGTTATTAGGGTTCGGAACCCGTAACATAACTTGGTTTTCTATTTTATATTCTACAGTATTTTTTATTTTACTGTCATATCGCTCTTTAGCTTTCTCCTTCATATTTTCTATATTCTTCAGAGCAGTGTCTCGCGAGGCTCTGAGGCGTTCATTTAAATCCTTTAAATAATCACACGCTGTATAGTCAGGAATTGGTTTCATGGAATAGAATGGACGCGGTTTGTAACCGAATAAGAGTTCGTGAGGTGTATAGCCCGTGGAATTATTAATCGAGGTGTTATGGTGGAGTAGTTGTTTTGCTACGGTTAGTGCTTCTTTATCAGGGATCGGGTAAGCTTGAACGTATCTTGTTAAGTCGTCTTGTAGTGTCAAAACGTATTTGTTGTCACTGCCGCTTATGTCTGAATATGAGACTAAATCGATAGAAACGCGTTCGAAAGGTTCGGTTGATTGAGAGGTTATGACCATAGGGGCTTGAACATTTTTCCTTTGAATTTTGTTACGTTGGCAGACAATGCAGGCTTCAACGTAATTTTTGATGTCGGTTGTCATTCCTTTCCAGAAAAATTCATCTCTAATTTTCCTGGTGGTTTCTACTATTCCACGATGTCCTGAAAGAGGCGCATCGTGAAATGTTTTTAGGATGTTGGGGATTTCCTCAGGCTTAGGGTACGTGACCGTGTTTTCACATATCGTTATTTCACAGTCATAGGTTTCTGCGAGATAGCCTGTGATACGAAGTTGTTCATTGTTTTGAAGTTCCCTAGGTTCCCTATTAGGTTCCCTGATCTCAAAAATGACCATACCTGTACATTTTTGAGATCAGGGACGTAGAGATGAGAAATTAGGTTTTGCTGGAGACAGGCTAGTAGAGCCTTGAAATAACTTTCAGAATCCCATGGATAGAAGTGGTTGGGTCTAGTACAGCAGAATAATAACTTTTGTTTTTCGTTAGAGATCACAAGATCAACAACATACAGGTTTTTGTTCTTTTCCATGTAAGGCGTTATTTGGGAACATAAGCTTAAAGCTTCTTTAGTTAGATCGTTTTGTTCATGACTGGTGGACGAGAAAGAGCGTCTGCTTTAGTGTTAGTTTTTCTCGTTTTATAGTGCATTTCGTAGTCGTATTCCTCGAGTTTTAATCTCCAACGAACTAAGCGACTACCTGGATCTTTAATATTCATAACCCATGTAAGAGGTTTGTGATCTGTGAGTATTTTAAACCTTCGACCAAAAAGGTAAGGTCGGAAGTGTTTTACTGCCCATACTATGGCTAGAAGTTCGCGCTCTATAGTAGAATAGTTTGATTCAGCTTTATTCAGAGTACGTGAAGCGTATGCTATAGGTAAGTCTTTACCGGCTTCACCTTGTGAAAGGACTGCACCGATTGCGTACATGGAAGCATCGGTTGATAAGTTGAACTGTTTACTGAAATCAGGATATTGTAAAAACGGCGTAGTTGTGAGAATGTCTTTACAGATATCGAGAGCACGTTGTTGTTCTTCACCCCAAATGAATGGAACATCTTTCTTAAGAAGGCCTGTCATAGGCTTAGTGAGTTTGCTAAAGTTAGGGATGAACCTGCGGTAGTAGCCAGCAAGGCCTAGGAATGATTTTATGTCTTTACAAGATTTAGGAATTGGGAATTCTCTGACGGCTTTCACCTTGTCAGGATTAGGTTTTACACCTTCGCTTGATATTATGTGACCTAAATACGCCACTTCTTTTCTCATAAACTCGCATTTATCGGGCTGGATTTTGAGACCGTGTTCTCGAAGACGATTGAATACCTCAGTGAGTTTTTGTTCATGCTCTTGGAGGCTTGATGCAAAAACAACGATGTCGTCAAGGTAGACGAAACATCGTTCTCCCTGTAGACCATGGAGGACACTATCCATAGCTCGTTGGAAAGTAGCAGGTGCATTCTTTAACCCAAAAGGCATTCTAAGGAACTCGTAATGACCATAGGGTGTGTTAAAGGCTGTTTTGGCAACATCCTTAGGGTCTAGCTCTATTTGGTGGAACCCTGAGGCGAGATCTAGTGTCGTGAAGTAGACTGAATGTCCTAGTTTGTCTAAGATATCAGCTATGTTGGGTAAGGGATAGCTGTCTTCTACGGTAACGTCGTTAAGCTTGCGATAGTTGATGACTACGCGCCATTTTTGTTTCCCTGAGGCATCCAATTTCTTTGGGAATACCCAAATAGGGCTACTCCAAGGGGAAGTGCTAGGTCGAATAATGTTTTGGTCTAACATTTTCTGAACCTGAGTCTTTACTTCCTGTTGACTTATAGGTTCCCCTTTGTACACCAAAGGGGAACCTATAAGTTTTCGTATGAATCGGTGTATCTGAGGTAGTAGGAATTGAGTGTTTAGTATGATTTGTAAAAGTTAAAGGCTCGCCTTCGGAGTAAAATATGTCGGAAAATTCCTTGATGATTTTATTAAGAAAATCCTTCTCCTCAATGTTAAGATGTTCTTGTCGGATGAGTTTATCGCATTGGATGTTGTTGTTAGCTATACCCGATAAGTTAATTGGGTATTTGAGATTGTTGAATGATTCATCGTTTGTTGTTAATGGAGTTGCATGAATTTTAGGAACAGATATAATTTTATCATTGTTGCTGGTATTTACACAAGTGATTAAGAATTTGTTGTCTTTAACTGTGACTAACGCATTGGGGATACTAATATCGTCGTTGATTTGTTGTTTTTCGATAACAGCGCATCCGTCTTGGATGTCTTCTGTGAAACATGTGATACAGTTTCTGAGCGTTGGCCTATGAATTGATCATTTTTATCGACCGTTTCTATAGTGTTTTCTCCTATATAGAAGAGCTTATAGGTGCGATCGCGAATTCTCATGGTTTTTGATTGGACGTAGATGCTCACATTGAATTTGGACATGAAATCGTTACCTAAAATACCATCTACTCGAATGTTAAGATTGGCTACGTGAAATTTGAATTTAGAGAAATTGTCTAGGGATATTTGAGCTGTTCCAAAACTTTGAATTGATGATTGGTTACCTGAGATACCTACAATCGATACGATGTCCGATACATCTAGAGGTGCCGTTCCTATCTTTGATTTGTTTATGACGGAAATAGCGGCCCCTGTATCAATTAGTAAGGTGACTGGGTTACCTTCGATGTGGAATTTGCAATGTAGAAGATTTTCTGGAGGTACGTTGAGTGAGGAAATAGTAATGGAATTCGGATTTTTAGTTTTTGATTTAGGTTTTGATTTGGGTTTAGATTTTGATTTCGATTTTGCATTGGATTTAGAAGATTTAGAAATAGAACTTTGGTTCACATTGATTTGGGATTTGGCATTTGATTGAGTCGAATTTGATTGAGTCGAGTTTGATTGAGTCGATTTTGATTGGGTCGAGTTTGATTGAGTCGATTTAGAAATATGATTTGGATTGGCATTGATTTGGGATTTAGTATTTGATTGAGTCAGATTTAGTAATTCAGTTTGAGTGCTAGCATCACAAAATTGTCTCCGATAGACTGGTCTGTTTTGTGATACCGCGGGCTCTTGACTGAACTGATGCGTGGTCGCTTGTCCCCGATGGACTGAATAAAGCAACTCACGATTCTTAAAATTACGAACTAGATTTGGCCTAGGTTTTACCAATCTGGTTTGAGTCCCTCCGTCTCGAGATCCGCATTCTGGTTCGAGTTGGGGCTCGACATCAGTGTCTGGGCATTGGAGTAATAGGCTGAAGCGGTTTCCGAAGGAATGCCCAGACCCTCGGCCGCCTGAGAGTTTAAATTATTTACCCTGGCAGGGGGTACAGAGCGCTGTTGCGGCCCTTGCTGCCCCGTGCTTGCCCGCTGCTTGCTGTTATTATAGGCACGTTTGCGACATTCGGATATTAAATGTCCTGGATGTTTGCAGTAATTGCAAACTTTGCCTGAATTTGGAACTGGAGGTTCTGGACGTGTTTGGTTGTTTTGGAATAATCTAGATTTCTGGTGTTGGTACGATGTTGTTGGTCTTTGCGAAAGATTTGATGGAATGGAACTATTAAGCAACTTCTGCCTAGCATTATTCATGTTTCGAATCTTTTCCTCTTGAATGGCAAAGTTACCTGCATCGGACAGGTTATCTATTGCGCGAGTGCGAAGCATTATTCCTATATCTGAACTCAGCCCGTTGACGAAGACATTCAAAGCAGTTTCCTCAGTGGTCGCTATGCGGCCTTCTAACGTCACATCACTAATTTCAGTGCTTAACTTTTCGACCAATTTGCTGCGACATAGGTCTACGCGATGAAAATAGTCTGTAATAGACTCGTTTGTTTTTTGGAATATAGACTGGAGCTCTAGATACAGATGTCCTAACGTTTTCGTCTGAGAATATTTTTGAATGAGAAAGCTCTTTAGGTCTTTCCAAGACTCAAAGCGTTTTGAGTGAACATCAGAAGATCCTGGCCCTGTGATTTTATTTAGTGCGTACGTCAAAAGAATTTGTTGTTGTGACGTTGACGAAAGTTGAAACGCGGAGTCACATGATCGAACGAATCGATAAAATTGTGAATTTTTTGTCGTGTCGAATTCGGGAATTAATTGCAGAAGTGTACTGAGATTTACTTCCATACTTGATTCTACTTTAACTTTTGATTCATTTACTGACATCTTGACTTGGTGAGATTTGTAATGCAAGAGACGTAAAATGCAACAAAAGGATCTAGATGACCTCATCGTGAAAAGAATTACTAATTTCCAATCTTTCCACATCTTCACAGACCTCGTACATGTTAGCATCATCAGTAATTTCAATAATATCTGATACAGATAACTCGAATTCACCGCTTTGTTCCATTTTCAATAAGTCTTGATACACAGTTGTCGTTGTAGAGAGGGTGAGTACAGCAATGGCTCAATGTTTTAAAACGATAGTGGTATGAAGCAAACTCAGCTTTTATTTTAAACGTTCAGGTAAAAATGATGAATACCCCATTTAACTAAATTACATAATGACTTAACCCCATTGTTAATGAATGAGTACTTAGCTGCTGTTACTAAAGTAATATTTCTTGGTATTTTCATTCGATGAAAGGACCCGTTTCATCAGTCTATGGAGCCTGGGCCTGCACTGTGTACACTACTCTAAAATATTGCTAAGCAATAAAGTAAACGTATTTAATTGGTTATTTTATTTAAAGTGACTTCGTTCTAAGGTACATTATGATTTTCTTCGACAAAGAGAGCAACACACAGCGCTACAAAAATATGGCGGATGGACTTGCGAGAAATGTCATTTTGACAACTTAACTTTAACTATGTCATTTTGACAACCTACATTTATCTGTTGACATGTTTCTGTTAAGCTTCGTTGTTTTGTCTAAATACTGTGTTGTTTAACATCCATTCATCTAACGCGTCCTTACACTCCACAAAGCGAAGTGTAAAGTAAAATACTTAGTTTTCTTATTTTCTGAAATATCTACGTCTGATCGTACGTCATATAAGAACTACAGAAGATTTAGCTTGATCGTGACGACGCCGCGCAGGCGCCAGCGGCGTCATCACATCTATCATCACTGAAGGAAGATACTCGATGCCCTGACGTACACACAAAAACATCAAATCAAACAACATGACGTGAAAAATATGTCAATGTCATGTCAAACGTCAATTATAAACCAACATGGCGGCCTTCAAATAGTGTTCACATAGTCAAAAACTTACCAGAAGAACTTGTCTTGTACCATCGCATTTGTCTTCAAATTAATGAAACTGTATTTTTTTTGTAATCTCCTATTTTTTCCTAATTTTCCTATGTAGTGTACATGGACCAGGCCCAGAATGAAACGACTCCTTTCTTTAGTTATGTGGTAAATCAGATTTTGACTACCTACCGTTAAATATGTCGCCGGTGTTTTTCGTGTAATATTTTATACGCATGTCTGCATGTTTCCAATGGAGTTGTTGAGGTATTTTCTTTAATTTTTGAATGTTATAAACTTCTATTTTTATCAAATGAGTAGCATTCTCTTCATCATTTTGTTTTGTTGTTATAAAAGCTGTACCCTCTCCGACAGCACGAGATACAGTCGATGATAGTTTTTTCTTATTCAATTTAGGTATTTCAAAAAAGTTGTCCAAGCCCTCGTCTGAATTTTTTCTCTTTAACATGGACTTTTCTTTAATTACTAAATTATCACTTGTGCTATCATTAGATAGATTATTGAAGTAGTAGTTTTTGAATGTATTTTCTTCATTAATATCATAAGAGTTCTGCAACAACACAATTTAAAGGTAAGAAATAATGTATGAATAGTCAAGTACCTACTTATTTAGTTCTATAATAATATGTTTTTAAAGAAACTTACCTCCATTGTAGCACTGAGGATTCACTTTTCACTTTTAAATAACATCTGTCTCACTTCACTAACCACACTTTAGAAATAACATGTAGTGTTCTCCACTGTTTGTTGAGGAACTGCATGGTTTGTACCAACTTTGAGTTTTTATACTAGTTGGTATCGTTCCTAATCACATTTCAAATTACCATTAGGATGTCGTGTTTGTATACAATGCAGACAAACAAGATAGATAACATTCTACTTTTAATAGTGTATTTTCTAAAAAAAATTCTTAACTATAACTCATCATAATGCATTAGTCAGTAGGTAGGTGCCTACGACATGTTTTAACATGATTTCACCAATGGTATTGCAATATTAGGGATCTATATTTCATAAATCCATCACTTACATCTAATAAGCTGAATCAAGAAGAGGTGTTGCATTATGAATACATTAGAAATACAAGCATCTAAGTAAAATTCATCCATGCTTACAAAACAACGTTTATGCTGCTAACAGATTGCCAATACATGTAGAAATTCCAATATTCCTTATAAGCAATCTAGACCCAGATACGAAACCAGGATGTCACTGGATAGCCATTCATATAGACAAAAATGGTATAGGACAATATTTTGATTCCTATGGACGCCCACCAAGTTTCTATTCGAAACAATGGTATTTCAATAGACAGGCCTCATAGCTCAGTTGGTAGTAACTCTGCCTTCTGCGCTAGAGGTCGCGGGTTCGATTCCCGCACTGGACAAACATTTGTGACTAACACAGATGTTTGTTCTGTGTCTGGGTGTTAAATATATATCTATTATGTATATCAGTCTCTGGTACCCATAGTACAGGCTATGCCTAGTTTGGGATCAGTTGACCTTGTGAATATGTCCGGAATATTTATTTATTTATTTTATTTATATGTAATAACTTCTGTAGGTGGGGAGTATTGCATAATGTATTTGTACTACTAGTTTTATGGTGAAACGATGAATGATTTTGTAGGAATATTCTGTTACCCTACACTAGTCAATGATGTATTAGTTTATAATATGTTTAAGTCGTTTTTATTAATGAAATAAAAATATTTACTATCTATTGAAAGTGTTGTTATTGAACCATCCTACCTAAGTAATAGCTACTACTAGCGACCCGCCCCGGCTTCGCACGGGTGTTTTTGTACTATAATTGCATGTATTATACATATAAACCCTCTTGAATCAGTCTATCTATTAAAAAAACGCATCAAAATCAGTTACGTAGTTTTAAAAAGCGACTTTGCTTTATAGGTAACCTTATGATTACTCATTCTGTTGGATGTAATACAAGAAAACAATAGACTCGATAACAATGGGCAGTCGACCGATAGAGCGGATGCCAGTCATTGATAAGTGATTAGTGATTGAGTCATTCTTGAATGATGCATAATCGTAAAAGCTAACTCCGAAAGTAAAAGAGATATCGAAATGCCGATGCTTGCAATCGATTCAGCGGGTGCCAAAACCTAGGAAAAGACACCAAACTTTTTTTTTATTTTTTTAGCGAAGGACTTCCACGCATGACATTTGGCGATTCCGGCCAGGTATTCACCTGGTTCTGGCTCAACGCCAGAACCGGTGAATACCTACTACTAACCCTCACCTAAATATGCTGGAAATCAAGTGAAAGGGGCACTAAATGCCTTTATGAGCAGTCGGAAAGTATCCAAAAAGGCACGACTGGCTGTGCATGAAGGAGTGTTTTTTTTATGTTATACGGAGGCAAATAGGCGATGGTAAGTGGTTACCGTCGCCTATTGAAATCAGCAACACCTGGAGCATTGCTAATGCGTTGCCTGCCGAACCCCTCCCCCCCTATAGAGCTCTGGCAACCTTACTCACCGCAGGAACACAACACTATTTGAAACAAATAATGTTATTTGGCTGCGATCTTCTGTAAGGCGGAGGTACCTCCCCAGGCGGGCTGCTCCAATTTAGAGCGAGAAAATCTTGCTGTGCCCTACCTCCTCCACTCGGTGACGTTTTGGAAAAAGGCCAGGTAAAGAGTACCCTAAGCCGACGAGCATTCAAAGTGATCCTAGTGATTTTATTGAAATAAAAGTCCTTTGACTTTAGCATGTATGAGGAATGTGATGAGGGTAAATGAAGGAAAAGAGGTATGTCAGCACCGTAGCAAGTGGAAAGCCGTGGTCTCTGCCTACCCCTCTGGGAAAAAGGCGTGATTTTATGTAGGTATGTATGTTGTAATAGCTCTAGATAAATAGGTAGGTATCACTATCGGGCGTACGTATTTCCGATGATAGATGAAATTTTATGTAGGTATGTATGTTGTAACAGCTCTAGATAAATAGGTAGGTATCACTATCGGGCGTACGTATGTATTTCCGATGATAGATGAAATTTGTCGTATGTTATAAGTATATCGGGAAGGCCGAGTAAGTGTTGGAAGGCCCCCCACTCGATGGACCGACGACATTACGAAAATTGCGGGAGGATGAAGAAGGCTCAAGACCGTTCGTCGTGGAACTCTTTGGGGGAGGTCTATGTCCAGCAGTGGACTTCTGCAGGCTGATGTTGATGATGAAGACGGGAATCGAACCCGTTCTCTAGACACGGGGATGCGCTACCGAGTCGAAGCCTCGTGCTGCCTGACGTAATCCTCTTTACAAAATTTTCTTCTTCTTTGTCCTGTCACTGATTCTTTCTTGGTCATTCTGTCTTAAGTCAGTGACTAGGCTGAGGCCAGGCTATTTTTTTGCAGATCATGTAAACATTTGTCCGCAGCGGGAAGCGAACCCGCACCTCTAGTGTCTCAGACGGGCACTATTATCCTTTCACTACACTGATTCTTTACAAAATATAAAAACGCTAAAATAGGGATTTTATAATTTCTTGAAAACATACCAATATCAATAAGATCACTGACAGCAAATTTCACTGCCTTTTCACTCGGCGGCTCCGGAAGCTGCGACAAAAAATCTTGAGCCTTATCGTCTGGGGCGTAAGCCTTACAATCCAATACAGTTTGATCCAATGGAACTCTGAAAATATTTTTAAATTACTAACTTGCGCCTGCGGCTTCACTCTCTTCGAAGTCTTCCCTTTCCAACAACGGTCCCATTCACTGCACTGTTATACAAGGTAATTCATATATGTATTCCATCCCGAAAGGGGGTTATTCTATCAACGAAAATAAAATCTTTAGAACTAATCACAAAACTTACAAAAAGTCCGGAATCCAAATTGCTACCTAAAACAGCTGTTGAGTTTGACCTGATTTGACCCCAAAACAAAAGTCGTAGAACAAACTTTATTGCCAATTGGGTATAGAATAAGCCCCTTTAGGGATAGCGTACATATTATGAATCACCTTGTACACTTGTCGCCGCGGGGTGGTTTTCAGGACTCGGTGGGCACCCATTTTCATCGGGTTCCGACATAGTGGATAGCCTCGAGCAAGACAATCACAACCACAATAACTTTAACCGACGCTTACTGAAACAACTCTAAACAATCAACTACTTAACCGAACAGACACGTCCGCTTGGTGAAAGGTCTGTTTGTAGACTGGCCCATTCCACAACTTGCACATACATAATTAAAAATATTCATATATTTGGTGATTCGTTAATTTCTGTAAGTACGTTTGCCAGTTGGCAAAAGCCTCCTCCAACCTACTCCATTCTGGCTACTCTACTCCATGCAACCTGATCTGATATCAATGTAATGAAAAACAATGTAAAATTTCATTAAAAAAACTGCATTTATGTTCGTTTCAAAGTATTTTTCTATATTTTAAAAATTGTCTTTAATAAAAACATTTCAATTGATACTTATTTATTTTTCATTCATTTCTTCTCTTTTTATACCTACTCAATCGAACATAAATGCAGTTTTTTTTATGAAATTTTACATTGTTTTTCTTGCATAAAAATCAACAATATCCTTACCTTACATGCTTAAATTATTAAACAGATCAACAGTGATATAGCTTTATTCTATCCTTTTGATCAGAACCTGCGACATGCAAAAGTATGTGCGGTTGGTTAATATTAAGCTATGACAGTTTAACTTTAAACCTTTTGCCTAGACGTAAAATATTTTTCCCAAAATTTCCCGAAATACCCGGGAATTCCCGGTTCCCTATGTGAAGCTTCCCGGTATTCCCGGTTCCTTAAAAACTACCCGATTCTGCAATCCCTACTACCTACTCAAGGTGAGGGTTAAATTTGGTGATTCTTTAATTTCTGTAAGTACGTTTGCCAGTTGGCAAAAGCCTCCTCCAACCTACTCCATTCTGGCTACTCTACCCCATGCAACCTGTCTGATATCATCGTCCCATCTTTTTTGTTGCCTACCTTTTTTTTTTTACCTACCCTTGTGTACCATTGTGTAACTATTTTGCTTTATGCTGGTCTGGTACTCACCTTAATATTTCTGGTGTAGAATGAGGCTCGAATTCAGCTTCTTTCTCCTTTGTGTACAGGCGATAGCAGTGTCCTGTAAGATCAAAAATAATTGTTTTCAGATGCAAAATTATGCTGTTTTGGGGTCAAATCCGTTCAAACTCTATCCAGCTGTTATAGGTAGCTGTTATCTTAATGTCAAACTTCTCGTACGTTTCATAATTCGTTTCTATATACTAGCTTCCGCCCACGGCTTCGTTCGCGTGGTCTCTTCGAAGATAAATAGGCTATGTGCTAATTCTAGACTATATTATCTCTGTGGCAATCATTTCATCCCGATCCGTTCAGCCGTTCTGGTGTGACTGAGTAACAAACATCCATCCATCCATCCAAAATTTCGCATATATAATATTAGTAAATAAATTAATTAATAAAATAAATATTCCGGACATAACAATACACGGTCAACTGATCCCAAACTAGGCATAGCCTGTACAATGGGGACCAGAGACTGATATACATAATAGATAAATATTTAACACCCAGACACAGAACAAACATCTGTGAATCACACAAATGTTTGTCCAGTGCGGGAATCGAACCCGCGACCTCTAGCGCAGAAGGCAGAGTTACTACCAACTGAGCTATGAGGCCAGTCAGTAGCTTTTTATCACTAGTATTCTTTCTTTTTGTTGATGGATCAAGGCCCTTTCGGGAAAGTATACTAGTTACGGAACACGTTGTAGCATTATTTACCAGGTTGTACTCTGCCGGCGCGACCGCTTCTCTGCTTAGCGCCAGCTAATGACACCCACACCGTCTCCAAACTGGCTGTGCCTAAAAAACAAATAAAATATTGTTATTTTTGCATTATTTCAAAGTCATCATCATTATAATTTCAGCCGTTCAATTTTAACGTTCACTGAGATCCGTCATAGTCTCAAGATAACTTGAGCATTTTATTTAACTAAATCCAAGACAGAAACGCGATTGGTAAAACTTTTCTCGATAGATTTATTTTTTAAAGTTTGGTCCTCTGCTACAGTTTTTTCGAAAATACTCTGAGACTATCTAACAAAAATAACTTTTTTTTTAATATTGTGTTAGACAATAGCATTGGTTACCTAAATCCAAGACACTTTTTTAAAAAAATACATAGTTTTTAAGATAATCGATATTTTCTTATATGTCGCTTACATCGATTACTTTCGAGCGCCTTCTAACGCTTGCTATCTCTTTCCGCATTCAATTGGGTTTTTGAATATATTAAAAATTTTTTGCTAAAATACGAGTTGTTAGTTGGTTTCGATTAGCTATGTGTGATAAAGGATTTATTCAGGCAAAGTCTGATAATATTCCTGATGTTGATATATTTATGATCACCGATTTTTAAAAAAATGACATTCGGTTTAATTCTGCTGAAGTTCGAGGTGCCAAGGCATCAAGGTAAGTTTGTTAAAAAATAATATAATAAATGAAAATATTTAATAATGACAACAAAATTAAATAGATCAAAACACTGTATTTATTATTTTTCTATCAACTGCAATGAGTGAAAACTAACATTATGACGTCACACGCGCTCGGGTTTGTTCGGGAGTTGTCGGCGTGTCTTCGGTACTGGATTCAAAAATTTTTTTTTAATTTTAAATAACTTTTGAATTATTGCGAAAAAAAAAATAGTTTTGTTATAAAACTAATATATAATCTTTTCATTTATAACAAAAAAAAAAATTTTTCAAAAACCCAATTATAGTACATAGCGCTGTCACTTTCTTCACTCCGCTCACTCGACAATTTATTTTGATTTTTGTATCGCATTAAGTATAAAAGTGAAAGTGAAGTAAATAAACTCACCGGTTGCTTTTCTAATAGTATTCTCCTTACGAGCCCCCGCGTCTATAACGTAAACTACGTCCGGTATCGTGACGGATGTCTCCGCTATGTTGGTAGCCAAAACTATCTTCCGAATGCCCGGTGGCGGGGTCGAGAACATTTTCGACTGGTCCGTTGTTGATAATCTGAAAACATTCACAACATTATTTAAATTTAAAAAACCTTTCTGAATTTTTTTTTTATACTGTGTATTAATTTAAAAAATATACACTTATACATAAGAGGCGACTAAGGGAAAAAAGCTAGGGGATGGGCAGCAGCGTCTCCTATTTTAACAACGATAGCTCTGCTCTAACTGCGCTCGCCAACCCGCATGCCCTGCGTGGTGAGTATGGGCAAATCCCCCCACATGATAAGGAATTCGCTCTGTCTGTGGGGGAGGCCATGTTCAGCAGTGGACGTCGAACGGCTGAAATGATGATGATGATGATGACACTTATACATACTATGTACATACTATAGAATATAAAATCAAATAATTACAAAATAGAATAGAAACGAATTAAACAAATAATTTTGGTCATGATCCAAGGTGCCAAGAGCACTGGCTGCATTCCCGCGTGGAATTGCCAAATAAATTATTTGTGCAAGGAATGAGCCAGCTCTCTTATCACCGGCGGCGTCGACCAAAGAATAATTGTAATGATATTATTTTTTTGTAATTGTATTATACCTACTTATGACGGAGATAGTAAATACAAATATTGTTTTAAGCATATACACAGGTCTTCAAGATACAGGCTTGCCTAGTGTGGAGACCGCTGTATTATATATTACTGTATCTACCGTAACCAGCAACTTGCTAATGTTAAGTGTTAGTATTAATCTGGTATTGCTGAAAAAAAAAACATTTTAATTTTTTTCATTCCGAAAATATTTTAATAAGATGGTGTGGAACAGGCGTAGCTTCCAGGAGGAGGTTAGGGCACAGCGAGATTTTATCATTCTAAATTGGAGCAGCCCGCCTGGGGAGGTGCCTCCGCCTTATAGAAGATCGCAGCCAAATAACATTATTTTTTTAAAATAGTGTTGTGTTCCTGCGGTGAGTAAGGTTGCCAGAGCTCTTTAGGGGGGTGGGGGGAGGGGTCGGTAACGCGTGCGTGATGCCTCTGGTATCGCAAGCGCTCATAGGCTACGGAATTACCTTGAATGCACAGGCAATATCATATGAATTCCTGACTGTCCGTAACAAACGTCTAGCAGCTGTTTCGCGTGCTTTATCTCAGCCCAACCCGGGAGGAACACTAGTATTGCACCTTCTGCCTCGTGTTTGTCGATGGCTTTTATTGTTTCTACTATCTGAAAAGACAAATGCGTAAATAAATGTTTGTTTAGAGACATAAACAGCAATGGGCGCGGGTTCGCTTCTCGCTCCGGGACAAATGTTTGCATGATCTGCATTGTTCAAACCAGTTCAAACTCAATGATTTAGCAGTTCTAGTTCAGTATACTTGATGTAGGACTTCCGGTACGCTTAGTAACTAGTTATAATGATCATGAAAATACCAAAAAAATTTATTTTTCTTCCAAACTTTCTAGAAAAAAAACGAAATAAATAATGTTTTGTTTTTGCTAATATTCTTTATATTTATTGGTATATTTATGAATCAGCTTGTATATACAAGGTGATTCATAACATGTATACCATCCCGAAAGTGGGTTATTCTAAAAGTTAATAATACTAGTGAAAAAAACATCATTTTTTTCCATTTTTTTTTTGAATATTTTTTCAAAATTTCTCAAATAAGCTGTTTTTGGTATTTTTATCATCTATAGAACTAATAACTAAACGTTCAAAAAGTTCGGAATCGAGATTGCTGCCTCTATTAAACAGCTGATTCATTGAGTTTGACCTGATTTGACCCCTGAGAGTTTTTTCAACGAAAAATATCGAATTTCCAAAAGTCGTAGAACAAACTTTATTGCCAATTGGTTGTAGAATAAGCCCTTTTCGGGATGGAATACATATTAGGAATCACCTTGTTGATTTTACCTCAACAACGTTAAGCTGTGGCTTTCCATCCTCCTTCCTACAATTGGCTAATGTATTTGGCAGTTGAATTTTGAATTTCTTCTCAATATCTTCTAGATACAACACGTCTACTGGAAAGGTACGTCCTGGCACTTCTATAACAGGACACGACTCGAAATATCTGTAAATAATGCGTTTATAAATGCATACTAAAATTGCGAAAATCCTACTTACTGCCGCACCGTACATATTATGTTTGGTGCAGCTTTATGCTGAGACGGGACCCATTTGCCCCACACAACGCATACCTACTCAACCTACCTACCGCCTCACCTACCTACATGTTTTTGTTTTCTTGTTTTTGCATTACTAGGTTTAAGTATATTTTTTTTCTTTGTATCTTCCTACCTACCTACCTACTTACTGCGTTGTGGGTCAAATAAATACATTTTCTTTCTTCTTTCTTTCTTTCTTTCCTACTAGTTTCTACTAATATCCTATATCCTACTAATATTATAAACGCGGAAGTTTGTAAGTATGGATGGATGGATGGATGGATGTTTGTTACTCTTTCACGTAAAAACCACTGAATGGATTTTAATGAAACTTCACAATAATATAGCTTATACATCAGAATAACACATATGCTACAATTTATAAAGATATTGTGTGAATTGTCCAAAATATGACTACTAGCTACTAGAAATACTGATCCTGAGCAGACGAAGTCGCGGGCACCAGCTACTATTATAAATGCGAAAGTTTGGACGAATAGATGGATGTTTGTTTCTTAATTACGCCAGAACGGCTGAACGGATCTAGATGAAATTCGTCACAGAGATAGATTATAGTCTGGCATAGCACTTTCGGCTACTTTCTAATCTTCTAATTTATCCTCGGCCCTCGTAGGTACCACGCGAGCGAAGCCACGGGCGGAAGCTAGTATTAAATGCGAAAGTAACTCTGTTTGTTACCTTTTCACAACTAAACGGCTGATCGGATCGTTATGAAATTTGGCAAGGAGATAGATTATATTCTGGGGAAGGACATAGGCTATCTTTCGAATCAAAAATAATCTTAAAGGGGGTGAAATAGGCGTTGAAAGTTTGTATGGGCAATCCATCATTCCTCAAGTTAGGAATCTGAATGATCTGTCCGTGTTCATTTTTCTCAAATGAGGTATGGAACCCTAAATAGCTTGAATAGTGCTTACTTGCTTAGTGGTTACCACTAAATTATTACCTAGCTATATTTTTAAGACACACCATCTTGCTCCTTTTCTAATCTTTTCAGTACAGTCCATCCAAAGGTTGCCTGGCAGAGATCGCTTTTAGCGATAAGGTCGCCCATTTTCTTGCCTCGTAATTGTGTTAATTTCCGTTGTATTATTTCCGAGTGGTGATTAATAAAGTGTTATCTATCTATCTATCTGCCCTCATAGCTCAGTAGTAACTCTGCCTTCTGCGCTATAGAGGTCGCGTGTTCGATTCCCGCACTGGACAAACATTTGTGTGATAAACACAGATGTTTGTTCTGTGTCTGGGTGTTAAATAATTATCTATTATATATATATATATATATATATATCAGTCTCTGGTACCCGTAGTACAGGCTATGCCTAGTTTGGGATCAGTTGACCGTGTGAATATGTCAGGAATATTTATTATTATTATCTACTATTAGGTTATTACACTTATTACCTACAAATAATAGGCCTACCTTGTAAAAACTGCCGTATCTAGCGTAGCACTCATTATAACAATCTTCAGCTCGGGATTGATGTCTAAAGCACGCTTCAGCAGTAACAGAATAATGTCTGTATTCACGTCCCTCTCGTGAGCCTCGTCTACTATCACATGGGAACATCCAGATAGACCTGTAAAGTGTAGTTAAATACAATACAATACAATTCTTTATTAATAACGCCAAGTTACAAGTCAGGTGGGTACATTATCTGTAATAAAATATAGTGACCACATTATTGGGTACTTAATTAATTATTATTTATAAGTAGGTATATAATTATATTATGTACTTTTCTGTTGGTAGATACCTGTTAGGTACCTACGACTAAATAATAGGTAAGTCGTAGAGCTCATCTACTGAGTAGAAAGTGTGCTCGAGGAGCCTACCTACCTACGCAATCTTAACTTGAAGACCGCCGTGGAAGTTGCATCTTTTTTTATCGTGTCCGGCAGCCTGTTATATACTAAATATATATAAATAAAGAAATATATATAAATATGTGATATAAATTATATAAATAAAGCCTGTTATATAAATAAAGATTGACCCCCTTATTCTTTATTGTACACAAGAAAAATACAGATACAAAAATTAGAAAGAAAGGTATGTACAAAAGAGTTTTTGTACGAATTTTACCTTATTCATAACAAGCTAGCGCCTGCGGCTTCTCTCGCGTCGTACCGACACAAAAAGTAGCCTATATGCTATTCTAGGTAAATAACTCTATCTATTCCAAGTTTCATCGAAATCGGTTGAGCCGTTACGGCGTGATTGAACCACAAACATCCTCACAAACTTTCGCATTGATGATATTAATAGCTTCCGCACGCGGCTTCGCTCTCGTGGTACCAACATAAAATGTAGCGTATATGCTATTCTAGGTAAAGAACTCTATCTATTTCAAGTTTCATGCAAATCCTTTGGGCCGTTTAGGCATGATTGAATAACAACATCCAAGCATCTAAACATCCAAACATCCAAACATCCTCACAAACTTTCGCATTTATAATATTAGTAGGATTAATAATAATAAATAATAATAAATATTACGGACATATTCACACGGTCAACTGATCCCAAACTAGGCATAGCCTGTACTATGGGTACCAGAAACTGATATACATAAATATTTAACACCCAGACACAGAACAAACATCTGTGTTTATCACACAAATGTTTGTCCAGTGCGGGGATCGAACCCTCGACCTCTAGCGCAGAAGGCAGAGTTACTACTAACTGAGCTATGAGGCCAGTATCGATTGGATTGGACATTGGGCGAGAAGTATCGCGCAGTTTCCCAAAAACAAGAATACTCACCTGGATTTGTCTGTAATCTGTTGAGGAGTACTCCAGACGTACAGAACAAAACAGAACCGGCCGGCGGCTTGGGAGGCTTTGAGTTTAGGCGCACTTGGTAGCCTATTGATTGACCAATCTGAAAATTATTCAAATAATAAAATAAATATTCAATCATAAAATCAAAATTCCAAGTGTAGGAAGCGACAAACTTATATTTTTCGGTCGCTCACGTATTTCATTGTTCGCAACTATTACTTTGTCTCCTAATAATCCAATTTTAGGGGTAAAAACATCAAAATTCCTCAATCTTAGAGATTTTCCTTTATTTACGTCACAAATAGCATTCCTAATTTCAGAATTATGACGTGAGTACGTCACAATTCTCCCTAGAGGTTTTACATGTTTGCCATTTCCATACAAAAGTTAGACATTCATTGCCATATCTTTTTAATCCATTGAGCTAGAAACTTGATTGTTATACGGCACCATATGCTCACGGACCCCAATAGTTGGTATAAATTATATTCAAGTTGATAGCTTTAGCCGTTTCTGAGAAAAAGGGTCTTGACGGACAGAGAGACAGACGGTCAACAAAATTATCCTGAAAGGGGACCGTTTTTTTTTTTCAAATAAGGTACGGTACCCTAAAAATTATAGGGACAAACCCACAAACAAAACAATTACGCGTTCAATTTTACTCACTCCTGACCTGACTGGCCTCATAGCTCAGTTGGTAGTAACTCTGCCTTCCGCGCTGGAGGTCGCGGGTTCGATTCCCGCACTGGACAAACATTTGTGTGATGAACACAGATGTTTGTTCCGTGTCTGGGTGTTAAATATTTATCTATTACGTATATCAGTCTCTGGTACCCATAGTACAGGCTATGCCTAGTTTGGGATCAGTTGACCGTGTGTGATATGTCCGGAATATTTATTTATTTTATTTTATTGCTTTATTGTTACGGGAATCAAAAAACTCACCAGCATATATTCTTATACCAATGGGTTTATGTCATTTTTTTTTCAGGATGTGGACTTGAGTGAATTAGATGACCTACCTCTTCCCCCATTTCACTGGCGACCCTTTCAGCTAGCCCAATAGCGGCCACTCTTCTCGGCTCAGACACCACTAATGCTGCGTTCACACCGCAAGCTTTCAGAATTATCGCAGGCACGCGGGTCGACTTGCCGCAACCGGCTGCGCCAACTATTACCGCTACTCTAGTTTGTAATAGTGTTGATGTGATTTGGGGCCTAAAACGAAAAACAGGAAAATGAATACGTTTTTACTGAAATTAAAACCACCCACCCGTGGACCGATGACATTGTAAAGGTTGCGGGAAGTCCGGTGGATGGAAAGGGCTCAAGACCGTTCGTCGTGGAACTCTTTGGGGGAGGCCTATGTCCAGCAGTGGACTTCTACAGGTTGTTGATGATGATGAGTACTGAAATAAACACGGTCAAGTGCGAGTCGGACACGCGCCCTGAGACTTTCGTAACATATGGCGTCGGGAAATTGAGATGCGAAGTGTAGATTTGACTATCTTACTCTTTGAAGTCGCTCACGTAGTTCACTGACCTTATATTGACCGTACCTAAATATAGTTAATGCGTAGCGTAAATATAGTTTAAATTAATCTCAGCTAGATAATAATTTTAGATAAATGGCCGTGGTGGCCCTGCCTGAAGAATAATCCCCTCCATCTACCTATCCGTGGATGTCGTAAGAGGCGACTATGGGAAAAAGACTATGGGAGGAAGATGGGATGTATTATTATTTAATTTTGTCTGCTGCAGCACACATCACACCATTTTTACTTTCATTACTTTTTCTCTTGTTTCTTTTATTATAAGTACCTAATGTTTATTGTAAAATGTTGTGCAAATGTGTGTGTTTTGGTGGCAATTAAATAAATGTCTATGTCTATTTAAAAGGAATTCGCTCTGAAAATTGTTGGGGGAGGCCATGTTCAGCAGTGGACGTCCTACGGATGAACTGATGAGATCATAATTCCTAACAGCAGCCTCCAATCCGAAATAAATCGAAATATTTATGTTTTCTAAAAAATATGAATAGCTGTTAAATTAATTATTGAAAACAAACGGGCGTTTATCGCGTAGGTACCTTATTAAAAAAGCTAAATAAAGAAAAAGCTGGTAGCGCGGCGCGGTATCTGTTAAATTAATTCCATAATACCAGTTGTTCATATTCCTGGTTATTGTCACGTCTAAAAGTTTTTCGATAATATTTATTAAGCAAGCACAAACTCGAAATGTATGTATTATCTTAAAAAAAATATGTTCTTCATCTAACTTTACACATTGACAAACATTTATTCACAAACTTGGCACACAATACACGTCACAATAAAAGCAAGACACAGAGAGCGAAAAAATGAAACAAAGACAGATAGGTAACACACAAAAACTTATAAAAAAGAACACGTGAAATGTTATTGTGCGCCACAGCAGCAAAAAGGTCTCGGCTCAGCATAAATGCCTTACCACTGAGGAGTAGTTAGGCGCTGGTATTCTGCCGAAACCGTTATTTATAGTCACTTGACCTTGTGAGACTACTTCAAATTTGTGGAGTGTTATAAATAAATAAATAAATAAATAAATAAATAAATACACCGGCACCGTTACCATTACATTCTCAGCCAGCCTCATAACCGCTCCACTTTCAACAATGCAACGTTTCACCTCGAGAGAAACTCTGCAACGACCCACATCCAGTTCATCTGACCCACAATCCGGCGGGAAAGTCGACGAAATCGAGAGTAAGCGAGAGATATCAAATCGTCACTGCGAGTGAATCAACTTTCAAGAGACTCTCGATTTCATTTGGATGAACGAGGCTCATGCAACTACGATGACGAAAATGTGACGTAAAACACGTCAGAGTTTAATATGCAGTCTAGAGACACGAGACTTTAGGTTCCAACTTTAAGAGAAAGGACGTTTAAGGTACCTAGTAGAAACGGACCATACCTCAATCAGTGACTCAACTAGCAAGTAACGACATAATACGAGGCGATTCATAATAATTTTGTATGCTAGCCCGAAATGTGCTTATTATACACCCAATAAGCAATAGAGTTTGTTCTACGACTTTTAGAAATTCAACATTTTTAATTGAAAAAAAAAACTAATGAAGTGACTAATGAAATATAGAAACACTGAGAAAATCTGTTTTTTGGAGTAAAGATTAAAATTTAAAGAATACAAAGATGTAAACAAGACTAAAAACAGGTTTTTAAAAAAGGTCGGAAAAACAATCTGAAAATGAAGTTGTTTTTTTGCTAATATTTTTCTTTATTTGATAGAAGACCCCTTTTGGGATAGTATACTACACTCGAGAGCATAGAAATCGCACATAGCGGAATTTTCCAACATTTTAATTTCGACGCTTATTTTTTTTTAAATTAATGTGATGTTGCAAAAATAACTTAAATTAAATTGAAGTACACACTGTTAGCTTCCTAAAAACACAAAATGTCTAGCCTTGACCTTCGAAATCATAACAGTGGCAACTAAACAATAGAATGGCCTAAATTAGCTCGTTTCAAGTAGCGCTGTTTGTGGGACTTTGAGCAGGTATAAAAGGTTAAAAAAACAATAAATTTGTGAATGTATCGATTTATTAATACGAGGTATTGCCTCCCCTAGCCTGAATAACAGCTTCTATTCGCTGTTTCATTGAAGAAATCAATTTTTTTACGAAATCCTGCGGTATGCTGTCCCATTCTTCCTTGATCGCGGTTTGGAGCTCTCTGAGACTCGTAGGCGCTGCGTTTCTAGCTCTTACTCGTTTCTTTAGTTCGTCCCATAAGTGCTCAATGGGATTGAGATCTGGGCTTCGAGCAGGCCACGCCATAACGAGTAGTTCAACCTCCTCCAAGTACTGGCGTACTATAGCAGCGGTGTGTGGTCTAGCGTTATCCTGCATAAAAACGAAGTTTTCGCCGATAAATCCAGAAAAGGGAACAACATATTCTTCCAGGATCTCCTCAACGTAACGTTGGGAAGTCAATCCACCCGATCGACGGTCGGTATCGGGCCCTGTGATGAAGACAAGTTCGGTTTTCGCTTCCAGAGAAATGCCTCCCCAGAACATACACGAACCACCGCCGTATGCGACCCGTTCGGAGATGCAACATTGAGCAAAACGCTCACCAGATCTTCGGTAGACTCTACCTCGTCCGTCGTTATCATGAAGGCACATCCTGCACTCGTCGGAGAAGAGGACTGCCTGCCATTGATCCATAGTCCAATTAACGTGATTTCGAGCAAACTGAAGGCGTGCTTGTCTGTGCGCTGGGGTCAATTTTGGGCCAGTTGCTGGTCTGTGCGCTGTCAGACCTCCTTCGGCTAGTCTTCTTCTAACGGTCCACCGTCTGACTACCACTTCTCTAACTTCCTGGAGCTGCTGTCCGAGTTGAACTGCATTCAACCGGCGATTTCGTAGTGATGTATTCACAAGGAAACGGTCATCGCGCTGTGTTGTCGCACGTTTTCGGCCTGTTCCTGGTCGCCTGGTATAGCCACCAGTTTGCTGATATCGCTGGTATACACGTCGAACAGCATATCTGCTCAAATTTAATTGACGAGCCACTTGACTTTGGTTCTGTCCAGCTTCGATAAGTGCAACCACTTGAGACGCTGCTTCTGGTGTGGTATCCATTTTCTTGTTTAGAGAGATGACGTATTCGTTAAAGGACCTTTCTGCCTGGGAGTTGGTATGCAAATTATGTAATTTCAATCATCCCTTATCGTTTTATACCTGCTTAAAGTCCCACAAACCGAGCTACCTGAAACGAGCTAATTTAGGCCATTCTATTGTTTAGTTGCCACTGTTATGATATCGAAGGTCAAGGCTAGACATTTTGTGTTTTTAGGAAGCTAACAGTGTGTACTTCAATTTAATTTAAGTTATATTTGCAACATCACATTAATTTAAAAAAAAATAAGGGTCGAAATTAAAATGTAGGAAAATTCCGCTATGTGCGATTTCTATGCTCTCGAGTGTAGTTACGGAACACATTGTACGATGTGGCGAGAAGCAGTAGACAGATGCAACTGTTAGCAAAGGGTCGCCTTGACGTAAAATTGTGACAAAAGTCGAACAACGAAAAAAACCCTTGCCCAAGTCATTAGAAACAGAACCTTAACATACATTGTAAGAACGAAAGCGACACAAACAACTGTGGATGTTATCGCAACAGAACAAAGTGCATTTTCGGCTGCACGACTTGTAACTTTTATTTATACGTCATCATGACGTAGAAACTGCCGTCAATGTTTGAAAGTGAGAGTTCACTTTCGACTTCACTTCACCTTTCGCTTTCAATGTTGTGACGTCACGCGTGACATTACCTACCTACGTCATTGTGTTATGACGTGTATTCTGTGCATGACGAGTAGGGTAAACACGTCTTAGCGCCCAAGGCGAGTTATGAAACTAACTAATTCTGGGAAGTGACATATAGGAAAGGAACATGGCAAGGAAAGAGACAGTGTTGAAAGTGATCAGTAAGACATCCTGTACAAAAAAAAACATAAAAAGCTATAAAAAAGATAAGGATAGCCTTTATGCTTTTCTATAGCTTAAAGGCTACTCTATAGGCTATATGAAGACTATACTCTATAGGCCGTTACCGTTGGGGAACAAAGGTTCTCGAGTGGCGACCACGAACCGGACGACGCAGTGTTGGAAGGCCCCACCCGATGGACTGACGACATTGTTAAGGTTGCGGGAAGTCGGTGGATGGAAAAGGCTCAAGACCGTTCGTCATGGAACTCTTTGGGGGAGGCCTATGTTCAGCAGTGGACTTCATCAGGCTGATGATGCTGACGATGATGATGACTTTATAGGCTACTCTATATGCTATAGAACTTTTTATGTAGGTACCATGCGAGCGAAGCCGCGGGCGGAAGCTAGTTAGATGATAAAAATACCAAAAACAGCTTATTCGAGAAATATTAGATTTTTTTTTTTTTTTTTGAAAATATTGATTTTATCGACATTCTTTCTTTTTTGATAGCCCCCTCTCGGGATGTATACCACATGTAACGAATCAACTTGTAATTTAACCTTATATTAAATTAATTAAATTATTAAGTATTCCGGACATATCAAACACGGTCAACTGATCCCAAACTAGGCATAGCCTGTACTATGGGTACCAGACTGATATACATAATAGATATATATATTTAACACCCAGACACAGAACAAACATCTGTGTTAGTCACAAATGTTTGCCCAGTGCGGGAATCGAACCCGCGACCTTTAGCGCAGAAGGCAGAGTTACTACCAACTGAGCTATGAGGCCATCAAATTACTTAAAGATCACCAGACCAGTAATCGTGAGATAGACTAACTTTATCTCATAACAAATGCTCCACTTACACAGTTGTCCCAGTTTCGAGGTAGCGCGTCCCCGTTTCCTTGTGAACGACCCTGATACCGCGTTGTGACCTCAATGCGACCTCGACATTGAACTTCGTTGGTCTAGTTTAAGTATTGATCATAGGTTTTTGGGTCAAGCGGAGGTCATTACACATGTTTACTTTGGTCATGGTAATGAATGAATGAATGAAAATGCTTTATTGTACACCAACATAAATTAAAAAATACAAAATAAAACAGAAACGAATTAAACATTTGTTCATGGTAAATTACTAAGTGTTATTAAATAACTTCAAAATCAAATATTTGTTATGTCCGAGAAGGAAGCCGGGCGCGAGTTCTCGCTTTAATCCTTTCACAACACTGGGTCTCTCACGGTCATATGCCTTTTCCAGGGCCACCCTACCTAATTCTGGTCACTGATCTAATTTAATTCAAATCATTTATTCATTGAGGTCGCATGGATCATTTTCAAACGTCTTAAATTTAGTTGAATTAAAAAACTTTATTAGTAACTAGCTTCTGCCCGCGACTTCGCTCGCGTGGTACCTGCATAAAAAGTAGTCTATGTGCTATTCTAGGTAAAGAACTTCTATCTATTCCAAGTTTCATCGAAATCGGTTGAGCCGTTACGGCGTGATTGAATAACAAACATCCTCACAAACTTTCGCATACTACTATCCTACTAATTATAAATGCAAAAGTTTGTGAGGAAGTTTGGATGTTTGTTGTTCAATCACGGCTAAACGGCCGAACGGATTTGGATGCAATTTGGTACAGATATAGATTATTATAAATATAGATTAGAGATCCGAAGTCGTACGAAGGTCAAAGACGTCAAATGGAGTTGGGCAGGACACCTGGCAAGGCGTGTGGTGATGACAGGTGGAGTAAGGCGTTAACGGAATGGCGTCCAAAAACTGGATATCGGAACGTTGGTCGTCCAGCAGCGAGATGGGCAGACGATATCGCAAGCATCGCGGGCCGCAACTGGATGAGGCTTGCACAGGATAAAGATTGGCACATACAAAGGGAGGCCTATACCCTGCAGTGGGTGAAGTCAGGCTGTGTATGATGATGATGATGATAGATTATAGTCTGGAATAGCATATAGGCTATTTTTTAGGAAGATACCACGCGAGCGAAGCCGAAGGCAGAAGCTAGTTTATAAAGTTAGTAGGATAGGATTATACTCACGCGTATTCATCAATAGGCAATGGCGTAATGGAATCATGGTAAAACTCAAATGTTCGCTTCAGTGCATCTTCTCTTTTCATCAGCGTCTCTTGCGATGGAGTTTTGAACACTCTTCCGTAGACGGGATGCACTGGTCCATTTTGTTCTAGACAGAGCAATTTTTATGAATGAATGTATGAAAATGCTTTATTGTACACCAATATAAATAAAATATACAAAATAAATAAATATTCCGGACATATCACACACGGTCAACTGATCCCAAACTAGGCATAGCCTGTACTATGGGTACCAGAGACTGATATACATAATAGATAAATATTTAACACCCAGACACAGAACAAACATCTGTGTTAGTCACAAATGTTTGTCCAGTGCGGGAATCGAGCCCGCGACCTCTAGCGTAGAAGGCAGAGTTACTACCAACTGAGCTATGAAACAACACAGAAAATAAAACAGAAATTAAAACTAAAGACCAAGAGTGTACAATGGGCGGTATTATCGCTAAAAAGCGATTTCTTCCAGACAGCCTGTGGTGACCTGAATAACCAAGTAAGTTCATAATACAACCTTTGGATAGAGTGAAGATAAAATTAGAGGAAGATTGGTCAGGGTGGACTTAAAAACATAAATAATGGAAACAATTGAGTGTAACTTAACTTTTATCATCATCATCAGCCTCTAGAAGTCCACTGCTGGACATAGGCCTCCCCAAAGAGTTCCACAACGAACGGTCTTGAGCCTTTTCCATCCACCGACTTCCCGCAACCTTCACAATGTCGTCGGTCCATCGGGTTTCCGTGATCATAAAGGATTGTAATACTATATATATGTAGCCGTTGTGACCCCGACTGAAGAAAAGGCCCCTCCATTTCAGCCCGTGGATGTCGTAAGAGGCGACTAGGGGAAACAAAGCTAGGGGATGGGCAGCGTTCTCTATCAACAACAACATCTTTATCTGCGCTCGCCAACCCGCATGCCCAGCGTGGTGATTATGGGCAAATCCCACCAAATTATTTCTGGTAATCTATGGGGCAGGCTTATGTTAAGCAGTGGACGTCCTACGGCTGAAATGATGATGATACTATATGTATGTTATTTCGAAAGGGGGTTATTCTATCTAAAAAACAAAGTTATGGAAAACCTACCGTTACCTGTATTTGCCATTTCTTGACCATCTCCTTCACTTTCGGAAAACTCATCTGAAACAAGATTTACATGTATACAACGTGTTCCGTAACTATAATACCGAACTTGCCGTTTTTCGTCTTTTTATCATCTAACTACTCTCTTTTAACTAGTTCTTTCATATAAATTACATAGTCCATATACATTGGGCGAAGGTCTCCCCCAAATTCAAATCTAGACCTACAAGGTGATTATAATAATACTAGTTGTCCCGCTCGCGACTTCGTCCGCGTTTGTTTATATACCTAGACTATGTTTCAGTATACTTGCCTAAGTACTAACACTCATTATGCAGTTATTAACCTACTTCTACTTACGACAACGTAGATGTCTACGCCCTTTGGAAAACCTACTTGCCAAATTTCAAGTATGGAGTCACCAATGATAAACTTTGCCCATACAAACTTTCATCCCTTATTATACACCACTGAGGGATGTTTTTCAATAAAAAGTTAAACATACATTTATTATTCAAAACTTTTAACCAGAATCCCAATTTTCTTGTCTGTGACTTGAAAAACATGGAACATTCATACAACCTGTCAAGCCCCGTTTCATCCCCTGGGGGGTGAAATTTTGTGAAATTCTTTCTTAGCAGATGCCTTCATCCAGTGAGTAACCTGCCTGCCAAATTTGAATTTTAACAAAATTTCCATTTAAACTTTCATCCCCTATTTACACACCTGAGGGTTGGTATTCAAAAAACCTTATAAAGGTATATTATTATTTTGGACTATTTACCTAACAACCAATTTTCTCTAACTTCAAAAACATAGGACTTCCCATACAAACTTTCATCCCCTATTTACAAACCCTGAGGGTTGTTTTCCAAAAAAATCTATATAGGTATTTTATTATTTTAAACAATTTACCTGATAGCCGATTTTGATGTCTCTAACTTCAAAAACAGAACTTTCATACAACGTTTCAACCCCCATATCACCCCTTTAGGAGTTGAATTTTCCAAAATCCGTTCTTATTGCACGATAAAATCTTTTAAAGAGTGTCTGTGTCAAATTTCAGATTCCTCAGCCTAGTAGTTTCCGAGCTTTCGTGATGAGTCTGTCAGTGAGTGAGTGGACTACTCCTTTATATATATAGATTATTTGTATTTTAATAATATTACTATATAATACTACATACTAATATTACTATAGGTACACAAAGAGTTCTGCAACCAACTGGCAATAAAGTTTGTTCTACGACTTTTCAAAATTCTATTTTTTGCATCACTATTCAGAAATCAGCTGTTTTGGCAGCTCTGACCCCCTATTCTACTAATTCAATGACTAGAAAATGATAACGATCGCACCATTATCATTCAGTTTCGATTGTAGCCACCTTCGTTTCTTTGACCGTTCCTTCGTGTCACAATGACTGCCATTGATAAACGACTGTGATAGCAGAACACCAAGTGTCAAAAGTGGCCATTTTGCCATTGCCATTGAATTAGTAGAATTGGGCCCCGGGTATAATGTCATGGTGTGTTCATTATTGTTTCTATTACCTTCATCAATCGTAGAATCTTTGGTTAGTTGCACTGGTGCAGAGATAACTCTATGTTTCGCTTCCCTGGACGTTCTAACGTAGATTTCTCCTGGAAACAAAACAAAACTAGCTTCATCACCGGCTTCGCTCGCGTGTTACCTAAATAAAAATTGCCTGTTTCACTCTTGCTTGCAATGCAAAAAACACCCCACAACGGGAAGTCAGTACAGGTTTAACCACCCCCGATTAGAATTAGACTCTTGCTCGCTTGCATGTCACTGATTCTATCTTGGTCATCCTGTATTAGGTCAGCGACTAGGTTGAGGTATGGTGGGCCCTGAAAAGGGCTGATGACCCTCGGTGAAAGAATCAGTGTAGTGGAAACATTAAAGTGCACCTCTTAGAGGCTCCTGTCATGCACTTTTTAACTGTATCAATACAAAAAGTCACGTCGTGCTGAGGAGTTCCGTGGAACAGCTCCTGACTCCATCATCAGATCAGCTCACGGTCACCATAATATTATATTGTCTTCGGAAATACATCACCAAGCTAGCCTAGTCATTGAGCTAGCTTTAGTCATTGAGGTGTAAACCAATTGTTTCATCTGTAGGTGGCGCTTACGGCGCTTTAATCCCAAAGATTTTCACACAAATGGGAAGTCGCTCGATAGCTTCTGTATCTAGGGAAGGGTGCAGGTTCAAATCCTGTCTGAGTAAATTTTATTTATATTTCCGTATTTCCCTATTGTAAAAAATTTTTTTTCTATTTAGGGGCTATCCATTGCTGGATAAAGGCCTCCTCCATCTCGTGCCATCCTCCTCTGTCTCTTGCCCTTTGTGTCTATATTTTTCCAGCCACTGATTTGAATGAAATTTTATTTATATTACAAAAATCAAAACAAACCTACTTATCCCACCCTCAAAGTCCTCCCATATCCTTTGTATCCGTTCCACCGAGTTCACACTAATCCTCGCATAGATCGGTTCGTTCAATGTACTCCGCACTTCGTTCAAAGTCTCTCGGTCGTAGATAGGATGTCCGGTGCTGTCTATACGTTTGTTGAGCATCAGCCAGTGCAGGGCTTGGGTGGCGGCTGCCTCTCCGGCTTGGCGTTTTGATAGTGCTGTGCTGAAATATAAAAGGTCATTCATAATTGATGTATACTTCTAACTAGTTGGGGAACAAAGGTTCTCGAGTGGCGACCATGAACCGGACGACGCAGTGTTGAAAGGCCCCCCACCTGATGGACCGACGACATTGCGAAGGTTGCGGGAAGTCGGTGGATGGAGAAGGCTCAAGACCGTTCGTCATGGCACTCTTTGGGGGAGGCCTATGCTCAGCAGTGGAATTCATCAGGCTGATGATAATGATGATGACTAGTTTCCGCTCGCGTAGTACCTACATAAAAAGTAGCCTGTATGCTATTCTAGGTAAAGAACTTTATCTATTCCAAGTTTCAATGAAATCGGTTGAGCCGTTACGAACCGTAACGAAGTACGGAACATTAAAAAATAAATCAAAATTCTCAATTAAATAATTTTCAGATTTTCCCGTACTTTTTCAACCCAGCGTAAACTAGACGCCAGGAGACCGAGTACATTCTATTTTTTAGCAATCACAATTTTGTGCTTTGAACTCAGCATCATAAGATTCAAAATCAATTACCATTCAAATTGTATCTTCTCTGGCCAAACAAAAGTATAAGTGCAGGTCCAGTCAAGATTCTGTGGGGTTTTCTTCTTAACCCCTTTAGGGGCAACATACTGTTTGTAGTGTACATCAAATACCTTCTCTGGGGTCTTGGCTGATAGGTTGTTGAGGGTCATCCGAGGTTCAGGGAACAGAGATCTGATTTTCTTAAGTTCTGAAATAATAAAATTTTTGTTTTATATTATTCTTTCTAACTCACTTAAAGTCTATAATGTAAGGTGCAAGGTGGAGTCTTACCAAGCTAGCTTCAACCCGCGCCTTCGCTCGCGTGGCTACATAAAGAGTAGCCTATATGATTATAATCTATATCTGTACCAAATTTCAACCAAATCCGTTCAGCCTTTTAGCCGTGATTGAACCACAAACCTCCTCACAAACTTTCGCATTTATAATATTAGTAGGATAATGTAAGGTGCAAGGTGGAGTCAAACTAATTTCATACTAAATGAGATGGAAATAAGGCACAATTTAAAACACACCGAATGCACCAACCGGTGTTGCTCTTAAGCCCAAGGGAAGGGTGTTTTTTAAATTGAACCATAATTCCATATTTTAAGTTTGAAATTTGATTAGAATTGCCTGATGTTCTTTCCATGTGATTTAGAACAAAGTCTGGGTGGTACGACTAACCTAGATAGCAAAAATGCAATAATTGAACTCACTCTGACTTTACCTGTATCTGCTTAAAGAGAGGATAATCCCTTTCTGCCTGTTCTTAAAAATACTTTTGGCTCAGCATTTAGAGCAGAGGAACATCCGAAAATAATTTAGTCAGGATGTAAATCAACTCGGTGGCATAGTTGGTGAAAGCATTATCATATACTAGCTGGTGCCCACGACTTCGTCTGCGCAGGATTAGTATTTCGAGTAGCTTATATTAGCATGGCTTTACAATTCACACAATATCTTTATAAATTGTAGCCTATGTGTTATTCTGATGTATAAGCTATATTATTGTTAAGTTTCATTAAAATCCATTCAGTAGTAGTTTTTACATGAAAGAGTAACAAACATCCATCCATCCATCCATCCATACTTACAAACTTTCGCGTTTATAATATTAGTAGGATCTAGGGGAGGTTTGCAGGTTTGAATTTTGTGTGTGTCAAACAATAAGGGATATTAATCTGTTACTAATCACAGACTAATAAGGAATACTATGCTTTAACCCAATTAACATACTAAAAAAGGCGAAAGTTTGTGTGTATGTTTGTTACTACTCAGATCAATAACATCTGAACGGATGTTCATGAAATTAATTCCTGGAATAGGAAGAAAGGTACTTTTTATCCCAGTACCACACTCACACGAGCAAAGCCATGGGCGGTAGCTATTAAAAATACTTTACTTACCTAAATCACTATACTCTGAAGTATCGGGTAGTCCTTTTGAGTACCATTTTCTTTGAAATGTGTTTAATGGAAAGATTCGGAACTGCTGTGAGATTGTATAACCATGCAAGTTGTTTGTTGCCTCTGAAATAAAAGAAAAAGACAGTGAAGTGGCAGTAGGACTCACACTCTCAGGCTTCCGTACCATTACACGAGAAATCGGAAAATCGATTGTGAAGCTACTGGAACTTGGTATATAAAATAATAAATATTAACAAACATTATCGTTGGTTTGGAAAGAATTGATATCAATTTATTTGAACAACAACAAATGCAAATTCTTTATTGAAATCTTAGAAGAAAGGATTCTAGGTTAAGTATGGATGGTTTGTTTAGTACAATCATTTCACATAGAATTTGGATTAAGTTTTAAGAATCTACTTTAAAAAAGGGCGGATTCATACCGAATTAAAGTTAACTTACTGCTGTATTCCTGAACGCGTAATCTCAGAGTCACACTACTGGTTGGAGCATATTGTACTAAGAATTTCTTCAAAAGGCTTGATCGTAGCACGCAACCCTTCGTTAGAAACATCTTCTTTGCAAGATTTTATTGATGTGATGTTTTTAACTTCGAACGAATAGATGACCGATGGTTCCTGTAGGTCCGATATCACCAAAGATTTCAATAGCAGAGTTCAGCTAAATAATTGATAATTATGTAAAGAAAAGAGTTAGGTAATTCTATTTAAAAATGTAATCCAACCAAATACACCGGGTGGCGAGGGAATTCCCTTACAAAAAAAAAAACAAACCCTAATTTGAAATTTTGAATGGAAGATTGAACCACAGACTAGGTAGATACTACGGACCGGACAGTAGACCATCAACGAGCAAGCTATTCCTATATGTCGTCTGGTCTGTCCCAGTGCTGCCAGCCGGGTCCTGTAATTCTGTCTAATGTTACCGGAAATGCATAAAAAAGTAACCTTTAGTGTGAAAAATAACCATTTTTATTTTTTTCCAGAATGTAGTAAGTTTAAAAATTGATAGACTTATTTTTTAGGTGCTGCACTCACTGCCTTACGAACAAAGTTTTGTGTTAGCCAACATTGCGTTCTATTAATTTTATATTAAAAGGCAAAGACGTATGTCTATTGTTTCACCATTTTATTTGCAGAGCACAGAACACAGATCATAAACAGTCACAGAGAGTTATACCAAGAAAACAGATTATCTCAACACAGCCCCTCAATTTGTAGAGGTTTATACCTATATATTTTATACAAATTGAATCTAAGATAATATGAAAATTGTTGACACAGAAATTGTAAGACTACATATTTTAATAAACTTATTAAGACTCTACCTAACTATTTCAATGTAGAATAGCATGTAGACATAGCTGCAGTTAACTCTAAGATAGAATAAAATGAATGTTTACAAACAAAATAAGTTTTTTCTACCTTTAAACATAAAAACATATAACAATAATAACGGATAGTGTTTCTATTTAGCCCTTCAAATAGCAACATCAAGTTAATAAACCACTAAATAAAAACATTACAATCATAATATATTAGCAAGAGAGATACCCATCTAAGGTAGTTAACCTAATACACATTTAATCTTTCACGGAAATATACATGCTTTCTTGCAGGCAATGCCTTTGTGAAAATATCAGATATATTTTCCTCTGTAGGTACATATGATACAGACACAATTCTCTTATTTATTACATCTTTTATGTAATGATATTTAATGTCTATGTGCTTTGAGGCTTTAGTATTTATTTGGTTTTGAATCAATTTAATTGTACTTTGGTTATCAATGTAGATGTGAGCTGACACTGTTTTACTATTAAGAAATTCAGAGAGTAGGCCCTTTATGTGTACGAGTTCACTTACTGCATGTGCTCCTGCTATGTACTCTGCCTCAGCTGTTGACAAAGCTGTACATGTCTGCTTTCTGGAAAACCATGATATCAAATTGTTACCTTGATAGATAGCACATCCACTGGTACTTTTCCTGTCAACCTTGTCAGCTGCCCAGTCTGCATCTGAATAAGCCTCTAATTGAGTATGATTACCTGTATTGTTATATAGCAGCCCCTGAAACTGAGTTTCCTTGAGGTATCGTAAGATCCTTTTACCTGCTGTCCATAATTCTTGTGTTGGTTTATCTAGAAATCTACTCAAGTATGATACTGCATAAGTTATATCCGGTCTAGTATTCATTGAGATGTAGAGTAGACATCCCACTAGTTCTTTAAATGGCACTTCAATTATGTTTGAGGATGTTTTTGCATATAAATTTGTTTCCATTGGAGTTTTATTTCCTTTACAGTCTTGCATTTGAAATCTTTCTAAAAGCTTTGTTATCATCTCTGTTTGTTTTATTTCCATTTCATTTTGATTTCTATTTACCTCCAATCCTAGATAGTTCTTAACTTCTCCCAGATCCTTCAGTTTAAATTCCTTTTCCAGCTTCTTTATTATTATATCTTCTTTTCCTAAATATAAAATGTCATCGACATACAATAGTAACCAATTTGGTCCTTTCCCATATAGGCATGAATCATGTTTTGATCGTGTAAATCCTTCTTTTATAATAAACTCATGAAATCGTTTATTCCAACATCTTGGTGCCTCTTTTAATCCATATAAAGCCTTTTTCAATTTAAGCACTTTTCCTTGACTGATGTTTAATCCTTTTGGGCATTTCAGAAAAACATCTACATCCAGATATCCATTCAAAAATGCAGTAGGCACATCAAACTGTTTCAATGGCAAATTTTGTTGTACTGCTAGACTTAGCATCAGCCTTATTGTAGATATTCTGGCTACTGGGGCATAGTTATTCACTGAACTGTTTTGCTGGAAACCTTTTGCAACTAAGCGTGCTTTCTTTGTACCATCTTGTTTTGTTCTAAAGATCCATTTAGTATCTATAGCTTTCATTCCTTTAGGTAAATCTGTTATTTCCCATGTTTCTAATTTTTCAAGGGCATTTAATTCCTTATTAATCTCATTACTCCAACCTTTGCTCATTGCCTCCTCATAATCTTGAGGATCTCCCGATATTAAACAATATGCTGTATATAGCTCATAATCCTCTTGAAATCTACTTGGCTTTTGTATGATTCTTCCTGATCTTGTCTTTTGTTCTGGTATTTCTTCTTCTGTATCCTCATAATCATCACTGTCATTTTCAATTTCTATATTTTCATTTGCTGGTTTCTTTCTGCTATTTTCATCTTCTACAGTTTTCTCAGAATCTTTTTCATTCAACTTTCCACTATTTTCATCTTCATAGTATATCTGATCACTTTCCTTAGTTTTCTTTTCTGTATATTGTATTTGACTTTCATCAAATCTCACATCTCTTGACACAATAATATTGTTGTTTTCAGGATCCCATAGGCGATATCCATTTTGTTGATATCCCACAAATCTCATTTCTTTTGCTCTTTCTTGAAATTTGTCTTGTTTTGGTAATATATGAACCCACACTTTAGATCCAAAAACTCGAAGTCTTGACAAATTCTTGTTTCCAAACATCTTCTCCGCTGGGGTTTGGAAGTTTATTGCTGAGGATGGGCAGCGGTTGATTTGATAGACTGCACATCTAACTGCTTCACCCCACAAAAATTTTGGCAAGCCTGTCTCTATTAACAATGTTCTTGCTCTGTTGTATATAGTTCTATTCATTCGTTCAGCTACACCGTTGGAGCTTGGACTGTATGGATTTGTATACTGTATTATTATTCCTTTTTCCTTGCAAAAATTCTGTATTTTTTCATTTTTGAATTCACCTCCATTATCTGATCTAATCTTCTTCACTTTATTACCTGTTTGCGTTTCTACCCTTTTTATGTATTCTATCAACCTATCAGTTGCTTCATATTTTCTCTTCAATAAGTAAACCTCACAAAAATGAGTAAAATCATCAATGATTGTATGATAGTAAATCTCGCCTGTAGAGTTGGGTGTGGACATTGGTCCAGATATATCAGTATGAATGAGTTCACCAATGCAATGAGAACGTGGTTTCTGAGTAGGATAAAATGGTAATCTAGTTGACTTACCTTTCATGCATGGTTCACACGGAATCTCACTGTACGGCAGTTGCAGTAACCTTAGCTGTTTCCTATTAGCATGACCCAATCTCTGATGCCACAAATCTTTTGAAATCAAACTTACTTCATTATTGAGTTTCATGTCTATAACATATAACCTGCCTTTCAACCTGCCAATAACTTCATTTACTGAGTTACTTATCGATACACTATCATTGTAAAATTGAACATGAAGTCCCTTCTCTAATAATTTTCTCACTGATAATAAATTGTGTGACAACTTAGGAACAATTAATCCCTCAATATCTATTGATAGACTACTATTATATTCTAATGTTAGTTTACCTCTTTTGTAACATGTTAGATATTGTCCGTTCGCTACATAAATCTTCATCTCTCTGTCCAGTTCTTCAACCTGAGTCATATAAGGTTCGTAATTAGCCATAATCAAATGTTCTGTGGCCCCTGAGTCCACTATTAGTTGAACATCACTATCACTAACACAACTGTTATTACATAATGCACTTGCACTACTCGCTGTAAATGACATTTCGTTTTTCCTTGAAGAAGAGGTCTCTTCATCTGCCTGCGCCGCTTGACCTGTCTGCCATGGTGACCTATAGGAGCTTGCACCTCGTCCTCTGTTTGAGTTGCTGTTGCCTCTGGATTGACCACGTTGTCCTCTCATTGAAGTCCGACCTCTGTAGTGGCCTCTCACTTGTTGTCCCGTTCTGCACTGGAAGGATTTGTGCCCACTTTTGCCGCATCTGTAGCAGGTCATAAACGTGTGCGTATCTGATGCTGTGGTTTCATTACCTTTAATCTTCAGTTCAGCATCTAGCAATCTGGATTTGACAAAGTCAACATTCAGTTCTCTATCAATTGTTTCTAATGTTGTGATAACAGTGTCATACTCGGTCGGCAGCGTTAGAAGTAGGTGGCACACCTTATCTGCTTCCTTCAGCGTTGCACCAGTTGACTCTAGTTGTGCTATTAAGTTATCATACTTTAAAAAATGATCTTGTAATTTTTCATCTATACTGGTTTTCATTGATAACATTTTCTTTCTCAGATACAGCTGATTAAATATACTTTTTCTCTCTAGTACCTCTTCCAGGCATTCAAACATTTTTGCTGCCGTTGGGCATTTCTTTATTAATTCGACGAATTTATCGGAGACACATTGGGCAATTATGCTCCGTGCCTTGGCATCTTTCTCTTTATCTATTTGTTCAGTTTTCATAAGAGTGGACTCCAATCCTCTTTCCTCCAAAATTAATTTCATACGAAATTTCCAAACACTGAAATTTGTTCCATCTACCAGCTTTGGTAAATTTGTAACCGAAGTCATCGCCATCCTTAGAATTTTATATTGCTCTTGTTGTTTTCTTCTCTAGAAATACTCCATGTATTTTTTCTCATATTCTTCGGCTTATATTTTTCATGTTGGCGCAGTGGAAGCGTATTAATTTTATATTAAAAGGCAAAGACGTATGTCTATTGTTTCACCATTTTATTTGCAGAGCACAGAACACAGATCATAAACAGTCACAGAGAGTTATACCAAGAAAACAGATTATCTCAACATATTATCTCGTTTATTGTTAGTTTCAATAAAAATGAAATCACACAAAAGTAACCTTTCGAATCATATTGTTACCTAGAAGTAGCCTGAAGGAGTTAAAAATCACCTAAAAGGTTACAAAAGTAACCTTCTGGCAACGCTGGCCTGTCCTGCCTGCCTGGCTGTCCGCTGTCACACCGTTGCGCAAAAAGGGAAATAGATGGCGTTGCAAAATGTTCCCGGACGAAAACTCACAATGGGAAAACTTTAGTGCTTGCTATGCTATCGCACCATAGGCCTTACCGCCATGTCTTACAGGATTTTTTAAATTATTCTTTATTCTTCTCTTTATACATTTTCATATTTTTTTTTAAAGTCATGGTCAAGTCAAAGTTCAGTTTCAGCTTATAATTATCTAACTGACTATTATGAATGTTATTTTTGTAATAATATAATGATGAGTATTTATGAGCTATTTTACTTTATCTCGAAGGGACCTTTTAGCCCCAACCCGAAAAAACACGATGAACTTGATACGCAATCATTGTTATTCACTTCAATTGTACAGACGCCGAAAGAAACTTACATAAAAATTAAATATTTGCTTTGTTCCTCGGTAAAAGGGTCTGGAAATAGCAAAAGCCGTACGCTACGTAAAAATAATTCCCCTAAACTGGAGCGTACATAGTAATTAAATACATAGTTATTTAGTACTAGCTTCCGCCCACGGCTTCTATGAAGATAAAAAATTGCCTACTATATGCTATTCCAGACTATATGCTATATCTGTACTGCTGGGGACCAACAAGTTCTCAAATGGCGTCGCGTCGGTCGGAAGTCGGTCGTTTGATGGAAAAGGCTCAAGGCTCGTCATGGCAATCATATGGAAGCTTATGTCCAGCAGCGGACTTCTACTGGCTGATGATGATGATGAGGTTAATTTCCTATTCTTTGTGTTTTCCGGAATCGACGAGGATAATAGTAGGTACCTACTTACCTGTTTAGTTATATGCCTAATCTTTTAGTTAGGGTTCCTTTACCAAAATATAGTGGAATTAGTTATTATTCTCGGAACCCCTAGGGAGGTTTCGAGAATAATAATTGAGAATGTTTATTATTTTTCCATAAACAATTATGTTTATAGTTTTTATTTCCTAATGTTATGTATTCACCTTACTATAATTCGAAAAAATTGCGTTATTGTTCTTCTCTCCCTGCAATTTAGTTCCGGTTCACATAAAAAGGTGAAGCAATTTATTTACCTATAAAATATAGGTAATTGGTAGTAGTAAGTATTATACCTATAACTAAGTAATTGGTTACGGGACCCTAGGCGAATTGTACATAATTATGTTATTCTCAAGTTGCGAAGCTAAAACGAAGAGGAAAACCTAATATTTCTTGTGAAGAAAAACCGGCATGCCATAACCACACAAGAAAACAAACGCACGGCCCAGTAGCGGATCGAGGGGGTGGGCTAAGGGGCTCAAGCTCGCCATAAGCATCAACCCCTGACAAAATAAAAACCCTACTAAAATAATGTGCTGTCCCTGTAATTTACAGATTATACAAAAAAAATAGTTTATCTTGTTTAACTTACCTACAATTTCGTCTCTTATCCTTAGATACTTAATCCATTTTAATTTTATGTTTACTCACTGAGATAAAATTATCTGGCAGCAACAACACGTCGAAGTCATTGAATAATTTCCAAAAAGTTAAAAGAACTCGCAAAACATCATCATCATTTCAGCCGTAGGATGTCCACTGCTGAACATCGGCCTCCCCCACAGATCTCCAGAGCGACTTACTATCATGTGGGGGGAAACCACAGATTAGTACTATGTATTTTAGGGGAAACTCACACGCTAATCGCTATGTGTTAAATGAGCAAAATATTGATAAAGATTTTTTTAGGCTATAAAAGGCTAAGGCTATAGCCTACCCTCAGCTGGTTCAAGCCCCTGAAATAAAAAAAACTAAATCCTTGATCCGCCACTGGCACGGCCATAACACACACGAACACAACCGAGCAATTATAGAGGTACCTACCTTCCTACCTACCTCGTAGGTACCTACGTAATAGTATACTTATCTCAAAAAAAGAAACAAGTTTATTAATTACTTAAATCTTGTTTATTCAGTCACTTCACTTTTAAAGTGATTTAAATAGATAGGTTCTAATATTTATAAATAATCAACGCTGTACTTCCTACATAATTACAAAACCTACAAAAACTTAGTCATTGCTACGCAATGACCGTCTTCGCGACCGGGTTGAATGAAATAGGAACAAACATTGGTCCCCAGATGAACCCTTTTTTTGAGTAGTGGAAAGGGATAGTTTTAATACACACTAGGCTGAGAATAAATGCCACTGAAGATCACAGACGTCGTCGATTTCTCCATTACGAAGTAAATGAACGGCCTGTTACAGTAGAAAGAAGGCGCCGAGATTCTGTCTGAGAAAGTAGCCGTGCTCACCGCTGACGCAATCGTTCCTGATTCCGTGACCTCTATATCTGCTTTGTGCACTATAGCGGACACAAAGATATTCTGCTTCGTTGCACGCTGGAAATTCGCCAGTTCTGGCTGGAAAATATCATAAACGCCCATCTTGTTCAGCGGCTTGTTGAGCACAATGTTCGTGCTGATGCGGAATCTGGGGATCTTGACGTCAACATCGTCCAGCCCGTACGCCTCTTCGTCCGCCTTCAGCTTGTTGAAGATATCCTTCAGAGTAACTGTGGCGAAGTTCATGTACATATCAGTAATTCTCACGTTAGCGTACGGCAGGATAACGAGCATCGAATACTTTCCGCCATTGCCGTAAGGCAGCTCCACAGCAAAGGCCTTCATATTCTTCATGTTCGCGAAGGGAAACTGACCTTTTTGGAACATCATCTTGACACTACCAACGACTACCTTATCTTCATTGTAGAAAGGCTCAAGTTGAGTGTCGGATTCGTTGAACGGCGAGCTCCAAAGTCCCTTGAAGGAAATCACATTCGTCAAAATCATTCTCGACTCTTGAAAGTCGTCAGAACGAAGCACATTCGACACTCTACCTCCTGACTTCTCGATATGAGAATTGGCAACCTTAGCTGAGTTGGGGTCGTTAAAGTCCAAGACCTTGACTGACGCTCCGAATTCATTCTGTAGACCCCTCTTGAAGCCAGGGTCTACTGTGAAGTCTTTGTCCAGAAACACGAAGTTCTTACTCGTCATACTGACTCCACTTGAAGCTGGTGGATCTAACACCTGAGCGGTAAGATCTCTGTATCCTGAGATGAGGTTATTTTGGTTTTTGGGAAGGATGAAAGCTCTGGCTAGCTGGTTGTAGCTGTTGCCCGACGCGCCCATCGAGATACCAGTCATTAAAGTCCATATTCCGAATGGAGAGATGACAACGTGTCCTTTGGTTTCTGCCTGCGTGTAGTGCAATAACTCGATGCTAAAGTTCCGCGGCCTCTCTGAAAAGTCCACGGCACAGAAACACGAACCGATCAAAAACAGACACAGGCCGATTGGTATCATTGTGTCCTCGACCGTGCCTCTTCATGTACTGAACAATAACGTTGCAAAACGAGAATGAAGCTAATTTATACCGTGTTTACGGTTAATACGATTGCTGCGGGAAAATGGCTCTTATTTGTTCTCGCTAAGACATAATGTCTTTAGGATAACGAGAATCAAAAACTTGGAACCGGTATTCGTCATGTCGTACATTACATAGGTAGTAGATATTGCTTTAAAATTCCGTTCACACAGTTCTTTAAATAGTGTCTACTTACAATCTAGTGCTCACGAAAATACATCTGGCTTTGGTTTATTTTAGGTATTGGAACATTTACTTGGAGTCAATGGTGATTTTTATGGCTTTCAGTGGCCCGAACACGGATAATTCACCATAGCGTTACGCTTACGATACGATAGCAAATGTCAAAATATGCCAATCAAAATTTAACGATCATCGCCAATGTCATTGGCTTATGTTTTGACTTTTACTATCGTATCGTAACGCTATCGTTATTTGTGCTTGGGGCCTGTGCACCCTACCTAGTTATTAATACCTACCTATATCAAAGTTCATCTGTCATCTGTGTACATAGTACCTACTTTTTTAAGTACCTATCATTCATAGTTAACTAAGTAGTACATTTTTTTTAGTTGATTCTCAAAAATGTCAAATTAGGTATTGAAAACAATAAACAATTTATCCAGTAGGTAGATAAAAATATGTTTTTTGAAGTATATGCCTGCCTGCTTACTATCTAACTCTTTATTTTTTCTACCTTATCATGTAGGTAGGTACCTAACCGAAGACGTTGATATGGTAAACATGACCATTATTAATTGGACGTGTTATGCTTATGACGTTTCGGAATCACAGCCAAAATTACCTTTCAAATCCGACCTAGGTAAAAAAACAGGTAAAAAACTATTGCCCATCATAATGAAATCCCAGCACCGCGACATGGGAATTCATTGGCATCCCCTAATATACCAACAAGGAAGCAGTGTTCTATGAAAAACAATAAAATTTACCTACATGTAATTTGGTACGCCATTTGATTATGATTTTACTATGAATTCTTGTATAATAAATAAGGATAATAAATAGCACGATCCTGTTCCAATACTTGTAAGCCTTTATGCAGATTGCAGATTTTATCGTATCAGTGCGCCTACTAGTGTAGTGCCTACTCTAAGCCCCTTCGTCCATGACGCTACGCAAAAGTGACGGAACTCATTAGAAACTAGAGTTGCGGACTGATTGGAAACTCTGACTCGTCCACGGCGCTACTGGAATTTCCTGAAACTCAGTTACTCAGTACACGATTTTATGTAAACAATGTTTTGAAAACGAAAATAATTAACATGACTAGTGATAATTCGAGCGATGACACGGAATTATTACTTTTCCAGTCACATAGACGTCAGAATAACTTATAATTACTGTTTATTCGTTCATTTTTCACACAGTTTCTCGAAACCAGTCGCCTGGCGACCAGCATGTCGAGTCGCCAGGAGACTAGTTACAAACGCGTTCCTTTTGAGTAGCGCCGTGGACGGACGCGCATTGAAATACTAGTGCTATCGCAGTCAGGCTACTCATAAGTGACTACAGTTTCCGTCGCGTTCCTTTTGAGTTGCGCCGTGGACGAAGGGGCTAAGGCAATTAGCGATCTCGCTAGAACATAGACCCGTCGTGCCTTTACCAGCATCACAGATAACATAATAATATAGGTACTAGTATTATGTTATCTGTGATCAAAGTTACAGCTGTTATTAAACTGAGCGGCTTATTGCGTGACGATGGTAAAAGGCCAGACGACGGCATGACACGCTCCCAATTCTACTAATGCAATAACTTGAAAATGATAATCACATGATAATTATCGAGCCATTATCATTCAGATACGATTGTCGCCACCTTCGCTTCTTTAATTTTATTGGTTCCACAATGATATATACGACTGTGATAGCAGAATACTAAAAGTGTCAAAAGTGTCTATTTTGCCATTGAACCATTGTTATTTTGAAGCCATTGCATAAGTAGAATTGGGCCCCTGGAAGATAAGACGGCCTCGGAGTATGGGACGCTACCTGCGTTGATTTTTGCGTTGCTAAACTTTACCTCTACCACAGATAACATAATACTATACTATACTATTACCTCTACGAAGCCTTTGATTCAGTCGAGACCAGCAGGGCTATTTTAACCTCTTCCCTTATATCCTTCCACATTCATATTAACCAGGCTTATTATTCTTCTTCTTCTTGACGTGTCACTGATTATTTTTTCGTCATCCTGTAATAGTGGCTTACTATTATAAAATTATGATTAGCTTCTAGATCTTTTCGCTGATTTAGTATTGTTTTGTACTATATTTGATTGTGTGCCATTGTCCACTATCAAGGTTTCCAGACAATGAATTTATCCCACTTACTTCTGCACTTATGTAATTTTATTGTTCTTGTATTGTTACAGGAAGTTCATTACTGTTGACCTTACTATGTCAGCAGTAAATTTGAAGGCGTCTTTTTACCGAGAAAGAGAGTAATGTACTTACAAGCTTTTATTTAATTTGCCGTGGAGGCCCCGGCTGAAGAATAATATCTACCCGGCCCCGGCTGTAACATAGGCCCTTCCATATTCTACGTAAATACGTGTGGATGTCGTAAGAGGCGACGAAGAGAAAAAGCTAGGGGATGGGTTGCAGCGTCCCCTTTTTAACAACGATAGCTCTAACTGCGCTCGCCGACCCGCGTGCCCAGCGTGGCGAGTAGGTTTTTTTTTTTTTTTGTTATACGGAGGTAACCTGGCTTACGGCCCTCCTGATGGTAAGTGGTTACCGTCGCCTATTGACATCAGCAATACCCGGAGCATTGCTAATGCGTTGCCTGCCGAAACCCTCCCCCCCTAAAGAGCTCTGGCAACCTTACTCACCGCAGGAACACAACACTATTTGTATTGTAACAAATAATGTTATTTGGCTGCGATCTTCTGTAAGGCGGAGGTACCTCCCCAGGCGGGCTGCTCCAATTTAGAGTGAGAAAATCTCGCTGTGCCCTACCTCCTCCTAAAACATGGTAGGTACATAGTAGGCAAGTTCCTCCTACATGATAGGTAGTCACTCTGGAAATCGTTGCGGTACGCAATGTTCAACAGTGGACGGCCTATCCTACTGCTGAAGTGATGATTTAACTTTCCCTGTTTATTAGTCTGGTGAAGTGAAATCTTGCAAGTTAATTTTGTTTTCGACACAGTTTCCGTTGATTTTTGCATAGGTACTTGCCAAATTAACAGCGAGTTGATCATATTATTGATCAAGTCAGGAGCTAGCAACTCCTTACCGAGTTGGTCATATTTTAATTAACTTTCTATCGGTAATGCAGTAAAGACCATTGTTTTATAAACGCCTGTTTTGAAAATGTATTAATATTTTGTAGATCTCCATTAGCTAACATGATAAGAAATAGGAAAAACCCTAGAGCGATCATTTCGCCTTGAGGTACTGCGAAGTTTTAAATATTATCCTTACTTGGAAGGTATACTTAGAGTGGTGTGTACACTACTTATGGCTAAACAACTAATCCGAAATTTTGTAATTACCTACGTCCTACACACAATCTATTACTAGAATGAGAATTTATCCTCAATAGAATTTATCAGTAGTGATGCAAAGAATACTACTTTTACCAATACTGAGATCATCGTCATCATCACCACTATCAGGCTGTAGAACTCCACTGCTGGACATAGGCCTCCCCCAAAGAGTTCCACGACGAATGGTCATGAGCCATTTCTATTCACCGACTACCCGAAACCACAGTTCACAATGTCGTCGATCCATCGGGTGAGGGGCCATTCAACTCTGCGCCGCCCGGTTCGTGGTCGCCATTCGAAAACCTTTACTCCCCAACGGTTGTCGGTTCTGCGAGCTATATGGTCTATAATCTTTATTTCAAGGCAATTAGAGGACAAGCCATTGATCAAACTGACTATAGGGGCATGCTTATCAACATTTAGTTCAATAAATGAGCGGCGAAAACATGTGGGTTCGTTGGGTTTTACCCACATTGCAAAAGCCGACAAAACGAAAAGAAAGTTTGAGAAAGCTTAAGGACATTTATTGGTCCAGTTCTTAATCGACAGATCTTTATAAAAAGGCTAATTACAAATTTGAATCCCATACCAAAGTAGGTATACTTTCCGTTAATACGAAATCGATTCCTCTAGGTCAAATTAAAATCTATCCCAGTTCAGGTAATTATTTACCTGTCTGAGATATTACAGATGTTGCATACAAGTGAAGTCTTTATTTATTTATTAAGTCATAACTTGGTATACTTAGTAGGTCAAGCGGTTCTTCCGTTAGCTTTTCTTTGCTCATTATTCTTTGTTCTTATTAATATTTATTCATAGTAGCATATCGTTCCTCGTATTAACAATTACTTGGGACTTTGTATCGACTTTGTATTGGGTTTTTTGTTCATCGCACACAGCAGATGGTATTGTCAGTCATGTATTGTTGTCTAGACCCAGGACCGCTTCAGTAGGGACCCATTAGGGGGTAGACATTTTTGGTTAAAATAATCACCTCCTAACATTAATACTTACCTCTACCTACTCATTTCACACAGATTTCATTATAAAAAAAAATCTGCGTAAAAGTCTCTGGAAAAAAAACTCGCAAAGACCGTGATCGTCGAACGAGAAGTGTAGCGTAGTTGCCATGGTAACTTCGCTACCTTTACCTTACCGTTGTTACCTTACGCTAAACTTCTCATTGTTCGTCTTTTACGGTATTCCAGACTTAGGCTTCAGTAATCACCCCTGGAACGCAGTTCCCATGTTCTTTATGCCCCAAAGTATTGGAATCAGTGGCGGATGCCCTATCAGCACCCATCATCTAAACTAGGTACATAATGAATTTACTTTATTTCAGTGGCGGATTTGCAGTCGTGGCCACTCTAGGCCCCAGGCCATCTGCCGCCCCTTAGGTAGATAATGAATTTACTTTATTACCAACTTTATATAATAAATAAAGTTGGCAATAAAGTAAATTCATTTAATAATTTCGTCGTGTCTGATTTCGATATAATTTATATCGAAATCAGAAACGACGAAATCTGTTCGAAGCTGCATGTCTACTGTAGCAAGTAGTAATAAGTCTATGGAGCAGCCTTTTAAATATTTAGGTACCTACTTTGCATTTGACTTAGTTATTATATTTGATTTATTTCTTGCTATCATCAGTGTTTCCTTTTGTTACGATTTGCCACCCCTAATATCTGGCTGCCCTAGGCCCGGGCCTACTGGGCCTTAGGGCAAATCCGCCACTGACTTTATTGCCATCTTTAGCTAAATCGAAATCAGAAAAGAGATGTCCTGTAGCTAGTAGGAATACCTAAGTCTATGGCGCAGCCTTTTAAATATTCAGGTACCTACTATGCATTTCATTGTTTTTTTGATATCATCAGTGATTTTTGGTCACGATTTGGGCCTGAGCCCACACTTCATACATGACCAGTGTCACGTTACACTGATCCAAATAAACCAAGCTTGACTCATTGATTCTTTTGAAAAAGGTTTTTAATCTACCACAGACGTCAAAATGCACTTACCTTCCTACTTAGGAAAAACCCGTCAGTTCCATTGAAGATTATTTACGCGATCCGTGTCAAAGTCGTGAGGCGACTCACGACTAAAATATCCAGGGTGATTCAAGATTTATAGGTCATCCTCATTATTATCATAAGCCTGAAGAAGTCCGTTGCTGGACATAAGCCACCCCTACAGAGTGCCACAACGAACGGTCTTGAGCCTTTCTCCATACACCGACTTCCCGCAACTTTTAGAAACTCGTCGGTCCATCAGGTCAGGTTCTTTTTTTGGTCGGTTCCAATCCTGGTAGTCTGCTAATAGTTTTATAAATTGATGAGAGCGCCAACTATCTGTTGTGACTGAGACTTGTTTGATCTGTAGAACGAGGTAAACCAGGGCAAAGCGTAGTCAGCTGAGAAAAATACAGATGGCGCTGCATAGAGTAGGATCTATTCAGTCCTAGTATGCATTAGGGATGTTACGGAGGTGGTTTAACGGAACCGAAATCGGAGTCGAAGTTTTATAATTTGGTTTGTCGGGGTCGGAATCTGAACCGGAACCGGAGTAGGAAGTGGAGGCGGAGTCGATGGTGGTGGTAGATAGATTGAGTGAGAGGAAATTTTAAGGGCAGATCTCATTAAATAAAATAGTAAGAACATTATAATAATCAGTCACTTTTATTTAAACTACAAATAATTCACTTCGACCTCCGATTAAAAACTCAGATTGAAAGTTTCGGAACCGGGATTCGGAACCGGAGGCGAAGTATCAACCGGAAGTCCCGACATATCGAAATCGGAGTCGGAGCTCCGTAACATCCCTAGTATGCATGTGTGATATCTGCACTCTTGTCGGTAATAAAATCCAGCAATACACGAGAAACTTTATTAATAATAATAACTAACTGACTGACATTAACACTACTCCAAAGACTAAAACTAGACTGACTGAAACTTTTTGTAACTTTTTTTCTTACGTAATCTTCTACTATAATTATTATATTATATATTTCTATATTATTCTTACGTACTAGCACTTTTTTCTCTTTCCGTTAATGGTAGCTAGCATCCCTATAGTGTTACAAGTTTAAAATATATATTTTTTAAAACTATTGAGTGTTTTTACACTAAGTCTGCCATGACTTTGATTGATTGGCGACAATATGCATGGAAGGTGTAAAAGGCAATGCATCGCCTTGTCCATTTGGTCGGTTCCAATCCTGATAGTGTCTACCTATAGTTTTAGGAATTTACCAGAGCGCCATCTATCTGTTATATCTAAGACTTGTTGGATATGGAGAACGAGGTAAACCGGTCAAAGCGTAGTCAGTTGAGAAAAGTACAGAAAGCGCTGTATACAGTACGCACACGGACTAGTTTCAAATATAAAGTAGGAGTTAGGTAGCGGGCTCGATTCAGGCATTAGTAGGTACAAAGACAATAAGAAAAAAAATCTACTACCTAGTTATCTTTGGTAGGTAGCATGAATGGGTGGTGCAACCTAACACAAAAAGTCTTTTTTCCATAATCACCATTATTAATACTGAACATTCTCATTCTCAACTACATTCCGTCATCCATATTTCAGACTGGACGAACCCGTCTGGGGACCGGCCCAGTTGGAAAACACCCCCCGTCTACCAACTGCTTCGCCCGGTTCGTGGTCGCCATTCGAGAACCTTTACTCCCCAACGGTTGTAGAGGATTTACTCATTTCGGATGTTATCAAACGAAATAATGTCAATACCTATTCGATAGATACTAAGTAAACTTGGACTCAACGCTCGAAGTATTGAAAACTACAGACTAACCGTCTTTGTCTATGAGAGGAAGTCTATTGTTTATTGTAGAATTGTTTTGTGCTCTATGGTAGGTAGGTACCTACTACATATACAGGCAAATTAGGGCACGCCTTTCCCTCTCGACCTTTAAATTCATCTTTATCTTCTTTCCCATACGGGACCCATAATGGATCCCACGGTTTGTATATGGTGTGTTAAATCAGATGTGCGTTTGCACAGGTGATCTATATCGTGTGTATCACAACACAACGACACTATTATTTAAGGATTCTTACACAACTCCGATTACCTAACTAACTTTATCGGCTGTGAATTTATCAGACGTCCCACGGCTGAAATGATGATGATGACCTATCGTGGATGTCGTAAGCGGCAACTAAATGAAAAAAGCTAGGGGAAAGGCAGCAGCGTCCCCTATATTCGTAAAGATATCTCTATCTAACTGCGCTCGCCAACCCGCATGCCCAGCGGTGAAATTCCCCCTACATGATAAGAATTATATCTGGAAATCTGTGGGGAAGGCTCAGAATACAGAAGAGGGGGGAGGCCATGTTCAGCAGTGGACGTACTACGATTGAAATGATGAATACTCACCTTATATCCTTTATTGGCTTTAAGTAAAGTGAATTAGTTAAGTTTTACCATATTACCTAAGAGCTGTGGATTTTGTTTCATTAATAAAATAATATAATATTATATCGGAAGTTATCGTAGTTACAGAATTTTATTGATAGCTCTTCTTCTTCCTGTCGTGTCACTGATTCTTTCTTGGTCATCCTGTATTAGGTCCTGACCTAATACAGGTTGACCAAGAAAGAACGAAAAAAAGAATAGAGAAAAGAGGAACCTAGTCTTCTTGCAACTTGGAGTTCTATTGCGTAAGCGAAATGGTGATGAAGTTCGCAATTATAAGGATGATTTTATCAATTTAAGCTACATCCGAAGTTTTTCTAACATTAAAAGGAAGAAGCTGAGAACTTGAAGTTTTCCCTTGTCAAGTTTGGAACGTTTTGAATGTTGATAAGATAGTTAAAATTACCCTCAAAGTTACGATCTTCATTGCCATTACGCTTACACAATTGCACCACTGGTCCAGTGACGGAAGTCTAATTGAGAGCCTTGATTCTGCACCGACAACAACACTGTAAAGTTGTAAAACCTTGATCTATATTATACAAGTAAGTACTACTTACGCACAAACGTGTCCGCATGCTCATTGGAAAAAACAGTCCTATTAAAAAAACCCACTACATGATACACATTGATGTAGGTAGCCAACTATTTAAGCCAATATTATATATCATACAGGTTGATTTAACAAGAAGTATGGAGAAGTCTGAAACTATAAGAAATACAGAAAAGAGACGTTTCATCAATATATGGAGCCTGGGCCTGCACTATGTACACTACTCTAAAATATGGCTAAGCAATAAAGTAAACGTATTTAATTGGTTATTTTATTTAAATTGACTTCGTTCTAAGGTACATTAAGATTTTCTTCGACAAAGAGAGCAACACTCAGCGCTACAAAAATATGGCGGATGGACGTGCGTGAAATGTCATTTTGACAACCTACATTTATCTGACAAAACAAAAACATCAAATCAAACAACAAGACATGAAAAATATGTCAATTTCATGTCAAACGCCAATTATAAACCAACATGGCGGCCTTCAAATAGTGTTCACATAGTAATAAACTTACCAGAAGAACTATTCTTGTACCATCATATTTTAAGTATTATTCAATTTTATAGAAGCATTAGGTACATATTTCATCAAGTGTAGCGTGTTGATCATTAGATCATTTGTTGAAGCTCACATTTGTCTTCTTTTTTTTCAAATTTTTATAAGCTATTATTTATTAGGGATTATAATTAGATTACTTTTCTTTTGAGCCTCACCTAGTTCGATCGGCACCACACTGAAGCTTTAAATTCGATTTTGTGAAAAAGGATCATCGAAAAAAATGATAGGCACCAAGCCGTGTTTGTTGCCTGATTCTTCTAGGCTTGGTCGCGTTCAGGCATAGCTTCACCTAGTTTCTAAGACGTTTCAAAGTGATCCTAGTGATTTTATTGAAATAAATGCCTTTTGACTTTTTTTACTTTTTGACATCGCATTTGTCTTCAAATTAATGAAATTGTATTTTTCTTGTAATCTCCTATTTTTTCCTAATTTTTCTATGTAGTGTACATGGACCAGGCCCTGAATGAAATGGCTCCTTTATTCAAAAGTCGATTTCGATTTTAGAAGAAAGAAAGAAAAATATACACTACTCGGCACACTATAACTAGGTACTATAATTCACTCCAGTTTCATAATAAAATTGATTCCTTACATCCCACACTATCAATTTAATAATAAAATAACAAAGGTTAATTGTATGAATGCGTAGACTTTTGCTGAAAATAAATGAATGCAGGCTTTTTTTGCTCTAAAATCGAAGACTTGGTTCCTACGAACAAATTACTCACTTTATTGTTTCAGACTTCCCCCTGTATAATAATTATCACCGTGTATAAATACCTAAGTACCTATTTATAAGTTTAACAAATAATATCAAAAACACATAAAGACACAGATCGAGCAGACTTAAAAAGGTCACAAAACACAAGTTTAATAATGTAAAACTACGTTAAAAACCGGATGCGTAAGTTAAAACTTAAGTTCAAGTCACGAAGTAGTTTTATAGTATGATGTCATAGAATTTAATTTGCCGTGAGAATAACGATGTTGCAATAAAGGAATTTGAATAAAACATTGAGTTTTCGTTTAGATTTGAAGGATACATAAAGAAGACATAATAGTAGGTACAAGGTGATATTTTGACATCGGTGGCGCAGCGAGCGAGTGCCCGTCTAAGACGAACGGGGTGCGGGTTCGATTCCCGCTGCGGGACAAATGTTTGCATCATCATCATCATCTTCCTGCCATTATCCCATTTATCGGATAAGGGCAGGAAGATGCTTGAAGTTTGCATGATCTGCAAATATAGTTCCGGGTCTGGGTGTTGTGGTACCATGGTACTCGTAGTTTCTGATACCCACGACACAGGGAATCCTAGTGTGGGATCACGGCTATGTATATGACTGTTGGGTGGTAATATGGATAGGTAGTACGTAATTGAAGTGTCAAAGTCGAGTGTCAAAGTCAAAGTCAAAAATGTTTATTTTAATAAAACCACTAGGTCACTTTGGTGGCAAACAGGAGGAGGTTTTAGGAGGAGGTAGGGCACAGCGAGATTTTGTCGTTCTGAATTGGAGCAGCCCGCCTGGGAGGTACCTCCGCCTTACAGAAGATCGCAGCCAAATAACATTATTTATTTCAAATAGTGTTGTGTTCCTGCGATGAGTAAGGTTGCCAGAGCTCTTTAGGGGGGGAGGGGGTTCGGGGTCGGCAACGCGTGCGTGATGCCTCTGGTATTGCAAGCGCTCATAGGCTACGGTAACCGCTTACTAACAGGTGGGCCGTATGCTTGTTTGCCACCTCAGTAGTATAGAAAAAAAAAAAAAAAAAACACGGCTTCCATGACCCTTTTTGACAAAATGGTATACCTACAATGTTATTTATAACATGTTTACCATCCCGAAAGGGGGTTATTCTATCAACTGAAAGAAATAATACCTACTTTATTGCCAATTGGGTATAGGTAGAATAAGCCCCTTTAGGGATAGCATACATATAATGAATCACCTTGTATGGGACTTTAATGTGGCCTCATCTTGTTCTATCTTCTGCTTACTACTAATTAATATAAATTACATGCACTACTTATTATAAATGCTAAAGTTTGGATGGATGGATGGATGTTTATTACTCAATCACGCCAGAACGGCTGAATGGATCTGGATGAAATTTGACACAGAGGCAGATTATAGTCTGGAATAGCACATAGGTAGGCTTTTCATCTATGTACCACGCGAAAGCTGCGAGCACAAGCTTATAAATAAATATCTAAATATTCCAGACGTATCACACACACGGTCAACTGATCCCAAAGAAACTAGGCATTGCCTGTACTATGGGTACCAGAGATATACATACCTATTATATAAATATTTTACACCCAGACACAGAATAAAGATCTGTGTTAATCACACAGATGAATAATGTACAAATAATATAATAAAATAATGCAATAAATATAAAATTAGGTACTTATTCATACAAACAAACACAGATTTTAATAACTTAACCACAATATTACACAACACTATAATAGAATATTAATGAACAGTCATTCCATAGTGCATGAGTAGGTATAATCAACGAAATAACTGTCAACATGGTTATTGAGTCATAAACCACTAACTACCACTCAACGGCAGAAGTTACCCCCTACAATGGAAATGAACAAGATGAAAGTCTCGTACTTAAACTATTTTTTAAATTCGAATAAAGCCTAATTCATTGTCATTCAATTCATTGCCTTGTACGTTTCCCTTAAGACCGATTAACATGGAGAGAGTTGCTTGCATAGATGCATAGCTTATACGCTAATCTAGCTAACTCTATCTATTCCAAGTCTAAGACTGGCCTCATAGCTCAGTTGGTAGTAACTCTGCCTTCTGTGCTAGAGGTCGCGGGTTCGATTCCCGCACTGGACAAACATTTGTGTGATTCACAGATGTTTGTTCTGTGTCTGGGTGTTAAATATATATCTATTATGTATGTCAGTCTCTGGTACCCATAGTACAGGCTATGCCTAGTTTGGGATCAGTTGACTGCGTGAAATATGTCCAGAAAAAAAAAAAAAAAAAAAAAAATATTATCATCGTAATCGTTACGACGTAATTGAACCACAAACATCCAAACATCCTCACAAAATAAGTAGGATATTAAAAAAGTTAATGCCACAAGGGCGAGGCCATTCTCGCTCTTTGACTTGCGATTGCCGTAGGTACGTGTAGGTAGGACGATTCTACTTTTTTGTCTCTTTTCGAGACACGCATCTTCAAGGCTAGTAGCACTAGTACTCACTCCATCTAAAATAGGCTTTTAGGATATAATTAAAACAGTCTAAACAACAGACGGCTCAACATACGTACCAGCAAATAGAATCAGATTCGTTCTCCTCTCCATAATGAAAAACACAAAGTCTCTATTCGCCTCAAACCTTTGCCCTAAGATCCTATCTTCAAGTCCCACCACAGTAGCAGATGCAGCTACTGTCCCCTCTTCCGTCACTTCAATGTCCACATTCTGAACCGCCGAAGATATGAACAGAGGGCTGTCGGAGACACCAGGCAGTTCCGCCTTCTGAACATCGAAGATCGTTTGAATCCCCGTGTATTGTAAAGGAGGAATCAAGTCAGATTTTGAAGAAATTTTGAAACGCGGAACGTATACGTCGATATCCGGAAGCTCTCCTTCATATCTGATGTTTTTAATCCATGATAATGGCTGCGTGGCCAGGTTTGACAGCAGCTCCTTTATAGACGTTCCTTCGAATGGTAGAAGAATCAGCATTGAAAACTCTTCGTTTTTCCCATAAGTCATTTCTACTACTGTAGCTTGAATTTCAGTAGCATCTCCGAAATTATGAGGCGCTTTATGATACATCATGTTCACTGATCCTATTTTCTTCCCTTGGAAATCGTAGAACGCTTCTTCTTTGGTTTGCGTAGGGTCGAAAGGGTATGTCCAGTTGGCTTTGAAATACAGCGCATCCACTAAAATGAGGCGAAGATTTTCCAAGTTCTTTTCTTGCACCGCATTGGTGATTCTACCTTCAGTAGCCAGGCAGATGTAGTAGTTGATGTCGTGAGCCAGCTTCGTGGTATTCTTCGGGTCGACAGAGTAAATATCTGTACTGTAAGAGTTCGCCGCTTCACAGAACTCAGGGTGGATTTGTAGGGAACAGTCCGAGAACATCGCCGATTGTCCTTTTAGGCGCACATCCATGAAATCACTCTTTAGTAAGTTGTTCATTGCTTGGTGTAACGCTTGGGTTTGCCGGAGATCCGTCGGTAGCCTTAGCTCTTGAACTAGCTCTTTAAACGTCTGCCCTGCTGATCCCTCAGCTAGCAACGAGAACAGACTCCACACTGAAACTGGTGAGATGGCTTTGTTACTTTTTCCGAAGTTCTCTTGATAGCTGTACGTATGCTCCAATAGTCTTAAAGAAAACTCGTTCAACGGAGTGAAGTCCATGGTCGGTGCGGCGAACGCGTATCCGACGAACACAATCACGAGAGCCTTTAACATTTTCGCACAATTTTTACACACAAACGTGTGTTGTTCTCAGTGTGTTTGTTATAACTAGTTAAGGAAGGTTTTCCGCCGGTTATTTAAGTGAGTATTATGTTGTGATAGGCTGAGCGTCAGAGCTGTAATCTATCGGAGTATTTGTGCGAGGATTCCAGGTTAGATACTGGCCTCAATGTCATATTTTAGGATGAAAATAAGTATGTTAATTTTCACTAACTAAGCCTTTTGAGTTAGTATGATGTAAAATAATAGTGAAATGTAGTGAAAGTGATAGTGCCTACTTATAAAGAACACAAGAACAAAGTGTCTTCCCCTTAACTAGAAACTGTAAGAAAAGTGCTATTGGACACATTCTTAGATATAATTTACCTTATAAAACTATGTTAAAATAAAATTGCTCATTGGTCTTCTTGGCTAGATTGCAATACTACTTAGGGTACAATATTTTGTAAACTAGGATTTAAAAAAAAAAACACTAAAAACGGGATATTTACGATGATTTGTGAGTTTATTTGTTCCCTGATCAAAACAAATGAACTCGCAAATCATGGTTAATATTTAGTGAAAATTATGTTCATAACCATAATAGTTTGAATATATTATGTTGTTTTAATTGGGATCTAATAGATACCTACGCAATGAAATATCCTTTAGGATAATAATAACCGTTGGCATTAAGTAAATTATAGCTCATAAAAAAAATAGCTCTACCCACTATTACCTAGTGTACAACGTGTTCCGCAACTATCTATTAGCGCAAAAATGTTTTTTTTTTTCGAAATTGTCCTTTTTATTATCTTTATTATTTCAGCTGCAGTACGTCCACTGCTGAACACAGGCCTCCCCCACAGATTTCCAGAGCAGAGTTTCTATGGTGAGGGGGAAATTTGTCCATACTAACCACGCTGGGCAAGCGGGTTGGTGAGCGCAATAAGAGCTATCATTGTTAAAATGGGAGATGCAACTGCCCATCCCCTAGCTTTTTTACCTTAGTCGCTTCTTACATCATCCACGGGTAGATAGATACGGGGCCTATTCTTCAGTCGCGGCCACCACGGCCACATCATCTGAAAGTGTAGAAGTTCGCCTCCAAGATTGTTATCTATAACACCATCATCATCTTCCAGGCCTTGTTCCACATTATATGTGGTCGGCACAACATGTTTTCCTCTTCCACTCTGTTCTGTTAGCCGTCATCTCCGCACTCACTTCTTATCATCTGGCCTTCCTCTACTCTTATATCCATCCACATTCATGCGTAACGCTATTTTCGTTACATGACTTTCAATCGTATCTAAAACAGCTGAATAAATAAGCAGTTTCGAGATAGTATACATTTTATGTACCTACTATATAGCTTCCGCCCGTGGCTTCGCTCAAGTGGTACCTACATAAAAAGTTGCCGATATGCTATTCTAGGTACCTATAGAAGTTTATCTACAAGGTGATTCATAACATGTATACCATCCCGAAAGGGGGTTATTCTATCAACAAAAGAAATAATATTAGCGACAAAAAAACATCAATATTTTCATTGAATTTATTAAAAAAAATTTTTCCCAAACTTTCTCAAATTTGCTGTTTTTGGTATTTTTATCATCTTTAAAACTAATACCTAAACGTACAAGAAGTTGGGAATCAAGATTGCTTCCTAAAACAGCTGATTTATTGAGTTTGACCCGATTTGACCCCAAAACAGCTGATAATCGCATAGAGTTTTTTCAATGAAAGATGTCGAATTTTCAAAAGCCGTAGAACAAACTTTCTTGATAATTGCTTGTAGAATAAGCCCCTTTCGGGATAGAATACATATTATGAATCACCTTGTATACCAAGTTTCAAAGAAATGGTTGAGCCTTTACGGCGTGATTGAGTAACAAACATCGAAACATCCTCACAAACTTTCGCATTTATAATATTAGTAGGGATAGGATGAGTCACCTTCTACACAAGCTGTAAACTTGATATTAGCCTGTAGTCGGCGGAATAATAATGAGGACTGTCGCATCTTCGCTTTATTTTGTACTAACCTTGCTTTGGTCGCTGCATTGATGAGGTCAATACTTTTATCTCATACAAAATTTATACTATACAAGGTGATTCATAATAGTATGCTATCCCAAAAGGGGCTATTCTACATCCAATTGCTAATAGTTTGTTCTACGACTTTGGAAATTAAAAATAAATTTTAAATATTCTGGACATTTCACACAGTCAACTGATCCCAAACTAGGCATAGCCTGTACTAGGGGTACCAGAGACTGATATGCATAATATAATATATATATATATATATTTAACACCCAGACACAGAACAAACATCTGTGTTCATCACACAAATGTTTGTCCAGTGCGGGGATCGAACCCGTGACCTCTAGCGCAGAAAGCAGAGTTACTACCAACTGAGCTATGAGGCCAGTCAATTCGACATTTTACATTGAAAAAACTCTATGTAAAAATCAGATGTGCATCATCAGGGTCAAATCAGTTCAATCTCAATGAAAGATAAAGTGATAAAGATAAGATAAAGGGTTCTAATAGGGGGTTTAAAAAAAAGTAATTTAAATACGTCATGAAGTGGGTGTCGAAAGAGCTTTGTTTATACGTACAACAATTCTTTTTCATTTTAGGTCATGTGGTTATTGATGTTACAACTGAAGCCATTTCATTCTGGGCCTGGTCCATGTACACTACATAGAAAAATTAGGAAAAAATAGGAGATTACAAGAAAAATACAATTTCATTTATTTGAAGACAAATGCGATGGTACAAGAATAGTTCTTCTGGTAAGTTTTTTACTATGGGAACACTATTTGAAGGCCACCATGTTGGTTTATAATTGGCGTTTGACATGACATTGACATATTTTTCATGTCAGGTTGTTTGATTTGATGTTTTTGTTTTGTCAGTTATATGTAGGTTGTCAAAATGACATTTCACGCACATCCATCCGCGATATTTTTGTAGCGCTGTGTGTTGCTCTCTTTGTCGAAGAATATCTTAATGTACCTTAGAACGAAGTTAATTTAAATAAAATAACCAATTAAATACGTTTTCTTTATTGCTTAGCCATATTTTAGAGTAGTGTACACAGTGCAGGCCCAGGCTCCATATATTGATGAAACGTCTCTATTGTAACAATTACTAACCAATATAACGTGAACTCCCATTTGGTAAAGTTTCAATGACTTCGTAGTTCAGAAAACAGTGTAGGTATAGGTATTAGTAAGAACATGCTAAAGATGCGACAGTCAAAGTTTATCTTATTTGCCTCAACGATCATCGCAGCACCAACTTTTACTAGACAGCGAGATCTCTTCAAGGCGAACCACAAGTTACAAAAATAAATAAAAAAGTTATTATCAGCAATGCTAAAGAAAACATTATTACTCACAGGATTCCAATGCAGCTTTCACTTGTGACGGTCAGGGCTAGAGTGGCCAGAGTTTGGCCCATTGATCTTGCCTACGAGTATACAGATTTCATTGTGTGAGCTACCAGATCTAACGGGGCGAATAAGAGCCAAGGCTTAGTTATGAAGGCTATCCCCTCGTCATCAAAGTAACGTATGTAAATTTTCGAAAAATGTGTTACTCCTGGATCTAGAATGTATCATTTCTAAGCTCAAAAAAATCTAGACGCTCGCGCTGGAAATCTACGGGGGAGGGCTATGTACAGCAGTGGACGTCCTACGGCTGAAATAATGATGATGATGATTTATCCACTTATTAAATTGTTTACTGCTCTACTGACAGAGGATTATGTCGGGGCTGCCTACAGGGAGAAGAAACAGTAGAGCACGTAATTTTGCACTGTACAGCCACGGAAGAGGCCAGGACCACATCGGGTCTGCTGGCCGTGATCGGAAGCGGCTCCCAGACACCGCCGCATACAGGGATACCGAGGGAATGTTACCAACGACCCAAAGTCCTGCTTCGCTATTTTAAGGAGCTGGGCTAGCTGGGGTAGGGTTAGCATAGGGGGACAATGCACAAAACACCCCACAGCGGGAAGTCAGTGCAGGTATAACCACCCCCGATTAGAATTAGAATTGTTTACTGTAAGGAGAATAACATTCGGTTCTTTTAGTATCAGCTTAGTATTTAATTATTAAATCGGGCGACGCGCGCTAAGGCCCACTGCATAAGAACGTCTAAACATTTGAGCCTTCATTTAGCATTACTATTAAGTATGTTACGCACGTGTTACTTGAATTGTCAAGAAACACGCTCCATTTTTTTTACCAACTTATTAGCAAGTTGAAGTGTTCATATTTTTTTTTGACTGGCCTCATAGCTCATTTAGTAGTAACTCTGCCTTCTGCGCTAGAGGACGCGGGTTCGATCCCCGCGCTGGACAAATATTTGTGTGATAAACACAGATGTTTTTTCTGTGTCTGGGTGTTAAAATATTTATCTATTATATATATCAGTCTCTGGTACCCATAGTACAGGCTATGCCTAGTTTGGGATCAGTTGATCGTGTGTGATATGTCCGAAATATTTATTATTTATTTATATTGCTCGTAGAATCACCAACCGTTGGGGAGTAAAGGTTCTCGAATGGCGACCACGAACAACAATTAGTACTCCTTCTTCAAGTTTGAAGTCTGTTTTTTTAGTTTAAAACGTAATTATTATAGTCGGCAATAACTGATTGAGACGAGCCTTTTGATAATAGCTTTGAGTTGTGTTAATAAACTTGGTAAATGTTACGCCTTTATTAGTAGCCTAGCTATTTTGAGCGAATATAACGGAACAAAGTAATTAATTAAAGTAAAGAAACAATGTCACCCGTGTAGAAGCCATACCTATTTGGGCTTTGGGGATACAGGGTGTAAAAAGATCGAGTCATAAAACTATCTTCTGGGATAAGCAGAGCGTGCACTCACACTCCACAAAATTAATTAATTAATAATAATTTATAATTGCCTACAATAACAAAAAATAGAACACTATTAGGGACATCGCATAACTAACATAAAAAATAATCTACAACATATTACTAACTATTATTGCCCGTTGGTGTATCGCAGACGGTTGACAAGGACGGCTTCATTTTGGTGGAGAAGAAGCATCGACCGAATGCATCGCGCAACCAACGTGGGACCGCCCCCCGATCTCCGCTTTCATTGGAGGTCGTAGAACCGACCATCGGGATCTACATCTCCCGATTGGATCCTAGTACTACCGGGGAGAGTGTTCTCCGGTATGTGGAGGAAAGAGGCCGTCTTCGGATCAGTCCCGCTCCGGAAGTCCTTGTACGTGGCCTGAAACGCCTGGAGTCGAGTAGGGCGACTAACTTCAAGTCCTACGTGCTCCAGGTAGCTGCCAAGTACAAAGAGGTGTTCCTCGCGCCCGACTTCTGGTCAGCTGGAGTGGTCTACCGTCGCTACAGGGAGGCGCACACGATCAAGAAAGTCCCTGACTCTAGATGTGGTGTAGTTATTTAAGTTTAATTTAATATTATATGTATGTTAGTCTGTAAGGTATTTATTAATATGGGCCATGGCATGTTACACATTTTTGTGTAATGTGTCAAGTAGCCTGAAATAAAGATATATATATATATATATATTATACGATTCAGAGTGTATAAGACCGTATCAAGCAAAAAAAAAATTGGCGGAGAATAAGACATTATTTCCATCAAAAATATTTTCTTTTCTTGATCTTTACATGCATGGGCGAGGCCGCAACCTTCGATAAGTTCGGCATCAATATCAATATACCTAAAAGTCCTAAAACAGCTCATTCATTCAGTTTGAACTGATTTGACCCCAAAAATAGATGATTTTTGCACGAAATTGAAAAAAACAATTACGTGTCTGTCTTCTCTGATTAGTTTGTGCTGTTATTGGTGTCTCCAAAATAAATGTATTTACGTTCTTTGACGAATTTCCAAGTAACGTAGTTTTTTTTATTGTCTGTAAAATAAGCCCCGCTAGGGATTAGATACATATTACGAATCACCTTGTATAATAAATAAAACAATAAACCCCAAAATTTTACCATTAAATTACAGATAAGATGTTGTAACGACAATCGGTAACATGTCATTGTTTATTTGTGGTCTAATTCAGAAACTACTCATCATTGACAAAGTTTTGATCCTACCATGCTGCACCCTTTGAGGGGGAGATAGAGGGGTTCGTTTATCAAATGTTTTATGTGTAGGTAATACCAAACAAAATACTTATTTAATTTATTTGAAATTTTACAAAAAATATAAAACATTTATTTTACGTAGCGTAGGTTACCACGTCACGTATAAGGCAGTCAAAGTCGCGCAACGGGCTATGGAGAGAGCTATGCTAGGAGTTTACCTACGTGATAAGATCCGAAATGAGGAAATTCGTAGAAGAACCAAGGTCACCGACATAGCTCTCAGAATAAGCAAGTTGAAGTGGCAGTGGGCAGGCCATATAGCTCGCAGAACTGATAACCGTTGGGGAGTAAAGGTTCTCGAATTGCGACCACGAACCGGGCGACGTAGTGATGGAAGGCCCCCCACCCGATGGACCGTAGACATTGTGAAGGTTGCGGGAAGTCGGTGGATGGAGAATGCTCAAGACCGTTCGTCGTGGAACTCTTTAGGGGAGGCCTATGTCCAGCAGTGGACTTCTACAGGCTGATGATGATGATGATGATGTATAAGGCAGTAAATGAGCTCGCATTGGAAAGATCAAAATGGAGGAAATTGAATCATTACACCGACAAGAGCTAAGCTCTTAAATATAATATTAATAAGGTTACCACGGTAAAACTTTACGTCAATAATAAGTATAATAGCTGAAGCCAGCTTGCCTATTCTAAGAAAGTTACGCAAAAAGCGTAGACGTCGTCACAGATAACATAATACTATTAAATGCTGTGTAGGGAGTTGTAAAACGGCTTATACACCGCGTAACCATGGCAACATCACATCAACATGGCATTCTACGTTACGCTAGTAGCGTAAAGCCTTTCACACACGGCAGCTGTAATGTAAAAATATATATTATAACACGATACATCTCATTACATCATTACTTAACATCAGGTGAGATTGTGGTCAAACGTTAGCCTATTTTGTATAAAAAAAAACATCTTTCCATAGAAACTGACAGAAATACAAAGATTTGACTGGCCTCATAGCTCAGTTGTTAGTAGCTCTGCCTTCTGCGCTAGAGGTCGCGGGTTCGATTCCCACACTGGACAAACATTTGTGACTAACACAGATTTTTGTTCTATGTCTGGGTGTTAAATATATATCTATTATGTATGTCAGTCTCTGGTACCCATAGTACAGGCTATGCCTAGTTTGGGATCAGTTGACTAGGTGTAATATGTCCGAAATATAAAAAAAAAAAAAAAAAAAAAAGATGTAAAAATATTCATTAAAGCTGCCGTGTGTGTTCTCCTGACGGTTTCTATGGAAAGATGTAATGAGATGTATCGTGCTATAATATAAATTTTTACATTATAGCTGCCGTGTGTGACGCCCTTAACATTCTAAGAATTGGCACTCCGGTTTGGTTTGAACTGATTTCCTAATTCCTGAATAGGTAGTCTACCTTGGGATAACAGACCCCTGTTATCTTTGCCAAATAAAATAAACAAAAATGGCGGAGTCACAAACTAAGTACACAATGCTACTTACTTCCGATATGATAAGCTTATTTACAAGGTAGAAAATATATATGCTATTCCGAAAGGGGTTTATTCTACACCCAATTGGAAATAAAGTTTGTTCACACAAGATCAATCAAAGTCGCGCAACGGGCTATGGAAAGAGATATGCTCAGAGTTTCACTACGTGATAAAATCCGAAATGAGGAAATCCGTAGATCCAAGTTCACCGAAATAGCTCTCAGAATTAACAAGTTGAAGTGGCATTAAATAAATAAATATTCCGAACATAATATCACACACGGTCAACTGATCCCAAACTAGGTATAGCCTGTACTATGGGTACCAGAGACTGATATACATAATATATAATATATTTAACACCCAGACACAGAACAAACATCTGTGTTAGTCACAAATGTTTGTCCAGTGCGGGAATCGAACCCGCGACCTCTAGCGCAGAAGGCAGAGCTACTACCAACTGAGCTATGAGGCCTGCCTTTGGACATGCCTTATACCTAGCTCGCAGAACCGACAATCGACCGGCGACCACGAACCGGTCGACGCAGTGTTGGAAGGCCCCTCCGTCCGATGGACCGACGATATGTCAAGGCGGGTAATCGGTGGAGAAGATGGCTCAAGATTGTTCGTCGTGGCACTCTATGTGGGAGGCCTATGTTCAGCAGTGGACTGATGACGATGATAACTACACTGCATTTTACGATACCCTTTTAGCGTAATATCTTAGAATACGCACTCTGTTTAATAATTTCATAACCAGTAATTACCTACCTAAACAATCATGACGCAAATCTCCATGAGATATTAGTGTGCCTATTAGATTTGCATGAATATTTACAAACAATGCGGGTATATTTTGTCAGATATTAGCATAGATAATCGTTTTACGTCGATTGAATGTTCAGTTCAATGTAGTTTACGATAACTGGGACTTTCCGAGGTAAACGGCGACGCCTGACAAAGTTACGATAGCAACGTTTTGAAGCTGTTGCTTTACTAATAAATTCTTGTTCGTGTTAATTCAATGACTTGAAAATGATAATCGCATGATAATAATCGCACCATTATCATTCAGTTACGATTCGCCAAATTAGTTTTATTGATTTCATTGGTTTCACAATGACTGCCATTGATATACGACTGTGATGGCAATGTGGGACCAAAAGTGGCCATTTTGCCATTGAACCATTGTCATTTTGAAGCCATTGAATTAGTAGAATCGGGCCTCAGAGACTTCTCCAAGTAACTCTCGTTAGTCGCCTCGATGGCGATGGCGCAGCGGGTGAGTGACCATCTGAAACGCAAGGGTTCGTTCGATTCCCGCTGCGGGACAAATGTTTGCATGATCTGCAAATATTTATTCCGGGTCTGGGTATTGGGTATCATGGTACTCGTAGTTTGATACCCACGACACAGGGAATCCTAGTTTGGGGTCAGGACTATGTATGACTGTTGGGTGTTATTTATTATTTTATTACTATTATTAGATATCCGTATCTAATGGAAAACGTAGTGCAGGCCGCTAGCTATCATAGTGACTGACGCATTTGACGGACAAATGCGTCAGTAACTATCGCAACGACACTGCATTTTACGATAAGGTTAACGTATTTGCTTTGGTCTGCGGGTTGAGGGAGCTCGAATCTGCCTGGATTTTTACTGAATATGTATATGGTTTTTGAGAGAGAAGAAGAAAAAAGAAAGAAAGAAAATACATTTATTATGGACACACAAGCACAGCACAAACTAATAAAATAAAAAAAAGACACAAGGTACAGGTTACAATACAAAAGGTAGGGAGGAAACAAAACAAAAGTAGGTAGGAAGTAACAAAACTAGGGTATTCATTAGTCCGTACCGATGCATGCGAGAGCCAAAAAAGGTTCCATCTCAGCATTGATGCCGCACACGAAGTGTAGCGGCGCTGGTTTTCAGATGGAACCCTTTACGGCGACCAAAATAAATGTATTTTATTTCTTTCTTTCTTCTTTCTTTCTATGGGGGAGGCTTATATTCAGCAGTGGACGTCCTACAGCTGAAATGATGATAATGACACTGTCCAGCAATCTAGTTACGTTATGTTTAGGCAGTATACCTACCATAATCATTAACGCGAGTTATCATGTCATACAATAACACGAGTTAATTAAACTTGGTTGCGACGCACGGCAGGATACATACGAGAGGAAATTACGGCAACAACTGACGGTGCCTAACTTAGCTAACTCTCCCCTGAGGTTACATAGATAGATATAAAATACAAGGTGATTCACGACATATATAACATGCCCAAAGGGGTTTATTTTAACCGCATATTTTCGCAACCGTCGCAATGTCGTCGCTCCATCGGGTGGTGGGCCTTCAAACACTGCGTCGTTGCCCGGTTCGTGGTCGCCATTCGAGAACCATTACTCCCCAACGGTTGTCAGTTAAGCGTTTCGCCACCATCTCACTTTTGCTAGTGAGATGTGGCCAAAGATGGAGCACGCTTTCCCAGAAAGAACTTAGTGACCCTAAATATGAAAACTCCCAGATTGTACTCTTTCGGGAAAACAGACGCAGGCAGATCGTTCCACTTTGGTGATTGTGCGCAGGATTTGCATGATCTCATCCCTCCCTCCCCTTTCCACTACAGGACAAGCAGACGCACAGGTAAATACCACCAATCGACGTTGTACTCCAACGAGAGTATCCGTTGAAACCATTTATAAATACCATTTATATTTATTATGTATATTTTATATATCTTATCTATACATTTATGATATTAGTATGTAGGGTTTGTAGTTTTAAATTATAAGTTTTATTTCACTTATTATTATGTGCGCCACCGTCCTCTTCTACTTTATATATCCTGTCCATCCAAAGGTTGCCTGGTAGAGATCGCTTTTAGCGATAAGGCCGCCCATTGTCACACTATTATTTATTTATTTTTTTTATTTCCTTGATTGTGTTTTTTTCTTTTGGTGTACAATAAAGTTATATTCTATTCTATTCTATAAATTAAAAATATGTTTATTACTACTTAAACAGAATTAGTTAACACAGATTTTTAACTAGGTAATACGCATCATTTCTGTGTAAGTAGAGATGGTTTAGCGAAAACAAATTACAACGGTTCCCACACTAGGCTGGGCCTGTATCGTATTGGTTTTTAATTTTTATTAAAAACCTCAATTGACTGTCATACCTATGCTGAGTCATACACGACATACTTTGAGAAAAAAAAACTAAAAATATAAAAAAAAAACTGACAGTAAAAATATGAAATTAAAGAAAGGAACCATTGATAGTTTATAGTTATTTAAATAAATAAATAAATAAATAAATATTCCGGACATATCACACATGGTCAACTGATCCCAAACTAGGCATAGCCTGTAATATGGGTACCAGAGACTGATATATATAATAGATAAATATAAATATTTAACACCCAGACACAGAACAAACATCTGTGTCTATCACAAATGTTTGTCCAGTGCGGGGATCGAACCCGCGACCTCTAGCGCAGAAGGCAGAGCTACTACCAACTGAGCTATGAGGGCAGTATTTATTGGTAAAATACAGATTTGCAAGTCCAGTTTATAGGAATGTGTAATTTGTATAGTAGGTTAATAATTATAGGACACTATCGCAATTATAGTACTGTACGCTTATATCCAAGTGCGACCAGGAAGACCAGCGCTTTGGTATGATCTGCTCTGCCCTAGCACATGCTGAGTGGTGGCCATTTTTGTTACCATGATGTTGAATTACATTTTTTGTATTGTGTTATGTTAAGTCTGATTGTATTGGTAACAAAATAAACGTTTTTATATTCTATTCGAAATTAGGATTGGGGATCAGGGGCACACAACATTTACAAGGACCTGGCGGGGAGACTTTTAGAGTATACGCGTGACCAAAATGCTGGCTTTTACTTCGGTCAGCGAATAAGCATTGCCATACAACGTGGCAATGCCGCCAGTATTTTGGGCACGCTACCATCTGGTGGCGACAGGGATCGACTGGATTTTTTATGACACCTACTCGTAAAAAAACCACTCGCATTTTTATTCGAAATTATATTCTCTCATAGAATATGATTTGCCTCCGTATAATCCACCAGAAAACACATATCGTACGTTAATTAACATAGTTGTGCTTGATATCATCGATGATGCAAGATTGAAGCCTCCACTCGAGTAATGGGATTCAGGATAATACATTGTATGTGGTCCGGATTGTACAACGAGTTCCGTAACTAGTGTACTACCCCAAAACGGGGCTTGTTTTATGAACAAAAAGAAAAACAGGAGGAGGTAGGGCACAGCGGGATTTTCTCGTTCTAAGTTGGAGCAGCTCGCTTGGGGAGGTACCTCCGCCTTACAGAAGATCGCAGCCAAATAACATTATTTGTTTTCAAATAGTGTTGTGTTCCTGCGGTGAGTAAGGGGGGGAGGGGATTTGGGGTCGGCAACGCGTGCGTGATGCCTCTGGTATTGCAAACGCTTATAGGCTTCGGTAACCGCTTACCATCAGGTGGGCCGTATGCTTGTTTGCCACCTCAGTATAATAAAAAAAAAAAAAATAATTAGCTAAAAAATACTTTCTCGAACTTTTTCAAACAAACGAACGAACAAACAAATAGTGTTACTTTCGCATTTATTATATTAATATGGAGTAGTTAGGTTATTTAACGTACCGTACGAAAAGTTCACCATCAAAATACCTTACCAGCTGAGTTTGATCTTATTATTTATTAGAAAACATGAAAACCATTGTAGGTGGGTTCTATGAAGGTACTTCGTGGTACTAGCGGCGTAAAAATTTGTCTCAGGAGCTGAGATAGGCATTTCACGTTTAATATACTTTCGATTAAAAATATACCTTAATTATCTGAATTCAAAATACACTATCGTAAAGCCTGAAATATTCTCCATCTCCGAAAAGTTCAACGTGACTGTTTTTGTCAAACTAAATTGAGCCCTCACACTCTGATTACACGTTATAAAACACAATACACTGCTTTTTGGTGTCATTGAAGCAAGTCCTGTAATTCTTCTATGGCTTAAATACACAAAAGGAATTATCTTATGCTGAGTTTTCTTAGGACCGCCTCGGACTGAAATACCACTTTTTCTTTGTAATGGCTTCTTTACACGAAGATAGTAGATGAGCAAGTAGAGTTAATAAACAAAACCTGAATGAAGCAAAGAGTGACCTTGGTTTTTTTAACTGACTTCAAAAAGGAGGAGGTTCTCAAGTCGGCTGTATTTTTTTTATTTTTTTTTTGTGTGTTTGTTACTCGATATCTCTGCCAATACTAAACCGATTTTGATCATTCTTTCGCTGGTGTATAGAGTATAATTTCGGGGTGGTCCTATATTAATTTAATTCCTGAGGAATTGCTATTTGTGACATAAAACTTAAAAAAACGTCATCATCTCTTGATCTCTCTAGATACTTTTGATTTTTATTCGAAAGTGTAGGTGGCCAGTGTGATCCTCAGTAGGTAAGCAACACGCAAAGAGGTTTATAACAAAAAAAAAGAGGTTGGTATTAATCTTGTAAATATTCAGGAATTTGAAGTCGGGTTTAAGTTTTTGTAAAAAATATCTTATTTACACAACTAACGTGGCAAGCATACGGGCCACCTGTTGGCAAGCGGTTACCGTAGCCTATGATCGCTCGCAATACCAGAGGCATCACGCACGCGTTCTTCTACGGATTTCCATATTTCGGATCTTATCACGTAGTGAAACTCCGAGCATAGCTCTCTCCATAGTCCATTGCGCGACTTTGAGCTTTATGAGGCCAATAGTTAACGACCAAGCCTCAGTGCGATAAGTCATCACTGGCAACACGCACTGATTATAAACTTTCGTCTTGAGGCTCTGTGGTATGTCATCATCATCATCATCATCAGCCTGTAGAAGTCCACTGCTGGACATAGGCCTCCCCTAAAGAGTTTCACGACGAACGGTCTTGAGCCTTCTCCATCCACCGACTTTCCGCAACCTTCACAATGTCGTTGGTCCATCGGGGGGGCCTTTCAACACTGCGTCGCCCGGTTCGTGGTCGCCATTCGAGAACCTTTACTCCCCAACGGTTATCGGTTCTGCGAGCTTTTTGGCCTGCCCACTGCCACTTCAACTTGCTAATTCTGAGAGCTATGTCGGTGACCTTGGTTCTTCTACGAATTTCCTCATTTCGGATCTTATCACGTCCAAGCATAGCTCTCTCCATAGCCCGTTGTGCAACTTTGAGCTTGTGTATGAGGCCAATAATTAACGACCAAGTCTCAGGTCTGTGGTATGTGTGACGAGAAGATTATGACAATTTTTTTTATTATGTGGCGAGAAATATGCAATTATTTTTCTTCCTTATTTGACTACCATTTAAACAACGCTTGTTACTGTTACTCTCATAAAAAATAAGGTTTCTACCGAGCTACTCGCCCATTTACTAAACTACTAGTTTTCCGTTTCCCTTGCTAAGGATTAAGGCGGATAAACACTGTCACGAGGGGCAGGATGAGACAATTTGGATTATTTTGTTAGGCGTGTAGAGTATAAGTATATTGGCTAGGGAAGGAAACTATTTATTTGGCCCTATTAACAAAGATAATATGTCTTATTTTCTACTGGGCCTATGTCCATGTTCCATCATGAACGTTCTTAAGCCTTTTCCATCCACCGACCAAAGAGGATATAAGTCACTATGTCCATCAATATCGGCGGTCCATCGGGTAGGCGGCCTTCCAACCTGCGTCATAGATGATGCTGATAATTTCATAGATTATTTGATTCATACTATCGAATTGATTCTTTTTTTTTAAACAAAATTCCACTCACGACTTTTAAGATGTATGTAAATGTCTGAGTATTTTCGCCATGGCAGAGGCCTTCCAGCCTCAATTTAAGCTCTAGCACTAAACGGGCATAGTAGCATTTAAATGGTAAGAAAATAACGCGAACGAAGTCGCAGACGTGACACTAGTTGTGATCCAGTGCTGCATTTCCCTCTATTCTTTGTAGGAATTATCGCATTTCATTGCGCAACTGTGCATTGGAGTTGAAACACGAAATAGGTTTCTGGCAAAAGAGTTTGAACCATTGAGCTTTGAAATGTAGGATACCTATAGTTATAGTATAGTATTATGTTATCTGTGATACAACTAAGGTGGCAAACAAGCTTATGGCCCAACTGTTGGTAAGGTTGTTACCGTAGCCTATGAACGCTTGCACTATCAGAGGTATCGCACGCGTTGCCAACCCCGAAAGAGCTCTGGCAACCTTACCGCAGGAACACACCACTATTTTAAACAAATCATGTTATTTGGCTGCGATATTCTGTAAGGCGGAGTAACCTGCAATACTGGCTGCTCCAATTTAGAGAGATAAATCTAGCTGTACCGTACATGGCATAAGCATTTTAGTCTATCCCCTGATGGCTTCCTGAAGGCCTGGTAGATCACATCTAGATACTAAATTCCGACTGGTTAAAAGTTCCTGAAAACAGTAAAATAAAATACCCGTTGGTAGTCAAAGATTCCTCACATAAATTATGCAATTTCCAAGTTCTCTATCGCATACTTAAACTTGAGTAATTTTACCAAGTTAGCGTTTAAATCTAACAATTAACTGAAGTGCACTCGGAAAGTATATTTAATATTAAAGTTGCCCCACACTTTTCTCTTGAACGTGGTGGACGTACTCATGCTTTGAGAGGGGTAATTCATTTACCCCCTTATTAATTATCACTCAAGTATGGGCATTTCCTCCTACATAATAGATAGATAGGGCCGTGGTGGCCCCGGCTGGAGAATAGGCCCCTCCATATCTACCTATCCGCGGATGTCGTAAGAGGCGACTAAGGGAAAAGCTAAAAAGCTAGGGGATGGGCAGCAGCAGGGACTGAAAGCGGTAGAAGTTATAGGTACTGGTACCGTTAAAACATTTCGGTACCATTATGCTTCACTGGTAGGGCATTACGGTACCGTTATTTCATACCGGTAGATTTCGGTACCGAAATTTTGAGCCGCGGCTAGTTCGCTAGGACAGTCGCGCCGCGGTGTCGGGGTGGCGGCGTTTCATCAAAGAAAACCTTTATTTATTTCGGTTATAGGTACCGGTAGTGAAATGAACTGCGAAGCCAGATTTTACAGTACCGTTATATTTATCGGTAGAGAAATATTCGGGTAACCGGAATTTATTGGTATGACGTTATATCGTTATCTAGAGGTACCTTTATATTCCGGTTATTCAGTCCCTGGGCAGCAGTGTCCCTCATTTTAACAACGATAGCTCTAATTGCGCTCGCCAACCCGCATGCCCAGCGTGGTGTGTATGGGCAAATCCCCCCACATTATAAGGAATTTGCTCTGGCTGTGGGGGAGGCCATGTTCAGCAGTGGACGTCGTATGGCTGAAATAACGATAATTCAATTACCTAGATGTAAGTACCTACCAGTAAGGCAGCAGCGTCCCTCATTTTAACAACGATAGCTCTAACTGCGCTCGCCAACCCGCATGCCCAGCGTGGTGAGTATGGGCAAATCCCCCCACATGATAAGGAATTTGCTCTGGCTCTAGGGGAGGCCATGTTCAGCAGTGGACGTCGTACGGCTGAAATGATGATGATGAATGAAGTACCTACCTTCCATTAAAATCTGGGATCATTTTACAAATTTCTGCGTAAAATGTGCATGCAAGGTTTTACAATTTTACGTAAAATTCATAATTCGTCATGTGCAACGATTCGCTTCACAGCTAAGCGGCCCTTCGTGCCGGATGCTGCGTGCTAGAGTAGTGAGATGTAGAGACCGCAGGATATAAAAAACTAAAAAAAACACCAAATAACGAGTTTTGTTGTTTCTGAAAGCCCTATCAAAAATTCCGATTCGGATCTTGATCCTGATACTACATTATATCATAAGTGTATCAAGTGAGCGGAGCCGCTGGCAGAAGCTAGTGTTATAATCTAGTTAAAAGGCGGAAAAATCTTACTGGTTTAACAGAAACTAGTTCTGGTATTCTTAGTCGTTAATATGTTTTCACTCCACTCACACTGACAACAACTTGATATTTCATAGAAATCGCTGTCAAATCAGAGAATTTTTTTGAAATTTTCCCAGTAATCCTTTCGTTATAATTCCGTCAATTATACTCGTTACAAAATAAGACAAAGCCAAGCTTAGTTAAACTTAAACATAGCACTCGGTCCGAAGTTTCTGAACATAAACTACTCTGTAACTGCATCTTGCTCGTTATAAAATACTAGCTTCCACCCGCGGCTTTGCTCACATGTCCCTTCCTAAAAAGTAGCCTATATTCTAGGTAAAAAACTCTATATATTCCAAGTTTCAACGAAATCGGTTGAGCCGTTACGGCGTGATTGAATAACAAACATCCAAACATCCTCACAAACTTTCGCATTTATAATATTAGTAGGACTATAAAATACTAACTGTTTCCCGCGACTTCGTCCGCATTCAAAATAATTTTCAGCCCCTACTTTGCTATGGAATGAGTTTGCGTGAAAATGCTGAAACAAGTATTTCTTTATTTCTTACCAAAAGCTTAAATATGAATTTTCAGATCCCTAACTTGTGGAATTATGAATGGCCTATACAGACCTTTAACCCCTATTTCACCTCCGTCAAAATTATTTTTTGGGACAAAAGATAGCATATGCCCTGTCCTGCCCTGTCCTCAGGATTTAATCTATCTCCTTGCCAAATTTGATTACGATCCGTTCAGCCAATTAGGCGAGATGAGGTAACAAACAAACAAACTAACAGAGTCACTTTCGCATTTATAATATTACTAGCGTACGCCCGCGGCTTCGCTCGTGTGGTATCTACATACACGCTACACGGTAGTAATAATTCTTTGTACAGTTCATTATAATCACTTTATTGTAGAACACTTTTTGTTCATTATCACTTTCCCAATCGATTGACACAATTTTAATCAGTGGCGATAAAGTGATTTTAGTTTCAAAATGGCGTAAATTGGTTATACCTCTTTAGATAGAATGTTACTTCATACCCTAGACACATAATAACGTTAAGAGCCCGGGGCGGAATACCACAAGATTGACGGATTTAGGTTGAATTTGAGCATGTTAATATTTGGCTACAGTTTGCTATTTAGGAATTTGTTATTAGTTCTCAGATGTTCATGTAAACTATTTAAGACAGTGTCTTTGCTTGTATTGTATCGTCGGCATCTCGGATGTGCCAGGCAAGAATTAATGGAACGAAGATTCATCAATTCAGAGTATTACCTAAAGTGCAAACTTCACAATCCAATTTTAGGGGTAAAATCCTAAAAAAATCCTGAATTTAAAGACTTTTCCCCTTATTTATGTCACAAAAGCTCTTAGCATTCCAAATTTCAGAATTGTGAGGTAACTGGAAGTACCATAGTGGTTTTTTACTTTTCTATTTCCATAAAAAAAATTGACTTTCATTGAAAGGCTAGAAACTGGATTCCTTATATAATTTGATGAAATCCTTGCCTTGATTCATTACTGAACATGGAATAGAGAAATCTCGCACAATATCGAAAAATTTAAATGCTCACTTAAAATTGCTAAAAATGGTGAAGGAAAACATCGTGAGGAAACTAGTTAGTAATCTTAAAGCGGCGATGGGCTTGCAACTTCTCACGTATGGAATACTCACCACTGCAAAAAGTGGGCATGTGCCAAACGTATGGACTGGACAATGGACATGTCTCTGATTGACATCTTCAAGTATCTGATCTGCGTGTATGATCCGAAATGAGGAAATCCGTAGAAGAACCAAGGTCACCGACATAGCTCTCAGAAATAGCAAGTTGAAGTGCCAGTGGGCAGGCTATAAAGCTCGCAGAACCGACAACCGTTGGGAGTAAAAGTTCTCGAATGGCGATTAGGCGACGCAGTGTTGGAAGACCCCCCCACCCGATGGACCGACGACATTGTGAAGGTTGCGGGTAGTCGATGGATGGCTCAAGACTGTTCGTCGTGGAACTCTTTGGGGGTGGCCTATGTCCAGCTGTGGACGTCTACAGGCTGATGATGATGAAGATGAGATGATCTGATCGGCTCGAGATCTGAGAAGATGTCTACCATTTTTGGGGATAAAAGTCGTGAACCTATTTATTTTCTGTATTTTCTTTTCAATTTATTAATCTTGCGTGCCAATCGCATCAAAGTCAAACGTTTATAAATATCGCGACATCGGAAGGGGGAATTCAATATGGCGACGCGAAGTCACGTACCAGATATTGAAAATTGGTTCGTGACCCAACGCTGCTGAGCTGAAAATCTCCATTAGATAAGCAACACTTTATATTGACTGGTTATCATCTGAAATGGGTTATTGTGGCTCGAAATATCATTTTAAAATGAAATGTTGCTGTGGAAATCTGTGTAAGACCTTCAGGACATCCTATGGACGGCTAAAATGATGATAATGAGGCCCAGCACCTAATTCCAACCTCTCAGCCTAGTCGGCCGCTAAGCACAGGAAAGACATGGTGAAAACGTGTGGAGCTAAGCCGCGGGTTTCCTCAAGGTGATCTTCTTCTTTTTGTGTCACTGATTCTTTCTTGGCCATCCTGTATTAGGTCAGTGACCAGGTTGAGGTATGGTGGCCCTGAAAAGGGCCTATGACTGTCGATGAAAGAATCAGTGTAGTGAAAGGATTAAAGTGCGCCTCTAAGAAGCCTCTAAGAGGCTAAGCCTTTTGTGCACATGTCACATGTCTCCGAATTTTCAGGTTCTAAGACATGCCAATTTACTCACGGTGATGTTTTTCTAACATTCGTTTTTTAAACAGAAAAGTAAGACGCACGACCGGGCTTTAAGCCCATGATCTTCGGATCGAGAGTCGAGGTCCTCCCATTATGTCAACACGGTTCTAGTCTACAGAACAGTTCACACATTCTGCCTACAAAGCAACATACATGCAATACTTGCAATTGAGTGGGTTTCCATGTGATTTCTCCAGGGATATTTGGACGGTGGTTACCTTAGCTGCAGGATGCCACTATGTTGTACAGGTATCATTGTAATATTATTCCTTCTCTCAGTGCACAAAAGGAGCCTCTAAGAGGCGTACTTTACTACACTGATTCTTTCACCGAAGGCCATAGGCCCTTTTCAGGACCACCATAAATGAACCAGGTCACTGACCTATTTCAGGATAACCAAGAAAGAATCAGTGACACGATAAGATGAAGACCTCAGTGGCCTGTAGATGAACTTGAAACGTAACAATCATTAATTTAATTTCATAGTATCTCATTATCTTCATCAGCCTGTATAAGTCCGTTGCTCAAAATAGTTAGATGATGAACGGACATAAGCCTTTACATACATCGACTTCCCTCAACGGTCTATCCATGGCCTTTGGCCATTAGTATGCTATTTCGTAATACCTCCCACCCGATGGACTGACGGAATTCTCAAGGTCGTCGGATAGAGAAGGTTCAGATCGTTCGTCGTGGCACTTATTGGGTGACCTATATCCAGTAGTGGCATTCTTCACGCTGATTATGATATAATGTTCGAAACATTTCCGCTAATAACTCACGTAACTAGGTCATTGAGGTGGTTCAACTATTACCACAATACTGTAGGCATACTAAAGCGGATATAGTGTGGTACACCACAGCCACTTATACAGCTCGCTCACAGATAACGTGGGCATATTTCGTGCCATTTGAAAAAGTCCTCTTTAGGGGGGGAGAGGTTCGGCAGGCAACGCATTAGCAATGCTCCTGTTGCTGATGTCAATAGGCGAGGTAACCACTAACCATCAGGAGGGCTGTCAGCCTGTTTGCCTCCGTATAACATAAAAAAAAGACATAGACATTCATTTGTTTCGTGCTACGATGAAGAGAAAAAACAAACCAGTAATCCTTACTGCTACGTCGTAGCAGACTACAACGTAGCAGATCTTCTTTTAGCCAGTAGGTATTTCTGGAAAAAAGCATGGCGGGCATATCTGAAATAATCCGCCATTTAAAGTCTATTGCTATATACACATCCATTACACACATGCACACTCAAGCACCACACTAACACACTCACTCTCTCGAAGACACACTTATTCACACACATACACACACCACATATATACACGCATATACTCATACACACACACATAAACATATATATAATATTAGTTTTGTGTCAAATCAGTGACGGTCGTAATTAATAAATGTATTAGCTAAAAAAATTAAATCCTTTATTGGCTTTAAGTCAAGTGAATTAGTTAAGTTGTACCATATTATCTAAGAGCTGTGGATTTTGTTTCATTAATAAAATAAAATAAAGTTTTGCAAGTTAATTGCGTAGTTTTCAATTTGTCGGTGATAATATTTTTTTTTATATTAGTCAAACCGAAATTCGACATTTGCCGACGGTGTTCCTGTATTTTGAATAGCATGTTATAAATATACCAGCGGTTTTAAGCAAGCTGTAACCTGTTTACCACCTCTATTACCGCGATGTCAAAATGCATGTCATTAGCATTCATGTTCAGTCCTTAGGCATGTGGGTTTGATACTGAAATTCCAATTATTAGGTACCGTTGTTGGTATAAATTGTTTCAGCCGTTAAAAATAAAATTTCTAATAAATAAATAAATAACACCCAACAGTCACATTATAGTCCTGACCCCACACTAGGATTAACCTGTGTCGCGGGTTTCAGAAACTTCGAGTACCATGGTACCACAACACCCAGACACAAACATTTGTCCCGCAGCGGGAATCGAACCCTTGCGACAGACAGGCACTCGCCAGCCACTACGCCTCCTTTCAAGTCATATCAAAACCGTATTTGTTTTTGAAATGTTGACCTACACTAACAAGCTTCGTGTTGGCCAAGTGGGGGATAGCTCGACTTTCGATCCGTAAGTCATAGGCTCAAATCCCGTTCGTTCGTTCGGATTTTTCTATTCGAAAAAAATATGGTTTGTAAAACGTTGAAGGAAAACATCTTAAGGAAACCTCTGTCTCAATCATCTACGCACGTATTGATCATGTCTTCCCGTAGCTAAGGCCGTCTAGGCTGATATAGGTGCTAGGCCAGACTTTTCCATCTAAACATGTCGCAGGCACCATAGCGTCTTGTAAATGAGTAAAAAGTTCCACCTGACGCTGTATAAATCCTCTAGAATAGATGTAATAAGGCCTTAATGACATCATCCGCCGGGCTCTTACCAGCATTAACGTCCCAGTCATTCTCGAACCGAATGGTCTGCTACGTGATGATGGTAAGCGGCCTGACGGTATGACTTTGGTCCCTTGGGAGAAGGGTAAGCCTATGGTGTGGGACGCTACTTGTGTTGATACACTAGCGCGCACACATCTTCCGGGGACATCAGTTAGGGCGGGTGCGGCGGCAGATTCGGCCGAGGATCTCAAAAGGCGCAAATATGTTAGTCTTGATAGGGCTTACGTATTTGAGCCTTTTGGGGTTGAGACCCTGGGTCCGTGGGGAAACGGGGCCCTCCGGGTTTTCAAAAAGATATCAGGACGTCTGATCGAAGCGACGCGTGACCCGAGAGCTGGCTCTTATTTGGCCCAGCGAATTATCATTGCCATCCAGCGTGGCAATTCCGCCAGCTTCTTGGGGACGCTTCCGACTGGTAGTGATCTGGATCAGTTGAGCTATCTATAGATCGTTTGTAACGGTCTTTAGATGGCACAACTGTTTCTTGTGTATTTTGTAAATATTAACTTGTATTAGTTTTAAGTTTCTACCTGACGCTGTATAAATCATCTAGAATAGATGTTATAAGGTCTTATTTATTTTATTTTTTAATTTTATTTATTAGGTTTGTCAACATGAGTACATAGTTGCCTACCTCAAACTCTTGGTGTAATAACAGCTATAGTCAATACGTCTATCGAAACGGGTACTTTCCCTACTTTATGGAAAACAGCAATAGTTAGACCTATTCCCAAAATCAATCATCCAACAGCTATAAAAGATTTGCGTCCAATCAGCATTTTGCCTTTTTTGTCAAAAATTGTCGAAAAGGTTGTATGTATTCAACTAACGGCTTATTTAGAATATTATAAGATTATTCCGTACAAGCAATCAGGGTTTAGAAAAAACCACAGCACTGCAACAGCCCTTATGGATGTTGTGGATAACATTTTAACAGCTCAAGACGCGGGTAATGGCACTATTTTAACGCTGCTCGACTTTTCACGAGCATTTGACACTATTAATATCCCTCTTTTGTTATCGAAACTCTCCTACTACGGCTTTGATAGCAATGTGACGAGGTGGTTTGATAGCTATCTCAGCGATCGCTCTCAATTTGTTGAACTGCGGCATGCTGATGGCTCAGGCTATGTTTCTACTACCATGCCCGTAACGCGCGGAGTTCCACAAGGCTCTATTCTTGGTCCGATGTTGTTTTTGTTATACTGCGCAGATATAATAGCAAACATAAAAAATTGTAAGTATCACCAATATGCCGATGACCTTCAACTATATATATCTTTTAGGCCGAGTGAAGCTCATGAGGCAGTCAACAGATTGAATCAGGATTTGGATCGTATAGTTGAGTGGTGCGGGTCAAATAGCTTAGTTTTAAATCCAATGAAATCCAATTTTCTGGTTCTAGGGTCAAAAAATCAAATTAGTAATATAATCTCTCATGATCTCAAAGTTCATATTGGAGGAATTAATATAGATCGAGTTACTGAAACTCGCAATCTCGGACTACTCATGGACGGTTCATTACATTTTGAAAATTATGTGATACAGACAGCTCGCAACTGTTTTTACAGATTATCTGTTTTATATCGGATGCGCGATTATCTAAGTACTGATCTACGAATTCAACTTTGTGATTCACTAATCCTGTCAAAGCTTAGCTATGTTGATAATGTGTTTGGAGAGTGTTTGCTCGCTCGCTCTAAAAAACTGCTGCAACGTATACAAAATGCATGTGTAAGATTCTGCTTTCCCATTCCGCGACGAGCCCATATTTCTCCTTACATTAATAGCCACGGACTTCTTAACATGTCATCACGTAGGACTCTCCATTTTGCTACTCTGCTTTTCGGAGTTATTAAAAATCAACAACCATACTATTTGCATGAAAAACTTCATTTCTCTGACCGCCTCGTTCGTTTTGCTGTTCGTCTCATTTGCCCTCACCACAGAACGACTGCCTTTCGTGGCAGCTTCCGGTATGCTGCCACGAAATGCTGGAACAACATACCTCCTCCTATTAGAAACTGCAATACTATTTATTCTTTTAAAAAATCACTTAAAAATCATCTATTAAATTCACAAGTCCAACTCCAAAGGTAGTCGTTCTGGGTCGACTTTGATAGTTAAGCTGTTTAGAATAATAAAATGATAAGCCTACATATTATATTGTTTAAGTGCTGTCTTACATGTCTTGTAAAATTCTGTTTTGTGTGTTAGTAGTTTAAGTAAGTTAGCTCATTTGTATTAGTAGTTTAAGAAATAAAAACATTATGTGCGAGTGTATCGCAGTTGCCGCGTCATTGCTCTGTGGCACCACTGAAAACCAGCGCCGCAGCAGCTCCACTGTGCTATGCGGCACCAGCTGAGTGGTGACCGTTTTTGTGTCTAGGTTTTAAGCTTATATTTAATTTGTTCCATTTGTTTAATTTGTGACGCAAAATAAATATTTTTCTATTTCTATTCTATTTCTATTTCTATAGTTATGATTGGAAACAAAATGTCTTAAGCTACATGAGAAACCAATAACAGGCAAACACAGCATGCACTGTAAACAAGAGTCTTAGAAAGTCTTACACTTAGAGATACTAAGATTTAATAAGCTCCTAATAATTTACGACGCAGGTGGGATTTGAATACACGACCCTCCCAAGGTACTCTAACCAAATGTGCCCTAAGCACGAATAATTCACGATATCGCACCTACTTAAGCTAGGCTACGATTCCACTTCAGGTTTTACAATATTGGAAAAAAAATATATGCATTTTATTGAGCACCACTATGTCTATTTGGGTCAGACGATTCAACTAGGCAGGTCCAACTTCGACAAAGAGGTCAACCGACGAATCCAACTCGGATGGGCAGCGTTTGGGAAACTTCGTCATATCTTCTCGTCGCAGATACCGCAGAGCCTCAAGACAAAAGTCTACAATCAGTGCGTGTTGCCAGTGATGACATATGGCACTGAGACTTGGTCGCTAACTATTGGCCTTATACACAAGCTCAAAGTCGCCCAACGGGCTATGGAGAGAGCTATGCTATATATGAGTTTCGCTGCGTGATAAAATCCGAAATGAGAAAATCCGTAGAAGAACCAAGGTTACCGACATAGCTTTCAGAATTAGCAGGTTGAAGTGGCAGTGGGCCGGCCATATAGCTCGCAGAACCGACAACCGCTGGGGAACAAATGTTCTCGAGTGGCGACCACGAACCGGACGACGCAGTGTTGGAAGGCCCCCCACCCGATGGACCGACGACATTGTTAAGGTTGCGGGAAGTCGGTGGATGGAAAAGGCTCAAGACCGTTCGTCATGGAACTCTTTGGGGGGAGGCCTATGTTCAGCAGTGGACTTCATCAGGCTGATGATGATGATGATTGAGCATTAGACTTTTATAACCGCCTTAAAATTTTAAGCTTCATACACTGGGGTGCTAATTGTGTAAAAAATCAGTGCAGCGAAAGAATTAAAGTGGGCGTCTTAGAGGCCCCTTTTGTGCACATGTCATGACTGATCGAAGACATGACGGCTTCCTTACGATCCATTATTGCACGACTGAGATTCGAACTCCCGATCTTTTGGATCGGAAGGCGCTGTCTATCCCACCACACCACGAGTGCTCTACAAAAATTTATACTACACACTGCTGGTGCTAGGTGCTAGTTTGCTCGGAGCTCTCAAAATGCTCTATTAAGGGGCATTTTGAGAAATAATTTATTACGAAACAATAGCTTTGAATTGTGCTCGGTGTGGCGTATAATTATGGCCCAATTTGGATGTGGTATAATGGCTCCAGTGCTTACACAGTTCATGTGCCCGCGAATTGAGGTCAAAATGCCTGATGAATGAATGAATGAATGAAAATTCTTTATTGTACACACACCTTAATAACTAATTACAATTGATTATAGACTAAATAAATTTATATGTACAATGGGCGGTCTTATCGCTAAGAAAGCGATCTCTACCAGACAACCTTTGGATGGAGAGGTGTCTGAATTGTACGGAAGATTGGTCGGGGTGCACTACAAAGTAAACGTAATATGTATTTAAATTATTTAAGAGTAGATTAGAATAATATGAAGTTATTCTACTGAGTTTCAGGGTGTTTTTTTGTAAAGCTTCGACCAAAACGATACTGGAACGTCAAACGTGCGCTTAGATAGTTCCTCTAGATAATTGATGTGACACGAGTTTGAACTAAATCTTTGAGACTTGTCTGTGACTGTGACTTGTCGTGGCAACGATTCTTGGTCATCCTGTATTAGGTCAGTGATTAGGTTGAGGTATGGTGGCCCTAAAAAGGACCTATGACGGTCGGTGAATCAGTGTAATAGGATTAAAGCGCGCCTCTTAGAGGCTCTTTTCGTGCACATGTCACACGTCTTCGACTTTTGAGTTTCTAGGACATGCCGGTTTCCTCAGAATGTTTGTGCGCACATAAGTTTTTCGAATGGAAAACCTATTGATGCACAACCGGGATTCGAAAACGCATACTCTACACAACGGGTGAACCCACACATCAATACATTTAAATAACACAAAACACACATTAAACATAAAAGGCAAAACTTTACTTTATTATTTACTTAACTACTATCTATTTACTCTTGTTCCTTTGTACTCTTCCTTACTTATGCACATCCACGTCTCTTTCTACATTGGTAGTATCTAAAACTGTCGAAACAGCGATTCCTCGTTCTGTAAGTTGTTACTTAGTTAGTACGAGGAGCTCAATGCACAACTAGCTTATAAGTCTATAATAACAACTACTGGTCTATGTTATACGTCTACCTAATAATCACTTTTGTGCACTTAATTGTATCTAAAATATACCTATACCTATACATATATATATATTTTTTTAGGTGTATTTCGATGTATAATTATTAAGTATCTTAAGACCTCTAAGAATAAGTACATTTTACTTTACTTTACCTGTGGATCGGAATGCGGGCCACTACCACCACACCACCAGAGCTCTATTAAAAGCTCTAAGTGTACTTACACACCTAATAATAAAATTTAATTTCCAACACTTTCGCAAGCACAACTCTCGCAAAGTGAAAGCCAAACTTGACACCAAATCAAGTTCTTCGGGGATTCGGGAGAGATACTTAGCTGTAATTTGCGTCAATCAATGTTTGTCAAGCTCATTTGGAACTTGGTGTCACGATGTCACGTCACGGTGTGACCCGGCGCACGTAGACCCTCGGTTTCTCAAACATTAGAATGTTTTTACTCGACGATTAAACAAATAAATAAATATTCCGGACATATCACACACGGTCAACTGATCCCAAACTAGGCATAGCCTGTACTATGGGTACCAGAGACTGATATACATAATAGATATATATTTAACACCCAGACACAGAACAAACATCTGTGTTCATCACACAAACGTTTGTGCGGGAATCGAACCCGCGACCTCTAGCGCAGAAGGCAGAGTTACTACCAACTGAGCTATGAGGCTATGAGGATTTAAAAATAAACCACGTTACTTTGCTAGACAAGACATGCAAAAACTAGATGGTTTAGGCTGTGCGTTGATTATGCGTTATTATCACTAGTATATATTTTTATATAGCCGTGGTGGCCCCGACTGAAGAATAGGCACCTCCATATCTACCTATCCGCGGATATCGTAAGAGGCGACTAAGGGAAAAAAGCTACGGGATGGGCAGCCCTCATTTGAACAACGATAGCTCTAACTGCGCTCGCCAACCCGCATGCCCAGCGTGGTGAGTATGGGCAAATCCCCCCACATGATAAGGAATTCGCTCTGTCTGTGGGGGAGGCCATGTTCAGCAGTGGACGTCGTACGGCTGAAATGATGATGATGATATTTTTATAAGAACTTATTTTCCCACGGGACATACCACACAGCACGACACACGCGTTGTAAACGACACTAGACGACCTAGATATTATCAAAGATATAATAGAAATATTCTATTCTATCTTCTCCCTTCCCCTAGCTTTTTTTCTTAGTCGCCTCTTACGATATCCACGGGTAGAAATGTAGGGGCCTTTTCTTCAGCCAGGTCTACCACGGTACTACCGATGCTTCTTTACCGCGTTGTGATTTTTGCTCCATGTAACGATTGCGACCCTGTGACTCGTTTTTTTAACAGACAAACAAGCATACGGCCCACCTGTTGGTAAGTGGTTACCGTAGCCTATGAACGCTTGCAATACCAGAGGCATCACGCGCGCGTTGCCGACCTCGCCCTTTTTGAAGTACCCCATACTGTAGTCCTTAGGGGAAACCTCAACAGACGCGTTGCCGACCCCGCCCTTTTTGAAGAACCCCATACTGTAGTCTTTAGGGGAAACCTCAACAGGGAGATCATCATCATCATGTCGTTGGAAAACTAGAGAAACACTCTAAAAATGCAGCACACTACGATCGTGAGGTCGCCGTAAAGGGTTCCATCTGAAAACCAGCGCCGCTACACTTCGTGTGCGGCATCAATGCTGAGATGGAACCTTTTTTGGCTCACGCATGCATCGGTACGGACTAATGAATACCCTAGTTTTGTTACTTCCTACCTACTTTTGTTTTGTTTCCTCCCTACCTTTTGTATTGTAACCTGTACCTTGTGTCTTTATTTTTTATTTTATTAGTTTGTGCTGTGCTTGTGTGTCCAAAATAAATGTATTTTCTTTCTTTCTTTAAAAGTAAAGCTTGAGAGCCGCTGTCTGCTAGTATTCGGCTCACGCGCGCTCGCACGGGAATCGAATCAGCGAGCCACACTGAGTTTATTTACCATTCCCACGGAGCGATGCGCGATATATTCAATTTGGGGAGAATCTGGTGACGCATTTGTAGAGTTGTCTCTTAGTTTACTGTCCCCGGAATATTCCTGAAATATTTCTTATTTATGTGAAGCTAGAAAAAATAAGGCTTTTGTTTGGTACCGTTGGTGAATAAAGGTTCTCGAATGGTGACCACGAAACGGACGACGCAGTGTTGCAAGGCCCAACTCGATGGACTGACGGCATTTTTACGGTTGCGGGAAGTCGGTGGATAGAGGAGGCTCAAGACCGTCCATCGTGGCACCTTTGGAGGAGGTATATGTCCAGCAGTGGACTTCTTAAGTCTGATGAGGACCCAGGTGGGTACAAGCCGGAACCATTCCGGAACTATAGATTTACCACTTTGCTCAGACCACTCCTCCTGAGTTTCTACTTGCTCCGAGCGCATTAAGTACTATGCAATTAGGTAGTAGAAGTGGCAGTGGGCAGGCCATATAGCGCGCAAAGCCGACAACCGTTGGTAATAAAGGTTCTTGAATTGTGATCACGAAACAGACGACCCCTTGTTGGAAGGCCCTACCCGATGGACCAACATTGTGAAAATTGCGGGAAGTCGGTGGATGGAAAATGTTCGCTATGGCACTCTGACTTCTACAGGCTAATGATGATCATGGTCAGAAGTCCGAAGAGAGGGGGAGGAATCGATAATCCTTAATTCCAGCAACTTAGTATACTACAGGGAGGGAACGACTTAAATTAATGTCTAGAAACTTTTCGCATTTCCGTAATATTTCCATGAAACACGAAGCAGACCAGTTAACAACAGACTACTGTAGGTACATTATCAAATAGCATTTCAGTAAACGATTGTAAGTTAGGTCGTTACTCACGAACTTGGCCCGTTTTGTGCGCTGTAAATCTGAAACAAAATGGTGTTTATATACATACTAGCTTCCGCCCGCGGCTTCGTTTGTGTGGTTCCTATGAAGATAAAAAGTTGCCTATATGATATTCAAGACTATAATCTATCTCTGTGCCAAATTTCATCCAAATCCGTTTGGCCGTTTGGGCGTGATTGAACCACAAACATACAAACATCTAAACATCAAAAGATCCTCACAAACTTTCGCATTTATAATATTAGTAGGATAATGTTTATTGTGTAACAAGTTCATATTTCATGCTAGCGCTGGTATTCTTAGTTATAAATTTTTCCTCATCTGAAACCGACCTTATTGTCACTGCAATTGCAGTTTTTTTTAACTCACTGACATTATTTTAACGCAATGCTCTTACTAATAATAAAAATGTGAAAGTTTGTTTGTTTGATGGTTGATTGGTTGGTTTTGTCCTTCGGACCATAACCCACCATGCTGGTCCAGTGCGGGTTGGTGGGTAGAGTGACAGGGTTGGCAGGGTGCACCACGGGGCAGTGAGGAGGACACATTTAAAAAACTCAAGTTGTTCTTTACCATAGTCCAAAACAAATATTACATTTCCCGCCCTGATTACTCGAGATCGGGCGTGTTCGTTAAATTTAATGATATTCAAAAAGTTGCAGAAACTCGGTAATTTATCGGCAAACAGAAACTTAATACTTTCCAAAACATGATATTGTTACTTCGAGTTTATTTTTGTTTGGGAAGATTTTTGGAAAGCCTGAGGCGGTGATATTTTGAGAAATGAAATAAGATACTAAGTTTATTTGTTACAAAAACAGCTCATTTTAGGGCACATTGGGTAAAAACTGACACTAAAGCAATAAAAATATTCTTCAAGGGTTCGATTTTTCAATAAATAATTACTTTTTCTATTCCACAAGCGTCGACCGCTTGATACACCCGTGGCTGACATTGCCGTACCGCAATCGGACGAAACTTACAAAAAAACTCGTGCATGTTATCGTTAGTCGCGTGAATGACGCACATCTACGTAAATCTACACTGAAAAAATCTGTTGTTTTGGTGTCAAACTAAATTCAGCTGTTTTAGGTGGCGTGCCGTTCGTTCGTAGGTCATGATGCTTAAGAGGATACAAAAATCATAATAAATTGTCGAGTGGGCGGAGTGAAGAAAGTGACAGCGCTATGTACTGTAATTGAATGTGGAAAGAGATAGCAAGCGTTAGAAGGCGCTCGAAAGTAATCGACGTAAGCGAAATATAAGAAAATATCGATTATCTCAAAAACTATCTATATTTTTTAAAAAGTGTCTTGGATTTAGGTACCCAATGCTATTGTCGAACAAAATATTAAAAAAAATGTTAGTTTTGTTAGATAGTCTCAGAGTATTTTCGACTGTTGCAGAGGACCCAAATTTAAAAAATAAATCTATCGAGAAAAGTTTTACCAATCGTGTTTCTGTCTTGGATTTACGTAAATAAAATGCTCAAGTTATCTTTATCATAAAAATCAAAACTGTGCGTTTTGCGGTTATTGAGAAAAAACAATTCAAAAATCATAAAATAATTAAACCCTCACCTTAATTGCTTCAAGAATAAGAGCTTTTTGAAAAAGTACGTGAAAACACTGTTTTTTTTTCGATAATATTCTTTCTTTTTGTTGATAGAATCAGCCCCATTCAGGATGGCATACTTATTATTTATTATGAATCACCTTGTATGCTGCAGCATATAACCTGCAGGCTATAGTATCTGTCTCATACTAAAGTGAATGTTCCAATATCGAAGTATGGTAGAGATATCTTTTCATCAAATAAACCGGTATAAAAAAAATGATTCTATCCGGATCGTTTCTAAAAAAAGTATTGAGCGATCGATGACGTCATTACGGTTTCAATACGCTCTCCAATTAAACCTGTCATCAATGCCGTGTCAGGCACTTGACATTCAACCCTGTTTCGGGGTGGTAGGGTTGAAACTCTAGTGGTTATCCTCAGGTTTACCATAAGGTGTTTTTTGCCTCCCCTGTGTATATTTTTGTCTTGCAAGCATTGTTTTGTTTAAAAACAAATGTCTATTGGTTGCTGGTTGATTCTTTCTTGGTCACCGTGTTTTAGGTCAGTGACCAGGTTCAGGTATGGTGGGCCTGAAATGGGCCTAAACCATCGATGAAAGAATCAGTGTAGGGAAAGGATTAAAGAAATACCTATTGATACTGTGTTCGTCTTATCGTCAGCGCAGACAAAGTGCTAGACTATTTTACTTTTATTAAGACGCTCGCTGGCACTTACTGCAACAAACCGCACGAGATAGATATACAAGGTGATTCATAATATGTATTCCATCCTGAAAGGGGCTTATTGTACAACTAATTGGCAATAAAGTTTGTTCTCCGACTTTTGGAAATTCGTCATTTTTCATTGAAAAAACTCTATGCGGAAATCATCTGTTTTGGGGTCAAATCAGTTCAAACTCAATCAATCAGCTGTTTTTGGTAGCTATCTTGATTCCGAACTTCTTGTACGTTAAGTTATGAGTTCTACAGATGATAAAAATACCAAAAATAGCTAATATGAGAAAGTTTGTAAAAAAATATTTTATTTATTTATTTATTTTATTTTATTTATTTGGGTAAACAAACAGTGACACAATAAAACATAGGCTGTAACTTAAATGGTAAATGAACAGATAATTGTGACACCAACACCGTCTACCACGGATTACTTAAATAACTTATTTGTATGGGATAGCAAAGGATAGTTAAATTAAATTATTAAATATTGAAAAAATTAAATGAAAATATTACTGTTTTTTTCGCTAATATTATTTCTTTTTGTTGATAGAATAACCCCCTTTCGGGATAGTAAACATGTTATGAATTACCTTGTATAGATAGATTAACACTAAAGTGTACAATAAATTGTACACAAGGATTACATATTAAATCTACAACAAACTTACTTCACTACAAGCTTTTTTTTGTTGTTTTTATGGTTCCGTACCTCATTTGGAAAAAAGGAACCTTTATATGATCATTTTGTTGTCCGTCCGTCAAGACCCTTTTTCTCAGAAACGGCTCAAGGTATCAACTTGAAATGTATACCACCTATTAAGGTCTGTAGGCTTATGGTGTATAAAAATCAAAGCTCTAGCTTAATGCATCAAAAACATATGGCAATGAATGTATAATTTTTGTATGGAAATGGCATAAATGAAAAACCTCTAGGGTAGGTACTTCCAGTTACCTCACAATGCTGAAATTTGGAATGCTAGGAGCTTTTGTAACACAGTTAAAGGGAAACGTCTGAAATTGAGGAATTTCGAAGTTTTTTAGGAAACAAAGTTATATTTGCGGTCAATGTCATACAATGACTAAGTGAGCGACCGCAAATATAAGTTTGTCAATTTTTTTTTCTAACCCCGTGTTTGGATTTTCTGACTGGTAAATCCATTGGTGCATGACCGGGATTCGAACCCACGACCAATGGTACGGAAGCCTCAGGGCGCGAGTTCTCGCATTTGACCGTCTTTATTTTATACAAAATAGGCTAACGTTTGACCACAATCACTGACGATGCGACGGTCTAGGGTAAAGTACGTTTGCCTAAAAGAAACCTATTCACTTGAAGACACCCAAATAAGCTCATTCAAACTGATAATGTATTTATATCAGAAATTCAGCAACAAAACATCGAAGCCAATTCCACGCACATGACATTGTAATCATGTATTATTATTTCCATTGGAAATCCCGTGCAAATTAGTTGTGCGCGCGCTAAAGTGTGTAATTTCACATCTGAATAGAGGACAATTTGTGACGTCACACGCAGACATTTCGCACGTCGAGGTGTGGTGAATGGAAGAGGATGAGGTTGAGCGACGTGAGATAGGTTCGTGTTCCGATTAGCGGAAAAAGTACTTTACAATCAAAACATCAAAATTAAGTGGTGTGCAAACGAGAAGTTCCGGATTTGGAAAGAAATATCTATAGAATATAAAAGGTGATACATCCTAGTATCCTACCAATATTATAAATGCGAATGTTTGGATGGATGTTTGTTACCCAATCACGCCGTGTTTTTGTTTCCGCCAGCAATGGAAACAGTGGGAGAGTCCCAGTATTTCTATCAATAGAAATACCTAATGGAAATAGTGGGATACACACGCAAGTTGGCCGTGGTGGCCCTGGCTGAAGAATAGGCCCCTCCATATCTCATATCCGCGGATGTCGTAAGAGGCGACTAAGGGAAAAAAGCTAGGGGATGGGCAGCAGCGTCTCCTATTTTAACAACGATAGCTCTAACTGCGCTCACCAACCCGCATGCCCAGCGTGGTGAGTATGGGCAAATCCCCCCACATGATAAGGAATTCACTCTGTCTGTGGGGGAGGCCATGTTCAGCAGTGGACGTCGTACGGCTGAAATGATGATGATGATGACCCGCAAGTTTGTGTGTCGCGTTGATAGAATAAGCCTCTTTCGGAATCAACTTATAAGTGGTGTCTGCCTTTCATCTCACTGGTTCCTAGCAGGACAACCCCTGTTGTTATCACAACACATAATTCTCTCACAGTAGCTTCCCGCGCGCCTGCTCGTGCCGGCTTCACCACAGACTGACTGACTCCCAGAGAGTATGTATCCATCTCTCCATCTCAGGTGTCATCTGTTATCTGTCACTGTCAGTTGTCCCCCGGAGACAGCATAAGATAAGGAACGCAGGTTTCCTTAAATACTAGTCACTACAGTATCCACACGTGAAAACCTATCATTGGCATTCTGTTTGCACTAAGTTATCCATAAGTTACTACCGCTGTTCGTTTTCCTACAAATAAATAAATAAGATAAAGATCTGAAAAACCGCAAAGACACGGCCTTAAACCAAAAATGTCTAATATATGTGCATGTGCCGCTTCTTCCAAAACTTATATCGTTGTATATATTGTGTTGGTTAAATTCCACACATAATTATTTCAGGCCGCAACGCAATATGTTCCCGAACTGTGGATGACAATTAACGCATGAAATGGGTCAAAAGCTGGGAGTAATAGTGTTCATACACAAGGGCAGGGTAGACTTGGCGACAAAGTTCATACCTTGAAGGCCTTTGTCATCGAGTTTTTTCAGTACATAGCCAGTGGGATTCGTTGCATACTCTACGCTTGGCCTACTTAACGAGTAGTCATAGTTGCATAAAACTATACAATAGTTAAGCAGTTATAACTTGTGAACTCTGAACTTAGCGTTATAACAGCGCAGTGGTCATACAACCTTATGTAGTGACATAAAGCCAATTTTCAGTCAGACGGCTAAACTCAGATGTTTTCTTACTGAGAAACTCTTGCTCATCACTCTCTTGTGAACTGGGACCTATATTGTATTTTTGGATAATATTTGGAACTCCTGAAACGATTCTAAAAAATATTTCTCTAATAAAAAGTTAACTATCCTTGTGTAACAAGGGATAAAAATTAAATTATAGTAAATATATTTTGATAAAAATACCTAAGTTTTAATTCCGAAAAACTCAATATTTGTAAATTAAGTCGGATGATAAATCACCGCCTAGTTGCGCAAATTTGGAGAAAATCCATTTTGAAATAAAACGGTCAAGTGCGTGCACGGCTCGCGCACTGAGGCTTCCGTACAGCTAGTAAGTAATATTTTGGTCGATACTAGTCTCTATATTTTGTTTACTACTCTGCGTCTCTGGTTTCTGAATATAGGCCAGAATACGGCGTGATAAAGCAGGGATAATTCATATTTGATCGCGACAACACAAAGCCATAATGTATAACACTAATACCCCACTCGTCAAGCTTAATGAACATGGCTCTATGGCGGCCATTTGCAATTCAGCCGGGTTTTTGCCCGGCTGAAGCGCGATAGGAGCGCGTTGATCCCCGCACTGGGACAACTACGACGAAGGGCCCCACGATCTTCGAATCGAAAGTTAGTGTACCTACCACTGGGACTACACGACATCTATTTACTTACATATAATTTTGGTAGGTAGTTGCTTACATATTAAAACATTTTTCACTACATTTCTCGAAGAAACCATCATAGCTTCGCAATTTTGAAGCTAACAAAATAACCTGGCAAGCTTCCCGCCAAAAATAACAAAATGGCGGCGTTACAAAATGGCGTTCGCGCCTTATCTCCGACACGAAACATGACGTATCACCGAATAAACCCAAAACGGGTGTACGTGAGAAAAATGACTGCGTTTATGCGATGCAAAACGTTTGATAAATCGTACGGGATTTTAAAATGTTTATATTTGAAGTGGCACATGCGATAAAGTCGGTTCCTCTGTTACAGCTTTTATATTATATGTTTCTGACCAAAACATTCGTTTCCACAACGTCCGATTCAAAATATTACCTACCTAGTTTCATATAAAATTAAAACATATCCTAAGTAATGTAACGTGTTAGTTCTACAAAGTATTTAGGCATCCTTGTGGATAAAAACCTTTCTTGGCAGCCTCAAGTAGAATTGGTTGCAAGCCGCGCTAGAAAATTAATCTGGATTTTCAAAAACCTTCGAGATATTGCCGATAAACAACTTATAACCTACATATATATAACGTTAGTGCAATCAATTCTCCTATATTGCATATCCATCTGGGGCGGCACGCATAAAACTAAATTTATTAGCATCGAAAGGGCACAAAGGCATATCCTAAAAGTAATATTACGTAAGAAAAAAAGGTTTAGCACAGAAAAATTGTACAATGAAGCAAATGTTCTAACTGTTAGGCAGTTATACATTCTAAAATGTGTGCTAAAAATACATAAGACAATAACCATAGACACAACTAAGATACCTACAAAACGTAAACAACGATTCAATATAAAACAAACAAAAACAACATTTGCCTTTAAACAATACAGTGCTCAGTCAATTAGAATCTACAATAAAATTAACCGTAAACTAGATATATACTCTAAGACCTACCTGCAATGTAAAAACAAAGTTACAAGTTGGCTTAAATCGCTAACTTTTCAACAAACTGAAGACATTTTAGTGCCAATGCAATAATCCTTAGAAAACACCCAAACACATAAACTTTATTTTTGTTGATTAGCTAATTGCTTAACTATTGTTATTTATGTACACCTTAGTCTTTTAATTACTGTCTAACACCCCCCCCCCCCTCTCCACTTACCCAGCAACAAATTACTTAGTTACATATCCACCGTGAATTATTACATATGACTTATATTCCGAATAATCATGCTATATCTTACTACTCTCATAACCTTAACCTACCTGCTTAAAAATTACCCGATTAGCATTACCTACCTACACACGATTACAGAATGAACAAAAATACTACCTACCTATCAATTTCATTTCAGTCCAACCATCCTTTTCATTGACTAAATAGGTACTAAGTCGGTTGAAATTAGTATACCTACCTACCTATTATTGTACCTACTAGCTCTTAATATACAACAATTAAATAACTAAGTACTTATCTACGCATGCCCTACCTACTCATTCATCGCTCGCGTAATACCTACCTACATAAATAGAGCCATATATCTTATTCTAGCTAAATAATTTTATCTATTCTAAGTTTCAACGTATGTCGGTTTAGCTGTTACGATTCAGTAGCAAACATCTAAATGCCCAAACATCCTCACAAACTTTCGCGTTTATAATATTAGTAGGTTATTATATAATACGTATAATATTTTATAATACTGTTAGGAGGTAGGATAGAATAAAATTGTTTACGTAGTTCTAAGTACCCACACCCTAAGATAAATGATCTAAGCCTACCTATACATAACATTGTTTATACTTAGATACTACCTAGGTACCTAACTAATGTAATGTAACTGTTCTGTTTTTGTCTGGACTTTTTATTTTTATATTTTTTATTGTCAACAGATATTTAAATCTAGTTCTACTGAGTGGCATTGTTTAAGTGTTCCTATGCGGACCACAGAAAAGAGGGGACTCTTCTAACACAGGTTATTGCAACTTAAAAGAAGAGTCCCAAACCATGTAACACAACACCTTGTTTGGAACAATAAACAATATTTTGATTTTTTGATTTGATTTAAGTAATCCGTAATTTTTTTTTAATGAAAAATGATCCAACTAAATGATCACATCCTTCTTTTTACTTTCTATTATCTTCAATATTCATTCATTCAACTATCCCAAGACAAATCCTAAATAATACATACCTATCCTCTCCGTAGGTATATCCTTAAAAAATATATTTTCAATTCTTATATAGATTACAACTGAGCTGTTTTTAATTACCAACTCTTGAGAGTGCTATGCTAAACAAATACATACATAGGCTATCAAAAGGTCTAAGCCTAAGAAGTTTAATGACGCAGTGCGTACTCTTCCGAGGTCCGAGCTTCGCTCGTCTATTTAGTGAAGACAATACAATTGATCAAACGAATCCAATCAAAAAGTTTGGTGAGAGAAGTGAACAGTTTATTATAAGTCTGTAGATACCTAAATAAAGCCCAAGTAATACCCTCCTCTCTCTTAAAAATAAACAATCTACGTATGCCCTCATTATTTTTTTAACTCATTATGATATTAAATTAAAGAATTATATATAATATAGTTATACATATTCTCACCAGTCTCTCACAAAACAGGGTTATTATTTAATTAAGTGACTTTTGTACATAAATTGTATTTACTTGTAACCTTTTGTGAAAGAGAATAAATAAATATTATTATTATTCTTACAGTTCAGTTAACATTTTTGCATCGCGGATAGCTGGTTATCTCATTACACGTGATAAATCTTTCTATATGTACCGTGAACAAGCTACGTGAAGTTGGCAGTAATATTCCTCAAACACAAGAGGAAGCAGTTGCCATTAATTAAAAAAAAAACAGCCCGTAGCATCAACTTATGTTTTTAAAGATTTATGGTTCAAAATCGTGTAAAAAAGTGCTGACTCGCTCACGTTTGAATGGCAATAGGAGTCATGGCAGGGTTTTAGTCACTAGTTGATCCTTGATCGTCAGTGATCAAACTTCAGTGATCAGGTTGAGATATGTATGGCAGCTATGATAAAGGGCCCAAAAAAAACTAGTGTGATGAATGAATGCAGTGTTTTTCCAGAGGTTTTTTCAAGAAGTCTACCTCTAAATATATTTTCTACTAATATCCATTCGCTATATAATAATGGCGAATAAAGATTCCCGAATGGCGACCACAAACCGGACGACGCAGTGTTGGAAGGCCCCCCATCGATAGACTGACGACATTGTGAGTGTTGCAGTGAGGTGGATGGAAAAGGCACAGCAAGCCGTTCGTCGTGACACTCTTTGGGGAGGCCTATGCTATGTCCAGCAGTGGATCCCTCAGGCTGATGATGATAATGATAATATATAAGTTATCCACAGCTATAAACATGCAAATTTTAAATTACCATAAAATCTCTCCTTCGTTTAAACATCGAGTACCAATCCGCAGTATCCGATTTATTATTCATCGGAGTAGCAAAAATAGAGTCTGAGCATATCGAAAGGAATCGAGATGGGTGGAACCAATGATGTTTTATGTAATAGATTCATCAGTGCCTTGTTTGTGTGACAATTTATGCAGTAAAGAAAAGAAAGAAAATACATTTGTTTTGGAAATAACAACAGTTCAAACTAATCAGAAAAGACCTACAGTAGTTACAAAGTTGCTGCAAAATGCGAAAGTAACTTTTTCTGTTTGTAACGTTCTCACGACTAAATGGCTTAACCGATCTTGATGAAATTCGGTAACGAGATAGCCTAAGCCCATAAGGAAAGGCTATTTTTCGAATAACGCGCGAGTGAAGCTGCTCAAAGCTACAATGATAAATGTTCCGTGCCCTGTATTGCCGTGGTGGTCCAGCTGAAGAATAGGCCCCTGCATTTCTACCCGTGGATGTTGTAAGAAGCGACTAAGGAAAAAAAGCTGGAGGATGGGCTGCAGCGTCCTTATTAACAACAATAGCTTTATCTGTGCTTCCGCTATCTTTCAAACCCAACATGGCGAGTTTGGGTAAATTATTGTTTCAGGAAATCTATGGCCTACCTATATTCAGCAGTGGCCGTTCTACGGCTGAAATGATGACGATGTTTTCTTAATCAAGCTTTTTAAACCCAGCATGGAAAAACGATATTTTTATAATTATTTGTAATTTTTCTCCGAAAACAATTCATAAATGTGACGCGTCTGTGTCTAAAACATCATTGGTTTCAGAATATCTTAAGGAATCGGAAGATGGTTGAATCGCATTCGATTCTACAAGACAAGCGAGCTAATTTACATAATGCTGACAGCTGAGGGCATAGAGTATAGTGCTAGGGAAATAACGATAATCTTCTGATTTTTTCTTGGCCATCCTGTTTGTCAGTGAGCAGGTTGAGGTATGGAGGCCCTGAAAAGGGCCTATGACTGTTGATAAAAGAATCAGTGTAGTGAAAGAATTAAAGTGCGCCTCTCAGAGGCTCTTTTCGGTCACACGTATTAATTATACAAGATGATTCAAAATTTGTAACTGTCCCGAAAGGGGCTTATTCGACACCTCATTGGCAATAAAGTTCGTTCTACGAGTTTTGGAAATTCGTCATTTTTCATTGAAAAACACTACAATTAGTTCAAACTCAAGCTCAGTTTTAGGCAGCTGTCTGTCAATAAAGTCCTCAATTTTTGGAGCTTATTATACAATTATTATACAATAATCTGAGTGTCATTTAATTACTAATAATTATGTATTGAGCTTACAACGCGACTACGCGTATCTAAGTACTAACTCGTAACATAATATGTTTATTTTTGTGGTGGCTGAATAAATGATTTCTATCTCAGGCAGGCCTCATAGCTCAGTTGGTAGTAACTCTGCCTTCTGCGCTAGAGGTCGCGGGTTCGATTCCCGCACTGGACAAACATTTGTGACTAACACAGATGTTTGTTCTGTGTCTGGGTGTTAAATATATATCTATTATGTATATCAGTCTCTGGTACCCATAGTACAGGCTATGCCTAGTTTGGGATCAGTTGACCGTGTGTAATATGTCCGGAATATTTATTTATTTATTTATCTGTCTGTCTGTTTGACTGTCTGTATGTATATCAATCTATCACTGTACAATCTACATCGCTAAAGTGTTATATCATTCGCTATTGCTCCGACAATGAAGCCGCACCTCAAACCACACAGTCCCGTAATCCCGGTAATGGATGAAGATTATTGAGACATCTCGTTGAATTGTAACAGATTTTCTCAATTATCGTTTTTTTCCTTTCATAAAATATGGTGGAAATAATTGGTAATCATATAGCTACTTGAATCACTTAATTAAATTTATTTATTCGAGCTCAATATATCAGGAATTCGCGGATTCCTATCCGCGGATGTCGTAAGAGGCGACTAAGGGAAAAAAAGCTAGGGGATAGGCAGCAGCGTCCCTCATTTTAACAACGATAGTTCTAACTGCGCTCGCCAACCCGCATGCCCAGCGTGGTGAGTATGGGCAAATCCCCCTCATCATCATCTCCCTGCCCTTATCCCACTTCATGTGGGGTCGGCACAACATGTTTTTCTCTTCCACTCCCCTCTATCAGCCGTCATATCAGTATTCAGTCTTTTCTTACTCATGTCATCTTTCACACAGTCTATCCAAATTGAGGGCAAATCCCCCTCATGATAAGGAATTTGCTCTGTCTGTGGGGGAGGCCATGTTCAGCAGTGGACGTCGATCGGCTGAAATGATGATATCAGGAATAAGATAGTATAATGATTTTTGGCTGGAAATAGCTGGGAGTCTTTTCTTATCTAAGAGCTTGACCTCTCCATATTTTAAGTATTTTATTTACTCCCCTTAAACCGTACATACCGTACGCCCTTCATACGGCGTGCAATATGTCATCTAAAATCTCTACTGTAGGTACTGTAGGCTCACAGAAGATCGCAGCCAAATAACATTATTTGTTTAAACAGTGTTGTGTTCCTGCTTTGAGTAAGGTTACCAGAGCTTTTTAAAAGGGGTTCGTGCGTGATGCCTCTGGTATTGCAAGCGTTCATAGGCTACGCTAACCACTTACCAACAGGTGGGCCGTAAACTTTGCCAACTTGGTTGCATGAAAAAAAAACTTGTCACTGACCTAATACAGAATGACAAGAATGAATCAGTGACAAGATAAGCAAGCATCCTTACTTACCTACCTTACAAGAATGTCAAGCCAAGTTCCTCTCTCTGCACACAGAGCAAAACTCATAAAATTACTCTCACAACATCTTCTCGTAAACATTTCTTATCCAAACCGCCGTACAAAGTAACATTGCGCTGTTCCTACGTAGAGATAACAGTTTCTGGGTCGTACATTTCACGCGGGAGTGCAGTGCCTTCAAAGGCTCCTAGGGTGACTATAATTACGTCAATGGACAGATATCTCTCAAAACTATCACCTATGCACATTTATATTTACACCAACTAAAGTTGGATTTTTATTATTATTTCCCAATTTTTTAAACTTAGATCTAGATTCGCAATCCAATATGAAATACGACTAAGTATTTATAGCATGCATACAAATTGAAATTATCATAAAACTAGAAATAAAAAATAAATGTTTCATTAAATGTATGGAGAACATTAAAAAATAACCAACCTGAGTAATAGGGAACTGAATTGAAACCGTTTTTTTTTTTTTTTTGTTTTTTTTTTAATAAATATTCCGGACATGTTCACACGGTCAACTGATCCCAAACTAGGCATAGCCTGTACTATGGGTACCAGAGACTGATATACATAATAGATATATATTTAACACCCAGACACAGAACAAACATATGTGTTAGTCACAAATGTTTGTCCAGTGCGGGAATCAAAGCCGCGACCTCTAGCGCATAAGGCAGAGTTACTACCAACTGAGCTATGAGGCCAGTCAAATTGAGTGTTGAATACATGTAGTTCGAGATAGTGAGATACATGAATCATGCTTGTAGTTGGGACAACGAGAAAGCATTTAAAACTAAACTCCGAGAAATTCTGACGAAAAAAGCTTACTATAAGATTGACGATTTTATTAAAGACAAAATGGCGGGAGGAATTTGAATTTGTAGTTTATGTAGGTAGCGTTTGTTATGTTTAATTATTGTGTGACATTTATTATTTAATTTTATTGACATTTATGACATGATTTATTTAATTTTCTTTTAATTAATGCCGTGTTATTTTATTTTTGTTATATTATTGTGTTTGATTATTATGTTTGACGTTCATAAGTGTACTACAATCTATTATTTAATAATGTTTGAAAATGTACCCAATTGAAATAATAAATGAAATGAAATGACAATCTACAAAAAGTATTAATTATTAGTATCATTCATTATGTATGTATGATTTTTCCTAATGTCAGACACCTCCTTTCGAAAAGAAATACAAGGCGACTCATATTATGTAAACCATTCCAAAAGGCTTATACTAACAACTAAATGAAAGAATATTGGTGGAAAAAAAACCAAAATTACTAACTTAGATTTTTTTATGCCATCAACGCTAGACGTCTGGTGAGTCTATCGTTAGCGTGTAAGAAAAACGAAGCGTGAATATCTTGGCTAGAGCACATGGTCACCCTACGCACCCCTTGGGTCTTACATGTAATATCTGGCTCTTTCTCAGTTTACCGCTGACGAAACATCGTGTAGAGTCTGCAACGCCCTTGACATTCATGGATATTGAAATGCAAGCAGCATTTTGTTTATGCAGCATTTTCAAAATCATCATCATTCCAGCCGTTTGAAGTCCACTGCTGAACTGCCTCCCCACAGATTTTCAGAGCAACTTCCTCTCATGATACAGAGCTATAATTGTTATATAACGCTGCTTCCAATCGGTTGCGGGAAGTCGGTGGATGGAGAAGGCTCAAGACCGTTCGTCGTGGAACTCTCAGGAGGCCTATTTCAGCAGTGGACTTCTACAGGCTGATGGTAATGATGATGATATGGTGTCACCTGTGTTTGCGTATGAGCTTTTCGAAGCGAGTTCATAAAATAATAAATACTCTCTCTTTACAATTAAATAAATAAATAAAATGTCGTTTCTTTAAAAGTGTTCAGATCATAGCCTCAAGCAGGGCCTTAATAAGAAAAGTTTTCCATGGCCCTGCAGAGCGAGAGCCATGAATTCCTAAAAAACTAAGTCCGCTTCAACGCCGCTATGTCCACCATCGATGCCGACCATCAACATCAGCCTGAAGAAGCCCGCTGCTGGACACAGACCTCCCCCAAAGAGGACCATAACGGGCTTGAGCCTTTTCCATCCAGATTTCACGAACCGTCACAAAGTCGTCGCTGTCGTCATCATTTCGCCGTAGGACGTCCACTGCTGAACATAAGCCTCCCCCATAGATATCGAGCGCGACCGACCTTGTACGATCTGTACCTAAGCAATCATTTGGGGCGATTTGTCCATACTCGCCACGCTGGGCATGCGGGGTTGGCGAGCGCAGATAAAGCTATTGTTGATATGGAACGCCGCTGCCCATCCCCTAGCAATTTTTCCCTTAGTCGCCCCTTACGACATTCACGGGTAGTAATGGAAGGGCCTATTCTTTAGCCATCACAGCGAACCCAGTTTGTTAATAATAAGGCTGTTGGCATTTCTTTGGAAAACGTGACTTAAGTTATCGGAAATTTCGCGGTTACGAATAATGGAATCTAACGGGATTGTACATTTTAACGAGTTCGGAAGTTGATAAAAAGTTGGGCTGAAATTTCAATGATTGTTTTTAAACTCAGAATTCTTAAAAAGTCAAGAGGTGTTTATTTTAATAAAATCACTAGGATCTTTTGATACGTCTTAGAAACTAGGTGAAGCTACGCCTGTGCCTCGCGTCCAAGCCTAGAAAAAGGCCTCTTTTTCATCATCATTACAGTTTGATAATTACTGATTTTCTCACGATGTTTTCCTACACCGTTTCAAGCACGTGTTAATGCGCACTTGATTTTTTTCGAACGGACAAACTTATTGTTGCACGACTGGGTTTGAAACCACGACCTTAATCGAAAGTCGGGATACCTCGTTACTAGATAAGAAGTAGCCCGTATGCTATTCTAGGTAAAGAACTATCTATTCCAAGTTTCATAGAAATCAGCTGTCCCGTTACGGCGTGAACCACATACACCCAAATATCTTCACAAACTTTTGCATTTATAATATTAAGACGAATAAGGAAAAAGAAAAACCTCTGGTGCGAATGCGCGGATTCAAACCTACTACTTATAGATCACACTACACCGCCATTTGCTAGAAGGAACTGTCTGAATATCAATGAGGTCTATCAGATTGTCCGTCTATCTGTCTGCCCGTTGCGATTACCATTAATCTTGCTGGAGTTTCGCGAATTTGTAAAGGAGAATATTTGAGGAATTGAAACCAAATAAATTTTAAAGTTAATATTCTATGACTATCAGTTTTGGTATTTTGTTAAGGCGGTGACGTAAGTTCACACTCTCAAAGATTTAAGGTTGAAAATCGTATGAAGTAGTGCTGTGCTGACAATAATGCCGTGTTCAGACGGTGTGCGATATGCTGTCTAAAATGTGTCAATTTAGTGTCTGACATTTGAGGGCGTGCAATATAGCTCAACGATATCGCAAGCCATGTCATGGTCATGGCTGTGAAGACAGCAGACATTTTATGGCGAGGCTGAAAAGCAGCGTAGCTTTGCCCTCGAACATTTCACCTGTCTACCTACATACATACCAAACTTTCTAGATTCTTGGTGAACAAATGCCCTTTTATTTTATTTATTTTTTTAAGCCGCTAAAAGTCAAACTCAATATTGACATTAATCAGTAGACGTAAGGATCAATTTGAAATAAATTTTGAATGACATAACATGCATGCATGCATCGGTACGGACTAATGAATACCCTAGTTTTGTTACTTCCTACCTACTTTTGTTTTGTTTCCTCTCTACCTTTTGTATTGTAACCTGTACCTTGTGTCTTTATTTTTTTATTTTATTAGTTTGTGCTGTGCTTGTGTGTCCAAAATAAATGTATTTTCTTTCTTTCTTTCTTTATAACGCACGTCGTTGGAACACTCTACGCTGCAATTCTTCAAGTGTTGCAAAATATATTATGTTTGCATTGATTTAGGTAAAACGTTTATAGATCATTTTTACCTGTTATCATCGGATTAAAAATTACATAAACGCGATAATATTATATTAATCGTAGGTTGATAAACATTGACAGATAACGATGCTTGTATCATAGTAGTACACGTACTGCATTCATAAAAGAAAGTTATATAAATCAGTTAAAATGGCTAAAAAAGAGAAACAAAATGTCAAAAGCGCGAAGCAGAAAAAAGAGAAAACAGGAGGAGATACCAAAAGCAAAAGTATCTGGAATTGTTCAAATGTGAGTAGTTCATTTTAACAACGATAGCTTTAACTGAGCTCGCCAACCCGCATGCCCAGCGTGGTGAGTATGGGCAAAACCCCCCCACATTATTTATTTTTTTATTTTTTTTTTTCTTCCACTCCCCTATTTTTTTTTTTATACAACTGAAGTGGCAAACAAACATACGGCCCACCTGTTGGTAAGCGGTTACCGTAGCCTATGGGCGCTTGCAATACCAGAGGCATCGCGCACGCGTTGCCGACCCCGAACCTCCTCCCACCTAAAGAGCTCTGGCAACCTTACTCACCGCAGGAACACAAGTGGGGAGGTACCTCCGCCTTACAGAAGCTGCTCCAATTTAGAACGAGAAAATCTCGCTGTGCCCTACCTCTGCCAAAAGGTCTTGGGGAAGGCGGAACACAGCGAGATTTACTCGATCTAAATTGGAGCAACCCGCCTGGTTACCTTCGCCTTACCCAAATAACATTCATCATCATCATCATCATCATCAGCCTGTAGAAGTCCACTGCTGGACATAGGCCTCCCCCAAAGAGTTCCATGACGAACGGTCTTGAGCCTTCTCCATCCACCGACTTCCCGCAACCTTCACAATGTCGTCGGTCCATCGGGTGGGGGTTCTTCAAACACTGCGTCGCCTGGTTCGTGGTCGCCATTCGAGAACCTTTACTCCCCAACGGTTGTCGGTTCTGCGAGCTATATGGCCTGCCCACTGCCACTTCAACTTGCTAATTCTGAGAGCTATGTCGGTGACCTTAGTTCTTCTACGGATTGCCTCATTTCGGATCTTATCACGTATTGAAACTCCAAGCATAGCTCTCTCCATAGCCCGTTGCGCGACTAAAACATAAACATAAACTAAATAACATTATTGGTTTCAAATAGTGTTGTGTTCCTACGGTGAATAAGGTTGCCAGAGGTCTTTAAAGGATGGGGTTTCGGGGTCGGCAACTCGTGCGTGATGCCTCTGGTATTGCAAGCGTTCATAGGCTACGGTTAATACTTAGGTACCAACAGATGGTGCATAAGCTTGATCGCCAACTTATTTGTAGAAAAAAAACTTCCCCGTACGGACTCCAAAAGCCAGAGCCCTTCTTCTCTTCTTAAAAAAGCCGTTTTGTTTTTCCAGGTCATACTCGTCACATCAACAGTGACATCTATATTACTAGCTATAGCTGCATTCCAAGTGTACTCTTGCTTCATGCATGTTCCTGATCTACCAGCAGTAGACCTCAACGAGAACTGGGGTCAAAAGGACGCTGTAGTGAAGGATACGTCAATCAGACCTTACAGAATTGTTTTCACTGATGTTGTGAGTATAAAATATAGGTATTACCTTAACTCAATCTGGTCACTGACCTAATACAGGATGACCAAGAAAAAATCAGTGACAAGACCAGAAGAAGAAAAGCTGATGGTAGTGCCAAAAAAGTCCCCCTATAAAAGGTGTAATATGTATTTTCCCGGAAGGGGTTTATTCTACCCCTACATAATTGGCAAAAATAATTAAAGGATGAAATGAAAACCTGTGATAAACACAAAAAGAATAAGTTAGGGTCTATTACCTACTCGATTAGTCCTTAACCTCCTGACTGACGGCGAACCTACCAATTTTACCTTATAAAGATACCAATCAAACAGTCATTCCTCATTCATATCTGATGTCATGAGTGTGGCTAATGAAGCCCCTTAAAAAACTCATCACAAACTCAACTTTATGATAAGTTACACAGTTGCTTAAAGTGTTTCCATTATTTATGTTTTTAAGTCCACCCCGACCAATCTTCCTCTAATTTTATCGTCACTCCATCCAAAGGTTGTCTGTAAGAAATCGCTTTTTAGCGATAAGACCGCCCATTATACATTTATGGTCTTTAGTTTTAGTTTCAGTTTTATTTAATATTTTTCAATTTGTAAGGAAACATACTTTATTTACACAAAGAAACTTAAAACTAATACAAGTTAATATTTACAAAATACACAAGAAACAGTTGAGCCATCTAAAGACCGTTACAAACGATCTATAGATAGCTCAACTGATCCAGTCGGAAGCGTCCCCAAGACATTGGCGGAATTGCCACGCTGGATGGCAAATCCGTAAGGTGTACAATAAAGCATTTTCATTCATTAATTCATTCAAATTTTAGATGAAAGAAGAAATCCGGACCCTCTTCGAAAACTATCGCCGCATTGAGAAACCGAAGAGCTTCAACGAGACAGGATGGTCCTACGGCGTCAACTCCGAAGGTTTCACGGAATTCTTCACTGAATGGATCTTCGAATACAGTTTCACGCGACGCGCGCATTTTTTGAACAAATTCAACCACTATAAGACGAATGTGCAGGGCCTGGATTTGCACTTTATGCATGTGAAGCCTAGTGTTCAAAACAAGAATGTCAAGGTAAGAGTTTTATCATCATCGCCACATCACGGCTGAACATAAACCTCCCCAATAGATTTCCAAAGCTACCAATCTTGTGCGGCCTGCAACGCGTCCCAGCAACTTTTATTAGGTCGTATTTCAATTTAGTGGGAGGAGCCGTCCTACGCTGCGCTTTCCGGTGAAGTCTCCACACAAGAACCTTTCAGCCTAACAGCCGTCGGTTTTCCAGCCATGTTCCCCGACCTCATTGGACGTGGTGGCCCCGGCTGAAGAAAATGCCTTTCAGGACTTAAATAATTACGGAACACGTTGTACTATAACTGATAATGGTAGGTGACAAAGTCTTGGTTTGTGCTTTACAGGTGGTGCCACTGCTTCTTCTCCACGGATGGCCAGGATCTATCAGAGAGTTCTACGAGACCATCCCTCGACTGATCACCCCGAAGAAGGGCTACAATTTTGTGTTCGAAGTTATTGTCCCAAGTCTGCCTGGTTTCATCTACTCTGAGGTAAGAAGTGTCATTACCGGCAATTTTATTGTTAAAATTTAAAATAGGCTCACTACTTTTATCCCCAAGAATGGTAGACATCCTATCAGATCTCCAGGTGATCAGATAAAAATCTCTTAGGGGATAGTCAGAGACATTTTCGATAACTTGGCACATGCCCACACCCAAGATCTTCCTCTCTATGATAAAGATATTTTATAAAATCTTCACAGGCACCTACCCGACCAGGCTTATCCCCCGTCAAAATCGCCGTGATCATGCGAAACCTGATGCATCGTATTGGCCACAAAACCTTCTACGTCCAAGGCGGAGACTTCGGCCATACCATTGGCTCAAACATCGCCACACTCTTCCCTCAAGAGGTTCTGGGCTTCCACACCAACTTACCAGCTAACTTCTCAAAATATTCCCTTATAACCTGGATCCTTGGCAGCATCTGGCCGAGTTATGTGGCTGGTGAACAGGTGGACAGGATGTACCCAGTTATGGATAAGTTAAAGTTCTATTTGGAGGAGTTCGGGTATATGCATCTGCAGGCAACAAAGCCTGATACTATTGGTAAGTTCTGTCTTTTAATGTATCTGTTCAGAGAAAACCATTTTTCGAGCGCTTTATTTACCAAAATTATGTGAAAGCGCGCTTATTAAGAGTTCAGAAAAACATCTTCTGGAAACCAATATGTCATTGTGTTACATCTATAAAACCCAGCAAGCTTTATCCTTATAAATTCAGCGGTTGTGGTTACACAACTAACAACCATTGAAAAGGTAGCCACAACCAAAAGAAAGCTAGGGTAGATATGTGCAGAAGCGTCCCCTATTTTAACAACGATAGATCCAACTGCGATCGCTAACCCGCTTGCCCAGCGTGGTGAGTATGGGAAAATTGCCCTATACGATAGGAATTGTGGAAATCTTTGGGGGAGGCAATGTTCAGTGGATGTTCTATGACTGAAATGATGATGATGTACCAAAAGAACACACATTCTCTGTGGCAGATCTCCATTGCATATTCAACTGATGACGACCTAATGATTAATGATCAGGGAGTCTAATGTTTGACGATGAACTCTTGAATATGATTAAAGACAACTTTTTTTCCAGGAATAGCCCTCCAAGACTCCCCCGTAGGCCTGGCTAGCTATATCCTTGACCGTTTTATGGTCTTCACGGACCCAGCCAACAAGCACCGGTTCGAAGGTGGCCTGGACAAGTACTATAGCATGGAAAAACTGATCGATAACATCATGCTGTACTGGGTAACTGGGAGTATTACTACCGCAATGAGGCTTTATAAGGAGAGTGTGGCAAATGGAGGGGTGGAGCAGGTTATGGCTAAGTAAGTATTGTAACAAATCAGCTGTTTTTATCGAACTCTAATTGAGTTGAGGTATAAGATCAAGGGTATCGTAGTGATGATACGAGTCAAGAAAGTAAAAGTATGCCGAGAGGATACAAAACAAGTTTTTTGTTCTTGTACGAAATACCTACATGTATCATTGTTTTTCGTTCTAGAACATGCATGTTTTCATGTGACCCTTCATTATTTAATGAGTGCAAAAACACATCACGTACTTCACTTAAAAAATTTGGTCAATGTTAATTTAATTATTAGCCTACATATGGCTATGTAGGTATGGCTAGATTGTAATAATAGTAGCGCACATTATTATGTGTAAACTAATTATAAAAAAAGCACATCATTTATTATCTTACAATCTATAGGGTTTTTTCATGGTCTAATTGTAAAGTTAAAAACATTAATTTATATAATAATTTCCAGGATACCAACACCAGTCCCAACTTGGGTTCTTCGTTTCAAGCACGAGCTGGTCCATCACCCCGACTTTATCCTCAAATGGAAGTACCCCAATCTCGTGGGCTCCTCATCCGCTGAGCATGGAGGGCACTTCGCGGCTTTCGAAAGGCCTAAGGCCTTCGCTGATGACGTGTTCCAAGCTGTGAAGGCTTTTAGGAGAGAATGATTTTTGAATAAAATGTGAAAAAATTAATGGAAGTTTTTATGCAGCACTAATTCCAACGCAACGTCATACTTGCTTCTTGTCTTATCTCTAGTTCTTGATCATCCTGCATAAGGCTGCCTTCCCGCACACCATCATAGACCATAACTTTACACTCGCGTGCGAGTCGCGAGACGAGCCGCGAGGCGAGCCATGATACAGGAATGTGAACAGACGGTCGCGGCTCGTCTCGCGCCTCGTCTCATCACTCACAACGCTCGCGTCCGAAACGGTTTTTTGGTCACGAGTCAAAGGACCTCGCGACAAACGCGAGCGTTGGTTGTGTTGAACTCACCACGAGAGTGTAAACAGAAAGTAGATTTACCATCGATCACGCGAGGTGCGGAGCGAGACACGAGACGAACCACGAGGCGCGAGTGTTAATGTATTATAAAATATCTGTATGTAAAGGTACTATAAAGTATCTGTCAGAAAATTTAATCAACTAATCATTACAGACAGACAGACATTTTCCGATTGAATAGAACCTTAAATAAAGTATAGAACATACAAATACACATCAAAATTTCCACGTGAACGATATCGCGGGCATCAGCTAGTAACACAGAGTAGGTAAACTCTACGTCATGCAAGATAGTTTGCTCCACATTGAAATAATCGAGTTCATTTGAAAACAAACCATAAACAACAAACTGGACGCGAACAGTAATCGCTCGCAATCGTGTAGAGACAAATCGAGTTACTGTCGCCGAGACTGTCCAACTAGAGTTTATTTGCTCTGCTAGGTATATAAAAGACTAGCTTCCGACCGCGGCTTCGCTTACGTGGTACCTACATAAAAAATAGCCTATATGCTACTCTAGGTTTTTATTTATTTAGAATACAGTATAACATCATAACAGGTTTTTTTTTATCTAAGGCGATGCCATATGTTATTAGTAGGTACATTATAATAAATAGGTACAATTAGATAGGTACTAATGAAAACATTTCGTTTCTATCACTACCTGTGCAAGATGTAGGAGTTTCGGTAGGTGGTATAGAACTTCCATCTATTCCAAGTTTCAACGAAATCGGTAGAGCCGTTACGGTGTGATTGAACAACAAACATCTAAACATCCAAATATCCCTACAAACTTTCGCATTTATAATATAATTGGGTTAAATAAATAAATAAAAAATATTCCGGACAAACCACACACGATCAACTGATTCCAAACTAGGCATAGCCTCTACTATGGGTACCAGAGATATACTTATCAAATAAATATTTAACACCCAGACACAGAACAAAAATCTGTGTTGATCACACAAATGTTTGTCCAGTGTGAGAATTGAACCCGTGATATCTAGCGCAGAAGGCAGAGTTACTACCAACTGAGCTATTAAGCCATATAAAAGATATATCAAAATCATCATTTCAGCCGTAGGACGTCCACTGCAGCGGCACTGAGCCGGGCGACAATGTTGGAAGGCCCTGCACCCGATGGACCGACGACATTGTTAAAGTTGCGGGAAGTCGGTGGATGGAAAACGCTCAAGAACGTTCGTCTTGGAAGTCTTTGGGGGAGGCATGTCCAGCAGTGGACTTCGAGATAGATTATATCCTGAAGATGGACATACATAGACTACCTATCTTTTGTCTCAAAAAATAACCTTAAAGGGGGTGAAATAGGGGTTGAAAATTTGTATGGGCAATACTAATACCTCAAGTTAGGGATCGGAAAATTCATATTTAAGCTTGCTAAATACGTGTTTCAACATTTTGGCAAAATCATCCTTAAAGGGAGCAAGGTAGGGTACAATTTTATTATGTGGCTTAGTAGACTAGCGTTCATTAAAATGCGGATAAAGGTGCGAGTAACAGCTAGTTTTATTTATTTAGAAGATTAACACATAGGTAATTATTTGATTATTGGGAAGCTTGTAAATTATACATTTTAATGTAATACACAATTTCCAATTAGCAATGCGAAATAAGCGTAATGAATAGATCAGTATTCGACGAGCTCTAATTAAAGTATTGAATATTTCCCAGCGAGGCATTTATGCCTGCATTTTGCTTTAGGACACTTTTACACAGAATGCCGGCAGAAAGGCCAGGTACCATCTATTGTATCTATTGACTGGCCTCATAGCTCAGTTGGTAGTAACTCTGCCTTCTGCGCTAGAGGTCGCGGGTTCGATTCCCGCACTGGACAAACATTTGTGTGATTCACAGATGTTTGTTCTGTGTCTGGGTGTTAAATATATATATATTATGTATGTCAGTCTCTGGTACTCATAGTACAGGCTATGCCTAGTTTGGGATCAGTTGACTGTGTGTAATATGTCCGGAATATTTATTTATTTATTTATTTGTATTTGCATGAAAGGAGGCACACTTTAATCCTTTCACTACTATGATTCTTTCACCGCTGATGCCGCTAAATTTTCCGAATGGAAAATCCATTGGTGCACGAACGGGATTCGTACCCACGACCTGTGGATTAGAAGGCGGGGGCACTACCACCACTCGAAAGCGACGCCGTGTCATTTTTTAGACGTCGCTCGTCCTAGGGAATAATCCACCAAGGAGACAGAGATGCTTATCTGGTTCATCATCATCATCATCATCAGCCTGTAGAAGTCCACTGCTGGACATAGGCCTCCCCCAAAGAGTTCCATGACGAACAGTCTTGAGCCTTCTCCATCCACCGACTTCCCGCAACCTTCACAATGTCGTCGGTCCATCGGGTGGGGGGCCTTCCAACACTGCGTCGCCCGGTTCGTGGTCGCCATTCGAGAACCTTTACTCCCCAAGCTTATCTGGTTGGTGTTATTTAATTAAGACGGGCTTCAGTGTAATGTATTCCAGTTACGTATATATTCTGCTACCTGCTTTAGATCTGATTGCGGTCACCGCGAGGGTCGGCGAACGAGCAAACTCGAACAGGAATAAAAACGCACTGCCCGGATAGATTTCGTTAAGGTACTTCGAAATTTTCGTATCCAAAGTCGCCATTCGAGAACCATTATTCTGCAACGGTTGTCCGTTCTGTGAGCTATATGGCCTGTCCACTGCCACCTCAACTTGCTAACCCTCTTTTTACGCATTTCCTCATTTGGGGTGGACAATCACGACCTCGCCTGTTTGAGACGCAAGGGATTTCAATACCCGCTTCGCGACAAATGCTTACATGATCTGCAAATATTTGTAACAACCATGGTACATTTGAATATTTGTAACAACCATGGTACTCGTAGTTTCTTTTTTTTTTTTTTTTATACCAAATAGGCTAACGTTTGACCACAATCTCACCTGATGTTAAGTAATGATGTGGTCTACGGTGTAGCACGTGTGCCTAGAAGAAACCTATAACCACCGTTTCTGATACCCACGACATACATAATCCTAGTGTGGGGTAAGGACGATGTATGTGACTGTTGGGCGCTTTATATTGATTTATTTCGCATGTTAAAAGCGAATGGTTGGTACGAAATTTACCTTCAGATACAAACAGATCCCAGCAACCGCGGCTCTGCAGTTTAACTCGATTCCGCTGACTCAATTCGCCGGCGTTTCCCAACTTTATCCCATTCGCGGGACTAACTCATAATTTGTAATTTGTTTCGTATTTGCTGGTTCCGTAGGATTGCATTTCTGTTTGGCTTTTTTTTTCCGGGCTTGAGTGGATTGTAAGATTTATCCCGCCAAAAACATAAATGTGAAAATGGGAACCAAGTTCAATATGAGACATTTGATGGTGTACGATACCTATAGCCCAACGATATCACAAGTTTCTAAAAATCAAACTCAAAACTTACTTTATTCAAAAGACGTAAGGATAATTTGCATGGTCAGCGTTTGGGAAATTTCGTCATATCTTTTCGTCGCAGATACCGCAGAGCCTCAAGACGAAAGTCTACAATCAGTGCGTGTTGCCAGTGATGACTTATGGCACTGAGACTTGGTCGTTAACTATAGGCCTCATATACAAGCTCAAAGTCGCGAAACGGGCTATGGAGAGAGCTATGCTCGGAATTTCACTACGTGATAAGATCCGAAATGAGGAAATCCGTAGAAGAACCAAGGTCACCGACATAGCTCTCAGAATTAGCAAGTTGAAGTGGCAGTGGCCATATAGCTCGCAGAACCGATAACCGTTGGGTAGTAAAGGTTCTCGAATGGCGACCACGAACCGGGCGACGCAGTGTTGGAAGGCCCCCCACCCGATGGACCGATGACATTGTAAAGGTTGCGGGAAGTCGGTGGATGGAAAGGGCTCAAGACCGTTCGTCGTGGAACTCTTTGGGGGAGGCCTATGTCCAGCAGTGGACCTCTAAAGGTTGTTGATGAATTAAAATGATTGAATGGATGATTTAAAATTCAAACTATAAGCGGTACCGTGTAAACGGACTATGAAGGAAAATATTGAGAAAATTCCGATATCATCATTTCCTCTTTACAGATTTCCGACTTCCATGTGGGGGAATTTGCCCATACTCACCACGCTGGGCACGCGGGTTGGCGAGGGTGATACATACGATAAATACGATACGTTATAGACCTGGTAAGCGAAATAGCAATCTCTACCAATAACTCCCATTAAGCCAAGACGTAGTCATTACAAACAAACACACTTTGCAAGTCAATGTCGGCCTCATTTGACTGGCAAATGCGGTTTACTTGAAAGAACGCGGCTGTAACCATTAGGGAAGATTTAATGGTAAGCAAAACATCATTATCATAAGGATCTGGGCACTTCCTCACTTGTGGGAAGTATATCCCATAATAACCCATCCTCTTCTCGTCGTGTCACTGATTCTTTCTTGGTCTTCCTGTATTAGGTTAGTGACCAGGTTGAGGTATGGTGGCCCTGGAAAGGGCCTATGAAAGAATCAGTGTACCCACAGTGGGTCAGTGCGTCCTAGAGAGGGGTAGAATCTTTCAACCCCGCGCTAACTGACTTTTTCCCTCATCTCACCAATATTTAATAGCAATTGCTATGGAATTTGTTATTTTTTCAAAAATTCCTCTTAATAACGATGGCTAAGTATAGGTACAAGCTGATTCATTATTGTATCTATACCATCCCGGTATTCTACAACAAAAAAAGAATATAATTACGAAAAAACACGCAAGGTTCTTTCACCAAAACTTTTTCAAATTAGCTGTTTTTAGTCTTTTTATCTAAATTATTACGTAAATGAACGCAAAGTAACACAGCAATATTACACAACTAACAAATAGACCAAACTCTGGTACACTGATGAGTAAGGTTGCCAGAGCTCTTTAGGGGGGGAGGGGGTTCGGGGTCGGCAACGCGTGCGTGATGCCTCTGGTATTGCAAGCGCTCATAGACTACGGTAACCGCTTACCAACAGGTGGGCCGTATGCTAGTTTGCCACTACAGTAGTATAAATAAAAAAAAAAAAAAACTTCGGTATCTGTCAAACTTGTGGCAGATACCGAAGTACCAGGGGGCTATGAATGCAAGCAGATTGGCTGTCAGCAGCGAGATATGCGTGCGTGTCTGGTGACGGGATCGCAAAAAAAAAAAAAGACGGGATCGCCTATGTGTGCGTCTATGTCGTAGTGACTCACGCGTTCGCTGTTGAGTGGGGCGCGGGCGGTGCGTTGTGTTTTAGCACTCCTGCGAATCATGCACTCCTATTTTTTAACTTGGATTTTTTTGAGAGAAATGCAACTATTTTGAACTTAAACTGGTATAATGTGGCTTGTAACACGTCTACTCGTTACCGAGGTCCGAGGGGATGGGGGAATAAAGCGGTTTTGAACCCAAAAGAGCAGATTTTTGCCTAGGGTGTATCCAAATTTTTAAAAGACGAAGAACATATTTATAACAAATTGGATGAGGTTTTTTTTTTTTTTTTATACCACTGAGTATGCTTGGTAAGCGGTTACCGTAGCCTATGAGCGCTTGCAATACCAGAGGCATCACGCACGCGTTGCCGACCCCGAACCCCCTCCACCCCTAAAGAGCTCTGGCAACCTTATTCATCGCAGGAACACAACACTATTTGAAACAAATAATGTTATTTGGCTGCGATCTTCTGTAAGGCGGAGGTACCTCCCCAGGCGGGCTGCTCCAATTCAGAACGAGAAAATCTCGCTGTGCCCTACCTCCTCCTAAATTACCTCCTTTCGGGATAGTGTAATATTATGAATCATCCTGTGCTCGAAAGGAGCCTCTAAGAGGCGCTGATTCTTTCATCAACGGTCATAGGCCCTTTTCAGGGCCACCATACCTCAACCTGGTCACTATTCTAATACAGGATGACCAAGAAAGAATCAGTGACACGACAAGAAGAAGAATCACCTGTATAAGCCTCAGTTTTAAATCATTTCACAGAGCTCGTTATAAAACTTGCGCACTCAAAAAGCCCCGGAATAAAAACACCATCAACTTTTCACTACGGGAGACAGCGAACGAACGACGTTGCAAATTCTCCTTATTTTTCACAAAAACGTCCCGTTTCTCATAAACAGATTGCTGAAACCGAGAGGTAATTAAAAATTTGAGTAATGAGACGTAATCTATCTAAATACATAAAACTGTTGTAATGATAACTGACTGTTTGACTCAAAAAAAAAAACCATATGCACAGACCAATTACAAACATGACAAACTAAAACATGAAATGAAATGTATTAATTTATCCAATACCTATTATATATTCACGTAAAATTTAACATATAATTTAATCTTAGGTATAAAATTTACTGTAAATCTTTTTTTTTATGTTTGTGCGCCGTTAGGTGAGGCCCAGAGATTCATGTTTACCTACCCACCTTTCATAACATCTGACACGCCAGCGAAGCCGCAGGCGCAAGCTATTTATATAATAGTCGTGTTGTTACGAGGTACCCCGATTTTCGACCTTAAGGGTATAGGTTCGAATCCCAGTCGAGCACCATTGAGTTTTTCAGTTCGAAAAAATTAAGTCGGGGTACCTCTACTAAGCCATCATGGCTTTGCAAAAATAAGTTAAATAGGTATAAAAGCCATTTCAAGGTCAATATATAAAATTACATTCTTATTTTTTTTATACAACTAAGGACTGATTGATGATGATGATGATGAGATATCACGCACGCGTTGCCTACCCCGAATCCCCTCCCCCTCTAAAGAGCTCTGGCGACCTTACTCACTGCAGGAACACAACACTATTTGAAACAATTAATGTTATTTGGCTGCGATCTTCTGTAAGGCGTAGTGTACTATGAAAGGTATGTAGTGTACAAGTTCACACGAGGAACGAAGTCACGGGCTGCCCACTAGTCTATCTGTCAGGGACAGTGGATAATCCGCAAAGGGTATCGCTACGATTTAATTTTTCGGAATTAATTGTAGCAATTTTTCAGTGGCTATGTTTGGGCGTCGCTGTGGCAGGGTGGAATAAATTTGAACAAAATTATAGATTACTAGCTTCCACCCGTGGCTTCGTTCGTGGTACCAACATAAGTACACACAAGTAGCCTAGCTTTAAGCTATTCTAGGTTAAGAACTTTATCTATTCCAAGTTACAACGATATCGGTTGAGCCGTTACGGCGTGATTTAACAACAAACATCCAAACATCCGCACAAACTTTCGCATTTATAATATTAGTAGGATTGTATGACATGATTTATTGAACGAGTACACGAATCGAGCTAAGGTCTCTGAAAACAAATCGACTTTATTCAGTAACGATAAGGCTCTTTTTGAAACAAATTATGTATGATTATATGAAGGACATCGTTTTTTCCAATATTCCATTTGAGGTTAAAAAAAAACATATAAATAAATAAATATTCCGGACATATCACAAACGGGGAACTGATCCCAAACTAGGCATAGCCTGTACTGTGGGTACCAGAGACTGATATACATATACATAATAGATAAATATTCAACACCCAGACACAGAACAAACATCTGTATTCATCACACAAATGTTTGTCCTGTGCGGGAATCGAACCCGCAACCTCTAGCGCAGAAGGCAGAGTTACTACCAACTGAGCTATGAGGCCAGTCCTATATATATATATATAATCATTACTAACATTAAATTATAAAATCAAACAAATACAGAAAATCAAAAAGCAAATATCGCGTGCCGTTTGAACAAGGCTTGAAACATGTAGTCCTTATTTTATTCCATGACATGTTGTATTGGATTTTGTTGAAAATGTAGTCAGACGAACAAGTTATGATTCTGCATAGCTGATAACATCGCTGTAGTGATAAAAATAAATAACCAATCCAGCTGGAGTTGGTCTGATGAAATTGCCAATCCAATCGTCCAATCGCAACAAATCCTTGTAACGTTATGATAGCGATGGCTCCGAGCAAGCAGAATTAGCGCTCTTGTACACGCTAAGAAAAGACACCGGACGTATGTAAGAATTCGTGTCGTTTCTACAAACAAACCGTGTAAACTATTTCGGCGCTAATCAAGAAAAAATCTTGTTTGAACGAAAAGTTTTCGTGCCTAGATCAGACAAAAATCTTATTTTTTTATTTTTTTTTATGTTATGCGGATGCAAACAGGCTTACGGCCCACCTGATGCTAAGTGGTTTCCGTCGCCTATTGACATCAGCAATACCATGGAGCATTGCTAATGCGTTGCCTGCCGAACCCCTCCCCCCCTATAGAGCTCTGGCAACCTTACTCACCGCAGGAACACAACACTATTTGAAACAAATAATGTTATATGGCTGCGATCTTCTGTAAGGCGGAGGTACCTCCCAGGCGGGCTGCTCCAATTTAGAGCGAGAAAATCTCGCTGTGCCCTACCTCCTCCTAAAATCTTGTAATCTTGTGTACATGATGAATTGGTCGTTTCTTAGCGTGTACAATCGCACTTACCGTATCTTTGTCGAGATTTATTAACAGCCCTCATCATCATCCACCGCTGGACAGAGTCATCTCCCCAAAAACTGCCATGACGAACAGTCTTAAGCGTTTTCCATCCACCGACTTCCTGCAACTTTATCAATGTCGTCGGTCCATCGGGTAAGGGGCCTGTCAACACTGCGTCGCCCGGGTTGAGATCGCCATTTCTTCCCAATGGTTGTCGGTTCTGCGAGCTATATGGCCTGCCCACTGCCACTTCAACTTGCTAATTCTGAGTGCTAAGTCGGTGACCTTCGTTCTACGGTTTCCTCATTTCATATTTTATCACGAAGTGAAACTCCGCATAGCATAGCATAGCTCTCTCCCATCGCGCGACTTTGAGCTTGTGTATGACGCCAATAGTTAGTGACCAATTCTCAGTGCCTTACGTTATCAGCAGTGATCGGAATTATGGGAGCTAAAATACCTTCTCCTCGAAAAATAACAGAAGCAAGTGAAGATGCCTTAGTACTAAATGTTTTTTCGCCCCAATTGTCTCGGTTTTCGGGACATTACTAACATACATCTAAAATGAACTCAGTAAAACAACTATCGAAATAATTTTCTGTTATTGTTTTCAAAAAACAGTAGGTAGGTACGACTCGTATTATTAAAACAAATGTAATTTCCTTTTTATTCACAATATTATTAACATTTATATTAAATGTACTTGCTTACTGTGACAATTATTTAAACTATCGGCCCAATTGGGCCGAATAAGATTGTTGTAGTAAGGAAGTCTCCACTTTTTTTTTGCCTCTGTTCTTGAACTTTAGGTATTTTAGCTCCCATAATCCCGATCACTGGACTTATCAGACTTATCAGTGATACCACTAGCAACACGCACTGACCATATTGTCATACAAAACTGATATTTTATATCACCATCTGTCGAATTCTGAAGCCGATTCTGATTACAAGTTTAGTTAGTCAACAAGGCCTACCTGAGTTACTTATTTATTTAAACCTGGGTAGGTACATACTTTTATGTTGCTGTCCTGTCTTTTGTTTCCCTATTTTTAACCTATTGTTTTGTTTCTTCCTGTCTTCTGTCTGTGTTCGTCAAATAAAACTTATTTCATTTCATTTCATTTCAAGGCGTTAGTAAGCGGTAACAATCGTGGACCCGCACTTATCTTCGTATACTAGTCTTAATATATTAGACATTTGCTTATGTTTATAATTCATTACCCCACTGGATATGTCTCATACATAATATCAATGGGGATTATAGTATGGCACACATACCGTAGCACCTTTAGAAAGTATGCAATTTTAGACAACTTATGCATTTGTTAGGTAGGTACTTAGGTATATATTTTCAACTAAAACACTTACATTTGCACAAGATTTGACAACAAAAAATTAAATAAAATAAAACACGAATAGATAACTCTTTATTTTATACCACTATAAACTTCATCATCATCATTTCAGCCGTACGACGTCCACTGCTGAACATGGCCTCCCCCACAGACAGAGCAAATTCCTTATCATGTGGGGGGATTTGCCCATACTCACCACGCTGGGCATGCGGGTTGGCGAGCGCAGTTAGAGCTATCGTTGTTAAAAAATGAGGGACGCTGCTGCCCATCTCCTAGCATTTTTTCCCTTAGTCGCCTCTTACGACATCCGCGGATAGGTAGATATGGAGGGGCCTATTCTTCAGCCGGGGCCACCACGGCCAATATACCACAATAAACTTAAAACATCATAATATAATCAATACAATAATAACTATCTAATATTATAGTTGAATGCAAATGAGTGGTCCCATCACAAAGAGTCTAAGTACCTACCTCTAGGACCAATGGCACGGAAGCTTCAGGGCGCGAGTTCTCGCACTTGACCGTCTTTATTTTTAAATTAATTTACCTATTATGTATCCACCTAGATGTAAGTTTAAATAACATATCTGGTGGAAGGCAGCCTCACACCCTACCACACAACGCGACGTGCACTGCATCCTACTAATGAGACAGCTCTCAGGCGTTGTCCTAATTGGCGAAGATGGCACGATGACACGATGCGTTCTCATCGTGCGATGAGTTCAAACATACAGATTTCATCAGAGTGTCCTATTTGAACCTCGCAAGTAATCATGCGAGCACATGAAATGCTTAATAACCCTTCTAGCGCCACCCTGATTTTGAGAGGGGGGCACGTGTGCCATTATTGCAAAATGGCCCCCAAATTTCCTTTTTCAATTTTTACCTCCTCCAAAAACAATTATATATATGTGTACTCCACATTTTATATAGATGTACATACAAAATTAAAAAACCTTTTTAGATTTAGTCAAGCGCGGCGAACCACCGACGATAGAAACATACTGAAAAATTGCCGTACTTACAGAATTTTTTTAAACACTAAAAATCATTAAAAGCACACTTTAATTGGTCTTTGCAAACAAATTATATATTTTTTATGAGATCGTACGTTGCGTGTGTCGCGATGTGTCGTCGCGCGAGGGGCGCGACCGTATCACACGATGGACATCGCGCGATCTATTAGGACATTATTTTTAGGAGGAGGTAGGACACAGCGAGATTTTCTCGTTCTGAATTGGAGCAGCCCGCCTGGGGAGGTACCTCCACCTTACAGAAGATCGCAGCCAAATAACATTATTTGTTTCAAATAGTGTTGTGTTCCTGCGATGAATAAGGTTGCCAGAGCTCTTTAGGGGGGGGAGGGGGTTCGGGGTCGGCAACGCGTGCGTGATGCCTCTGGTATTGCAAGTATGCAAGGCAAGGGCAAGGGCCGTATGCTTGTTTGCCATCTCAGTTGTATAAAAAAAAAACAAAACACTTGTTAGGTCATCGCATGACCACTTTGATCGTGAGATGAAAAACGCATCGCGCAATCGTACCAACCCTCCAAATTAGGACGCCGCTTCAAGCGTCGTAATTGCGTCGCACGATCGACTTTGTCAAATCCTTTGAATCCGTCGGTTAACTTGAGCTATATGCTTTTAAACCGGGATCTCAGGTGGGAGGAGTATGATTAACTATGTTTTAATCTCCGGATTCGGGGCCGTTTGATTAGCCTTCATTACTGACTGTACCTAAGGGGGTAAATACCAGTAACAGAGAACGATGCGATGTTTAAGTTATCTACCTCATAATTATCTCTTAATTTTTTTGAATTTCATATGTTTTTGTTATATACCTAGATTTTGTTATAGCCTACTTTAGTCATGCATGTTCAAGTAAATTCTTAGTTAAGTTTTATGAACGTACTATTAGCGTAAACGTAGGTAAACTTACTAAGGAGAACTGTACGCGCTTTAGACAAGCCCATATGGGCTTTTTAAGTGTGCATCAAACATTTTTAAAATTTCTTTAAATAAATAAAAAAAAAAAAAAATAGACGCATTCGTATTTACCAAAAAGGATGGATGCAAAAACGAAACTTATCCTACTAATATTATAAATGCGAAAGTTTGTGAGGATGTTTGGGTGTTTGTTGTTCAATCACGCCGTAACCGATTTCGTTCTTTACCTAGAATAACATACTACTACTTTTTATGCAGGTACCACCCGAGCGAAGCCGCGGGCGGAAGCTATTTTGACAATATACCAACTTTTTCCTTAGAACTATAAAATATCTAAAGGTTACCCTAAATTTCGGATTCATGGCGATATATCACAAAGTTCGGAATAAAGACATCCGGATTGGAAAGCTTTTATCTGGATTGAATGAGACAATTCGAGTTTTATTCTTAAAGCTATTTATTGTCCATACAATTGGATTTGATTTACTTTGTTGCGATTCGTTAAAGTAAATTTTACATTGTTTTCAGCACTCAATGCCGGTTACGGGCTATCAATGGATCATTATCATCAGCCTTTAGAAGTCATAGGCCAGTCATCAGACATAGGCCTCCCACGAGTTTCACGACGAACGGTCTTGAGCCTTCTGCATCCACTGACTTCCTACCTTTACAATGTCGTCAGTCCATCGGGTGGAGGCCTTCCAACATTGCGTCGCCCGGTTCGTGGTTGCCGTTCGAGAACCTTTACTCCCGAACTTTATCAATGGATATAATATATATATATATATATTGACCCGAGAGCTGGCTCTTATTTGGCCCAGCGAATTAGCATTGCCATCCAGCGTGGCAATTCCGCCAGCGTCTTGGGGACGCTTCCAACTGGTAGTGATCTGGATCAGTTGAGCTATCTATAGATCGTTTGTAACGGTCTTTAGATGGCTCAACTGTTTCTTGTGTATTTTGTAAATATTAACTTGTATTCGTTTTAAGTTTCTTTCTGTAAATAAAAATGGATATAAGAGTATATTCCAAACATAATCGACTGTCTTCTTCTTCCTGCCCTTGTCCCATATTATGTGGGGTCGGCACAACATGTTTTCTTCTTCCACTCTCTTCTGTAAGCCGTCATCTCCGCACTTCTTTCTTACTCATGTCATCATTAATACAATCCATCCATCTTTTCTTCGGCCTTCCTCTAGTCTTATATCCATCCACATTCATACCTTACACTCTCGTTACATGACTTTCATCCCTCCTCATGACATGCCCATACCATGCTAACCTATTACTTCTCAACTTTTCCGTCACTGGCGCTACTTTCAAATTTCCTCTGATGTACTCATTTCTTATTTTGTCCATTCTTGTCACTCCACACATCCATCTCAGCATACGTATCTCCGCCGCTTGCACTCTTCTTTCACTGTATTTCATCGAAATTATATTAAACCAACGACTTACGACCTAAAATTTGGGTGTCTTCAGAGCAGAGTGAATAGGTTTCTTCTAGGCAAACGTGCTACACCGTAGACCACATCGTCTCTTAACATCAGGTGATATTGTGGCCAAACGTTAGCCTATTTTGTATAAAAAAATGCCTTTTTGGTTGCGGTATGTCGGTGTATGGAATAATCTCAAGACCGTCGTGGTATATATAGCTCGCAGAACCAACAACCGTTGGGGAATAAAAGTTTTCTAACGGTGACCCTGATCCGAAATGAGGAAATTCATATAAGAACCAAGGTTAGCGACATAGCTCTCAGAATTAGCAAGTTGAAGTGGCAGTGGGCAGGCCATATAGCTAGCAGAACCGATAACCGTTGGGGAGTAAAGGTTCTCGAATGGCGACCACGAACCGGGCGACGCAGTGTTGGAAGGCCCCCCACCCGATGGACCGACGACATTGTGAAGGTTGCGAGAAGTCGGTGGATGGAGAAGGCTCAAGACCGTTCGTCGTGGAACTCTTTAGGGGAGGCCTATGTCCAGCAGTGAACTTCTACAGGCTGATATGATGATGATGACCCTGAACCGGACGACCTGGGGAGGCCCCCGATAGACCGACGACATTTTAAAGTTTGCGGGAAGTTTAGGGAAATCAAGACCGTTCGTCGTGGCATCCTTTGACCAGTCGTAAACTTCTTCATGCTGATCCTGATGAAGAGCAAACAGCTCCGAACTCCAAGTTACATAAACTACCGTGCAGTACTGATACCCAACGATGCAAAAACTTAGCCGTTGTACAGTTTATTGTGCGATCAGCTGATCAACTTTGAAGTCTCAAATTGCGAGCGATATATCAACAAAAATGTTTTTCAAAATGTTCCTTGCGTCTCTTGAGGATCAATAGGTACTCACTAGACGCGACTACTGAAAAAAAATTCAGTTTGTGTTTCACATTTAGGCACTTGCGATATCAGTGGGCTATGATTTTCGGTAAAAACGATTTTACGAAATTACCACGATTTGTGACTTTATTGAGACTTCAGCTTACTCCGTGACCAATCAAATATCGGTCACGGAGTAAGTCAAAGTAATATAAACTCATAAATCATGGTAAATATCCCGTTTTACCCGACTGTCGAGAAGGAAGGAGGGTAATGTTTTTAGTGAAAATTATACATAAACTTTGTTTAAAATTCCTTAAATTGCATCCCCGTTTCAATGCGCAGAAGGTATGGAATGTACCAGCTGTTATTTTCAGCGCTGTGGTAATAGCTTGTAGCAATTATCAAGAGATTTGAAGCCAGTTCGCAGAGCGGAGTAGTTTGAAGTTAAGCTGGATTGATTTTGAGTGGTTCAAAATTGTTTTAGCCTAGAACCTCGAGCGCGGTTATTGAGGCGCGTTATTTTGTATTTTCAGTCGTATCGGTCGTCGTAATAAAGTTGAGATTCAGTTATTTAGCAAATCAGTCACTAAGCCGCCACTTCGTTCGTCTATGCTGTTAACTATACGAGTTATCATCATTATTCCAGCCGTTTCAAGTCCACTGCTGAACATCGGCCACAAATTTCCGGAGTGACTTCCTATAATGTGGGGGGAGTTTGCCCATACTCACCACGCTGGGCACGCGGGTTGGCGAGCGCAGTAAGAGCTATCTTTGTGAAAAAAGGGGACGCTGCTGCCCATACCTAGCTTATTCCCCTTAGTCGCCTCATAGGACATCCACGGGTAGGAGATATGGAGGGGCCTATTCTTCACCAGGCTGGTGCTAATCAAAATTCACGATGACCATGAAAGAAGCAGTAATACACCTACCTATTTAAATTATTCTAGCTATTCATCGCCTCGATGTTCAGATCTCAATCCCCATTTAATATTCACCAGTTTATATTCAACACAAGTCCAAGCCACGTGACTAATGCCTTAGTTTCTTAAGAAACGCTGACTGTCATGTGACGGCCGTTAAAATTATCATCCACCTAAAGAGCGATGCCGAGAGAATATGACAATCGAAATGCAGTTGTTGAATTTTCTGTGGGACGTCTTTTTGGAATGTCATCATCATCTTCCTGCCCTTATCCCACATCATGTGGGGTCGGCACAACATGTATTCTTCTTCCATTTCCCTCTATCAGTCGTCATCTCAGCACTCACTCCTTTCTTCACCATATCCACTTTCACACAGTCCATCCATCTTTTCTTTGGCCTACCTCTACTCCTACATCCATCCACATTCATATCTAACACTCTTCTTGTCACATGACATTCTTCCCTCCTCATGACATGCCCATACCAAGCTAACCGATTACTCCTCAGCTTTTCCGTCAATGGCGCCACTTTCAAACTCCCTCTTACATACTCATTCCTTATCTTATCCATTCTAGTCACTCCACACATCCACCTTAACATTCTCATCTCCACTGCGTGCAATTTTCTTTCATCCGTCCCTTTGGCAGCCCAACACTCAGATCCATACAATACGACAGGTCTTATGACCGTTTTGTAAATTTTCCCCTTAAGTTTAACGGGCATTCGCCGATCACATGTGGTTGCGGTGACCTGTCGCCATTTCATCCATCCAGCATTTATTCTGTTCCTCACATCCCTGTCAATCTCACCATCATTCTGTACTACTGAACCGAGGTACCTAAAATCGGAGCAGACTGGTAGGGATATACCATCTAAGGCAATCGGTATGAAATTGGAGGGACCACCGAAGTCACAAAACAGATGCTCTGTTTTGGTCCTGCTGATCTTCAGTCCGACACTCTCCAATTTCTCCTGCCATTTTCCCAGCCTGCTCTGGACCTCAGTTGCGTCTTCTCCGACTAGAACAATGTCGTCGGCGAACAGCATACACCTTTTTGGAATGTATTCGTGAGAAATTAGTATTGTACCTCACGTCTGTCATTTTTCGCTTTTCTGATTTCAATTAATTTGTAATTTTGATATAATTAAATCTGCACAATTTAATCAATTCGGTCTTTTTCGTAACCGGGAGGTTGCAGGGGACTGCAGCCGTGCGTAATTAAATAAGTGAGTGAAGTCCGGTTTCTTAGATTAGTTTACAAACAAACATAAAAAAACGTAACGGGCAAACGTTTTTAAAAAGCATTTTTTATGTTTGTGTCTTGCGTCCAAGCGAGTCGATGCTATATACATAGGACGTGTGCAAAAGTAAACAACGCTCCAACTGCGTCGCGTTTGTTGCGCGTCTTTGTAGAGTTGGATGCGCGTCGACAGTGCTGTTTAAAAACGTCGTGTGTCTAAGCGTGTTAGAAAGACAGCCACATTGCCACGCTTTTCAAACTGTTACTGAACTGTCATATCAATTATAATTTTTTTATACATATTGTTTTATATTCCGGACTTATCACACACGGTCAACTGATCCCAAACTAGGCATAGCCTGTACTATGGGTACCAGAGAATGATATACATAATAGAGATAATCCTAAATATACTAAAATAATCTAAATAACTATTTAAATAACGACTAAGTACTAATAAAAATAAATTTTAGGAAAATAAAATAATTTAATAACGGGGTCAACCGCGGATCAGCATTGCAATCCGGCGTGCCTCCAAAGTTTGACCCCTGGCGACTGCGGTGCAAAAGCCACTGGGTACGAAAAGGGCGAAAGTCGACGACAACGCCCTGAAAACAACCGAGCGAGACCTTCGCAGCCTGCTGTGCCAAATTTCTAACAAGCCTTACACGATACGTCTAAAGAGAATATAACCACTATGTTAAACCACGAGAGACGCCTAAGAAGACGAGATGATTCACAGAGTGGAGCCCGAACTATGACCACGTAACGCAGCCTCCTCGGATCTCTGTAATCTTTGGCAGCCCCCAAAGTTTGACATTTGACAGTTTTGTGGTTTTCGTTTTTTAGTGTATGTTTATTTTTTTACTTTTCGTGTTTTTTGTGTGTTTCCTGGCATGTAAGTTCCTATTTTTAAGTCGCCACCAGCATATGGCATCAGTAGCCCAAGTGGCCACCCAGGATGATCAAAGTAGCACTGTGTCATCGGATAATCTAATCCCATGCAACAAATGTTCCCAATTGCGGTATTTTAAAGGTCTGAGAGGCCTGAGAATACATGAAAGTAGAGTCCATAAAAGCCATAGTAATAGTAACTCATCTCTGAGCAATCACGTTAGTAACTCATTAGGATCACCCTCACAAGATTTTTGGCAAATCCTGACTCAGAGCAAGCAAAATTTACCAGTCATCAAACGCATCCCCCGCTGTGCCCGAATCAGTGTCGCCCACTCATTAAACAATGACCTCAAATCAGCCGTTTCTCAAAATACTCAAGCTGCTTGGGAACATTTGTTGTCTTTTCCATACAGAATTTTACATGTTCGAGATGATCCTAATGACAAAATTTCACTAACAGCCAAAATTAAAAGAAATTGCAATACAAATGCCTCCTTGCTCACACTTTTAAAAGAGACCAAAAATAGGTCTCGTAGAGCGAGAACAACTGAGGCCTCCTGCCACATGGTGGAAAACCGCCTGGGTGATGGAGACATCAGAGGAGCAGCACGTTTATTGTTTTCTAATGACACAGTTGCACCAAATTGTAGTGAAACCCTTTCGGCTCTTTTAGCGAAACATCCACCATCAGCACCTGGCTTATGCCTTCCCCCACCACCTGACGATTCTGAACAAACGAGTCTGTCTGTAACAGCAGAAGACACACTGTATGCTATACAATCATTCCAGAGTGGCTCCGCTGGAGGTCTCGACGGTCTTGCGCCCCAACATCTTAAAGATTTAATAAGTGTTGGCTGTGGCGACGCAGGTCAAAACCTCCTTGGAGCCATCACTTTATTGGCCAACTTCATGTTGTCGGGCCAAGTAAACTCAGATATTACCGACATTCTTTACGGCGCAAACTTATGCGCCCTCATAAAAAAAGACGGAGGCATCAGACCCATAGCCGTAGGTACAACATATCGCCGACTTGTAGCCAAAATCTGTTGCAGAAAAAAAAGTCAAACTTTATGTTCTGAGTTCCAGCCTCATCAATTAGGTTTTGGTTCACGCGGAGGCTGCGAGGCGGCGGTTCACTCTCTCAGAACTTTCATGACACATTGTACGCAAGATGTTGTGTTGAAGGTGGACGTTAAAAACGCATTCAACTCTGTCGATCGGGGCGCCCTTTTGACTCAAATAAGAGACAAATTACCGGACATATACAACTTTCTTTGGCAATGCTATGGCAGACCATCCAAATTGGTATATCAAAATAACTTATTGTTTTCGGAAGTAGGGTGTCAACAGGGTGACCCTTTGGGGCCTGCTATTTTCAGTCTCGCCATTCATCCCATCCTCAAGCGTTTAGAGTCAAAATTTAACGTTTGGTATTTAGATGACGGCACTCTGGGTGGCGAAGTGAATACAATTTTCAAAGATTTGACCCTTCTCATTAAAGATTTTAAAGAAATTGGCCTAGAACTAAATTTTACAAAATGTGAACTTTTCATTCCCAGTCCAGATCCCACCATCCAAAATTCTATTTTAAAAATGTTTGAACAAATTGCACCATCAATTAAAATTGTAGACAAGTCTTCACTTCGCCTCCTAGGCTCCCCGATTCTTGACGAGTCACTGTCTGACTTTGTTAATAACAAAATTCAAAATTTCCGCGCAGTTTCAGATCGTTTATTGAAAATAAACACCCATGTGGCATTTGTTATTTTACGTTTTTGTCTTTTTGCTCCAAAATTCACGTACTACCTTCGTTGTTCCCAACTCTGGAAGCACCCTCATCTTACACAGCAGTTGGATAACATTATGCGCGATACACTCATTACCATTTTCAACACCCCTTTAGAAGATCGCGCTTGGCGCCAGGCCTCACTTCCTATTAGGATGGGCGGTCTTGGTATCCGCAAAATTACCAGTGTATCCATTCCGGCCTTTTTGTCATCAGTGTATAGCACTAAAAATCTTATTCATAACATTTTATCAAAAAGTTTACAAAACTTCGAAATTAATTGTTTCAGTGAAGCTTGGAAAATAGCCTGCCCCAACACCGACATGCCAAAGGTCCTATCCTCTCAGAGACTGTGGGATGAGCCGCTCTGTGAGCTGGAACGGAAAAATTTAATTGAAACGTCCAGCTGCCCAGCAGAGCGCGCTCGTCTCTTCGCCGTCTCGGAGTGGGAGTCAGGACTTTGGCTACATGTCTTGCCTTCCAAAAATTTAGGTACCCTTTTAGACAACAATACCTTCCGGGTGGCAACCTCTCTGCGCCTAGGTTCTCCCTGCCAAGTGGCACATCGGTGCCAATGTGGTGAGACCGCTGACTGTTTCGGTCACCACGCACTTTCATGTGCCCGCAGTGCCGGACGTGTGCCTCGACATAACTCTTTAAATGATATTATCCGTCGGGCTTTTACCAGCGTCAACGTTACAGCTGTTCTAGAACCGAGCGGCTTAATGCGAGACGATGGTAAAAGACCCGATGGCATGACACTTATCCCCTGGAAGATGGGACGGCCTCTAGTATGGGACGCTACCTGCGTCGATACTCTAGCGCCGTCACATCTTCCCAGCACATCAGTCCGGGCTGGCTCCGCAGCAGCATCAGCGGAGTCCCTCAAACGGCGCAAATATATGCTTCTTGATAGAGGCTATATGTTCGAGCCGTTTGGGGTAGAGACATTAGGCCCATGGGGATCAGGGGCACACAAAATTTACAAGGACCTGGCGGGGAGACTTTTAGAGTGTACGCGTGACCAAAATGCTGGCTTTTACTTCGGTCAGCGAATAAGCATTGCCATACAACGTGGCAATGCCGCCAGTATTTTGGGCACGCTACCATCTGGTGGCGACAGGGATCGACTGGATTTTTTATGACACCCACATAATAGATAAATATTTTAACACCAAGACCTAGATTCCCATCTGTTTTAATCACACAAATGTTTTTCCAGTGCGGGAATCGAGCCCGCGATCTCTAGCACCGAAGGCAGAGTTACTGCCAACTGAGCTATGAGGCCTTCGTTCATACGCCCATAATAAGACGGTGTCCGTTTTTCAGGAAATCGTTAGCCTTCCTTATGCATAATTCTCAAATCCCATCGCCTCATAACAAGTTGTGGCAATTTACCGAGACATGAACAAGAGTTTGTATTGAGGCCAGTAAACAAGATGTATTTAAAACATGGGATGGGCAGCAGCATTTAAAGGTGAGGGTTTAATTATTTTATGATTTTTGAATTGTTTTTTCTCAATAACCGCAAAACGCACAGTTTTGATTTTTATGACAACTTGAGCATTTTATTTACGTAAATCCAAGACAGAAACGCGATTGGTAAAACTTTTCTCGATAGATTTATTTTTTAAAGTTGAGTCCTCTGCAACAGTTTTTTCGAAAATACTCAGAGACTATCTGACAAAAATAACTTTTTTTTAAATATTTTGTTAGAAAATAGCAACGGGTACCTAAATCCAAGACACTTTAAAAAAATAGATAGTTTTTGAGATAATCGATATTGTCTTATATTTCGCTTACGTCGATTACTTTCGAGCGCCTTCGAACGCTTGCTCTTTCCGCATTCAATTATAGTACATAGCGCTGTCACTTTCTTCACTCCGCCCACTCGACAATTTATTATGATTTTTGTATCCTCTTAACAACGATAGCTCTTACTGCGTTCGCCAACCCGCATGCCCAGCGTGGTGAGTATGGACAAATCCCCCCACATGATAGGAATTTGCTCTGTCTGTGGGGGAGGCCATGTTCAGCAGTGGACCTCGTACGGCTGAAATGATGAATGATGATAATGATTTATATCATACACAGGCATTGTATACATAACATATATGGCGACCACGAACCCGACGACGCAGTGTTTGAGTCCCCCACCCGCTGCTTTGAATATTTTGAGTATCGTTTAAATGTTATGTATCATCATCATCAGCATTTCTTTTTGCGCACACATAAATATAATGGAATTGAAATTTGACTTACACACAAAAAACACAGAACGGATATAGGAACATAGAAACAAGCCTCGCTCTTAGTTTGGTCTTCGCCGGTATTTATGCTAAAATGTATTTATGTAGTACCTTCTAGTATAGTCGTATTTATATTAAGCCTTGTAAAATTTCTTTTTTGGTAAGTAAAATTATTCTTATTCTTATAGAAGGGCTAAGAACACAAATGAAAACAAAGAACAAACCTAATACCCACCTATATGTATATTTATTTTAGGTTGTGTGCACCACACTTATCGAAATTATGTAGATTAAGTTAAGTACATCTTATATAGGTAGCCCTCTCTTTATGTTCAGTCCACTCCATCCATAGGTTGTCTGCTAGAGATCGCTATTCAGCGATAAGACCGCCCATAGTATGACATAGTTTAGTTTTTATTGTTTAAAAAAACAAAAAAAACATAGAGCTATTATTCACCAAGAATCCTACACACAGTTATAAAGATACAATTGGTAATTTACAAGTTTTGGTATGTATGTAGGAAGACAGGTGAAATGGTCGAGGGCTCAGCTACGCTGCTTTTCAGCATCGCCATAAAATGTCTGCTGTCGTCACAGCAGGTAAGATCCTCGGAAGCCATCAGCCGCTATCAGGCGATATTACTTACGATTTTTACTGTTTGTACTGTATTTATTGTGTGCAATAAAGTATTTTCTATCTATCTATCTATCTATATGTAGGCATCCACCTCACCAGCAGGAGCGAACCAGCCTCGCTCTGTGTCGAAAAAGAAATGAAACATCATACATCTCATTTTGCATAGTTTCAACGAAAAAACACAAAACGCAAGAACATTTCACAATAAACTGCATGTGCCTCCCATTAAAAGAATTTACCCAGAAAATACGCTAAAACTATACAAAGTTAGCAACTCTAGCAACCTCTGTAAACAACACTTGAATCCTTAATAAACCGTCTAATTAACGACGCGCATTCACAGAGATAGGGACAAGAGGACATGCATTTGGAAAATGTGGGATAAAATTAATGAAAGAAAGTATTTTCTATAAAAACGTATAATAATAATAAAGCCTTGTTATTCCGAAAACTTACAATTTTCTTACTACTAATTACTGAAATACTAATACACTTATCATAATATGTCCCTAAGTTCGGTGTGCCTTTCGGCATAGGTCTCCTCCAACGTCTTCCACTGTTTCCTATCAGTTGCCACTCTTAGCCAAAGGGGACCTAGAGTCAATTTCAGCTCATCTTCCCATCTTCTCATTTTGCGACCTCGGCTCCTTGACCCGTCTCTTGGATACCAGACCGTTACCTGCTTGCTCCATTTAAAAAAACGTATAATGATGTAGTTAATTAACTACATTTATTAACAAAAACAAAATGAAAACGAATACTATTAACAAAATACACAAGAAACAGTTGAGCCATCTATAGATCGTTACAAACGATCTATAAATAGCTATTTATCCTGGTCACTACCAGTCGGAAGTGTACCCAAGACGCTGGCGGAATCACGCTGGATGGCAATGCTAATCCGTTGGGCCAAATAGGAGCCAGTCCTCGGGTCGTGCGTCGCTTCGATCAGTAGATGAATATTCCCTATGTCCAGCAGTAGACTTCTACAGGCTGATAAAGATGATGATTACTAAAATGTCCTGCATATCACATTAAACATGGCCACAGCACACTACTCCAGTGTGCAATTAGCGTATACTTGTTGACAGATTATGACAATTTTCTCTCTCTCACACAAGCGTTTGCGCGAGAGTTAGAACGAGACAAAATGCTTTTATAAGGATGCACCATTGAGCCTAGGTTTGTCTTTGTGAAGTCTAGGCATACAGCTCTAGGGGTACGTAAATCTTTGGCTTTTGAAAAGCGGTGACTGTTAATGACTGTTATACAACGTGACACTTCAATAGACTATTTACTTATAATTATAGACTACAACGTGTTCCGTAACACGTATACTATCCTAAAAGGGGAGATAGGCCTCACCCAAAGAGAACCATGCCGAACGGTCTTGAGCCTTTTCCATCCAATACCTCAACCTGGTCACTGACCTAATACAGGTGACCTAGAAATAATTAGTTACACGACAAGCAAGCAAGCACTAGACGGGTTGAATCACTATTTTATAAAATACCGTATCTAAATATCAATTGGCCTTCTGAATCCCGTGACAGGGACTTACAAATTCAAATCTCGTGCTGGCTACAAATCAAATAAGCGATTCTTTCACCGACAATCATACAGAGGCCGTTTTCATGGCTATCATACCTCAACCTGGTCACTAAACTAATATAGGGTGACCAAGCAAGAATCATTGACACGACAAGCAAGCAAGCAATAGACGGGATGAACCACTAGTTTATAACATTCCGTATCTAGATATAAATTCGCCTTCTGAATCCCGCGACAGAGACTTACAAACTCAAATCTCGTGCTGGCTACAAATCGAATAAGCGAGCGCGCTTCATCCGAATACGGAGGCGGTACCGACGAGAATTCAATTTCGATTTAAAATACGGGCTTATGTGTGTTCTTAAGATGCCTATTCGGATGGGAAATATTGCATGTTATTTACTGAGGGCGATTTACGCGTACCACGGGTTGAATGGACAACCTTGGTGGCGTAGCGGGCGAGTGCAAATGTTTGCATGATTTGCAAATATTTATTCCTGGTCTGGGTGTTGTGGTGCCATGGTACTCGTAGTTTCACACGACACAGGGAATCCTAGTGTGGGTTCAGGACTATGTGGCTGTTGGGTGTGTTTTATTTATTTTATTTTAATTATCTTGGGCAAAACCTATCTAAAACATGTCCCAGGCACTACAGCGTCCTGTGAGTAAATAGTTCCACCTGACGCTACATACAACTAGGTAGGTCCAACTTCGACAAAGAGGTCAACCGACGAATCCAACTCGGATGGGCAGCGTTTGGGAAACTTCGTCATATCTTCTCGTCGCAGATACCGCAGAGCCTCAAAACGAAAGTCTACAATCAGTGCGTGTTGCCAGTGATGACATATGGCACTGAAACTTGGTCGTTAACTATAGGCCTCATATACAAGCTCAAAGTCGCGCAACGGGCTATGGAGAGAGCTATGCTTGGAGTTTCACTACGTGATAAGATCCGAAATGAGGAAATCCGTAGAAGAACTAAGGTCACCGACATAGCTCTCAGAATTAGCAAGTTGAAGTGGCAGTGGGCATATAGCTCGCAGAACCGACAACCGTTGGGGAGTAAAGGGTTCTGGAATGGCGACCACGAACCGGGCGACGCAGTGTTGGAAGGCCCCCCACCCGATGGACCGACGACATTGTGAGGGTTGCGGGAAGTCGGTGGATGGAGAAGGCTCAAGACCGTTCGTCATGGAACTCTTTGGGGGAGGCCTATGTCCAGCAGTGGACTTCTACAGGCTGATGATGATGACGCTACATAAATCATCTAGAATATATGTAATAAGGCCTTGATTGCTATCAAAATATCCTCGTTGTAAATACCTTTGTTATGTTTACTTAGTACCAAAGCAACAATGGGTAGGTATACAATTTGGATTATACCTACAAACCGCACAAAATGGCGAACCATTAATTTTCAGTTAACACTGCATTGAGTTTGACGCAGATATAGATTAAACAAAAATGGAAGAGTTAATAAACTTGCAATAAACAAAGGTCGTATTGACATCCATTTTTTGCAGTAGATGGTTAAAGTTTGTATTTTTAACGACTGGCGAGAAGAACGAAGGGTAATGTTTTTCAATTGTATGAATGTATGTGTGTGTCTATGTATGTACGTTCCTTTGTGCCACAGTGTCATTGCGTTCGTCTCGTCTAGGTTCCGTATGTGTCATCTATATATATAAAGGAGTAGTCCACTCACTCACTGACAGACTCATCACGAAAGCTTGGAAACTACTGAACTGAGGAGTCTGAAATTTGACACAGACATTCTTTAAATTATGTTACCGTGCAATAAGAACGGATTTTGGAAAATTCAGCTCCTAAAGGGGTGAAATTGGGGTTGAATATTTGTATGAAAGTCCTATGTTTTAGAAGTTGGAGACATCAAAATCGGCATTTAGATAAATTATCAAAAATAAAAAATACGTTTATCAGCATTTTTTGAAAAACATCGTCGGGTTGGTTTACATTTATTATGAAGCTTGTAGATATACAAGGTGATTCATAACATGTATACCATCCCGAAAGGGGGTTATTCTATCAACAAAAAGAAATAATACTAGCGAAAAAAAACATCAATAAATTCATTTTATTTTTTTGATTTTGTTTTCACAAACTTTCTCAAATTAGCTGTTTTTGGTATTTTTATCATCTTTAAAACTAATACCTTAACGTACAAGAAGTTCGGAATCAAGATTGCTACCTAAAACAGCTGATTTATTGAGTTTGAACTGATTTGACCCCAAAACAGCTGATTTTCGCATAGAGTTTTTTCTATGAAAAATGACGAATTTCCAAAAGTCGTAGAACAAACTTTATTGCTAATTGCTTGTAGAATAAGCCACTTTCGGGATGGAATACATATTATGAGTCACCTTGTATAGCTGTAGTTCTTGGTCTATACTAATGACCACCACTAATAGTTCGTATGGTATCGTTAGTGGACAAACAGAACGATTTGCCTCTAGATATTAAAGTGACTGACACAAGGGAAGCTTTCAAAAGGTTGGTAAGAGAGCACTACATCAAAAATCACTAGGAACTGGGTAGGTATGTACCAAAGATACACTGTACTTACTTCTGAACTAACATAATGTAGGTACCAAGTTGTGGGTATAAGTGTTTGTTTTTTTATTTTATTTTCAAATGTTATCACTTTTGTAGGTATTATTGTTTTCTTTTTTTTTCTCCCACTTTTAGATACCTACGTGGGTACTTGTGCGTACGTAGGTATATATATCTGTATAACTATGTAAACTATTTAAGTAGGTAAGTTATTTCTAAGTTTAGTTTAATTGTCACGCCTCACCATCTTTTTTGCACGCCCAGGATGACTGGTAGAAAATGCTTTAGCATTAAGTCCTCCTTACACTAAGTTTAAGTGTGAAAGTATAAATAAATAAATAAATAAATAAAACAGTAAGCTTGTTTGCTAGTTCCATTTACACCTCCAAACTACTGAAATTGTCAACATTGAACACAAACATTTTATTGGGACTCCCCTTGGGAACACAAACTCCACGGCATGGACGTGTAGTTTTCTAATTCTATTTTGAAATTATTCGACTATTGCAGCCCCCTCTATCAAGTAAAACGTAAAAGGTTCGATTCCCGCCCCGAGATAAAATGTTAGCATGGTCTTGAAATATACAGGGCGGTCAAGAAGAGTCAGTATGGAGTAAGACGTAAAAGTTGCGGGTTCGATTCCCGCCCCGAGATAAAATGTTAGCATGGTCTTGAAATATACAGGGCGATCAAGAAGGATCAGTATAGGGAAAAACTCATTGGTGCACGCCAGTCCGAAAGTCGGGGAAGCTCCCACTATGCCAGCTCAGCTTATTTAGATTAATTTATAATATATCCAGTAATCTTATTATCTTTGTACCTGTGCCCTAAATAGTAATCGTCATTATTTCCTGCAAATCGGAATATTTGGTGAGTATGAAATTATTGCACAAAATGGCACAAAAGCAATAAATAGTGACGAGAATTTAGTTAGATACGTTGAAATGCATCATTTTATAGAAGTTTAACTTTATTTATAATAAAATATTTTTTACTAAAACTAAAAAGCGACTTCAAGTTCCTGAATATTTACAAGATTAATATCAACCTCTTTGCGTTTTGCTTACCTACTGAGGATGACACTGGCCACCTACACTTTCAAATAAAAAACAAAAGTAAGTATGACATCCATTAATCATCAATAATAACTCTTACGGTACTGACTGACTGACTGACAATCAAACGTAGTGGTTTTATTCTCTTTGAAAATCAACGCAGAGCCTAACCAAAATCCTAAGAGTATGTAATATGCAGGTTAGCTTCCAACAGGAACAACAGTAACGTATGGGTGCACAGAAAGGAATTCCCGACACACAGCCCCTAAGGTTGACGTTTATGTAAAAAATATAGCAGCAACCGAACGAAGTCTCGGGAATAACCATACCATACCAACGTCGACAAAAAAAAAAATTCAGCAAGTCTTGATTTCAAGAGATGATGACGTTTTTTAAGTTTTACGGGTCAAGTAGCAATCCCTCAGGAATTAAATTAATATGGGACCATCCCGGGATCATACACCAGTGAAAGAATTATCAAAATCGGTTTAGTATTGGCGGAGATATCGAGTAGCATACACACAAAAAAAAAACAGTCGAATTCAGAACCTTCTCCATTTGAAGTCGGTTAAAAAGGAAATTAAACCTGTTACAAGTCTTAATCATCAGCTTGAGCTATCTGAAGACCGTTACAAATGATCTATAGATAGCTCAATCGATCCAGATTACTACCAGACGGAAAGGTCACCAAGAGGGTGGCGGAATTGAGACGCTGGATGTCAATGCTAATCTGTTTGACCTAATAAGAGCCAGCTCTCGGGTCACGCGTCGCTTAGAGTTAGTGTTTTTATATTTGTTAGTTACTTAGTGTACCTAAATATTAAATTATTCACTCTTGAATGCTTTGATAGATATACCTACATTAAATATCAAATAACATCATCGGACTCAAACAAATCTTTTTGTGTTTGCGTTCCCACAATGTAATTTATTCAAAAATTTTTTAAATTGGTAGAGAAACTGATTTAACTTGTTGAGTAAAAACTCAAATATTAGGTAAAAATGTCGAGCTGCTCGTACATTTAATAAAATAGGTTACAACTGTGATAAAAGACCATAAACAGGTGAAATTAATAGCTTCAGGAAAAAAAAAGTTTTTTTAATACTTTATTTCATTTCATTCTTTATTTTTGTTCATATAAAAAGCCCTTTTCGTGATAGAATACATATTATGAATCACCTTGTACTTCTGTGAATTACTAATCCTCTTCAATTCGTAACCTTGCAATCACTGCAGAATCCAATTCTAACTTATTCCTAAGAGATCCGTTATTATAAAAATCTTCTATTGCCTGCAAGCTTCTGTTCTTTGTCTCAGGAACATATCTAAAAATATACAAAGAGCAAAACAATGCATTTAACGCGAAGCTTAGAAACGTCCCCCAAAGTCCTAAGTAAAGGAATAGATACGGTGATACTTTCAAAGAAGCAAAATGTAGAACACATGTCAGTATAACATAGAGCGCACCTCCTAAATCTCTATGTTTTACCGGCATCAGTTCTGCTGCAACTGTAAAAGACATGGGACATACCCCCAAAGAGCTGACCACCATGAAAGCTATTAGAAAGTACAGACATAACAACGAAGAACTAGACAAAACACCTGTACTCTGCAAATACGAAACCAATGATGCGAAAAACAGACACAAGGCGGCACCGAAACCACTGAATAAAAGTACTGGCTTGTGGTTAAATATCTTTATAAGGACAACATTGGCCAAGCAGCCTAGAAAAAGAATGATGTCAATAGAAATCATACCATAGAACGCCGCCAACTCATTTTCAGTAGCTTGTCTTATCATATCCATGGCATAGATCAGCACAACTAGGTTACCGCTACAGTAAAATATACTCAAGCAAATGAAGGTCTGAAAACTTGGGACGTAGAAATCTTTCCTCGTTACACTGCTCAACTTTTTACTCCAGGACACTGTTTTTTCTTTAGCATGCCTTTGAGAGTTGATAAGACTCTTCAATTCCATCCGAGAGTTGTCATCAGATCCTCTCAACCAGAGAAAGGAATCCTCACACTTCTCAAAGTCTCCTAAAAAAGCGAGCCAGGACGGCGACTCAGGCCAGGCAAAGCCAATTGCCACAGCTATCAGCATCGGCACACTTAGAATATAACCCACTGTTTTCCAATGCAAATACCTCCCCAAAATGCTAACCAAAGTCATTCCCAAAGAGTGATTGATATTATAAAAAGACATGGATATTAGTCTAAATTTTGGGTCGACCATCTCACTGATAGTGAAGTGGCTGACGATAATAATGCTGTTGGCACCCATTCCATGAAAGGCTTCGGCGATGAGAACTGCTGTTGTGGTTTCGGCAAGGAAGGTGATGATCCAGCCGGTAATGATCAGGAGGCAGCTGGCTATGTAGGCAGGCTTCCGGCCCCGCCATTGCATGAAGGCGGGCAAGAGAACGCCTGGTAGACCTGCTATGCCGTGGGCGGATCCTGGAAGATAATATGATTTATCATCACCATCTCCTTGCCCCTATCCAACTTAGGTGGTGTCACAACTTGTGCCGTTTTCCATTTTATGGTCACTACACAAATTCATCATATTCCTGCCCTAATCCCACATCATGTGGGGTCGGAACAACATGTATTTTTCTTCCATTTCCTTCTATCAGTCGTCATCTCAGCACTCACTCATTTCTTACCCATATCCACTTTCACACACTCCATCCTTCTTTTCTTAGACCTACCTCTACACCTGCATCCATTCACATTCTTACCTAACCCTCTCTTTGTCACATGATATTCTTCCCTCTTCATGAAATGCCATACTATACCATGCTATCCTACTAATATTATAAATAATAATTGACTGGCCTCATAGCTCAGTTGGTAGTAACTCTGCCTTCTGCGCTAGAGGTCGCGGGTTCGATTCCCGCACTGGACAAACATTTGTGACTAACACAGATGTGTCTGGGTGTTAAATATGTATCTATTATGTATATCAGTCTCTGGTACCCATAGTACAGGCTATGCCTGGTTTGGGATCAGTTGACCGTTTGTGATAAGTCCGGAAAAAAAAAAAATATTGTACCTATGGTAAAATTATGCCGAAACAGATATCAACTAAAGCGACAGATTATCCCTGGAATAGGATATGAGTAGGTACTTTTTTATCCCGCAAAGAGTATGTCTTGCCTAAAATCTCTCCAAAATGTCCCCGCCCATATAAAAATACCAGGGTTCATCTCTAATATGTTTTCACTTCACTCACACTGACATTAATTTCATAGAAAATGGTGTCAAATTGTTTATTTTGCTGGTATTTCCCCTTATAAATCCCGATTTTTTTTGATATAATGATGCAATGATCTTTAGTGGACTATGTAATGTAGTCTTCCAGCAGGGCTTTTACTAACATACCGATCCATGTTGCGGTATCCAAGTCCAGAAGTATAGAGCTCTCATTGCTTTTGAACTGTTCCAGCAGCACATTAGGATAGCCCACCACACCACCGACGGAAATGGCGGCCATTTGTGGTGAAGTTGCTACAAAGATCTAAAATATAAAAAAAAACTATCTGAATTTGTATACAACACTGACAATTTTATAGCGACTTTCATTGCGATTGCAGTCAAACATATTTTTTTTTAAATGCGTCAAATCAAAAGGAAAGAAAAGAAGGGTAATTTGGGGAGGCCTATGTCCAGCAGTGGACTTCTACAGGCTTATTTATGATTATTATGATGATGAGGTTAGTGTGAGAATATTAGAGAAGAACCAAGTCGACTTACTTGTCTTGCAAAAGGTGATAAGTAATCCATTATCGACAAAGCGCCACTGACTCGCACTATGCAGGCACTCAATCTGGTATATTTTATGTTATTGTAAACAATTGTGATTTGATTATGTAGGTTTTTATTTAATTTTGACTACTCTATTGCATTAGGTTTATCCTGTAATGATAGATGTATTGTATGAATAAATAATAATTAAATAATTATTATGGTGCTGATACGAGTGCAACTGGTGTACGTAAGAGCTAAAATTATTAGCTCGAATACAAAAGTATTTGTATTGTGCGATAATAATCAAATTTTTACTTAATTTAACGCAAAACGACTTAATCCTCCATCCTTCACAATTTTGCTCTTGAATTTAAAGATGATAATTTAAATTTACTCCAAAATAATTAATTTCTCACAAACTATTGTTCTTGTTAAACTTAGGTACCTAACTGGAATAGTATGACTCAGATGTAACGTTTTTATTTTAAAGTTCCATGTTATATGATTGCAGATATAGGTCGCGTCATGTAAAAGAACGCTGGCAGTCAAGCTGCGCAATGGCGATTTATCGGTCTATTTGGTGGTATGAGGTGCGGAAAGCAAAGGTCGACTGACGAACCAATGGCGCCTCGGCAATCATGCGGCGCGTGACCCGCCCGCCCCGCGCCGTATGTAACAACTGTACCTAACCCATATTACGCAATAAATTACTTTGATTTGATTTTGATTTGAATATTTGATTAAGTGGGAGTCAGATAGAAACCAGATATAAAGCTACGCCTGTTCCTCGCGACCAAGCCTAGCAGAATCAGGCAACAAACACGGCGCGCGTACCTATAATTTTTTTCGATGATCCTCTTTCACAAAATGGAATGTAGAGCTTCAGTGTGGTGCCGATCAAACTAGGTGAGGCTCAAAAGAATGTATAGTATGTTTTGTATGTACCTACCTACTTGCGTTTTGGGACAAATATACATGTTTTCTTTCTTTATATCTTCTATAATAATATCCCCACTCGTGAACAAAATCAGATAAACTTTTCAGCACCTCGAATCTTTTCGCGCCAGTCAAGTCACGCGCTAAACTAAAGTCTATTCACGGACGTGCGCCAGATTCCAAATCTGCTGATTTACACCTTTAGGGGTGGACCACAGATGATGTAGCAGTACTTAGCTGCCTTTAAGGTACAGTTTTGATGAATGCTACAGTAAAAAAAAACATATAGAATTACTATCGTAATTCTTATTTACAGAAAGAAAATTTAAAGTACCCATATATTTACAAAATACATAAGAAACAGTTGAGTATATAAATAAAAGACTTTACAAACGATCTATAAACAGCTCAATTGATCCAGATCACTACCAGTCGGAAGCGTATCCACGACGAAGATAAGTGTAGATGTCACTGTCATGTTTTTCGAAACTCTACCTTATGTTGCAATGGATCAAGGTATTAAATGCGTGGATGTTTTGAACCTGAGGTGAATTGCTAGTTTGAAGAGGTTGTCATTCTCATATTATCTCTTTCTATACTCTATTTTATGTGACTTAGGGTGGATTCGACCAAACGCTATGTTATGCCAGATTAACAAACCCTGGGATAACTCCCTGGAAAACAGGCTTACTCTAGAGTAATTAGTCATTTTATTCTATGTATAAGACTTATACTAGTTTGGTCGAATCCACCATTATATTGAAGAATACTAATATACTAGAAGTTCGTCCCCAACGTCGTTTGTTCTTTAATCACGCCGTAACGGCTCAACTGATTTCGTTGAAACTTGGAATAGATAAAGTTATTTACCTAGAATAGCTTATAGGCTTAGGTACCACGCGAGCGAGCCGCGGGCGGAAGCTAGTTATGACAAAAAGCAACTATATGAAATAACACGTCACAAAACCAGGGTTTAGTTAGTCCTCGTCTAAACCCAGTTTCATAATAATATGTTTACATGTCAAAACAACTTCCGGAACTCAAGCCAACCTCACCGGCCCGTGGTACATCCTGCCGTTCAGCGAACGAGGCTCTGTCGTCCCACCCACCAACCCACGCTGCCACACATAGGGGGGGTTGGATCATAACCCACCAGCGTGATGGGTTATGATGAACTCGTTAGGGGAGGCCTATGTCCAGCTGCAGTGGACTTCTGCAGGTTGTTGATGATGATGATGATGATGTCAAAAAGAGCAATGGAGGTATATTTTTATCTGTTAAGTAGCGATAATCAGGGATGGTGAAATAGGTTCTTAGTCTGTAGAAATCCTTCGCAGTTAAAGCGTTCGTCCTTTCAAAGCGAGTCTGGAATGTTTGACAGTTAGTGATAAGGCGCTGTTCGCCGTTTCCTTATGCTGGGGCTATTATGATTTGAAATGAATACAGCAATGATGTTTTTTTGTTAAATAATATGTTTTGAATAGGTCAATAGTTATTTAGATTAGGTATGGTTGCATTTTTTAGTTATATTTTGTAAAAAAATATATATTTCAGTAACTTGTAAATTAAACATTCAGGGTTTGGAGGCTCCTTTTAAGCAAATGTTTGCTTGTATTAGGAGAAACCGCTCTTCTATAGCCATTGTCGTTACATTTTATAAGTAGAACTTATAGTAAACATTTATGTTAAAGAACTAGACCATGTAAGTAATGTACTTAGGTATTGAAAATGATTTATGTATCACATAAATTACTTCGATTCCTACACCTATACCTATTGAGCTACCTTGGGGGTCCAGAGCTCCTAAAGATCTAAAAATTCTATACTCGGGGATAAAAGTCATGAGTCTAGAGAAACGAGTGGCGTGGCGGGCTTGTGCCTGGCTGAGACGCTAGAGGTGTGGGTATGAACCGCGCAGAGCGGGACAAATTATCTGAAAATATTTTGTTTCGGATGCGTGATGCCATGGTATTCGTAGTTTCTGATACCCATGACACGGAATCTTATTGTGGTGTCATGACTTTGTATGCGGATGTGGGGTAAAGGTACGCGTTCCTTGCTGGGTGGACGCAGCGCTGCCTACCTCAGTAATAAAAAAACCTTGTTCTGCGTCCTTGTGTGACTTGCTATAGAAAACATTGAAAGGCAGAACTTTCAATGTTTTCTGTAGCTAGTCACAGACAAATCTGTGCCATAGATATTAATTCCAAATAAGAGGGTATTCAGAATTTAGTTGAAACAAACGCTGGAAAGCTTTTATCCAAATTGTTACCACTTTGCAGTAAGAACGGGCATAAAGATAGTATTAAAAGTAATGGAAAGTAGAACTGAAACTCCATCAAAAATTACTGCGCTGCTAGGCAACGAATTATCCGTTCCACAATATTTAAAGGTTTGTAATTAAGGTCACTAAACTAATATAACAGAGGGTCAAGCCTGGAATAGTTACGCTACATCATGACAACTACGCTACACTTCTCGTTACAATCCGAGACAGCGGCGAGGAGCGGCGTTCATGAGATTTATATTATTTTGTAGTTATCAAGCTATCTGTAGGGGAAAAAATGATGACCTATCAACAGTTCCCGTATTAATTTTGTGGTTTCGTTCAGGCGGTGACGTAAGTTGTCAATCTCAAAGATTTATGGTTCAGATTCGTGTAAAATAGTGCTGACTGACACGTTTGCATTTAATTGGGAAGTTATAATAGCCCTGGTAGCTAGGCCCAGAGTATAGAATCTATAGCCTAGAGAGTTAGGTAGTGGAAACAGTAAATGATTAGCGTTTTAGAGCATAGAAGTTATTTCACTTCTATGGGTGTGCTACTACTCTTACAACTCTAACGGGATAGGTTTAACTGGGATTTCGTTTATTTGATAGTTGAGCGTGAGTTTGCGATTCTGAACCCTATTGTCTAGTGGAAACGGCAAATGCTTCCACTGGATTCGGAATGTGTAAAGATAATAAAAGAGATGTACGGAGAACATTAAGTTGAACGCCTACTGGAAATTATTGAGCAACGATTTTCAGATCATTTAATTGAATTTGTTTTCAGTTAATTCTAACCCAAAACTTTGAAGTAAAGGCTTGATTATTGAGGGCAATAGGATTATTTGCCTAGATTTAGCCTAGTCATACATATGCTCAATGTCGCGCAACGGGCTATGGATAGAAATATGTTCGGAGTTTCACTGCGTGATAAAATCTGATATGAGGAAATTCATAGAAGAACCAAGGTCATTGATATAGCTTTCAGAATTAGTAAATGGCAATTCCAGATTATTATCTATCTCTGTGCCTTTTGTTTAAGCATTAACAATTCATTCTTCATTCCTTTTCATCATCGCACCTCTCGACATAGGTAGGGGATCCATCCTCACACCCTCACAACGGGTTGGTCGCGTACCGTGCGGTTTCAGAGGAACTTCCTCCCGCGAACACTCAGGTTGTTGAATGATCTCCCTGCTGAGGTTTTCCCTAAGGACTACAGTATGGGGTTCTTCAAAAAGGGCGTTTTGAACTTTTTAAGGGGTCGGCAACGCGTGCGTTATGCCTCTGGTATTGCAAGCGTACATAGGCTACGGTAACCACTTACCAACAGGTGGGCCGTATGTTTGCTACCTTAGTTGTATAAAAAAAAACCTATAATCTTAAACTTACTAACAATTTTGGATCATATGTTATCTGAAAAAAATAAATATTTAGGTATTAGGTATTTTTATTATTATGAGCCAAATTTCATTGGATCCGTTCAGCCGTTATAGCGTGATTGACTAACAAACATCCATCCATCCAAACGTTCGCATTTATAATAGTTGTAAGATTTATCTTGGCCATGGTGTCCCCGGCTGAAGAATAGGCCCCCCCCCTCCATATCTCATTCCGATGAATATCGTAAGGAAGGAAAAAAGCTAGAAGATGGGCAGCAGCATCTTCTATTTTTACAAAGTTAACTATGCTCCACAACCCGCGTGCCCAGCGTGGTGATTATGGGCAAATTAACCCAAAATATATAAAAAAAAAAAAAACCGGACATATTCACACGGTCAACTGATCCCAAACTAGGCATAGCCTGTGTACTATGGTCGCAAACTCACGCTCAACTATCAGAGACTGATATACATAATATATATATATTTAACACCCAGACACAGAACAAACATCTGTGGTCATCACACAAATGTTTGTCCAGTGCGGGGATCGAACCCGCAATATATGAAGTCAATCAGGGAAACTGGGGGAGGCCGATGTTCAGCTGTGGACTTCGAACGGCTGGAATGATGAAGATTTATCTCTTCTTTACTACTATCTACTAGATACCGCCCAAGCAACTACCGATGATTAAAGGGATATAAATGATCCGATACCGTTGTACGGTGGTTGTAGGTACAGACAATGAGCTATTGTCTCATCTTTGATATCTCTTAATGCATCGGGATGGTTGGTACGGTTAGTAACGGTGCGGTAAAAAGTATTTTGCTACAAAATAAACATAACAAATTGGTTTGCAAAACTATCGTGAATACTATGAGTCATTTTGAAAAACGTGGAGGAGGTAGGGCATAGCGAGATTTTCTCGTTCTAAATTGGAGCAGCCCGCCTGGAGAGGTACCTCCGCCTTACAGAAGATCGCAGACAAATAACATTATTTGTTTCAAATAGTGTCGTGTTCCTGCGGTGAGTAAGGTTGCCAGAGCTCTTTAGGGGGAGGGGGGTTCGGGGTCGGCAACGCGTGCGTGATGCCTTTGGTATTGCAGGCGCTCATAGGCTACGGTAACCGCTTACCAACAGGTGGGCCGTATGCTTGTTTGCCAGCTCAGTAGTATAAAAAAAAAAAAAAAAAAAAACGTGTTTTACTTACGTCTTTATAATGTCGATATTTCGATACAATGTTTCGATTCGTCTAAAGAAACTTCACCAGGGTGAGTATGATCTACTGCGCGCTTCAACCCTCTCGCGTTCGCGTCTCACACTCTCAAACCGTGTTCATACGCGATATGTCATCTAAAATGTATTTCTAAATGATCCTTATCTCTTCTAAATAAAGTCAATTTTGAATTTGACATTCGAGGACGTATGAAATCGCAAGCCCCCTTAAAAGTCAAAATTGACTTTATCCAGTAGAGATAAGGATCATTTTGAAGTGTGAAACGGGAACGCGAGAAAAAAATTGGTCAAGTTAAATACGTAAAATAATACGGGGAAACATTTTTTTACTTTTACTTTTATAAGCATCCTTGGCATTTAAAATGCATGATGTTATTTTCATACGAACTTCTACCCTCGAAACTCCACCCTACCTGACGCATTGCAATCCCATTGCTGCTAGTTTCCTCAGGATGTCTTCATTTACTGCTACACCATCAATGCTCTATCGAAGTATTTTAGCTTCATTAGGCGTATTAGCTCCAGCTTTAACAGCTCGCCGCTAAGGGGGTTGAGTGAATGAGCGAGCGAACGAGGTAAGAGCTATATTGTGTAAGGGATGAAAACTTGGGCAGAGAGAACAAATAACCATTGTTTAACATCCCTCTTGGTTTGTGGCCGGTACTTTGTGCAGTTACTGGCGAAGTTTGAAATCAGGCAATTTTAAAAAACTACTAATAAACCGATCTGAGATCTCGCTATTTCTGGTAAAAGTTGATTATCGCTGCGGCACAATAAAGATACTCATAAACTTTGTAAATTGCATCCAATCATACCTGAACTACGAAGTCATTAAAACATTACCGAATAGGAGCTCACGATAAATTGGTTGCCCAATGTTTCATATTATTCCAAAATCATAAGGCCTAGAATAAAGATTAAAAACGTTTTGGAATGTATGAACAACGCCCTTTCATATGACACCTACTTCATGTATTTTTATTACTTTTGCTATATTTATCCACCTTTTAGTCAATTACCAGACAATTTTCATAGAACCAGAGGGTTTGCAAGTTGAAGTAGCAGTGGGCAAGCACAAACTGACGGCTGCTCGGGCAGAAAGGTTATAGTGTGGAGACCACGTACTAGAAAACGCACGAACAAATACCCATTGTTTTACAGTGGCAGGCAGGCAGCAGGACACGAAAGTTGTGCACGAAAGGAGCCTCAAGAGGCGGCACTTTAATATTTTCACTACACTGATTCTTTCATCGACGGTCATAGGTCCTTTTCAGGGCCACCATACCTCAACATGGTCACTGACCTAATACAGGATAATAATAATAAAGGAGCCATTTCATTCTGGGCCTGGTCCATGTACACTACATAGAAAAATTTGGAAAAAATAGGAGACTACAAGAATAATACAATTTCATTAATTTGAAGACGAATGCGATGGTACAAAAATAGTTCTTCTGGTAAGTTTTTTAGTATGTGAACACTATTTGAAGGCCGCCATGTTGGTTTATAATTGGCGTTTGACATGACATTGACATATTTTTCATGTCATGTTGTTTGATTTGATGTTTTTGTTTTGTCAGATAAATGTAGGTTGTCAAAATGACATTTCACGCACGTCCGTCCGCCATATTTTTGTAGCGCTGTGTGTTGCTCTCTTTGTCGAAGAAAATCTTAATGTACCTTAGAACGAAGTCAATTTATATAAAATAAACAGTAAAATACGTTTACTTTATTGCTTAGCCACATTTTAGAGTAGTGTACACAGTGCAGGCCCAGGCTCCATATATTGATGAAACGTCTCTTTTATTTATTTTTCCACCTGTACATTGAAATATAAATGATCATAAACTAGGTCTTACAACTAAGCATTTAAAAGAAGGTGCTTGCTTACTTAATATAAAAATTATTAATTAATAATGACCAAGAAAAAATCAGTGACACGAAAAGAAGAAGAACCCGACGTACCGTTTGCACTATTGACAACCAATTAGTTTTGTTTGCACCATTGATAGGGAAACAAACGGGCCTTATGAAAAATTATGAAGTTTGTATCTAGCGAACTATTTAGAAGTGTAGGACGGCCCTCCAGCAGATGCAAAGGTCTATAGAATAGTCTCTGGAAGCCACTCGATCCATACCACTCAAGATTGGTTGCACTCGAAACATGTGAGTGCTATATTTAGCTGTGGACGTGCTACAGCTGAAATGAGGATGACAGGCAGAAACAAACTCTAATACGGACGTTTATAGTCTTAGGATGTTTGAAAAAACTGGACGTTTCACAAAAGCTCTTGAGTTCTCACTACTGCCTGCAACACATAACAAGCATTCCTAAGTGCTAGACTGTTTATTGTTATGGTGTCTTTAAAAATAACAAAACGAAGTAACTTAAATACCGATTTGCTGAAGTTGTAGTTAGTTTTCATGATGGGTAAGTACCTACTGCCCCGATGGACCTACAACATTGTTATAGTTGCGGGAAGTCGGTGGATAGAAAAGGCTCAAGACCGTCCGTCGTGGAACTCTTTGGGGGAGGCCTATGTCTAGCTATCTTAAGACCGTTACAAATTATCTATAGATAGTTCAATTGATCCAGATCGCTACCAGGCGGAAGTGTCCCCATGACGCGGGCGGAATTGTCACGCTAGATGGCAATGCTAATCTTTTGGGCCAGTTCTCTGGTCGCTTCGATCAGACAGACGCCCTGATTTTTTTTCTTCTGATTTTTTTTTTAATTGACTATTTTGATGTTCGTACCGATTTCGAATGGTGACCACGAACTGGACAATGTAGTGTACGAAGACACCCCCCACCCGATGGACCGACGACGGTATTCAGTTTCAGTTTATTTATTCAAAAACAATTTACATCGTGTGTGAATATAAGGTGCATAATGAAATTAAATTAATAGCATGCAGTTACATAATTATACATAATCGAATTCATCTTTGTTACTAACATCATAATTATTTACGTGTGAGTACAGCAAAAGTTTTCTTAAATTATTATTGAAAATATTTGGATTGTCAATTGCTTTCATTTTAGTAGGAAGAACATTAAACCATTTTACTTCCTGATACCTACTGCCATGCTTTGCTACATTAAGCCTCAGGTATACCTCGAGCTCTAGGTTTTTTCCGTGTCATGAGTCTTTTTGTTCTCTCTTCTCTACTGTTTCGTATTTAAGTGGGTTTCGTACAATGTCCATCAGGACAACTATTCTGATGATTGCGGGATAGAAAATTCAATTCAATTCATTTATTTCTCTCCATAGGCATAAATACAATGCACTTTGAAATGTCAAAACATAATAAAATAAACATACAATGGTAAATACAAATAAAAAATGTATACAATGTCAAGAACTTAAAATAATTACACAGTCAAGAAATAATAATAATCAAATACATAAAATGTCTAAAAAAGTAACTACATACGTTATTACAAACTAGCAGAGTAACTTACAATTTTATCTTTTCCCATTCTTTCCTGTCTGAGATGAATTCATCAATGCTATAGTATGCCTTTTGGTTTAAGGTTTTTTTGATAAATGTCCTAAAAGCTCTGTCATTCAAATTGACCACAGAAATGCTCAAGACCGATCGTCGCACTCTTTAGGGAAGAACTGTGCCCTTCCAAACTGATGATGATTAAGCTACGACCGATAGATACTTGTACCCAACGGATTTCAATATCAATAGAAGTTGTCACTGTGAACTAAATAGCCGACACTCGGACAGATTCGGAACGCTTCCCACGACGCGGAAGTGGAGTTGTCTAAGTGACAGACAAACAGACGGAAGGTAAAGGAACAAGTTGGCTTTTATAACTAACTTCTATTGCCGACGTGAAATTTGAAACTATTTGTGCTAATATGGTTTAGATTTCGCTGCTTTCCTAACCGGAGTTTTCAATTCAATTCAATTCATTTATGAAATGAATTGAATTGATTTTTTTTTTTTCGGGAATGCAGCCAGTGCTCTTGGCACCTTGCCGCATGACCAAAATTATTTGTTTATTTAGTTTCTATTTTATTTTGTAATTATTTAATTTTATATTTTATAGTATGTATATAGTATGTATAAGTGTATATTCTAATAAAATTAATTTTCATTCATTTATTGACCATTTCTTTATAACATATAACATAGGCATGTCAGGTTTACAGTAATTACAGTTCTTTACAAGTAACGTTCATATAATTTTACAAAGATTTTAGATTTTAATAGGTAATATATAGTTTCTACTCCACATGCAAATCAGAAAATGAAACATTTAAATATTCCGCGACATGGTAAAATGGATGATTTTCAAAAAACGATTTAATTTTTATTTTAAACTGATTAAAGGGAAGCCGGGTTACTTCTAAGGTTTATAGTGCTTGCTTGCTTGTCGTGTCACTGATTCTTTCTTGGTCATTTTGTATTATGTCAGTGACCAGGTTGAGGTATGGTGGCCCTAAAAAGGGCCTATGACCGTCGGAGTAAGAATCAGTGAAGTGAAAGGATTTATTTGCGCCACTTAGAGGCTTTTCGTGCACATGTCACATGTCTTCGAATTTTTAGGTTCTAGAACATGCCGGTTTACTCACGATTTTCCTTCACCGTCTGAGAGCAATGGAAAATCTATTAGTGCGTGACCGTGATTTGAACCCACGACCTTGTAGATCGGAAGGCGGGGCCGCTACCCCTTCTCCACTGGGCTTCCCCCTAGCGTGATAGAAAGCCTCTCAGGTCTCCAGGCGATCAGATCCTTGAAAACATCTACAGCATGGGTTCTTAAACTACGTGCAGCCACGGACCACTTTCAGAATTTTTAAAATGCCACGGACCCCTCTGGAAAATAACATTGTGGAAAAAACGAATAAAAAAAAACACTTTTATTGTTTTTTTTTGTTTTTATCGACACTAGAGCTGAAAGCCCTTTAACTTATGAATTAATTTGAGGTACTGCGGACCACTGTCACACTTATTACGGAGCCCTTGGGGGTCTGTAGACGCCACTTTAAGAAACCCTGATACAGGGATAGTCAGAAGCACGTCCAAACATTACATTTTGGACGTGCCTACAGTTTGTTCAGTACCTAGTGAGAATCCCATTTGGTCCAAACCAATCGCTGCTGAATAATAACATTTAGCTCACGATGTTTTTTAATACCTACATAAAATCACGCCTATTTCCCAGAGGGGTAGGCAGACACCACGGCTTTCCACTTGCTACGATCCTGACATAGGTACCTCTTTTGTTTCATTCACTCTCACCAAATTCCTCATACATGCTCGTCGGCTTAGGGTACTCTTGACCTGGCCTTTTTCCAAAACGTCACCGATTTGGTCACTAAATGTACGCCGAGGTCTTCCCCTTCCAACGGTCCCATTCACACTCGCCTTATACACCTGTTTCGTCAATCTTCTTTTGTTCATCCTCTCTACATGACCAAACCATCTCAGCATACCTTTCTCAATCCTCATCACTACGTCTTATTTCACTCCACAATGCTCTCTTATCACACTGTTCCTCACTCTATCTTTCAAAGATACACCTCACATACTTCGCAAAGCTCTCATTCCCACTGCACTTATCTTACTTTGATGTTTTTTAATAAATTCGTGATTTTTCGAAAAGAAAAACTCATTTTTGCACGACCAGAATTTGAACCCACAAACTTTGGATCTAAAGTTCATAGGTCAGTACTTAAGTAATTCATAAGAGAAAAATAATGTATGTTAATGTATCATGTAATTTGGATTTAATTAAGTTTATCAGTGTAGAGCTGGATAATTAATCTAGTTTGGACTCTGATTAGCAATATTCTTTAGTAATTGTTTATTTTAACTTTGTGTACAATGTAATTTTTTTATTACTTTCTAATGTGACATGTACATTTTGTTGTATAATATAAATGAATATGAATTTCAATTCCAATTTCATCGTAGATTTTCAATTTGAATTAGCCAGACGTACGAACATCAAACTTGAATGTGTCATCCTGAACTTGTATGATTGAAAATGTTCCGTCTGCTCCGAAACGCGCTGTGTACACACGATTGCCAAAAATAAATTAATATTTGCAAGTAATTTTTTTTTTTATTTACCTAAAGGTGATTCTTCTTCTTGTCGTGTCACTTATTCTTTCTTGGTCTTGGTTGAGGTATGGTGGCCCTGAAAAGAGCCTATGATAAAAGGTGATTCATAATATGTATACTATTCCGAAACAAGCTTATTCAGTGATCAAAAATAAATAATATGAGCGAAGAAAAATATCATTTTTTTCCTATATATTCGCAAACTTTTTCAAATTATATGTTTTACTATCATCCACTCGCGGCTTCGCTCGTGTGGTACCTGTAAAGATCTAGAGTAGCCTATATGCTATTCCAGACTATAACTTATCTCTGTACAAAATTTCACCGAAATCCGTCCTGCCGTTTGGGCGTGATTGAACCACGAACATCCAAACATCCTCACAAACTTTCGCATTTATAATATTAGTAGGATAAGTGAAAACTAGTGTTTTTTGTGTAGTACTATCGTTTTTTTAACTAATTATTAAACGTACAGCAAGTTCAGCTGATTTAGATGTATAATTGAGTTTGACCTGATTTTATAACATCTAATTTCTTCAGTGTTTTTTCAATGAAAAATGTCGCATTTCCCAAATGTCGTAGAACAAACTTTATTGCTAATGGTGTGGAGAATAAGCCACTTTTGGGATAGTATAGATTTATGAATATTCTTATATTCATACCAAAAGTTTAAAAATACTATACAAACCCGACTTTATTAAAAACCAACTGTGTGTACAGGCCTTATCATCTAACGCAACCAGACGCTCATAATTTCAGAGCCGAGTTAAATCTCATCTCTTGCAAATCAAATATTTATCTAACTCGCACACGAGTGTAAACACCCCTTTATTGTGGTTGCTCTGTATGCACGCATCAGTGTGTTCTACCTTTATCATGTTTTGTCAACTAACTTTTAGCTTTACTTATACAAAAATCTGTCAAAAGATAAGCATGTGTGTTTCATTAATAAAAAAAAAAAAACGAACGTCCTCAAATGTCAAATTTTTGGAAAATGTAACCCAAAAATTTGACATTTGAGGACGTTCGACATGCAAGCCCCCTTAAAAGTCAAACCCAAAATTGACTTTACAGTAGAGATGATTTTGAAATACATTTTAGATGACATATAGCACGTCGTATATTACAAGGTTTATAAGTTACTAGCTTCCGCCCGCAGATTTACTCGCGTGATTCCTATGAAGATACAAATTAGCCTATATGCTATTCCAGACAATAATCTATCTCTTTGCCAAATTTCATCCAAATCCGTTCAGCTGTTTGGGCGTGATTGAACCACGAACATCCAAACATCCTGACAAACTTTCGCATTTATAATAATAGGAGGATCAAGGAGGATCAAGGAGGATTAAGGCCCCCCACCCGGTGGACCGATGACATTGTGAAGGTTGCGGGAAGTCGGTGCATGGAAAAGGCTCAAGACCGTTCATCGTGGAACTCTTTGGGGGACGCTTATATCCAACAGTGGACTTCTACAGGCTGATGATGATATACACGGTTTTACTGTAGCACATAGATTACACCAGTACAAAGACTCGCAACAGTTTAGCAGAGGTCGTCTGTCTCATTAATTAATCTCCGGTGCAAAGGGGGTCGTTAAGTCTGTGCCCGTCACTGGAGATTCAATTTGGTGAAGATTTTTAGGGTTCCGCACTTGAAAAAAATGTACACCCAATAGGATAACATTGTTGTCTCTGTTTAGCAAGGTGCTTTATTAAATTACTGATATTATGGCCCCTCCATATCTACCTATCCGCGGATGTCGTAAGAGGCGACTTAGGGAAAAAAGCTAGGGGATGGGCAGCAGCGTCCCTCATTTTAACAAACATAGCTCTAACTGCGCTCGCCAACCCGCATGCCCAGCGTGGTGAGTATGGGCAAATCCCCCCACAAGGAATTCGCTCTGTCTGTGGGGGAGGCCATGTTCAGCAGTGGACATCGTACAGCTGAAATGATGATGATGATGATGATTATGATGAAGTTTCTGTCTTTATTTATTTTTTATAGTTTTTTAAAAACACTCATGATGATTCAAGATAAGCCTAAGCCTTATACTGCTATTAAAAAGATTTTAAAAATAAAGCGCTTTTATGTGTATATATATACAAAATGACTATAAGGAATATCACTGACTGATCATAATATAAACCAATACAGTACTTGCCGTTGTCTTAAAATCTTGAATAGTTACGGGAGGTTTTGGCACAAGTAAAGGAATAAATCCAAAAAGAATTGATTTCAAATCCCTTGCTGCAGGACAATATCGTCCCAAGTTTGCATCGAGCGGTTATTTACGAGACAAATTAATATTTGCGGTTAGTAAAGTATTTCAACGAAATCAAGTATTTCAATGAATAACAAACATCCAAGCATCTTACTTCCTCAAAATCTTTCCCATTTTATAATTTTTATTCTGTTCGAGCTTAATTCAAATCCGCGATAACCTTAGCTACAGATACGTCTAACGACGACCGTTACGCAAGCCACGTAATTTATTGTATTAAATTATTAGTAACTGTTTAAAATTATAAACAGTACCTATCTTTTGAGAACTATTGCAAGTCTTAAGTGTTATTTTTAGTCACCTCTAGAAGGTCGTGACGTGACTACTATGGTCTCCGCTGAAAACCAGCGCTGGGTGCACACATCAGTGTGTATCCAGCACAATGCTGAGCGAAGACCATGTTTTCCAAGAGCTCTGCTGCGCACAATATTTTTATCATTTAGTATGTTATTTCTTTTATTTTATTTTATGTGCAGTAGTTCTTAAGGGAAATAAAAATCTTTCTTTCTTCTTTTCTTTCTTTCTATTACACGAGTGCCTGCAAAAGTATGTAGCTTCGTACATTTGGGGATCCTGATTTGTTGGGAACGGGATCCATTCAGAGTGCATGTCCTACTCGTACTTGACCGTATTTTTTGTATTTTCTTAGCTCGTAGCAGTACGTAGCACCTAGCTTGTGGGACAAGTAGTCGTAGCTCGTATCACTAGTAGCTTGTACAACACGTAGTAGTTGTTGTGCTCAAAGATACATTTCTAGCGCAACAATTGAGACCTCAATAAGGCAACGGAAAGGGCTATCGAGGTTGCTACATATTGGTCGAGTAGAGTTTGAAAGAGATCTTGACTCGAAAAGAAGAAGAAGCGCAACAATTAATAGTTGTAGTTTTCGTAGTTATTTTTGAGCCCATAGCTGGTAGCACGGTTTGTTCTTAGCACGCGTTGCGTTGCGTCGTAGAAATTGTGACGCGTAGCCCCCGTAGCAGTCTTAAAAATAGTAACTCGTAGCATCCGTAGTAGGCGTAGCACTTGTTACGCGTAGCATCCGTTGTAGTAGAAATTGTGACGCGTAGCATCCGTAGTAGTCGTAGCACTAATGACTCGTAGCACCCGTAGTAGTCTTAGAAGTTGTGACTCAAAGCATCCGTAGTAGTCGGAGCACTAATGACTCGTAGCACACGTAGTGGTCTTTGGAATTCGGACTCATAGCATCCACAGGTTAATGTGGATGCTATGACGATGCTATGTGATTCAAGCCTGTAAGAGTTGTAGTATTTGTGACTAGTAAAACCCGTAGTACTAGTGTGACTCGTAGAACCCGTAGTAGTACCGTGTAGCTTATGCCACTCGTAGTTTTTTATCGTAACATTCGTAGCACAAAGTATAAATTCAAACATAAAATTTATAAAAATAAAAGGAAATCTCGTAACGAGACATCTGATTTATAATTCATGGATTCATTACTAACTTGCCACCAAACTTAAATTGACTTCTCTTGTAGTTGGTGCCAATTTACATTTGCAACCTCGGAACGTACTTGCCAAACAATTTTCAACTTTATTTCTTGCAATTAAAGAGCTGAGAGATAAGTTTTTTGGAAGATTGCGGTTGTTATTAATTTGGTTTTCAAAACATGATCAATAATACTGATAATAAATATTCGACGGGCGATGACAGCTTTGACTGTTGAAGATTATGATAATTTTGATAAAATTCCCGCTACAGGAATTATGGAAATGAAATAGAATTTATCTTTGAGAGCACTCATTTCATTCCATATTTATTATCTGCTCAAAATTATACAATCATAAAAATTAGGTCTTTTACTGAAAAACGCAAGGTCATAGGTAAAGAAATTTTGAGGAGAAATGAAAGATTTTTTTTTATATACAACTGTGGTGGAAAACAAGCATACGGCCCACCTGTTGGTAAGCGGTTACCGTAGCCTATGAGCGAACCCCCCCCTAAAGAGCTCTGGCAACCTTACTCATCGCAGGAACACAACACTATTTGAAACAAGAAGAATAATCCTTGACAGCAAACTATAAAACTGGAACAGGAGTGTTATTGCCTAAGCGTAATGGTAATGAAGTCCGCAATTATGAGGAGGATTTAATCAATTTTAGCGATATCCGATGTTTTTCAAATATCAAAAGGAAGAAGTTTAGTTCTTGAAGTTTTCCCTTGTCAAGTTTGGAACGTTTTTAATGTTGCTAAGATTGTTAAAATTACCCTCCAAGTTACGACTTCATTGCCATTACGCTTACACAATTGCACCACAGGCATAGCTTCACCTAGTTTTTGAGACGTTACAAAGTGATCCTAGTGATTTTATTAAGAGAAATAAGATATCTTTTACAAAAACTAAAAACCGAATTCAAGTTCCTGAATATTCACAAGATTAATATCAAGCTCTACAATATAGTCGACACTAAAAAAATTCGGCATGTGGTGATTTCAAGAGAAGATGACGTTTTTTTAAGTTTTACGGGACAAGTTGCAATCCCTCAGGAATTAAATTAAAATGGGACCACCCCGGGATCATACTCTATACGCCAGCGCAAGAATCATCAAAATCGAGTTACTATTGGCGGAAATATCGAGTAACATACACACAAAAAAATAAAAAATACTGCCGACTTGAGAACCTCCTCCTTTTGGAAGTCGGTTAAAAAGCCTTTTGACTTGGACCGACATAAACATATAGGGAATGTATATGTCGGTGGGTCGAAAAGGCTCGAGACCGGATGTCAAGGATTTATTTAGAGGAAGGTTAAGTCCAGCAGAGGACTTTTACAAGCTGATGATGATGAAGAAGTAGATATTTATCTAATTTAAGAGAAAACCAATTCAAAAACGACGGTCGTGCAAATTCAATGAAGCCCCTAAATCAGCTTTCGCTATTGAAAAGCCTACCACATTCCAAGAGGCAATAATTTTAGAATATAAATCAAAAAGTGGTTATAAATTGTCCCCTAAATTCATAACTCAATCACCGGGCCCGCAAAACGCGATTGGTCACGTGTTTGAGGGGAGCGTTTCTGGTTATAAGCATAGCGGACTGTAAATAACAAGAGCACCGGTGGAGTGGTGATAGTGGTCTCGGCTTCCGATCCACAGGTCAGGTTTGAATCCCGGTCATGCCACAATGAATTTTCCATTGGGAAAATGTATGTGCGCTATACTAGTGCTCTCAAACGGTGAAGGAAAATATAGTGAAGAATCCGTAGACGTGACAAGTGCACTAAGAGGCGCACTTTAATCCTTTCACCAAATTGATTCTTTCACCGACATTCATAGGACCTTTTCAGGGCCACCATACCTCCTGTTGTTAAAAATCAAAAGAAGAGGTGCCGTTGACACGTCCTGACACCTTTAGTGTGGTGTGTCGAGATCGAGTCACGAGTGAAAACAAGTAGCAATAGGTATTGTTCGTAATAAAAGCGTGAGATTGAGGGTAGACAGATTCGTCTGCCAATGACAATAAGATCTACCTACAAAGACTTCAGTCTACTCCGTAATCATGGCGCATGAAACTGTGCCGAAATATCAGGGATGAAATAAACTCACAAGACATGGTATATATACCGTTTTTAGTGAAAGATTATAGACACAGCTTTAAACTGAGGAATGGCAAAGGGCACTTTATCTGATCGGGTACCGCATGGTTGAAGCCACGGGCAGCTACTTGTTATAATAATCCCATCATAAAAACTTTTATATGAAAATGAGAGCCAAGTTCAATATCATGAATTGATATCTAAATGGGTGCCAAGTTTAAGTTTTTAATAAGTTTTTTATAATTGGAACAGAACACAAGGTACAGTAAAAATGAAAAACGATGTTACCTACATTAGTAATAAAACTGTGTCGCAGATAGCAACGCCCTCCTCTAGTTACAGAATAACAGAGTTCCAGTTGGTGTTTTAAGTCAAATTAAATTATGATATTCTAAGAATTGGCCGTGGTGGCCCCGGCTGAAGAATAGGCCCCTCCATATCTACCTATCCGTGGATGTCGTAAGAGGTGACTAAGGGAAAAAAGCTAGGGCATGGGCAGCAGCGTCCCTCATTTTAACAACGATAGCTCTAACTGCGCTCGCCAACCCGCATGCCCAGCATGGTGAGTATGGGCAAATCCCCCCACTTGATAAAGAATTCGCTCTGCCTGTGGGGGAGGCCATGTTCAGCAGTGGACGTCGTACGGCTGAAATGATGATGATTCTAAGAAAACTTGAATGTGGAAACTAGCCAAGTCAAATCTAGAGCTTACCAGAAGGCCCGCTGTTCTCATGAATGGATATCGCCCTGGAAATCTGAAACTCCGAACATTGCTATCATTTGCAGCGCCCAACCGACCCAACCACAGACCTCCCTCAGTTACTCCCTATCTTCAGAAGAGGGAGGACGTGTCCCCTCTTTGCAGGCGGGAAACTCGCTGGCAGTTTTTATCGGAACGTAGTTTTGTTTTTAAACTTTTTCGTTTGGTGCCGGCTCGGAGATGCTATCGAGTTTTTTGTGAAGTGTTGGGATCAGAAATTGGTAAGTTTATTTTATTATTTTGTTATAAGCCGTGTTCAAACTGCATGCGATACGTCACCTGAATTTGATTTCAAAATGATCCTTCCATCTAATGAATAAAGTCAATTTTGAGTTAGACTTATAAGGGCTCGCGATATCGTTCAGCTATTATCGCATGCAGAAAATATGTGTATTTAAACAGAAGATAGCGATTGGTTAATGGTTGGTGAATTTAGCCTACGTATGAACAAAAACAATCTATATTCGGTTACCTCTGAACAATAACAAAGTAGGTATTACCTACTCTATGTAACCATATTTCATTGTGTCATGATGTGCATTATTATCCGAAATACGGAAAAAGTTACGGAAAAGCTGAGGAGTAATAGGTTAGCGTGGTATGGGCGCCGGGCGGTTGTCGGTTCTGCTAGCTATGGCCTGCCCACTTCAACATGCTAATACTGAAATCTATGTCGGCGACCTTGGTTTTTCTACGGATTAGTAGTAATGATAAATCAATTGTGATGAAAATAATGTCAGTAGAATGTCTATGAAAAATTTCACTCGACTTATTACAGAAAATTACTTTTTATTACATTCGTAATTCTTTATCAAAAAACTCGTTTTTTTATGAACTAAACCCTAATATTATACCAGAATGCTCATAAACGTATGCTAAAGGAATGCTGGGTACTGTCAGCCACATACATTCATTAATAAATTGAGATTAGGTCATGCATGACTGACGTCTTCATAGACAGACATGCTAAGTTCCGTTATATTTTCTGCATGGTTTTGCCCTAAAAATATGTTTTAAGTTCAGTGAATGAAAATGAGTTCAATTTTTGTACTCTGGTTACCATAGGTTAAGTTAACCCATGATAAATAAATTAATAAATAAATATTCCAGACATATCACACACGGTCAACTGGTCCCAAACTAGGCATAGCCTGTACTATGGGTACCAGAGACTAATATACATAATAGATATATATTTGACACCCAGACACAGAACAAACATCTGTGTTCATCACAAATGTTTGTCCAGTGCGGGAATCGAACCCGCAACCTCTAACGCAGAAGGCAGAGTTACTACCAACTGAGCTATGAGGCCAGTCGAATATAGAACCAATGACTAAGAGCCAATTCACGTAAATAATTTAAATATAATCGTATCATACCTAGTGGTTACCTACCTGCCTACTTTATGTTTGTTGTTAGGTATTATTGTCTAAACTTAGTTAGGTATCTAGGTACATAACTTTAAGGTTGTTTGTTTATTGTGTATTTATGTGTGTCAAATAAATAATATTCTATTCACTTCTATTCAATAATATTCATTACAGTCTCTACCAAAAGCAATATTACGTATATTTTTGGAGAATAAGGTCTGTTTCTAAACGCAAGTAAAATTATTTGCTGACTGTACCAAAAGAGGGGGCGCTATCAACGCCAGCGACGGTTTATCAAGATTGTTTTTGAAGGGAACGTGAGCAGAATTCGCTTAAGAATGTTAAATATTTTATGATTCTGCGGTCCTGTTTTGATATAACGTCGCCGGGATATTTATATACTTACATGTTTACACGAAGGAGATAAAGCATCGCTCCCTAAAAGAGGTAATCAAATTTATTTTTGCCATTCCATACAAAAATTAGACATTGCCATATATTTTTAATGCATTGTGCTAGAAACTTGATTTTTATACGGCACTATAAGCTCACGGCCTAGTTGGTATCAAATTGATACCTTAAACCATTTCTTGATATCTGAATCCGAGTCCATGTCACTACCTTAAACTAGTCACTGACCTAATAGGATGACCAAGAAAGAATCAGTGACACGACAAGCAAGCAAGCAATACTTGCAAGACTTAAGAGTATTGCAAGGCCTACCTGGTACGAGTAGATACTTAGATGCGAATACCTAGTATTCATACTTGGTCTAGTATAAAATTACGCACCACCTCTACTTTCTCTCTATGTTGATGAATTTACCACTCGAAATGGCATTTCATAAGCACTTGTTCCAGTTATGCTTGTTTCATATCATTGGTTCTTTCTTAGTCACTGTGCTTGTTAGCTACAAAACAAGATAATTAGCAAAGCTATTATTAACGTAGTCTGGGCACCGGATGGGTCTACCGTAAGCATACCTACTAAAGGCATTAAGGTAACCGTAAGAGTAATAAGTTAGAACGAAATGTATGTGAAGGTATGAACCGGCTATAGTATAGCCGTATATGATAGGCACCAAGCCGTGTTTGTGGCCTGTCTCTTCTAGGCTTAGTCGCGAGAACCGTAGCGTCACCTCGTTTCTAAAACGTTTCAAGGTGATCTTAGTAATTTTATTGATATAAAACCTTTTTAATTTGACTTTGACCGCATTAAAGCTATTTAGCTATTTAAAGCTTTGTTTAAATGGCGTGAGATATGCCATCTAAAATTCGTTATACAATGATCTTTACAAGTACTAAATAAAGTCAATTTTTATTTTGAAATTTGAGGGTGCATTTAAACACGGCATTTGAATACGTCCTCATGGTAGAAATTATTAAAAAAAATATTTAAAAAAAAATTAGCTTTCATATTTTTCAATATTTTTGATTTCGCGACCAATTTTAACTTAATTGCTACCACGCTATGACAAATTTTAAAATGTAGGTAAACGCTAAGCTGCTCTTATTTTGCTCGGGTTGGCCCCCAAGTAATTTGCTTACTGTAATTGAAGTTCAAGCTCTATAGCTAGCCCAACATAACTCTGAGAGCGGAAGTACCAAAAGATATTATTCACGAAGGAAATTCGACTTCCGCTCTGTAATAAGAAATTATTAAGTTGCCAACTTTGTTTCTTTATAATTGTTATTGGTTTGTTTTTGCACAGAAATCTGATACATATTTTTATTTTCATAATAATATAATTGATCATGTGAGTGAAACAGTTCGCTTAATCCAAGTTAATTTGGACAAATCGCCCTTACATAAGTTAAGTGAACCATACGAACAACGAAAACCAAGTTTCGTTGTTCGTATTGTCTACACTTAATGTAGATAATAAACCGGGTGACGCAAAGTTGGAAGGCTCCCCACTCGATGGACCAATGACATTGTTTAAGTTACGGGGACAGGTGGGCCGTAAGCTTGTTTGACACCAGATGAATAAACAAAAAAAAAGTCAGCGGGTGGAAAACGCTCAAGACCGTTCGTCATGGAACTCTTTCGGGTCTATGTCCAGCAGTGGACTTCTACAGGCTCATAATATACTTATGTTTCATCGACGATAACTTTTTGTCGCCAATCAGTCAAAGTCATGGCAGACAAGTGTAAAACACTCAAAAGTTTTTAAAAAATATATTAATATTTTAAACTTGTAACACTATAGGGACGCTAGCTACCGGAAACGGAAAGAGAAAAAAGTGCTAGTTCAAAATTGTCATGGCGGATTAGATTACGTAAGAAAAAAGTTACAAAAAGTTTCAGTCAGTTTAGTTTAATTTAGTTTTAGTCTTTGGAGTAGTGTTCATGTCAGTCAGTTAGTTATTATTATTAATAAAAGTTTCTCGTGTATTGCTGGATTTTATTACCGACAAGAGTGCAGAGATCACACTTTTTAATGATTAACCGAAAGTTTGGCCACACAAGCGAAGTTCATCGCGACGAGAGAGAGCGGTCTAATCTGAGGTAAAATTACAATAAAATACTTGCTAAAAGATTTTAGATAGAGATAAATTGTAGTACCTAATGGGTACTATAATTAATCTCTATCTCTATGACTGTAGAATCATGAGCTAGCTATCTTGAATTATTAGTCCTTAGGGCACTTGTCTAGTAATTTTAGCTTGCATTCTTGGGTGAAGAAGCCATGAATCATAGCACCCTCGTCCACCGTCCACAAATAATTTCCCAAGGGGGTGTCGCTTTTTTAAGTTAGATAGTGATAACAATTGTCACACTGTACGCGTACGTAAGCGTATAATGTGACGGACAAATAAGACAGCGGTAGTGAAAGAGAATTTTATAGATGACAGTTTTACGGATGTCAGTCTGTTATGTGTCAAACTGGATGAGTTGTCAAAGTTGTCAGTTTTCCCACGCTTTTGGTGCGGGTAACACTTGGCACATACCCACATGTTGTTATTAGTGATTATTGCATACGTGACAGGTTGCACGCCTATCGCCGCTTCAAAAATTATATCTGGTTCCTCTCACGAGGTTTTCCTTCAACATTCTCAAATTGCCGTGTGTGCTTTGAAAGGTTCCACGAATTTCGATCCGAAAGTTTTAGGTTCTACACCCGGTCGTGCACAAATGAGTTTTTTTTAAATTTAAATTTTACTGGCACCTTAATTTTTGAATAATAAAGACAGTCAAGTGCGGGAACTCGCGCCCTGAGGGTTCCGTACCATTGGTCGTGGGTTCGCATCTCGGTCGTGCACCAGTGGTCAAGGTAGGAACTAAAAATTCTAAATGTAGGAATTGACAAACTTATATTTGCGGTCGCTCACGTAGTTATTGTATGACATTGAACGCAAATATAACTTTGTTTCCTAAAAAACTTTCTGACTTTTCAGACTTTTCCCTTTAATTGTGTTACAAAAGCTCCTAGCATTCCAAATTTCAGAACTGTAAGGTTACTGGAAGTACCCTAGAGGTTTTTCATTATAGCCATTTCCATACAAAAATTATACATTCATTGCCATATCTTTTTAATGCATTAAGCTAGAGCTTTGATTTTTATACGGCACCATAAGCCCACAGACTTTAATAGTTGGTATTAATTTCAAGTTGATACCTTTAGCCGGGTCAGACAGATAGACAGACAGACAGACAACAAAGTGATCCTATAAGGATTCCGTTTTTCCAAATGAGGCACGGAACCCTAAAAAACAGCTACATGGTGCTCGACCGGTTTAGAACCCAACTTCGGATCGAAAATCGTAAGTCGTGTAACCTTCCAAGGCCAACACGGCAATGAAAATCCTGTGCTAATGGCACAGAGCTGTCTGACCATTATCTTCCAAATTAATCTTGTTTGAAACTAATGTTTCCAGGCCCACGCACGGCCTCGCATGGGATTACCTTAAAGTTTTGAAGACATGTTGGTTACAGATACTTTTACCGACACATGTATGTTATCTCAGCTGTAAACACTCGGTGACCAAATCGGTGACGTTTTAGAAAAAGGCCAGGTCAAGAGTACCCTAAACCGACGAGCATGTATGAGGAATGTGATGAGAGTGAATGAAGCAAAAGATGTACGTCAGGATCGTAGCAAGTGGAAAGCCGTGGTCTCTGCCTACCCCTCTGGGAAATAGGCGTGATTTTACCTATGTATGTTTAATAGTTTCTGACGTGATGGAACTTGGAGTTAGCACGGTAGCACACATGATGTCACGTTGAAGAATGAATAGACAGAAAGTAAATAATTTATTTCGCGCCACATACCTAATGTTCAAAAATATGGTTGTTGGCCCATGCTAATGAATAGGCTCCTCCATATCTACTAACCCGTGGATGTCATAAGGGGTGACTAAGGGGAAAAAGCTAGGGAGTAGCAGCTTCCCCTATTTTAACAATGATAGCGCTAACTACGCTCGACAACCCGCGTGCCCAGCGTGCTGAGTATGGGCAAATTCTCCCCACATGATAGGATGTCCCTTCGGAAATCTGTGGTAAAAATAAGGGTAAAATAATGGGCGATTAAGAAAGAGAAGAAGAAACACATTACAACTAGGTAACATCCGAATACATTTAGGTAATACCTACACTTAACTAAACTAATAGATAATTCCTAAAACATTTTATTCTAGTTGTGACATAAACTACCTAATACAAGGTGATTCATAATAATTATGTCTGTTATTTATGCTTATTTATTTGAATCATAAATCTATGAGATGTCAACTTAAGTCACCGCTTAAACAAAATCGCACAGTTGATGGTACTGGGTTAGGGTGGCAGTACTTCTTCGGACGGATTCTAAACAAGGAGCCCTCTTGCTCTCAAATTATTTATATTCTATTTTTAAGAATAAATATTTTCAATTTATTTTTCAAAAAAAATACGATCGGAAGCTTCAGCTGGGACTGATAAATGCTGTCACTTTATTATTTTCGAACCCAATTTGTTGGTTTCTCGGTTGTCACATTTTGACGCGGGTGAAGATACCTAGAAAAAAATCCTGCCGTACATAGTATAAAGTAACAGCTGGTTACAGAAGAAAAACTTTATGCTGCGAACATTTTGCTTGTTTGTCGTCTCACTGATTATTTTTTGGTCATCCTGTATTAGGTAAGTGACCAGGTTGAGGTATGGTGGCCCCGAAGAGGGCCTATGACCGTCTTTGAAAGAATAAGTGCTGTGAAAGTATTAAAGTGCGCCTCTTACAGGCTTCTTTCGTGCACATGTCAATGTCTTCGAATTTTTAGGTTCTATCTAGGACATGCCGGTTTCCTCAGGATGTTTTCCTTCACCGTTTGAGAATATAACGCACATTAATTTTCCTCGGTGGTGCAGCAGCGAGTGCCCGTCGGAGACGCAAGGGGTGCGGGTTCGATTCCCGCTGCGAGACAAATGTTTGCATGATCTGCAAATATTTTGAAAGAAAGAAAAACTATTTATTCGTCCCATAAGCACAAGTTCACTTTACAAGCATAGACAATTAGCAGAAAAGTACAAATATAATATTTTAATACACTAACCCACCCAGGCAACATACAAACTAAATTTATTGAGAAAATAAATAATAATAATAGCATTAGTAGACAAAAATCAGACAAAGAGTTATGTTGTTACAAGGGATAGGTTGATATAGGTACCAAATTAGGTAGGAAGGTAAAAGTAGGTGGGTGCATGTACCTGTGCGTTATATGGGACTAATAGGTTCTAGTCTCAGCATAAGCTGCACCAAGCTTGGAAGTACGGTGCGGCGCTGGTTTTCAGACTGGACCTTGTGACATGACGAGACGAACACCAATAAACGTACAAACATTATGTAATATTTGTTCCGGGTCTGGTTGTTGCGGTACCGGGGTACTCGTAGTTTCTGATACCTACGACATGGAATCCTGTTGGGGTCAGGACTATTGGTTGTGACTGTTGGATGTTATTTATTTATTATTTTAATGATTGTTGTGTTATTTTTTGTCACCGACCATCGTAGGTAATGACCCACTTTTCTGGGGAGATGTAGTATCATGAAAATATACAACGGTAGGTAAACGAATACTGTGCCTACTCAGCACCATAGAATAAGTAATAGTTAGTAATAAGGTAACTTTACTGTAATTTAGTACTTTTATGTTATAAATAAACCAAACTTCAATGAAGCAACTTGTTTCTCTCCTTGCCGGAAAAGCCCCTTATTACCACCAACACCACAATAGCTCTCAGAATTAGCAAGTTGAAGTGGCAGTGGGCAGGCCATATAGCTCGCAGAACCGACAACCGTTGGGGAGTAAAGGTTCTCGAATGGCGACCACGAACCGGGCGACGCAGTGTTGGAAGGCCCCCCGATGGACCGACGACATTGTGAAGGTTGCGGGAAGTCGGTGGATGGAGAAGGGTCAAGACCGTTCGTCATGGAACTCTTTGGAGGAGGCCTATGTCCAGCAGTGGACTTCTACAGGCTGATGATGATGATGATGATGAAGTGTTATTTTATTCATTCATGGTTATCTTACTGTTTTTACTATAGCACTGTGGTTTATCATCCGCAACGTTTTCCGTGACAGTTCTCTTGATAATTTTGACAGTTTGGGGACGCGAAATTGAGAAGGCATTTTCGTAAGAAAAAATAATTTAACGGCTAGAGCCCTGCTATCTATTTACTTATTTATTTAAACAAAATCCATCAAAACAAGTAAGAAAGATTAATTTCACCTCAAAAATTGAAAATGAAATTTCAAATAACGAAATCATATTTCACAAGTCGAGAACATTAATTATTTGTCTAATTATTCAGGGCAAAACCCAATATTTCAAAAGTAAAGATTCAACAAAACCGAACGTTATGCCCGCATAAAGTTCGGTTTTGTTGAATCTTTATCTATCCCGCGGTCTATCCCGCATCCCGATGCGGGATAGACAAATCTCGCAAATAATTATCCCGATAGACGCTTTCCCTGTCATTATGAAACGTGGTTTAGACGAGGTCTAACTAAACCCTGGTTTTGTGACGTGTTATTTCACACAGTTGCTTTATGTCATGTCAAACGTATGAAATGACACGTCACAAAACCAGGGTTTAGTTAGACCTCGTCTAAACCACGTTTCATAATGACAGGGAAAGCGTCTATCGGGATAATTATTTGCGAGATTTGTCTATCCCGCATAACGTTCGGTTTTGTTGAATCATTACTTTTGAAATATTAACCTACTGTTCTTGAAGCATAGCTCTACACTACAAGGTCAAAGTCAAAGTCAAAAGGCATTTATTTCAATAAAATCACTAGGATCACTTTGAAACGTCTTAGAAACTAGGTGAAGCTATGCCTGTTCCTCGCGACCAAGCCTAGAAGAATCAGGCAACAAACACGGCTTGGTGCCTATCATTTTTTTCGAAGATCCTTTGGAGGTGATGTATGACATCCTGAAGGGGCTTAATCTACACCCAATTAGTCAATAAATGAAAAAGATAGATGGACTGTTTTAAAAACTAGCCTCTGCCCGCGGTTTCTCTCGCGAGGTGCCTAGATATAATAGCCTCTAAGCTATTTTAGGTAAAGAACTCTTTCTATTCCAAGTTTTTTCTGAGCCGTTACGGCGTGATTGAACCACAAACATCTAAACATCCTCACAAACTCTCGCATTTAAAATATTGGTAGGATGACATGAGTAAGGTTTTCCCGCTAACCTACAACATGAAGAGCTTTAAGAAAATTACAAAAAGATTTCTCCAGGGCAGGCAACGCATTAGCAACGCTCCAGGTGTTGCAGATGTCAATAGGCGACGGTAACCTCTTACCATCAGGTGGGCCGTAAGCCTGTTTGTCTCCGTATAACATAAAAAAAAAGGACTTACGTGCTTCAGTCACGCAGCAAAGCGCATGGTATTTTTTTTATTTCGCAAGCTCCAAGCGCGTAATCTTTCACGCTTTCTTTCCTATGTGATAATGTGTGCAATCAATCGCGCGGTTAAGCGCGTAGGTTTAAAGGCGGCTTTTGATTGCATTTCTTTATTTTAACAACTCAAAAATGGAGGAGGTTCTCAATTCGTCTGCTTTTTCTTAAAATTAGAAGTAATAAATAAACTATTTGCTTGTTTAAGAAACAAGCAAAATTATTTAATCATATTACTACTAAAAAATACCTGTAAAACACCTTTATCCCTTATGTTTGCTAGGGCTTTTACAAACAATAAAATTACTCTTTTCTAAAACTTGATGTCGCGTTTTGCTAGTTTTTGAACGTAATTATGTGTGAAAGCTTCAACCAACCCTTATTTTATTTTATTTTATTTTATTTATTTAAGGTACAAAAACAGTTAATAAACTAATACATGGCCAAAAACAAACTTATTAGTAAAAGTTAAATTAAATCTATTAACCCTAAAATTGTACACGACATTCAAAACAACGTTTGTTGCAAATAAAGTAAAAAATACACATGATCTAATTTCCAAAAGTATAAACAAAAGGCTTAATCTAATTCTAATTTAAGTTTCAACAAACTTGCTTTGAAACTCCTAATATTTTGATGAAAAATATCAAGCTCATTGGAAGATTTGTTATACAGTTGACACATACGATAAATTGGGTTATTTTGCGAGACATTATTACTGGATAGAGGAATAACAAACAGACGAGGATTACGCTGACCGCGCTTGGAGGTGGCAATATTCAATGTCAATAAAAGATCAGCACTAAGATCACCATTAGCTACTTTATGGAGCAAACAAAGATCTCTAATCTCTCTTCTATGTGATAAGCTGTCAAATTTGAAGTGGTTGAGACGGTCATTATACTCCGGTAGTTTTTTTCTAAGACCACTTTTTCCACTCATGTGTCTCAGAAAACGTTGTTGTATATGCTCAACTCTGTTAATATCAATTTTGTAAATAGGTGACCATATTGATGAACAATATTCGAGCTGACTACGTACTAAAGATTGGTACAGGATTTTGAATGAGTCAATCTTTCTGAAAGGTTTAGCTGTACGCATGACAAAGCCTAACATTCTATTAGCCTTACTCATAATATTGTCATAGTGGAATTTGAAAGATAATGCAGAGTCGAAAATGACTCCGAGATCACGAAGTGAACTTGTTCGAACCAATTCATTACCATCGATAGAATACTTAAATTTTATGACATTTTTCTTCTTTGTAAATGTTATTTGCTGACATTTTTTTACATTCAGAGACATTGAGTTATTTTTACACCAGTTATTAAGTAAGTTAAGGTCAGATTGCAATCTTAGACAGTCTTCAATGCAAGATATCTCTGTGTAAAGTTTAATATCATCGGCATATGCCAGACAATGACAGGTCACTATATCAAGAAGGTCATTTATAAAAATTAAAAAGAGAAGGGGGCCTAAGTTAGAGCCTTGCGGTACGCCTGAAATAGGAACAAATGGTGTCGACTCATAACCATACAAAGCCACGAGCTGGGAGCGGTTCATCAAGTATGATCGGAGCCATCGATGAAGATTTCCGTGTATGCCTAGATGTTGCAATTTTATTAAGAGTATCTCATGATGGACCCGATCAAATGCCTTGGCAAAATCGGTGTATATAGAATCTACTTGCTTTTTGTTATTGAATGCAAGACATAAATAATTTGTATACGTAAGTAGATTTGAATCAGTCGACCTTCCGCTGACAAAACCATGCTGACAAGGGCTGAGTAAATGCTTAAAGTGACTATATAGCGGTACGTAAATAAGACCTTCAAAAACCTTCGCGAAGCAATTTAAAATACTAACAGGCCTGTAGTTCGTAACATCACTTTTATGGCCTGATTTATGGATCGGTGTGATTTTCGCGATTTTCCACAAATCTGGAAACACTCCTTCTTGCAAAGATTTATTAAAAACAATTGTGAGAGGTTCAGCTAAAGCAGGAGCGCACACTCGAACAAAAATCGGAGGAATTTCGTCTGGACCAGCACCTTTATTGCTATCAACTTTTTTAAGAGATGTAAGAACTTCACTTACGGTAAAATTTAAAGTGCATAAATTGTAGTTAGATCCAGTAAAAGATGGTTCATATTTCGCCATAGATGTACTAGATGCGCAATAAACAGATGAAAAATAGTCTGCAAATAGATTTGCTATTTTAACTCCCGAGTTGGCTATTTGATCCTTATAATTAACAGTCTTAGGTATATTATTAGTAATTCGTCTGGTTTTTGTGTACTTCCAGAAGTTTTTAATGTTTATTGCAAGATTACTCTCGGTTCTTTCAATAAAATCGCTAAAGCACCGATCCATCAGGATTTTAGAACGAGCTCTAAGTACAGCATAACTATCATAATCTCTCGGGTTGTGATAAATTTTATATCGGTGATGATATTTGTTTTGTTCCCTTAATACCTTAATAAGAGACTTCGAAAACCAACGTGGATGACGGTTTTGTTTTTTTAATGCGGATGGTGTATGCTCACTAATAACATCCCATAATGTGTTATAAAATAATTGCAGAAAACTATTACAGTCTAGATTATCTGCTCGATCTGACAAAGAAATAGAGCTTAAATCGGATATACATTTTTCATAATTAGTTTTACGAAAGTTAAGTTTGGCTACAGAATTATTTTCATTGAGTGATTGTCTTTTTAATTGAACCATAAACTCTAAAGGAGGGTGATATTTATCGTCCGTTGGACTTATAGAAATGGCTCGTGTAACTTTTAGCAAAGGGATATCAGAGATAATAAGATCGAGTATGTTGTTTGCATCATTTGCTATTAAATTAAATTGATTGAGGTTCATGGATTCCATAAGTGTTGTCAATGTAGTCATTCTAGAACCCTGATATGAATTAACTACATTGTAAGAACTATCCCATTGAATGTTAGGTATATTAAAATCACCTAGAATAATATTTTTTACATTATTACCAACAGACATATTATTGCTGCAGTTTTCCAAAAAACAATCAAAATCCTCACTTGAAATGTAAGAAGGAACATAAACCATGCAAACATTAACAGTGCAATTAGCCAATTTAATACGTACCCATAAATCTTCTATTGTATTCTGCCAATCAATTCGTAATTCATAATCGATGGTTTTCTTAACAGCCATCAATACTCCACCTCCATGGCCTTTATTATATTTTTCTTTGAATAAATTATCACGATCGCGTCTTACAACTTGATATCTTTCATCGAACAATTCGGAAGAGAGGATAAAATCATCTAACCAAGTTTCACAAAGACAAATCAAATCAAAATCATTACATAAAACAGAGTTATATACCTGACAAATTTTACCTTTAATTCCTCTAATGTTTTGAAAATAAACCTTTAAAGCCATACTATACTTAATCAAGAAACAAAAAAGAAATAACACAATATAAAGAAATATTTATAAATTTAAGATTAGTTAGGTACTTAAGAAAGCAAAAAAATAAACTTAAACTATTTTATCCAATGACAGAGTGTCTCTTATGAGAATATACCGAGAGTTCTCATCCTTTCGGACATAAATGTGCCCACCGCGAACCCATACAAATTTGTACTTCATCTCTCTAGCTTTTAGACGTGAAGCAGCATGCAGCGCCTTGTTGGACGGAGATAGATGCTCCGATACGTAGATAGGCGATGCATTGCCAGGAACGCCGATGGAACTCGAGTTCAGTTTGTTGTTTTGGTTCGATTTATTGTAACGAGATATAGCTGATAAAAACTCATCACGGCACCGTGGGCTTCTTAACTTGGCTACTATTGCCCGAGGGTTCTTATTTTCCTTATTGAATTTTGCGACCCTTGTAACGTTCAGCAAATCATTGTCTCCAAGGCTGATCGAGACAGTATTTGCGATTTGTTTCACTATAGCGCACAAATTCTCAGATCTTGACTCATGGACTCCCTGAATCTCAATATTGGATTCCCTCAGTTGCTGTTCAATAAGTAGAATCTTCTCATTTAGCTTTTCCACATTGCTACGAGTAGCCTTAATTTCCTCCTCATAGCGTTGGTTGTCAGCTACAACTTTTTCTATCTTGATCTCAAGCTCGTCATATCTTTTGCTAAGAAAAGTCACGGAGCATTGGAGCTCCTTCAGTTGATCTTTGACTGGTGATAGCTCAATGTTTAACTGCCTGCGTATCAATGAAGGCAATTCAAGTTTCAATGCAGAGACTATATCAGTCTTCAGTTTTTCCATTTGTAGGGTGCTGAAGTTCTCAACTTCCATATCAGGATTATTTTCCTGTGCCACTTGGTCGTCATCGTCACCTTCGCTTGGCTGATTTATCTGAGCAGGTTCTATAGGTGCGATGGAGTTGTTCCCGCCTCGTTTGGTCTTAACAGTGCAGTCGGGACAAGACCACCCCTCAGCAACTCGTGTAGATGGCAATGTTTTATTTGATTGAAAGTTGACGCACGTTTGATGAAAATTATTCTTGCATTTTGGGCACTTTACCCGCTGGCGTTTGATCTCTTCATTACAGCTTCCACATGTATACATTTTGACAAATTTTGTTAAAATAACTCAAAAAAGAATCAGGAAAAAAAGTTACGAGCAAAAAGTCTCTTTGTCCGTATAGGATTTGAACTCGCGGTCACTTGCGACGATTATATGTAGGAGCGTACCACGCGCTCTCGGCCAATCATGCTGTTTGAGTAGTTGACGAAATTATGAAGCAGTCTCGTGTCAGTCTTTGTATAAAAACAATAGTGAAGTTGGCTAATAAAGTGAGCAGATGTGAAAAAATAAAAAGTTATAATCCACCCTCAATTTAACTTCATTTGAACTGAGCACTGTCTTTAATTTTATTAAATTTGGTTAAATTTCACTGAATTTCAACAAAGTTTCGTAGAAAATAGTATATAAAAACACGCACGCTAAAGTAAACTATACGTTGTTTACGCAAAAAAGATGCAATAACTATTTTTAACCACTTTTTTAGCTTATTTACGAGGAGCGATCGATGGGAACGTGTGTACTTTTTTTTTTTTATATGTCACATTGCTAAATGTCAGTTGCGGGGCCCAAACCTTCATAAAATTCATCCTTTTATAGGTAGCTCACGTTTTACAACTTACCGCATTTAAGCTGCGGTTCTCATCAAAACGGTGGCTTTAAACAGCCGTAATAATGTGCAAGCGCAGCCGGCATCAATATTTTGTTTAAGCTGGTATTTTTATATTTGATGTAAAAACTAATTGTTTGTACCTCATTTGCGACTGAAATCGACTCTTTACTTCCCTTTAATCTTAAATTTTATTGATTATATCTTTTTTCGTTTTTATTAACATTGCTATTTAAATCAACAACAGTAGGTAGGGCACAGCGAGATTTTCTCGTTCTAATTTGGAGCAGCCCGCCTGGGGAGGTACCTCCGCCTTACAGAAGATCGCAGCCAAACAACATTATTTGTTTCAAATAGTGTTGTGTTCCTGCGGTGAGTAAGGTTGCCAGAGCTCTTTAGGGGGGAGGGGGGAGGGGTCGGCAACGCGTGCGTGATACCTCTGGTATTGCAAGCGCTCATAGGCTACGGTAACCAACAGGTGGACCGTATGCTTGTTTGCAAACTCAGTTGTATAAGGTATCTGAGATTTTAAGCATTTTACAAAAAATAAATAAATAAATATTCCGGACATATTACACACGGTCAACTGATCCCAAACTAGGCATAGCCTGCTATGGGTACCAGAGACTGATATACATAATAGATATATATTTAACACCCAGACACAGAACAAACATCTATGTTAAACACAAATGTTTGTCCAGTAAACCAAAAAAAACCAGTACGACGAGCTCAGTGGCGTAGGCGAGTGCCCATCTGAAAGGCAAGGGGTGCGGGCACGATTCCCGCTGCGGGGCAAATATTTGCATGATCCGCGAATATTTTTCCCGGGTCTGGATGTTAACGTACCATGGTACTCGTAGTTTCTGTTACAGTTTAACCAAGACATAGATAATCCTTGTGTGGGGCCAGGATGTGACTGTTAGGTGTTATTAATTTATTCATAAAACTGACTAATTGGGGTTAAAAAGGGTTAAAAACTTCTATTTAAATGAAGAGTTGTCATAGGTCGTTCATTTGTCTTGGTTGCATTTATGTATTTTATACTATCTATAAATAAATATGTATGTATATATCTTTATATTTATATATTATATATTTGTATGTATGCTGTTTGTTTATAGTTTATAGTGTTTCCATTATTTATGTTAAGTCCACCCCGACCAATCTTCCTCTAATTTTATATTCACTCCATCCAAAGGTTGTCTGGAAGAAATCGCTTTTTTAGCGATAAGACCGCCCATTGTACATTTATGGTCTTTAGTTTTAGTTTCTGTTTTATTTTATATTTTTAAATTTGTAAGGTGTACAATAAAGTATTTTCATTTCATTTCATTTCATAATTCAACGTCTAACCCGGAATCTGTCATTTCCGGAACTTGTTCGATAGGGAAAAACTCGTTTTATCGGTATCACACGTTTGTACAACGTTACCGCGCGTTACATTATCGTTATAGCTAAACAGAAAACGTTTCAGTAAACATGGTAATAAAAGAAGCCTTATCTGGAAGGTATAAACAGCTAGTTCATTTTCATTCTACTATTTATATGCCCATCCATTTTTACGATCATTGTAGACAAAAAATTTGATTCTTATTCCTTAGGTACTAGAATAATATTCTTTATGTTAGTCCTTATTTAAGAAAACTTGGCTAATCAATTTTACGTTTTAATTGATCGAGCGAGCGAAACATCAGTTACCTATCACTAGTTAGTAGGTATGACTGGCATCATAGCTCAGTTGGTAGTAACTCTGCCTTCTGCGCTAGAGGTCACGGGTTCGATTCCCGCACTGGACAAACATTTGTGACTAACACAGATGTTTGTTCTGTGTCTGGGTGTTAAATATATATCTATTATGTATATCAGTCTCTGGTACCCATAGTACAGGCTATGCCTAGTTTGGGATCAGTTGACCGTGTGTGATATGTCCGGAATATATATTTTTTTTATATTTATGGTACCTTTAAACTGAACTAGCTGTCTCCAATGCGCTACTATCTGCGGAAGCCATCGGCCTATGAATAAATTTACACGGGTTTTTCTTTGAGTAATGGAATTCGAATTGGTATAGTGTTTTTATAGAAAATATTTTGGGCCATTATTTTCCGGTTTCGGTATTTCAGTTGAGAATAAGAGGATAAGAGCTTGTTTTATCGGCTGTGGCGGCGATGGTCTTGCAACCTGTCACGAATAGTCACTACTGCAAAATGTGCTGAATTTTTTTCTGACATGTCTCTTACTACCCCCGTTAAGGATCCGATCACCTCGAAATTTGAGAGGAAGTCTAACATTCTTGTGGATTAAAATGAGTCTATAAATGTGTTCAAACGGCTTGCTAAATGACCTTGATAATATAAAATTCGTTTGAAAAAGATCCTTACCTTTACAGAATAAAGTCAGTTATAAGTTTGACATTTGAGGGTGTGCTGTATAACTCAACGATATCGCAAGCTCCGATAAGTCAAACTCAAAATTAACTTTATTCAAAAGGCGTAAGGATCATTTTAGATGACTTATCGCACATATAAACATAAAAGGAGGCAGAATTTACAGGCAACGTGGCAGTAGTTCCCCACGCTGTTACGCAAAATACCACCAAAATAGCGTTGAAATTGAAAAACCTCTTTTTTGAAAATTCGGTTGGAAATACAATCAATTTCCGCGAAACATCGAAACAGTGACGTATTTAGGCCAAAGCTGTACTCAGAATAGTAAGAGCTAGCTATGGTATCATACGAAAATATATTAGTTGGATCGCGCTTTTACGTATGATCCCACGGAACGTTCATAGGCTGAAGGCTTTTACCACGACGAAGATAAAGACATTTATTTCAATAAAATCACTAGGATCACTTTGAAAAGTCTTAGAAACTAGGTGAAGCTATGCCTGTTCCTCGCGACCAAGCCTAGATGAATGAATGAATAACGAATGAATGATAATGAATGAATAACGGAAGGGCTCAGCTAGAAATGTCTCTGTAATCCACAGGTATCAATTAATTTCATTTTTATTTCAGAGATAAAATTAAAAGACTAATCTAAAGACCGCTACAAACGATCTATAAATAGCTCAATTGATCCAGATCACTACCAGTCGGACGTCCCCAAGACGTATTATAGTAAATTTATCAATTTTACCAAATAAATAGGTATAATAATAGTTTCCAATGTGGACCACAGATGGCATTTACTGCTAAAATAATATAAAATCTCGACCTATTCTCACAACAAGAATGGGTCGAGATTTTATATTATTTTTGGCTAAACAAGGTGATTCATAATATGTAAACTGAAGGGCTTAAGAGGCTTATCTAATACTAGCTGGTACCCGCGACTTCGTCTGCGCAGGATTTGTATTTCGAGTAGTTTATACTAGCGTGGCGTTACAATTCACACAATATCTTTATAAATTGTAGCCTATGAGTTATTCTGATTTATAAGCTATATTATTGTAAAGTTTAATTAAAATCCCTTCAGTAGTTTTTACGTGAAAGAGTAACAAACATCCACCCATACTTACAAACTTTCGCGTTTATAATATTAGTAGGATAGTATCTTTATAAATTGTAGCCTTTGTGTTATTCTGATGTATAAGCTATATTATTGTAAAGTTTAATTAAAATTCATTCAGTCGTTTTTACGTGAAAGAGTAACAGACATCCATCCATCCATCCATCCATCCATACTTACAAACTTTTGCGTTTAACATATTAGTAGGATAGTAGGATAAAAAATAATATGTGCGATATTTTTTTCATTTTTTATTGACTCTTGGGTGAAGAATAAGCCTTTCGGAATAGCATACGTATAATCACCTTGTATATCGGTCGGCTGTGTGAGATACAGATCGTACGCCATCTGAACACGACTTTAAAGATGAGTATTCTTTACCTAATTTCTTACTCTGAGGTACCAATCTGCAGGAAGTGAAAACATTTTGATTAAAACGTCGACTCTGAATTCGACGTTGTGGCAGGTCACCCATCGCCGCTAACCCTTAAATGCATAAAGTAGTAAAACTGCAACATACCATTCAAACGACCATAAAATTATTAGTATGAGTTCAATGCATGCTGTTGCAGGATTATTACTATCATGGTGATATATTTAATTAAAATAGTTTTTAATAAAAATAGCTATGAAAATAAAAAAAACTATTTTTTTTATTATTTTTCCCTAAATCAGCATATTCATGGCTCCAAAATATATTTTATTTATAAAATTATGCATTTAAGAAGAATACTTAGTTTTCTCACGAAGTTTTCGTTCATAGATTTGACATAATTTTCTTTTGAAAAAAACATCCGAGATTTGTCGTCCGGGATTCGAACCACGACCTTCGCATTGAAAGTCGAGTCACCTCCCACTAGGCCACCAGCATTCTTACAACTGAACATTCAACCACTGCTGAATAAAACATATTTTTTAACTTTGTACATGTATATCACCAACCATTACTCAATTCAATTCAAGTCAATAACTTTTTTTTTCAGGCAAACAATAGAATAACACAACAGATGGAATTTTATAATACCTAATTATATAGAGCATAATTTCTTTTATATTTATACGTGATCGGGCTACGGAGTAAATAGAAGTGAGTGACTATAAAGAGTATAAAGGGAAGCCTTTGATCGTCGGTAGGATATTTTCATACCTACTATTTATATCTAGCTCAAATAATAAGTGTAGAGAAGTGAAACTCCGGCGGGATTTAATTCCTAGCGTAGCCTGTTACAATATTTTCTAATAGCTGAGAAGCCATGCGTGTTGTATAAGATGCCAGTTTGCGGGATAGTTAAGCTCAGTAAGTTAGCGGTTCGTGGACGCAAAAATGTCTTCAAATGTACACGAGAGCAGTAAAAGGTGAGGGACTGAACTCTAAGCTGATTTGCGAACTGGCCTCGTGTCCAGTATGCACAACATAGTATATAAAAGTAAAGCTACTGAAACTGGCTAATAATAAGAGAACGTGACGAGATGAAATTCAACGATTTTTAAACTCATTCTCATTTTGTTCGTTCAGTTGAGTAATTTTCTTCACCATGCCATTCATGGTTGTAAGAATTTTATTTATTTTACTTGAATGAAGGCATTTTAAAGTTTCCTTTCTATAATATGCCAATATTCATATTTGGTATAGAACCTCCCTTTTAAATAGAGGTCCATTGTTTTATTATATTTTACTTTTATGGACAATGTTTTTTATAATTTCATAAAAGAGCCTCAATTGCCATGCTATGGCAGTATCCGTACCACGTTTTTCTGTACAAGGTAATTCATAATATTAAATACTAGCTTCCAAACGCGGCTTCGCTCGCGTGGTGCCTATATAAAAAAAGTAGTCTATACGCTATTCTAGGTAAAGAACTATATCTATTCCAAGTTTCAATGGAATCGGTTGAGCCGTTACGGCGTGATTGAACAACAAACATCCTCACAAACTTTCGCATTTATAATATTAGTAGAATACCATCCCGAAAGAAGGAAGCCGTGGTAGCCCCGGCTGAAAAATAGGCCTCTCCATTTCTACTCGTGGTAATGGTAACAAAGCTATACAAATTGTAACATTTATACAAACTGTACGTGTACATAGAAACAAAATTAACAACGATAGATACCTACAACGTGTTCCCTAGCTAGAATACTACCTCAAAAGAGGCTTAGTGAGTGGTTTCTGCAACTAGGCTACTGGTGACCATTTTTCGTTCATGACAGGGGCTTAGCTATTAACAAAAAAACATGAAAAAGAAGCGAAATAAAAAAGTTTGGTGTAGAATAAGCCTCTTTCGGGATAGAATAATCATTTCAGCCGTAGGACGTCCACTGCTGAACATAAGCTTCGCCCATAGTTTACAAGAAACAATTATTAGGGGCAATTTGTCAAAACTCGCCACGCTGGGCATGTGGGTGGGCGAGTGCAGATAAAGCTATTGTTGATAGGGAACTGCTGCCCATCCCCTAGTTTTTTCGTCGCCTTTTTTTCGCATCCCCTATTTTTTTTCGTTGCCTTTGACAGGTCTCATAGCTCAGTTGGTAAGTAACTCTGCCTTCTGCGCTAGAGGTCGCGGGTTCGATTCCCGCACTGGACAAACATTTGTGTGATTAACACAGATGTTTGTTCTGTGTCTGGGTGTTAAATATTTATCCATTAAGTATTTCAGTCTCTGGTATCCATAGTACAGGCTATGCCTAGTTTGGGATCAGTTGACCGTGTGTGATATGTCCGGAATATTTATTTATTATTTTTTACGGTCTCTGGGTAGTAATGGAGGTGCCTATTCTTCAACCGGGGCCACCATAGCCAGTGCAAGTTGTATCAAGTTATAAAGTTCTTTACTTTGTTTCAGACAAAGCAGTATGAAAACTATATGGATGTTGTTCGCAGCAGCTGCAGCTTTGAATGCATGTAAGTAAAACTGTTATCTCGTGGCGTAGTGTTGTTTGCTTTTATAAAATAACCTACAAATGTGATTTAACCAAGAATTAAATAAAAACACAATCACTTTTTTATGCTTTTATCCTGTTTGTTTGCTGTTTAGAATTACGTACAATACGCAGAAGTTAACTAGGCACCTCGCTGTAATGTTTTGATCTCGTTCTCACTCGCGAGAGTGGTAGGCGGTGGGTTGTGGTGGGAGCGGGAAGCACATTCCACGCATGAGCCAAGTTGTTTTCTGCGTGTAGTAGTTAGAAATTGAATTTAGTTAAAACTTGAATTTAGGTACCTAAATAAAAGATGAGAAAAGTCTCAGAATAAAAACAGGTATTTAAAAATATTCTACAAAATTATTTCAAAGAGAAAATATAGAATATTTTTCGAGGTCTCTTAAGACAATCTTGCAAGGAGATGACGTTGATAACCTCAAAACGACCACATATTTAAACCAAACTGTCTTTTAAGACCGCAAAATACACTCGCAGACAATACAAACCCGAGCACAGACGAAATAACAGTCGCATCAGTAACAAAGGCCATCATTAACCCGAAACACAAAAGAGGGTCACGAAAATCCGAAATATCTTTAGAATTTCCAGAATTCATTCATTCTCATTTACAAACAATGAAACGCGTGAAACTAAGGCTCGTATTCAGAGACACGACTCAAGCATAGATTTAATCACAGATCAGCTGAACTCTATTTAAGTATTGAATCTCTTCTCAAACATAACTTTTATTTAAGAACGGTACTTAAACTACTCTCCGCTGAATCGAGTCTCAAATCTGTACTCAAATGTTCTCGTTTACATTTTGATTTATTTATAATTTTCGATCCGTTTTACGCAGAAATTCAAACAGCCAGGGTGAAAAAAGAACAGAACTATAAAGTGAAGTATAAATATGCATCAAAGTACGTGTAACGGAACGAAAATGTCAATTGATTAATGTCTAATCAAATCTAAACTCAAGCACCGATTTCGTCTGATTAACGTTTCAGAATAAGCATTACTCAGGTGAACTGTGATCATTGAATCTATACATAAGTACTGTTCAAGAATTAGAATCTCGACTCAAATCGAGATTTAAGTACAGATCAATGCTTGAGTCTTGTCTCTGAATACGAGCCTAAATGAACAATGAATGTTTGAGTAAAAGTTTTTTTCTATAGATGTTCCTGTCACTCATTCTTTCTTGGTCATCCTCTATTATTCCTCTACTTATTTGTTATGTATGTGATTATTGTTATGTGTCTTTAAGAGGATACAAAATCATAATAAATTGTCGAGTGGGCGGAGTGAAGAAAGTGACAGCGCTATATACTGTAATTGAATGCGGAAAGAGATAGCAAGCGTTAGAAGGCACTCGAAAGTAAACGACGTAAGCGAAATATAAAAAAACTATCTATTTTTTTAAAAAAGTGTCTTGGATTTAGGTACTCAATGCTATTGTCTAACAAAATATTTTAAAAAAAGTTATTTTTGTTAGATATTCTCAGAGTATTTTCGAAAAAACTGTTGCAGAGGACCCAACTTTAAAATATAAATCTATCAAGAAAACTTTTACCAATCGCGTTTCTGTCTTGATTTACGTAAATAAAATGCTCAAGTTATCTTTGTCATAAAAATCAAACTGGGGGTTTGCGGTTATTGAGAAAAAACAAATCAAAAATCATAAAATAATTAAACCCTCACCTTAATATTTTTTTGTACTGTATGTGTGTGTCAAATAAATAAAATCTTATTCTTATTAGGTGAGTGACCAGGTTGAGGTACGGTGGCCCTGAAAAGGGCATATGGCAGTCGGTGAAAGAATGAAAATGCTACTTTCGTGCACAAATTCTACGGGTAGATACTCGTTACGCCTTATTTTGAAATGTGTTTGAAAGTCATAAACTCGAGTGTATTATCTTATGGATGGATATAATCATATTTTGAAGAGCATGGTGAATTTTAACATATCAGAGTACATCAGAGGAAGTTTGAAAGTAGCGCTTGGCGCAGTGACGGAAAAGTTGAGAAGTAATAGGTTAGCATGGTATGGGCATGTCATGAGGAGGGATGAAAGTCATGTAACGAGAAGTGTGTTAGGTATGAATGTGGATGGATATAAGACTAGAAGAAGGCCGAAGAAAAGATGGATGGATTGTATTAAAGATGACATGAGTAAGAAAGAAGTGAGTGCGGAGATGACGGCTAACAGAAGAGAGTGGAAGAAGAAAACATGTGCCGACTCCACATAATGTGGGACAAGGGCAGGAAGAAGAAGAAGAAGGTGAATATTTACACATATCTAATTAGATAGCCAGTAGAATAACAAGCACGAATGAACGTGTCTCTGTTCACTATGTGTGATGTGTGAATATATTGTGTACAAGCCATTGTTCGTTATTTTTATACGCTCAAGTGTTTTTCAATTGTTTCAATCGCGGAGTAGTTTTGAACTGTTTTATTTTTGTTCGGGAAAATAAAACTTGCCACTATTGGGGGAAATGTAAAAGCTTCGGAATTTCTGAAATACTAGTTTTTTGGCTAGTTCTCATTAAATAAAATAAAATAAATAAAATATTGTTTATTTGTATCAAAAATACATGTTTGCGGTACTTATGAATGTAAGCTTAGTCTAACAAGTCTGGGGAGCTCTGTCCCCCGCACTAGGTCTCTATTGAGCCTGTATAGCAGGGTCACAGCGACTCGTCTCGGACTCTCTATCTATAAAAACTAGTTACATATGGAAGTAAAATAATATTGGCGTATCTTCCCAACATACCGAATGAGACATGAGTTTCATTACTATACTAGATAACCAAGGTCTACCTAGCAGGAGATTTATAATGAGTAGAGAAAGTAAAAAAATAAAAAGAAGTAGCTTGTCTCAGTGTGAGTGAATGTGGTTCATAACCGTAACACAGTGTTTCACTAGCGCGGGTGGTAAAGACTCTTTATCTTGTATGCTTAAACAATTTCTAACCTACCGCAAATTTGCGTATACAACAAATCGATGGTATGTTTTTATTTTTTTGTAAAAGTTTTGTTTTTTTTTTTTCAATGTCCCTACCTACCTACTTACCTTAATATAGTTTTAAGTTTACATGGTTTTTATAATTGGCTTAATAAAGTATTTCTTTCTTTCTATTTCTTTCTTTCATTGAGCGATCGAAGTTTTAAAAGATTACCTTCTGCCCCCACTAACGACCCCCACGCGGTGGCAGACGGTAACACTTATGGCTATCCGCCCCCACAGGGATGGTGCATGCAAAAATCAATTTATCCCCCGTCATCCCGTATCAGATACCCGAGCCGCGGTAATTGCCAACTTGCCTCACTTCATTAGCGACGTTGTGGGCTGCGGCTTAAGTTAGAACTGTGGGGTAACTTTCCATCGGGTAAAGTTATCCCACTTTACACTCGTAATAGAAAATTAGGCGTGTGTCGCTTTCAATATGAGCCGTATGTATGGCTAAAATAAGGTATTTTAAACATATAGGTAAAGAAAGAAAGAAAGAAAAAACTTTTATTCGTAGCATTAAAAGGAACCTTAAAATTACCCAACACTTACTTAAAATTACTTCCGTCGATGTTTCCAATTATTCAGCTGGTAGTTTTTTTTTTATACAACTGAGGTGGCAAACAAGCTTACGGCCCACCTGTTGGTAAGCGGTTACCGTAGCCTATGAGAGCTTGCAATACCAGAGGCATCACGCACACGTTGCCGACCCCGAATCCTCTCCCCCCTAATGAGCACTGGCAACCTTACTCACCGCAGGAACACGACACTATTTGAAACAAATAGTGTTATTTGGCTGCGATCTTCTGTAAGGCGGAGGTACCTCCCAGACGGGCTGCTCCAATTTAGAACGAGAAAATATCGCTTTGCCCTGTCTCCTCCAAAAAATTCGCTAGTAATTTTGATGTCGAACTTCTCGTACGTTAATATTACTAATAAAGATCAAAAAGACCAAAAACAGATAATTTTAAAATAATCGGGATTTTAAACAAAAAAATAATAATATATTGTTTTTTTTTTAATAATCTTTCTTTTTGTTGATAGAGTACCTATGCTCATTTTGGGTTGTCATACATATTATGGTTGTCATACATATTCTGGGTTTTAAATATGTATCTATTATGTATAACAATCAGTCTCTGGTACCCATAGTATGCCTATGGCTATGCCTAGTTTGGAATCAGTTGACCGTGTGTGATATGTCATGAATATATTTATTTACTTATGGATCACCTTGATAAAGAAGGCAAGCAATCTATTTTTAATTTTGTGTTCGGCAATGGGGTTAATTAGACCTCAATTTTGCTGGTATATACTGTGGTTTTTCCTCGATATTGGTATTTTACTTGATGATAGAAGTTTTGGGTGCTGAAAGGAACTTTATAAGGCTTTATTAAATTTCACGCGAAAATTTTCATATTTTTGTGTAATGAATACCAAAGCTGACCTAGATAGTTAATTAGAACTTATTAAGCTTTGAAAAAAGAATCTACTTTTGTTGAAATTGTCGTAAACTTAAATTTTTTGCTAGTCATTTTGTGTTAACTGTGTGTGTGTGTTGTATTTAATCTATTTTATTTCGTACTAGGTTCCGCCCGTGGCTTCGCTCGCGTGGTACCCACATAATAAGCCTATACGCTATTCTAGGTAAAGATATCTATATATTCCAAGTTTCAACGAAATCAGTAGAGCCGTTACGGCGTGATTTAACAACAAACATCTTCACAAACTTTCGCATTTATAATATTAGAAGGATTCATAAGTATTTATTCTCCTTCTGATATTTTTAGTAGAACTCTATGTAAATTGTTATCAAATTGTTTATTCGCATGATTATTTTAGTCACCTAATCGTATATCACTGCAGCTCTGAACCGAAAAACAGCCCTTATAGTTCGTAAATAAGGGGCTTGCAATATCGTACGCCTTCAATTGTCAAATTCAAAACTGACTTTATCCAGTAGTAGACAAGGATAATTTTAAAATAAATTTTAGATGACATTGTTTTTTTTTTTTTTATACAACTGATGTGGCAAACGAACTTGCGGCCCACCTGATGGTAAGCGGTTACCGTAGCCTATGAGCGCTTGCAATACCAGAGGCATCACGCACGCGTTGCCGACCCCGAACCCCATTCCCCCCTAAAGAGCTCTGGCAACCTTACTCACCGCAGGAACACAACACTATTTGAAACAAATAATGTTATTTGGTTAATGTTTTTTTTATTCAAGAACGGTACATAAACTACTCTCAGCTGAATCGAGTCTCAAATCTGTACTCGAATGTTCTCGTTTACATTTTGATTTATTTATAATTTTCGATTCGTTTTACGCAGAATTTCAAACAGCCGGGTGGAAATAGAATAGAACAATAATGTGAAGTATAAATATGCATCAAAGTACGTGTAACGTAACGAAAATGTCATTTGATTAATGTCAAATCAAATCTAAACTCGAGCACCGATTTCGTCTGATTGACGTTTCAGAATAAGCATTTACTCAGGTGAACTGTGATCATTGAATCAATACTTATGCACTGTTCAAGAATTAGAATCTCGACTCAAATCGAGATTTAAGTACAGATCAATGCTTGAGTCTTGTCTCTGAATACGAGCCTTAGATTGTTAAAATTACCCTCAAAGTTACGAACTTCATTGCCATTACGCTTAGGCAATTGCACCACCGATCGGCACAAAAAGGGTTTGCTTTCCAAAAAAATTAAGCACGTGCTTGATAACGATTAAGGAAAACATAGGAAAACATCGTTGTTAGGAAACTAGTTAGTATTCTTATAAGCGGCGATAGGCTTGCAACCTGTCATACTCACAACCACTGTCTAATGGAATGCCCTAATAGAATGGAATAATCTAATGGCTTAAGCCAAAATCTTCGGATGTGTAAAGAAAAAATACGAGACAAAGTTTTATGCTTTGCAGGCAATTTAAAAAGAGTTTTGAAATTTATAATTTAAAACGTTCACTAAATGAACTTCCGTCTGCTAGCAGGTACACAAAAACCACTCGCCTAACTTTACCCACCAACCGCACACTGAAGTGAGCTCAAACAACTTTGAATAACGGTGCACTATAGTAAAATTAGCTGGCATAGCTCTCAGCAAGTTCAAGTGGCAGTGGGCAGGCCATATAGCTCGCAGAACCGATAACCGTCGAGAATAGTCCCCACACTAACCCTATGTCGTGGGTACCAGAAACTACGAGTACCATGGTCCCACAACACCCAGAAAGATATTTTCAGATCAAACTTTGTCCTGCAGCGGGAATCGAACCGAAACGCCTCACATCTCAATTGGGCAGTCGCCCTCTACGCCATCGAGGTAGAAAGAAGGCATTGTTAAGGGGACATAGGTGGATCGGAAAAGCTCAATATTTTATCGTGGCACTCTTTTTGGGTTAGTCCTAATTCCAGTAGTGGACTTCTCAGGCTGATGACGATGATGATAAATAAATAAGGCCTTAAGGCCAGCGAATTATTTCACCAAAATTTTCCAACGGATCTCGGTATGAAAACCTCTATTTTGACTGGACTAGGGTTGCGAATTTTAGTCCGGATATAGATATGGGATCATAGAGGCGGAGTTTCATGAAAAATTTGGTCTTTTTTGTTGTGTTTATTGCTTATTAATTTTATAAAAATAGCTGCATATGAGAAACTAACATAATATTTTTTTGGTGGCAAACAAGCATACCTGTTGGTAAGTGACATATTATGAAAGCTCGCAAGGGCATCACGCATTTGACTTAAATTTTGAAATAAATATTTAAACATTTTGTTATTTTATTATTTTATTTATTTACTTAGTTAACACGGTTTAACCATTTACATTAATTTAAGACAATATTAAATTAACAAAAAATAATAAGAAATTATAATTAATCAGCAAATAATACGATAAATAATTGAATAACACGGTCAATAATAATTACAATGAAGACATGTTATGGATGACATGTCGCATTCCGTTTGAATGCGGCTTCAAACTTAACATTGGTCCGGCTAAGCCCCAACGGGTGACAGCCCTAATTGCAACAAAGGGGTGCTAACGAACGTCCACCCCGAAACTAGAAACTGCAATTTCGCTGAGATTTTTAAAACTGCATCAACGGAAATTCGCTCGGGATTGGTTCGACGAAATTGGCCTAAATTGATTATGAAGTGTTTTATATTTCAGCTATACAAGGTGATTCATAATATGTATTCCATCCCGAAAGGGGCTTATTCTACAAGCAATTAGCAATAAAGTTTGTTCTACGACTTTTGGAAATTCGACATTTTTCATTGAAAAAACTCTATGCGAAAATCAGCAGTTTTGGGGTCAAATCAGGTCAAACTCAATTAATCAGCTGTTTTAGGTAGCAATCTTGATTCCGAACTTCTTTTACGTTTAGGTATTAGTTTTAAAGATGATAAAAATACCAAAAACAAAAAAATAAAATGAAAACATTGATGTTTTTTTTCGCTAATATTATTTATTTTTGTTGATAGAATAACCCCCTTTCGGGATGGTATACATGTTATGAATCACTTTGTAGTGATTGGCCATACAATAAATATTATCCTCGTAAGATGGGCTCGGTGGCCTAGCGGGTGAGTGCCCATCTGAGACGCAACGGGTATGGGTGCGATTACCGCTGCGGGAAAAATGTTTTTATGATCTGCAAATATTTGTTCCGGGTCAGGGTATTGTATTACTAAAGTACTCGTAGTTTCTGATACCCATAACACAGGGATTCCTAGAGTCGGGTCAGGTCACTATGTATGTGAGTGTTGTGTGTTATTTATTTATATTTAAATTAAAGTCTCTTAGGGAGCAACGTTACCAAGGTTACCGACATAGCTTTCAGAATTAGCAGGTTGAAGTGGCAGTGGGCCGGCCATATAGCTCGCAGAACCGACAACCGTTGGGCAACAAAGGTTCTCGAGTGGCGACCACGAACCGGACGACGCAGTGTTGGAAGGCCCCCCACCCGATGGACCGACGACATTGTTAAGGTTGCGGGAAGTCGGTGGATGGAAAAGGCTCAAGACCGTTCGTCATGGAACTCTTTGGGGGAGGCCTATGTTCAGCAGTGGACTTCATCAGGCTGATGATGATGATGATGATGATGATGAAGGGAGCAACGTTATGATTAAATATGTAACTTATGATCCAAAAAACTTCAGTTTGGACGTTTTTGCACAACCAAAAGGCTGGTATACCTACTCAACGTGGTGTGTAACTTGGAATATAGGTCACGACTGCACAATATGGCCTAATGAACTCTAACTAGCCCCCATTCATGTTCAACGGGCGGTGAATATGTTGAAATTGTATGAATTGCTCTTTTCAAATCGGTGAAATGTGATAATTTATTACAGGCTTTTTACTGAATGGTTCAATGCAAGACTGCATTGAACCATTCAGTAAAAAGCCATTTCTTTTTTTCGAGTATACGAAAGTGATACACCCTAAAACTTGATTCGATTATACAAGGTGATTTATAACATGTATACCATCCCGAAAGGGGGTTATTCTATCAACAAAGATAAACAATATTAGCGAAATAAATTTAAATTTTTCTTTCACAAACTTGCTCAAATTAGCAGATTTTGGTATTTTTATCATCTTTAGAACTGATAAGATAACTAAACGTGCAAGAAGTTTGGCATAAATTTGTTGCTACCTAAAACAGCTGATTCATTTGATCTGACATGATTTGACCCCAAAACAGCTGATTTTCGCATAGAGTTTTTTCAATGAAAAATGTCGAATTTCCATAAGTCCTAGAACAAACTTTATTGCCAATTGTGTGTAGCATAAGCCCCTTTCGGGATGGAATACATATTATAAATCACCTTGTATAAATCAAAATGACATAGAATTAGCTGTTTTTCGAATTTATTTTCATTCATCTTTTAAAATATAAATACCCAACAGTCACATACATAGTCCTGAGCCCACACTAGGATTTCCTGTGTCGTGGGTATCAGAAACTACTTTGCCATTGCACCACAACACCCAGACCCGGAAATATTTGCAGATCATACAAGTATTTGTCCCGCAGCGGGAATCGAACCCGCATCCTTGTGTCTTAGACGGGTGCTCAACCGCTACGCTACCGTGGTCATCTTTAAAAAATAGGTAGGCTTTGAGAAATTTTTAGTCAAAATATCGACTAAAAACTGGACCATGTTTCTCTCCAAAACAATGTTTCTAGTGAGAAAATGAAGAATTCAATTAACTACCCAATGAAGTGTCATTGGATAGTAAATTGAATTTGCCTGAAAGTTTCGTACCTTGAATTATTTATTTTTGATTGTACTCGACCAGCCCTCATATACTCCTGTCCATTCAAAGGTTATGCTATTAGCGATTTCTTCCAGACAAGAAATCGCTCATAGCGATAAGACCGCCCATTGTACGTTCGCAATTATTTTTATTTTTATTAATTTTATGGTAAAATTCTTAGGCTCGTATTCAGAGACACGACTCAAGCATAGATTTAATCACAGATCAGCTGAACTCTATTTAAGTATTGAATCTCTTCTCAAACATAGTTTTATCCAAGAACGGTACTTAAACTATTCTCAGCTGAATCAAGTCTCAAATCTGTACTCAAATACTATATACTTAAGCACTGTTCATGAATTAGAATCTCGCCTCAAATCGAGATTTAAGTACAGATCAATGCTCGAGTCTTGTCTCTGAATACGAGCCTTAGTATCTATACACCGAAGACTCGCACTAGACATGTCAAATTGTTCGCCGTTGCGAACTCATCCACAAACTATGCGCAAAACTCTATAGTAAATCGACTTCAAGAATTTATAATAAGGAATTCTACTCAATTGATATATTTAATAATGCTAAAGGAACATTTAAACGAGATGTATTAAAGTTTATGGAGGAGGACTAAAATGTTGTACATTTTTCTAAACTTGACTGTCAATTAAAATCTTTTGTTTTTCTAAAAAATTTAAATCCATTATTGGCCGTAAGAATTAGCATGTAATTTTTTATTGTATTTTAGATTAAGGGCTGTGGGTTTTGTAAAATGAATAAAATAAAATGGTGTTTTTTTTACTGTGTGGTGTACAATAAAGAGTTTTCTATATACACATATATATATCTATCTATCTAGAATATAGTGCCTAGAATATAATGTATAGGTACCCAGGCAGTTGACGTCCATACAAGGGTCCTAATTAAGGCTAACTAGGAGTATTCGTGATCGAAACCAGAGAGTTTTGTTCAGTTTGTAATGAAATTAATGCTGTGTTTAAACCGGCGGCTGCGGAGTGATTTTACGATAGACAGAATGTTACCGTTAGATAGATAGATAAACACTTTATTGAACACAAGGATTACTTGTTAAATCTACAACAAACTTAATGTAGTACAATAGGCGGCTTTATCGCTGAAAGCGATTTCTGTCAGGCAGGCGTTTCGTTTGCCACTACATAGCTTGATACTGGAGGCAGACAGTCATCACTATGGTCTACCGAGGGCCGACTGTCTGTCACTGCTTGTGTGTCGCTTGTGGGGGCTGACGGTAATAAATCCAACTTATGTAGTAGACGACACGACGTTGATGATGACATAGATAGATAGATAGATAGATAAACTCTTTATTGTACACAGAGATAGATATTAACAAAAGGGAGAAACAAAATAAAAATATTACGTACAATGGGCGGCCTTATCGCTAAAAGCGATCTCTTCCAGACAACCTTTGGATGGACAGGATAAACAGATCAAATAAGACGGAGGTGTACAAAAAGTTTAACACTACAATACATACTATAAAAATAATAATAATATACTAATACATAAAACCTAAATATTACCTAACTATTTGTAAATATATAATATAGAGAGAGATAAGATTATACCTACTGATAGTTCAAAGACAAGGACAAGTAGTGATCATACACCATAGTTTTAAAAATATTTAGGGATTTAGCAGATCGAATACGGAGAGGTAAAGAGTTCCATAATCGTACAGCTTGAATAGTAAAAGATTTACTATACTTCTGACATATTTTAACACATCTTTCAATAAAAATAAGGGTCGTTCACAAACAGCTTTTTATAAGCGCTACTAAAAATGTGGCCCCGGCTGAAGATTTCCCTCCATATCTACCTACCCATGAATGTTGTAACAAGCGACTAACGGGAAAAACCTAGGAGAGTGCCCCTTACAACGATAACTCTCGCCAAACTAGTGTGGTGAGTATGGGCAAGGATGATATAATAGTATTACTCTACTACCGTGGAGACTACATAGGTCCATACAAAAGACTATATAATACTAATTATAAAGTATTTTTCGCCTAAAGAGCCGAAAAAGCTTCCTGAGCCATACGACCTCCTCAGAATAAAGTGCTCCGGACGCGAGATGTGAGCTGTGGAGGAATTCTCATCCTCCCCCTCCACAATTTATTACCCCAAAGGAACACCTGCCGCCTGGACATGACTTGCAGTGGCCAATATGGAGATCCCTAAACCGACTCCGGTCCCAGGTTGGCCGCTGCAGAAAAAACCTGGCTAAATGGGGAATAATCGACTCGTCCAGAGTACAGTGCGAGTGCGGAGCCCCCGTACAAGACATGCGGCACCTGCTTTCCTGCCCACTGTGCACGACCACCTGCGCTTGGGAGGATCTAAGCGATGCAACAGATAGGGCCATTGAGGTTGCCACTTACTGGTCGACTAGAGTTTGAAGGAGTCTTTGACTCGAGAAGTAGAAGAAGAATATAGTCTTTTGTATGGACCAATGCTCGTGTGAGCTATAAATGTGAAACTTAAAATTGACTTTCATCAGTAGACGCAAGGATCATTTTGAAATAAATTTCAGAGTTTAAACCCCTTTTAAAAATCCTTCCTCTGTGGATGTGATTGACATATAGGGCAGCTACTGTCGAAATTTCAGCTTTATAGCTTCATTGGTTTGGGTTGTGAGTTGATTCCACGTTGAGGCCTAGTTCTTTTATATATACAGATGACGTATCGCACGCCGTTTGAAGACGGCTTTAAAGTTGATAAAAGCATAAAGTAGGCACAAACTTGACAGTACTCTGCAGTAACCTCAACTTGTCAACTTTATCTGGTGTGGCTAAAATTTTAACTTTCAACGCAAGTTAGGGCAATGTAGGAAGTTTCGAGCTTAAGTTTTGCAACCTGTGTTTCTGTGTGGTTAACTGTGTTAAAGTTGCTAGCTTTTAAATTACATATGCTGCTTTCAAAATTGTTTTTATATCATCATTTTAGTCGAAGTTCTCGCAAACCGACAACCGTGGGTGAGTAAAGGTTCTCGAATGGCGACCACGAACCTCCGCCTTAAAAGATCGCAGCCAAATAATATTATTTGTTTCAAATAGTGTTGTGTTCCTGCGGTGAGTAAGGTTGCCAGTGCTCTTTATAGCGGGGTTTGGGGTCGTCAATGCGTGCGTGATGCCTCTGGCATTGCAAGAGTTCCTAGGCTACGGTAACCACTTACCAACAGGTGGGCCGTGAGCTTGTTTGCCACCGTTGTTGTATGTTTATTTTGTTAGAGAATAACTTTTGAACCGTAAATCCGATCAGCATAGAGTTTAGTAGGTCAACAGGTTGTACTATCAAGATTTACTGGTTAGAGTTATTTGAACCTAATTTCCATGAAACTCAATATTTCCACGGTGTTATGATAATCGGTTAACTTCGAACCCGCAAACTTCCAATGCTTGTAAACTTTGAGGACAAACAAGATTGCAAACTTTTCTGTATTTTGTTGTAAGTTTCGCCACGTTTTGAAGGTCTTAATATGGAAAAATTCCGTTCCAACCACTAACACACCACGCAAACAAGTTCTTTGACCTACATATATCTCCTACCTGACTACGTGCCGTACCCACCTACCGCTAGGTACGTAACCTACTATCATATCACTGCCCCAGGGAAATCCCAGTGAGGTAAGATACCTACATGCATGCTTACTATTTTATGCTAGCGGTATCTACATTTCAATACTGCCTACCTACCTACCTTTTTTTTTTTTTTTTACCTACCTATAGACAGAGCTGATGCTCGGAATTTCGCTACGTGATAAAATCCGAAATGAGGAAATCCGTAGAAGAAACAAGGTCACCGACATAGGTTTCAGAATTAGCAGGTTGGCATTGGCTGGGCCGGCCATATAGTTCGCAGAACCGACAACCGTTGGGGAACAAACGTTCTCGAGTGGCGACCACGAACCGGACGACGCGACGCAGTGTTGGAAGGCCCCCCACCCGATGGACCGACGACATTGTGAAGGTTGCGGGAAGTCGGTGGATGGAGAAGGCTCAAGACCGGTTGTCTTGGCACTCTTTGGGGGAGGCCTATGTTCAGCAGTGGACTTCATCAGGCTGATGATGATGATGATGACCTACCTACCTACAACGGAGTACATTTTGGAATAATTAGTGGGTCGACCCGAACTGAGATCTCGCGATGTCCGCTAAAGGTTGATGCTTCGATGATTGTTCAGGCACAATTAAGACTCATATTCTTACCCAGTAAATGTTGATAGTACGTCCTGTTGAAATAAATACCATGCAGATCGGATTGACAGTTCGAAAAAAAATGCTGCAACAAAAAATTCAAATATACCTATATCGCCGATTCGTCCAGTTGTTTGAGAAATCTTCGCTAACTGGATAAACCAAATAGGGCAAAAAAAAACATTTTTTTTAACATTCCAGACATATCACACACGGTCAGCTAGGCATAGCCTGTACTAGGTATGGGGGTACCAGAGACTGATATACTTATTAGATACATATTTAACTCCCAGACACAGAACCAGTGCGGGAATCGAGCCCGCGATCTCTAGCGCAGAAGGCAGAGTTACTACCAACTGAGCTATAAGATCAGTCAAAGTATAGTGTCTGGGTGTTAAATAGTTTTCTATTATGTATATCAGTCTCTGGTACCCATAGTACAGGCTATGCCTAGTTTGGGATCAGCTGACCGTGTGTGATATGTCCGGAATATTTATTTATTTTTATTACAAAATAACAAGAAAGTGCTATTAGAAGACCGTTGAAAATGGATGACACATCTCAATTATCCAATTAGTTCTAGGTAAGTACATCTTCCGTTAACTGTATCAAGTCGGAACGTATCCAATTACCTCGCGCTAAAGTTTCACCGCATCCAAGAGTGAATTATCGAGTAGGTACATCATTGTTCCGCTTGCGGGGAAAACTTGAGTGTTCCCAGTTTGAACTAAGTTGGCCAAGTGCGCGTACACGCACAATGAAGGCTACCGAAGTCAAAGTACAGCTATGTACAGATTAGCTAGGTATAAGTTGAGGCTGTTACTTAGTTTTTATAACTTTTGCACTGCTAAAGTTATAAACACGGAGTAGCAGCCTATAGTTTGTTCTTGGTCATCCTGTATTAGGTCAGTGACCAGGTTGAGGTATAGGAGCCCTGAAAAGCGCCTATGGCCATCAGTTAATAAATCAGTGTAGTGAAAGGATTACAGTGCGCCTCTTAGAGGCTCCTTTCGTGCACATGTCACAATTGTCGTATGTCTTCGAATTTTTAGGTTCTAGGACATGCCGGTTTCCTCACGATGGTTTTTATCGCCGTTTGAGAGTTCTAGTATAGCGTAGGTACATACATTTTCCGAATATATTATTCATTGGTGCACAGGGATTCGAACTTAACCTGTAGATCGAAAGGCAACAACACTCCACCAGCGCTCTACAACCCTATACAAGCGGTCACCCCTTAAGTACCAATTATTTTAGTCATCGTCTAAAGCCTGACTTCACCCAGCTGGGTATAGGCCTCCGTTTGTAAGTGCCATTGTCCTCGATCCTGTTCAAGTCTAATCCAGTTGCTGCTTTTGACCGCGATGTTTTTATTCTGCCCACCTCTTTTATCGTCGTTTCAAATAGTGTTGTGATCCTGCGGTGAGTAAGGTTGCCAGAGCTTTTAGGGGGGAGGGGGTTCGGGGTCGGCAACGCGTGCGTGATGCCTACGGTATTGCAGGCGCTCATAGGCTACGGTGACCGCTTACCAACAGGTGGGCCGTATGCTAGTTTGCCACCTGAGTTGTATAAAAAAAAATGTTAATTATTTTAGTACCTCAAGCTAACTCAACGTAAGATAAAAAGATAAAAAGCCACGGCCCGGTTACAGAAGGCTGAGCAAATGGCCCCTATAATTAGGGCCCGGGCCGTAATGAGTGGCTAACTGATCCATACATCAACACACTCGATTGACTCTGGTTTTCTACGAAACTGTGTCCATCAGACAGCAAAGTTATACTAGTATTCTCAGGCCCGTATTTATAAATCGCACTCAAACATGTTAGCTGTATTGGATGCTTTCTAATTTCCCAATAACAAATGAAATTTTTGCTGCATATTTTATAGAGAGTAGGGAAGATGACATAAAAGAGGTAGCAGGACCAGTCTGGAGGAGAACAACACAAGACAGAACGGAGTGGAAGTCTTTGGAGAAGGCCTATGTCGTAAGGCAAGCTGATGAATAAGAATTAATTTAGGTACAATAAAAGAAACAATCGCAATGTGGAACATTTAATTGAGGAAAAAAAAAAAACATGTAAACAGTTATCAGCAATAAAGGCTATTATTATTATTATTGAAGATGGATGGATTATAAGCTCTTATTTATCTGAGATTATAATCAGATTATTTTTCATTTGAGCCTCACCTAGTTCGATCGGCACCACACTGAAGCTTTAAATACCATTTTGTAAAAAGGGATCATCGAAAAAAATGATAGGCACCAAGCTGTGTTTGTTGCCTGATTCGTCTAGGCTTGGTCGCGAGGAACAGGCAGACGTCTAAAGACGTTTCAAAGTGATCCTAGTGATTTTATTGAAATAAAAGCCTTTTGACTTTGACTTTGAAAGACGACATGAGTAAGAAAGGAGTGAATATGACGGCTGATAGAGGTGATTGGAAGATAAAAACATGTTGTGCCCTACTTGAAGAGGAATAAGGGCAGGGAGATGATTATGATTTTTTTATTGAATTTTAGATATATTTCTTATCGATTATAAATCTCTTTTAGTCCCTAGGTCGGGCACTGGAAATTGCGACACAGTCTATACTTCTGCAATTTCCAGTATTCTAAATTGTATCCTGTATCAATGTATTTACGTTCAAATAAATAAATAATAATAATTATAATAAAATATATAATATAATATAATAAATTTCCTACCTTATAACGATAATTGAGTCCAGACGCAAATATAGACCAACGCCCATAGGATTATCGTCAATCTCCTTTTACCGTAACCGGATCAAAATTCAATATTTAGCTCCCGGCTGTTATTCTGTCTTCAAAATAATACTTTACAGTTTACAAGACACTTGGGACGCGACGGCCAGACTCATCAATATTTATAAGGCTGGGGCATAGCAGTAATCGTAGTACTACTGACGACGGGTCGACGATTCACTCTGGCGGTTGTGGTTCTTTCTTAGTCACTATTTGACTTGACTGGCCTCATAGCTCAGTTGGTAGTAACTCTGCCTTCTGCGCTAGAGGTAGCTGGTTCGATTCCCGCATTGGACAAACATTTGTGACTAACACAGATGTTTGTTCTGTGTCTGGGTGTTAAATATATATGTAACGAGATGCCTCGTGCAATTTCCGCCCAAATAAAATAATACCGTGTAGGTGGACCCTATAATGTTAAGTTTCGCGTGAGAATTGGCAACATTCAGGGATCGTGCCGATGCCGCCATCGCACGATCAGCCAATCGTAACACTTCGCGGTAGCGCATTCCTACCAATAAGGTAGGGAGATTTTATGTAAAAGTTAGATAGAAAAAGTCGCCATCTTTTCTTCATGTTCTGTTGTCGAGAAAACTTTCTGTGTGCATTTTTAATAATATTGTCGAGTCTCATTACCAATCCTGTAAAAATAGTAATAAACTTTTGTGTGAAAATGATATGAGTGTTTTAGTCATATTATAGTGGCGCTCAACTTAGTGGCAATCGAGAATCCATTGTTTGGCGTGGGTCTTCTCTTGTAACGACGCCGACGCCTTGTAAAACTTTTCAAAGTCTTGGTGTGAGACGACAACGACGATCGAAATGCCACCGAAGGTGATTCGATCACCCACGGTTACTCGGTCAATAACGGCGGGAAATGCTAGTACCGCTAGCGATGAAGAAAGTTCCAGATCTGCATCGGTACCGGCGCAGCTTGTCATGACGGAGGTGCAGCTCGCTGCCCTCGTGGAGAGCATCACACGATCGCAGGCGGAGGTGAACCGCCAGCTCGTGGAAAGCATCATCGCGAGTGGAAGAGCGACGCCGACCCCGTCGAGCGCTGTGACGCCGACGGATAACGGGGGCGCCGCTGCTGCGCCCACGCGTCATGGAAGCTTCGCCAAGTGTTCGGCGCGCTTCCGGGGAGGAGCCGCGAACGACGACGATGTGCTGGAGGCGTTCATCGACTCAGTGGAGGTGTACAGGGAGTGCACAAACATCACCGACGAGCACGCGCTCCGCGGGCTGCCGATGCTGCTCGAGGGAGACGCGGCTGTCTGGTGGCAGGGCGTGAAACCTACCACAACGACGTGGCAAGGTGCCGTCGACGGACTACGTGCTATGTTTGGGGTGCCGCGACCGGCACATAAAGTGTTTCGTGATATATTTGCTAAAGAGCAACGCGACGGTGAGAAAAGTGATGTGTTCATAAATCGTGTGCGTGCGTCTCTCGCGAAATTACCTTATAGACTTTTAGAGGAAACCCAAATAGATATAGTATATGGTCTGTTATGTTTAAGTATTAGGGAGCGACTACCGCGGAAGGAATGCGCGACCATGGAAGATTTGGTAAGCAAAGCACGCGATATTGTTGTCCCTAAAAACCAGTCTTCTAGTAATACAGGGGCTAGGCACACTAACTCGAACCAGAGAATTTCTAGCGATCAAACAAATGATAAGAAAGATCAAACGAAAACTTCAGCGTTACGGTGTTATGGGTGTGGCCAACCCGGTGTTGTGAAGAGTAAATGTACGACATGTAAAACCAAAGTAGGTTCTGTCGGTTCGGATTCTAAAAAAGTTGAATTTCAGGGTGTTGAGTTCTACAGTGCAGAGTCCAACGACGTAACGCGATCCATCGTGGACGTTGGCGTTGCGGGCCGTCAAGGAGTGGCTGTGCTGGACTCAGGTGCCACCCGCAGCATCGCCAGTCCAGGGTTGTACAGCATACTGCGAGACTCCGGTGTCCGGTTCACCGAGTCACAGTGCAACATGAGACTTGCTGATGGATCTGAGCTTGTGAGTACGGTTTTATGTTGTGATACTCACATAGAGCTTCAGGGCAGGGATATCCCTGTATCCTTTACAATACTGCCAGATGCTGATACAAAAACATTACTGGGCATTGATTTCATGAGAGCAGCTGGTATTGTCATCGACATTGCTAAAGGTTCATGGGGCTTTTCCAATACTCCAAACATTTTGTACCCGTTTGTCAAGGAGTATACATTGTCATGTAATGCTGAGCTTATGCTGTCTGATGCAGTTGGACTTACTTTAAGGGATGATGAAGGTTCAAAGCTCACTGCGGACCAAAGGGTCCAGCTTAATAATTTGCTTGAAGGGCATGCGGATGTGTTCGCTGAGAATGGGCCTGCTACTGAATTTGCCATGCATTGCATCAAGGTGAAGGAAAACCAACAGCCAATTGCTTGCCCACCTTTCAGATTATCCCCTGGTAAGAAAGAACTTTTGAATAAAGAGTTACAAAAATTAATAGACAATGATGTGATCGAAGAGTGTGAGTCACCTTGGGCTGCTAACATCGTGCTAGTGAATAAGAAGGATGGAGGGGTCCGCTTGTGTGTGGATTATCGCAAGCTCAATGCTGTGACCGAACCAGACCGCTATCCACTACCCCGGATGGAAGATATTTTACATGCGGCTAAGACAAGTAACTACATGACCACACTTGACCTCCGATCAGGATATTTTCAATGTCTTGTCCAGCCAGAGGACAGGGACAAGACGGCTTTCACCAGTCCTCTGGGTATCTTCAGATTCAAACGGATGCCTATGGGTCTGAAAAATTCTGGTGCTACGTTTCAAAGGCTAATAGACAGGTTCAAGTCCAATCTGAAATGTACAAAAAGGGAAGGGGATGCTGATGTATTGAGAGAAATCCGTTTACTCGCATACTTAGATGACCTTATAATACTTTCAGACGATTTCGACCAGCACCTGGATGACCTGGAAGCGGTCTTCCAGAGACTGAAGATGTTCAACCTTCGGGTACACCGTCAGAAGAGTGTCTTCGCCCGAGACAGCGTGCGGTTCCTGGGGCACATCATCGTGCCAGGAGGTCTTCAGGTCGATGACCAGAAGGTCGCTGCCATCGCGAGCCTGCCGCCGCCTCGGAATCTGAAACACTTGATGAGTTTCATTCAGACAACAAGTTGGTTTCGGCGGTTTATTCCGAATTACGCCGACGAAGCGCGGCCGCTGACCAGCCTGCTGAAAAAGGATGTCGCCTGGCGCTGGGAGGAGCCGCAGCAGCGAGCCTTCGAGAGGCTGAGATCGCTGCTGGTGTCCGCGCCGATACTGCGCCAAGCCGACGAGACCAAACCGTATGTATTACGCACTGATAGTAGTGGCTATTGCCTCGGAGCTGTTTTACTGCAGGGGGAGGGCCAAGACGAGCGGCCCATCGAATATGCAAGCAGAATGCTAAGCCCCGCTGAGAAAAACTACAATACTACCGAGCGCGAAGCACTAGCTGTAGTGTGGTCCGTGACAAAGTTCAGGGGTTACATAGAGGGCGCTGAGGTTCTTGTTAAGTCTGATCACCAACCCTTAAAGTGGTTGATGAACCTTAAAAGTCCGAGCGGACGCCTAGCGCGCTGGGCCCTAACACTACAAGAGTATAATTTGAAAATCGAATACACGCCTGGAAAAGCGAACGTCGTCGCTGACATGCTATCTCGCCCGCCGTGCGCAGAAGAGCCTAATTGTGACCTGTGTTACACAACCGTCGACGTACCGACCCGCAAACCTGGCGACATTCGTGAGAATCAATTGAAAGACTCAGAGGTCAAGAAGATTGTGGATGACCTTGAGTCCAACGAACCTTTCAAAGCCCGGGTTTGGGCTGATCGAGGATATGTTATCTCAGATGGTATTTTGTACAGATACGCACCGGACAGCGAGGACGCAGATTCGCCGTGCCTAGTGGTGCCGACGCACGAGCGCGCGCATGTGCTGCGCGAGCTGCACGACGCCCCCACCGCCGGACACTTCGGCGCCGAGCGCACGCTGCACCGCGTTGCCGCGACGTACTACTGGCCCGGTATGAGAACATTTATATCCGATTACGTAAAGAAATGCGTGCCGTGTCAGAGATACAAAGTTGACACGCGCAAACCGGCAGGACTTGTCCAGACGCCGGCCACGGCCAGAAGGTTCGAGGTTGTGTCCGTAGATCTGTTTGGACCCCTCCCGGAAACCGAAAACCACAATAAGTGGATACTGATTGTTGAGGATGTTTGCTCGCGGTGGGTAGAGCTCTTTCCACTCAAGAATGCCACGAGCCTGGAGTGTGCTAAGCTGCTGATTGACGAGGTATTCTTTCGATACGGCGTGCCACGCCGTATGACGTCTGATAATGGCGTGCAGTTTATCAGTGAAGTCATGCAGCAAGCCTGCCATGTCATGGGAGTGACGCAAGATCTTACTCCACTGTACCACCCTGAGAGCAATCCGATCGAGCGCAAGAATCGTGATTTGAAGCCGCAACTGGCGATCCTTGTTGGACAGGATCATTCATCTTGGGATATTCACCTTTCGGCGATCCGATTCGCTATGAACTCAGCAGTGACTGCGAGTACGGGATTTTCTCCCGCTTTCCTCACATTTGGACGCGAGCTACGAACGCCCATCGACGCCGTCACTGATATGCGAGGTATCCTCGAAAAGGACAATTTCGTACCTAGCGTCACACCTTATCTTAAGCGTATTGCAAATGCACTTTTACAGGCAAGAGACGTGCACGAGAAAGCGCAGATGCAGCAGAAGAAGTACGCTGACGAAGGTCGACGTGACGTACCTCCATATCAAGTCGGTGATTTAGTACTTTTGAAGACCGAAGGCCAAAACAGCGCAGCGCGTGGGCAGACACCGAAGTTCATCCCGCGCCGCGACGGGCCGTACCGCGTGAGCGAGGTCTGCAGCCCGGTGAGCTACATCCTGGTAAATCCGGATACTATGGAGTCTATTGGTAAGTACCATTCATCAAAGATTACACCATTTGTTGGCCACATCCAAGCACCGTTGCGTACTAAACGTCGTAGGGGTAGACCGCCGAAGAAACCAGAGCAGGATGTGCTAGCCTAGCTCCTACCTGACCTAGACTAGCAAGGGGGAGGTTGTAACGAGATGCCTCGTGCAATTTCCGCCCAAATAAAATAATACCGTGTAGGTGGACCCTATAATGTTAAGTTTCGCGTGAGAATTGGCAACATTCAGGGATCGTGCCGATGCCGCCATCGCACGATCAGCCAATCGTAACACTTCGCGGTAGCGCATTCCTACCAATAAGGTAGGGAGATTTTATGTAAAAGTTAGATAGAAAAAGTCGCCATCTTTTCTTCATGTTCTGTTGTCGAGAAAACTTTCTGTGTGCATTTTTAATAATATTGTCGAGTCTCATTACCAATCCTGTAAAAATAGTAATAAACTTTTGTGTGAAAATGATATGAGTGTTTTAGTCATATTATATATATCTATTAAGTATATCAGTCTCTGGTAGCCATAGTACAGGCTATGCCTAGTTTGGGATCAGTTGACCGTATGTGATATGTCCGAAATATTTATTTATTTATTTATTTTTGGTTCCACTCGTATTGATTTCGGAGATAGGTGAACTCTAAAAATGCGAAGAAAAATATTGTGAAGAAAGTCGAAAGTCTCTTGAAGATGTCTAATAGGAGTAGTCAGAGGCACGTCCAAGCATTTCGGCTCATGCTACATTTTGCTGCAGCGAGTGTTCCTTATGTGACAGGTATCAAGCCCATCGCTGCTTATAAGAATACTTACGAAAAACTCTTATTTATATATTTTGATTGCCACATAGTACGTATAGTGTAGTAGAAGAATAGGCCCCTCCATATCTCCTGCCCGTGGATGTCGTAAGAGGCGACTAAAGGAAAAAAGCTAGGAGATGGACAGCAGTGTCTCCTATTTTCACAAAGATAGCTATAACTGCGTTCGCCAACCCGTGTGCCGTCGTGCGTATGGGCAAATTACCCCGACACGATAGGAAGTCACTCCAGAAATCTGTGGGGAAGGCCGATGTGCCGATGTATATTGTTTTTTTTTTCTGACATATACAATAATTCTTTACTAATTTTTGACATTAATTTAATGGAATCTCCTTAAGTGTGTGTGTTTGTAATTTTTATTTAGTAATTTATTTTGTTAGGTTATTATTTTTTTATTAATTTATCCTGTAAAGTTGTCAATCTTAAGTGCAATGTGCCTATTGAGAAATAAATTGAATTGTTCAGCAGTGGACTTCAAATGGCTGGAATGATGATGATGATAGTATAACACCATCAGTTTTTTTAGGAGGTAGGGTACAGCGATATTTTCTCGTTCTGAATTAGAGCAGCCCGCCTGGGGAAGTACCTCCGCCTTACAGAAGATCGCAGCCAAATAACATTATTTGTTTCAAATAGTGTTGTGTTCCTGCGATGAGTAAGGTTGCCAGAGCTCTTTAGGGGTGGGGGGGATTGGGGTCGGCAACGCGTGCGTGATGCCTCTGGTATTGCAATCGCTCATAGGCTACGGCAACCGCTTACCAACAGGTGGGCCGTATGCTTGTTTTCCACCTCAGTTGTATAAAAAAAAAAAAAAGTTCCACCGCAGTGCTGCTATAAAACTGAGTGATACAGGCCTGGGAGTCCGGGACGTGCATCGAAAATTATTCAGAACTTCGTGTTAAAACAAATTTTCAGCGCTTAGAACACAAGCGAGAAGAGAATACTGAAGTGACTTGTGTAACAACCTATAAATTCTAACGCTAAGCAGCAATGCTTGCATCGCTGTATTTCGGTTTGAAGGGTGGGGAAGACTGGCAACGCGTGACGCCTTTGTTATTAGAGTAGACCTCGGTAGAGGTCGGTGAAAGCATTAGTGTAGTGAAAAGATTAAAGTCAATAGTCATTTTTGAATACGGCTTGATACAAAATAAGCTAGTAGATAAGTTAAGTTCAGATAAGTTAAGTTAATTCGTTAAGTTTATCAATTCCATCATCCTGTTTACCAAATACTAAAATTGATGAAAATTTTATGAAAAATAAATACACACAAACTCACACAGACCTTTATAATATGAGTAGGATTAGTATAAAATAGGATAAGATTATGAACCGCGCCGGCAAAGCCGCGGGCAAAAGCTAGTTAGCTATAAATTGTCCCTCTTTATGTCATCCCTTCTTTAGAAATAATCTTGCAAATGTAGCTATAGTACAAAAAGAAACAGTTTCCGGGCTTGCTCTGATAAGGGTAGTGATAGGGATTCGGTAGCCGGGAATAGGGTGAACATCTATTTGGGATAACCATTCATCATCATCATCATCAGCCCGTGGAAGTCTGCTGGACATAGGCCTCCTCAAAGAGTTCCATGACGAATGATCGTGCGCCTTTTCCATCCACCGACTTGCCGCAACTTTCACCATTTCGTGGTGAACATCTATTTGGGATAACCATTCATCATCATCATCATCAGCCCGTGGAAGTCTACTGGACATAGGCCTCCTCAAAGAGTTCCATGACGAACGGTCGTGAGCCTTTTCCATCCACCGACTTGCCACAACTTTCACTATTTCGTGGTCCATCGGGTGGGGGGCCTTCCAACACTGCGTCCATATGGGCTTGTCTAAAGCGCGTACAGTCCTTCTTAGGTAAGTGATTACGCTAGGTACGTACATAAAACTTAAATAAGTATTGAAATCTTAATAAAGTATGCTTAAAGTAGGTACATCAACCTGTAAAACTCAACTTAGCAGGAAAATATCCTTGCTTGCTTGTCGTGTCACTGATTCTTTCTTGGTCGGCCTGTATAAAGTCAGTGACCAAGTTGTGGCATGGTGGCCCTGAAAGGGGCCTATGACCGTTGTTGGTGAATGAATCAGTGGAGTGAAAGGATTAAAATGCACCTCTTAGAGGCTCCTTTCGTGTACAAGTATTCGTATTTTTAAGTTCTAGGACTGAAAGAACCACCACTAGGCTTAAGGGTGCCGAACTTCACTAATAAAACACTCAACAGGTTCACGGTATAAATATATTACTGAAGGAAGACAAATTACATAGCAATACCCAATTTACTTATTGCAATATTCAAAACGTAACGATAGCGTGTTCTAGAAATTAACCCAATTTGCTAACGCAATCTAGTTCTCAAAATAGACAACTAACGAATTCTAACAAGGACATGCCGGTTTCCTCACGATGTTTTCCTTTACCGTTTGAGAGCTAAGTATAGCGCAGATACATTTTCCGAATGAAAAATCCATTGGTGTACGACCGGGATTCGAACCCACGACCTTTGGATTGGAAGGTGGGGCCACAACCACGACTCCACAAGTGCTCTTGTGCTCTAAAATGTCCTTAAAAATCCCAACACATGGCCACCCTACAAAATGAATGAACCTTCCCCGCTCTCTATCGACGTAATGGGGCAAATAGCTTGGGGCGAATCACTTTGTTCCTCGATTCATGGTCACCATAGCTTTGTGGGTTTTGATAACCTCTGTCCTGTCTGTTGGTAAGAAAAGGGGTTGAGATATAGTGTAATAGCTTATGCCCGCGTCATCGCTCATATGGTACCTATCTAAATGGATGAATTGTCCATTCTCTTAAATAATAATTAAATAAATAAATAATAAATAAATATTCCGGACATATCACACACGGTCAACTGATCCCAAACTGACTGATACCTAATAGATAAATATTTAACACCCAGACACAGATCAAACATCTGTATTCATCACACAAATGTTTGTCCTGTACTGGAATCGAACCCGCAACCAGAAGGCAGAGAGCAATTATGTAGGACATTTATCTATCTATCCATTTGTTATGTATTGTATGTTAATAAAAAAAATATAGTATATTTCTAAATATGTAGTACCTCTGTAATTTTATCTCTTGGAGGGAGGGTTTGGAGATGGCAACGCGTGCGTGTTACCTCTGATATTGCAAGTTTTCATAGGCTACGGTACTTACCAACAGGTGGGCTGTATGCTTGTTTGCCATCTCAGTTGTTTAAAAACCTATGTCACAAAACTATAAGCTTACGGTAACATGGTACCACAATAATTGCAAAACTCCAACTCTGTTCGTAACTTCTCGAACTCTAGGGATCCCCATCTATATAGCTCACGCAGGCTTCTTAAACAATTCAATACCCAGTGGCGTTCAATAATTACACAAACATAATTCCCAAACTGGCAGTCGGCACTAACTTGGACTTATTTCATTCGCGCTTATTACTCTTGCATATTTAAACACCCTGAATCGAAATAGTTCTATTTAAGCTGAGTGCACATTGAAGAAATGGCGGAGATGGGAAAATGGCGGAGGTGTGGCAAACGTACATATTTGAAGCAGCCGATCGAACTGAGTGCACATTGAAGAAATGACGGACATGTGGAAGTGGCAAGTGTGGAAGTGAAGAAGATGGTTTTGGAAGATGAAGTCTGAGGTTTTCCCGAGTAGTTTTTAACAATGTTGACGTTCCAACGTGTGCTATAGTAACATAAAAAAAAAAAAATGTGTCCTACACGGGAACGGATCCGCACCTTTTGCATCTCATGTAACACCACATCCCCGGGGTCATTATTTTATTAATAAGTTCTTAATACGACTGCAATGTCCGTTATTTTCCGCAAGCGTGCATTATCCCTAACATTAGTTGAATATTCAATTGTACCGGCGCGCCGCCCGGTTCGCTTCGAAGGCGTTTTTAAAGTACTGGGTATTGGAAATCGGGCTCCAAGCTTACAAATATTTGATTTGGTTAATTGAAGCTAGAACCCCTCGTATGTTGTTATATTTTAGGTGCATTTTTGATCGAACGAGCGAATGTCTCGTTATCAACTTGGACGAATCGGCGTTGTATGTTTGTATATAATAATTTTTAGTGTGTAGTATAATTTTTAAATCCCCAAAATTCTTTACATGGCGATTAAGAGTACAACCTTAGGACAGCACTTACGTATCTTGTACTGAACATCACAAACCTTTTTGTCTAAAACATTTTACTATGAGACAGCGCCATTACATAGACAGAACCACACGTTTAATGTTTGCCGGTTCTTCTAATGGCAGGAAGCCTCTCTCGTTTCCCCTTCGAGATAGCGTAATGATACCCTGGATAGGGTTGCCAGAATGCATACATACATACATACATAAAATCACGCCTATTTCCCAGAAGGGTAGGCAGAGATCATGGCTTTTCATGCTTCATTCACTCTCTTCACATTCCTCATACATGCTCGTTGGCTTAGGGTACTCTTGAGCTGGCCTTTTTCCAAAACGTCACTGATTTGGTCACTAAACGTACGCCTAGGTCTTGCCCTTCCAACGGTCCCATTCACACTTCCCTTATACCTGTTTCGTGAATGAATTACCGGAATGCAATGTTCAGTGAAAAAGAATATTTGATATCAAAGAGTAAGTACAAAAGGAGATTCCTAACATTTATGGGATAGCAAAATGGGCATTTTTCATCAAAAAAAAGTGAGAATATTAGCGGAATAATGTCAAAATTTATCATTATTTTTTCAGATTATCAAACCGTACTTTGAAAAATTTGTCATTTTAAAAAATGGGTTAACTCAAGGCAAAATATTGTAGATGAGAGATGGATTGTTGTAGTTGTAAGTAATACAATTTGATATGGAACTCATTGTTTTCAAATAATATTAAGCGTCCAAAAAGTATTTTACTTGTGTCCGAAAGTACCTTAAATATTAAGAAATTACTGTTTTTTTTGTGATATCCATTTTTTATTTTCCTGGCAACCCTACTGAGTGGGGTAGACGCAACCATTTCATGCTTTGATATATCGAATGTAATAGTTACTGTTAGTACTGTGATAGTACCACTTTGTAGCTAGTACGTACAGTTGCTTTTGTACTAGTGGTTCGCCGCGAACTGAGATCACATAATGTCAGGTAAAACTTGATGCTTCGATGATTTATAAGGCATAATATAGTTAAAGGAGCCATTTTATTCTGGGCCTGGTCCATGTATACTACATAGAAAAATTAGGAAAAATAGGAGATAACAAGAAAAATACAATTTCATTAATTTGAAGACAAATGCGATGGTACAAGAATAGTTCTTCTGGTAAGTTTTTTACAATGTGAACACTATTTGAAGGCCCCCATGTTTGTTTATAATTGACGTTTGACATGACATTGACATATTTTTCATGTCATGTTGTTTGATTTGATGTTTTTGTTTTGTCAGATAAAGATAAATGTAGGTTGTCAAAATGATATTTCACGCACGTCCATCCGCCATATTTTTGTAGCGTGTTGCTCTCTTTGTCAAAAAAAATCTTATTGTACCTAAGAACGAAGTCAATTTAAATAAAATAACCAATTAAATACGTTTACTTTATTGCTTAGCCATATTTTAGAGTAGTGTACATAGTGCAGGCCCAGGCTCCATATATTGATGAAACGTCTCTTTTTAAAGCGCACCTTTAGCGTGTTCCAACTAATAATCAATTTTAATGGACTACGAAGTCATTAAAACTATACCAAAATATTATTATTATATTGGTTTTCAAATATTACAATTTTCCATATGGCCTTAAATAACCGTTTTGGAATTTAGGAACAAAGTTATTTCATATATCAGCCCATTTCATGTGTTGGTATTACGTTTTTTTAATTTGTTTTGGACCCCTATATCTGAATCTATCTAGCAACTTCTAGGCAAATTACTCATATTTCTACTAGTTAATCTTGATAATAATAAAATACCTGTTGACCTTCTAAGCTTTCGAAGGAATGCACAAATAAATCTCGGTAAAGTAATGTTTGAACAAATCAATCTCGGGATGGTATATGGTATTTTGAACCATCTTGTATATGAACAACAAGACAACGATAGGTTAACGCTGCTATTTTACGGACGACAATGGCTAACGTTTTCTTAGGAACAGTGGGCAACAGTAAAATCCAGCCCAACGTTAATAAACTAATGGTACATCATAAAGTTCATAACTCTGTCACAAAAACTCAATTATGCATTGTATCACCGGACGGAGTACGTTCCCAAAATTTTAATTACTTCTCACACCGAGAGAATAATAAATTTATTATGCAACGTCGTCACAGGCTTACAGAACAGCTGGGTTAGTTCTAGTATCGGTATCGTGTTAGCCAGTGAAAAACCATCATAATTTCAGTGCTACGATATCGGTGAGCGACGAAGATATCGATATCGTGACGGCCAATGAAAACACGCTCTAAGCCGTTACTTAAAATAAATTCAGCGGGGGCCCAACTTTACAAACAAAACTGCAACAGACAGACAAATGAATCACAGGCTTTAATAGCAAAACGATAATGATGGCTCTTTTTGGCTCATCACTTCCACCCTATCTCAACAGCAGAAGGTTCAATTCCGCGTGGCAAGTTCTATAAAGGTAACCACGGCTTACGAAACTCGAAACTGCACAAGCCAATTGAAGTCTTATTCAAACGGAATAGAGTGGAAAGTTGAAGGTGGGTGGAAAAGGGTTGCAAAGATCTTAACTTGGGGGGCTACAGAAGGAATGGCAGCCTTAATTAAGGGTGTTTATTTGATGTATTTAGGGCGAGATCGGTATCTGAGTGTGTAATCATGATGAATAGGAAATAATAACGGGAAAATCTTATTAAGGCAACGCTGAATCAGCAAATATTGTTCTATAATTAGAAATTAATTAGAGACAATAGATATATTTCTTGCAAAGAAAAACATCGTGAGAAAGGACAGGTTCTTAAAGCCGTGTTCCAATGGCGTGCTATATGTCATATAAAATATATTTCAAAATGATTTCTACGTCTACTGAATGAAGTCAGTTTTGAGTTTGACTTTTAGGGGCTCAAGATATCGTTGAGTTATATCGCTCACAAATATCAAACTCAAAGTTTACTTTACTATGTAGACATAAAGATAAATTTCAAACGTATTTTAGATGATATATTGCATGCTTGAGCCAATCTGTTTGAACACGGCTTCAGCCATTGTGAGTGGATGTTTGAGGAATAATTTCCAAAATAGAAAATTGCCACCATATCTAACGAAAAATAGGATCGACTAAAGTACAAATTATTGATTCACCGTAGATGGAATTAAGAAAACTTTGATATCACTCATACTACAAGTAATATAAAGGGAAGGGTTGGTAGGTTACAGTAATAGTAAGTCTCAGCGCATAGTCTCAGTGATGACATATGGCACTGAGACTTGGTCGCTAACTATTGGCCTCATACACAAGCTCAAAGTAGCGCAACGGGCTATGGAGAGAGCTATGCTCGGAGTTTCACTACGTGATAAGATCCGAAATGAGGAAATCCGTAGAAGAACCAAGGTCACCGATATAGCTTTCAGAATTAGCAGGTTGAAGTGGCAGTGGGCAGGCCATATAGCTCGCAGAACCGATAACCGTTGGGGAACAAAGGTTCTCGAGTGGCGACCACGAACCGGACGACGCAGTGTTGGAAGGCCCCCCACCCGATGGACCGACGACATTGTGAGGGTTGCGGGAAGTCGGTGGATGGAGAAGGCTCAAGCCCGTTCGTCGTGGCACTCTTTGGGGGAGGCCTATGTTCAGCAGTGGACTTCATCAGGCTGATGATGAGATGATGAGCGCATATGAATTTTCGATAGAAAATCCATTGGTGCATGACCGAAATTCGAACCCACGACCTTTGGATCGGAAGGCGAGGTCCCTACAACCAATCCACTCAATACACAATACCTGTATTGTTCTATCAATAAAACCTCCATTGGGATTAAACTATTAAGATCCTACGTTCCTCTTCCTTCAGTCGCCATCTTGCAAGAGGGCTTGCGTTCCGTTCCACGCTCCTGCTACCAACGATAAGTAACGTTCCATTCTATGCACTTAACTATTGCTACAATACCTAAATGGTTGCGCAATTTAACATGAATTACTGCATCATGTAAATTAGAATTGAAATTCATGCGTAAAATTCAATGATTACTGATGAAATACTGTTTTGTACTGTTCAATAATCTAAACATAAGAGTAGATTGCTAACAGAACTACAAATACTTTGGTTGAGTTGCAGCGCAATTGTCCATCATATACCCTATTTTACGATCTGACAAGCGCTCGGTAAGAAATGGGACATTGAATTGCCTTATTTTAAACCAACTTAAAGGTTGCGGGAAGTCGGTGGATGGAAAGGGCTCAAGACCGTTCGTCGTGGAACTCTTTGGGGGAGGCCTATGTCCAGCAGTGGACTTCTACAGGTTGTTAATGATGATGATGATGATGAAACCAACTTCCAAAATATGTAGGAGGCTCATTATATTTCATAAGTCAGCGCAGATAGACGGAGTGGCGGCGATATGAAAGATTCGATCAAAGATCGCCACCTGCTTGTGAGACGCAACTTGTTACCAGCGCTTTTAGCCTAGCAATTTTTGAAAAGCTGTGTGTGAACGACGCATTACGCAATTTATGCATGTATTGTACAATCCTTTAAAATATTTCTTTTATTCAATTTACTCGAGTGAAATCCCATTTCCACTTTTCAATAATTCAACATGAGCGTAATTAAATTCGAAACACGTTTTTATGGTCGGCGATAAAGTATAATGGAAATTAAATGGAAATACAATAATAATTTTATTGTTACCATAATGCGTAAATAACGGGACAAAATATATTTTGAAGTGATTCCCATTATATTGACGAAAACATAACGATAAAGTAAAAAAAAAACATATACACAAGCATTATGATTTTTACAGTTACGAGTATGTGAGAAAGATTTTTGTTACTTTTTGCTCTGAATATTCTGAAAAGATTAGAATGAAATTTGGAATGTATGTATTAAATAGGAAAATGAAAGTAACATAAATTAACCGGTTATTTCCATAAGCTTTATTACAGGGTACAACGCGAGCGAAGACGCGGGTAGAAGCTAGTAGAATAATATGCTCCTTTCGTTTATTTGCTGATAATATGTACATAACTACGCTCACCAACCCGCCTGCCCAGCGTGGTGAGTATGGGCAAATTCCCCCACATGATAAGAATTCGCTATATAAATCTGTTCCAGCCATTTTATTTTATTTTTATTTATTCGGGACAACAAACAATTGCACACACATATTACTAAACTTAATTAAAGTAGGTACTAAAGTTCTTAGACTGTAATCAGCCCCGTTGTCCACGGATTTGGTAGAAAGAGGGCAGTAGTAATGCGAACAGAATAACAAAAAAAAAATGCAGTTGGTAGGTCTAGCATTGTGTCATCATATAAGGACGTACAAAACAGTCTATACAATACAGCCATGTTCAGCAGTGGATGTCCTACGGCTGAAATGATGATGATGATGTACATTTTAGGAGGATGTAAGGCACAGTGCGATTATCCCGTTCTAAATCGGAGCAGCTCACCAGAGCACCTCCGCCTTACAGAAGATCGCAGCCAAATAACATTATTTGTTTCAAATAGTGTTGTGTTCCTGCGGTGAGTAAGGTTGCCAGAGCTCTTTAGGGAGGGTTCGGGGTCGACAATGCGTGTGTGATTCCTCCCCGGTATTGCAAGCATCCATAGGCAAGTAACGGTAACTTTCCATCATTTGGGCCGTAAGCTTGTGTTCCACCATCATTGTTTAAAAAATAAATAAAAATTCAGGTCTTTTTTACGATACAGATTTGTTTGAATACTATCTGCCTAATATTACTTTGCGCGTCACCATAGAACAGGAATACGTTGTAGCAGATATCTGAAGCCTCAAAAATGTAACGTAAACGTAACTGAAATTCAATGATCAAATACTAATAACCGTTTTATACAGCTTCTTGTATTGTGGTTTGGTGGTAAAAATTATAAGCAGTAGCTTTTTAGATAGATATATATTTATTATATCTTTATTGTACACCAAGAAAAGAAACAAAAAACAATAAAATTTCAGATCATTTACAAATAAGCGTTACAATGGGCGGCCTTATCTTTTTAGGATAAATACAGAAACACATACGCAATGTGTTAAATTGATCGAGTGAGCGGAGCTCTCTGGAGTACCATAGACAAATCGGCGTTGTAAAAATGTATGTTTGTATGTATATTATTTAGAGCATAAGGTGTGCAGGAGCCTCTAAGAGGCTTACTTTAATCGTTTCACTACACTGATTCTTTCATCAACAGCCATAGTAGGCCCTTTTCAGGATCATCATACCTCAACCTGGTCACTGACCTAGTATATGATGATCAAGAAAGAATCAGTGACACGACAAGCAACAAAAAGATTATGTTTCGAACCGCCAATTCAATCAAACCGTCAATTTCAATTTCAATTCGATCTGCATGAATTTTTGTAAGAATATGAGTTGAATAGGTCAAAGGATTCTTAAAATACACGGGTCCGATTTAAGTATCATCATCATCATTTCAGCCGTTCGGCGTCCACTGCTGAACATGGCCTCCCCTACAGACAGCAAATTCCTTATTTAATTTAATTTATTTTTATTTCGGTTGTCACCATAATTGTTAGTACATTTATCTACCTATAAACTATGTTAGTAACCATAAAAACAGATTTCAAATTATACATGTCACATATTTTTTTTTTTTATAAGTAATAAATTTTCCGGACATATCACACACGGTCAACTGATCCCAAACTAGGCATAGCCTGTACTATGGGTACCAGAGACTGATATACATAATAGATATATATTTAACACCCAGAAACAGAACAAACATCTGTGTTAGTCACAAATGTTAGTCCAGTGCGGGAATCGAACCCACGACCTCTAGCGCAGAAGGCAGAGTTACTACCAACTGAGCTAAGAGGCCAGATTATCAGAATACATTCAACAAATTATTATTGCAAAAATAAATTAAATTTACTTATCAAGTGGGGGGCTTGCCCATACTCACCACGCTGGGCATGCGGGTTGGCGAGTGCAGTTAGCTATCGTTGTTTAAATGAGGGACGCTGGTAGCCAATCCCTAGCTTTTTTCCCTTAGTCGCCTCTTACGACATCCGCGGATAGGTAGATATGGAGGGGCCTATTCTTCAGCCGGGGCCACCACGCACTAGATTTGATAGTTCAATTTGGCAACTATGCAGACAAATGCATTCAGCGTGAATCCATTCATTTTTTCGGTTGGGATGATAACCAGTCATCCACTATGGTATAAGTAAACTGTTTTTTCAAATCGCTCCAAGTTTTTAACTTGTTAACCAACTAGTGCTATCCAATTTGAACACGTTATGTGTTTGACGTACAACACTAATAAATCGATCGGCTTTACACAAATGGATACTAAAGTCAGCGACTTTATATTATATCCAGTTGTATACAAGGTGATATATATAAATATTCCGGACTTATCACATACGGTCAACTGATCCCAAACTAGGCATAGCCTGTACTATGGGTACCAGAGACTGATATACATAATAGATAAATATTTAACACCCAGACACAGAACAAACATCTCTGGTACCCATAGTACAGGCTATGCCTAGTTTGGGATCAGTTGAACGTGTGTGATATGTCCGGAATATTAAAAAAAAAAAAAAAAAAGTGAGCCAAATTTAATCCAGAACCTATCAGGCGTCAGTAACAAACATCCATCCATCCAAACTATTTCATTTATAATAGAAGGAAGATTTAGATACAACACACGATCTGATATTTTCACTATCAGTTTTGTTCTGCGTCAGTTGGCACACAGCTTTAAAACAAACCACTACAAAACTCAACACAACAGCACTTTCATTCGAATAAAAGTTTACAGCCGCGATTTAAGTTCATTGTAGTACTCGTAGCTACGGCTAGCTCGTACACACGGCTAACTTTTTCTATTACTAACTTTTTCTCGGAAAAGTTTCACTTAGTTATAGCGTAGCTCGCGGCTACGAGCGCTACGAGCGCTACGGAAGTGCTACGAGAGTGCTACGACAGTGCTAGTATTGACATGTAAATCAAGGCTGTTGATGCTTTTGTATCTGAGCTAAGTGTTTTTCCTGGGTTTGCTCGAGATTCATACAATCAATACCACAGTATATAAGGTGAATGAATAAATGAAAATGCTTTATTGTACACCAATATAAATTAAAAAATAAATAAAACAGAAACTAACACTAAAGACCATAAATATACAATGGGGGAATGAGGCTTACTCTAAACCTGATTGTGAACATTAATAAAATACAAATAAATTTAATCATCATCATCATTTCAGCCGTTCGACGTCCACTGCTGAACATGGCCTCCCCCACAGACAGAGCGAATTCCTTATCATGTGGGGAGATTTGCCCATACTCACCACGCTGGGCATGCGGGTTGGCGAGCGCAGTTAGTGCTATCGTTGTTAGATGAGGGACGCTGCTGCCCATCCCCTAGCTTTTTTCCTTAGTCGCCTCTTACGACATCCGCGGATAGGTAGATATGGAGGGGCCTATTCTTCAGCCGGGACCACCACGGCCAAATTTAATAAATTTAATGTTCTTCTTGAATTCAAAATCGATTAGTATACGATCGAGATTCAAACCCACGACCTAACGAACATCTTACTATAAGTACATGTCTATCCACTATACAAGTTAAAATGAGAAGCAATGCGTGGTAATGTCATTTTCATCATCACATTAAAATAAATCTAACGCACATGCTACGCAATTTTAAACCTTAAAATGTGTATGATAAGGTTTAGCTGAACCAGTTATTACTAAATAAATTGAGGAACACTTGCGGAAATTTAAACTCAATAAGTTGCATGTTAAGGTTCAAAATGTAATAATGTATACTGAAATTCAATTTCAGTAATGATAACTATTCGATAATATTACTAAATGTAATTGAATTTCTAAGAAGTTTGAGAGGTTTCAGGTGATTCGAGTTACTGGTGCTAAAATTAATTAGGATTGTTCATTTATCATCATTTCAACCTTTCTTGCTTGGCGTGTCACTGATTATTTCTTGGTAATTCTGTATAAGGTCACTGACCAGGCTGAGGTATGGTGCATTAAAGTGAGCCTCTTAGAGGCTCCCTTCGTGCAAATTTATTTTCTGTTTGAATTTTTATTTCTAGGACATGACGGTTCCCTCACGATGTTTACCTACACCGTTTGAGAGTACTAGTATAGCGCACATACATTTTTCGAATGGAAAACCCATTGTTGCACGATCGGGATTCGAACCCACGATCTGTGGATTGGAAGGCGCCAGTACTACCACTCCACCAGTGCTCACACTATGACACTTCTTAATTAAAAAAAGTCAAAAAAAATGTATACTTGAGTAACGATTCAGGACAATTTCAAGTTACGAGATAACAGACCCTGGTTTATCACAGAACATAAATCTAAGGCCTGCGGTACATCTCCGCTGCGAAATTGCGGAACTGCTATACTTTCTGTAATGACCCTTAAGACTACTAAATAAAGTCCATAATAATTAAAGTTTGAATTTGATGGGTGAGCCTCTAAGGCTCGTATTCAGAGACAAGACTCAAGCATTGATCTGTACTTAAATCTCGATTTTGTCGAGATTCTAATTCTTGAACAGTACTTATGTATAGATTCAATGATCACAGTTCACCTGAGTAAATGCTTATTGAAACGTCAATCAGACGAAATCGGTGCTTGAGTTTAGATTTGATTAGACGTTAATCAAATGACATTTTCGTACCGTTACACGTACTTTGATGCATATTTATACTTCACTTTATAGTTCTGTTTTATTTCCACCCTGGCTGTTTGAATTTCTGCGTAAAACGGATCGAAAATTATAAATAAATCAAAATGTAAACAAGAACATTTGAGTACAGATTTGAGACTCGATTCAGCTGAGAGTAGTTTAAGTACCGTTCTTGAATAAAAGTTATGTTTGAGAAGAGATTCAATACTTAAATAGAGTTCAGCTGATCTGTGATTAAATCTATGCTTGAGTCGTGTCTCTGTATACGAGCCTAAGAGACGCACTTTAATCCTTACACTACACTGATTCATTCACCGACGGTCATCGGCCCTTTTCAGAGCCATCATATCTCAACCTGGTCACCTGACCATGAAAGAATCTGTGTCACGACAAGCAAGCATGGGTGAGCGAATACTGCGCACCTCTCAAAGTGAAACTCAAAATTGGCCTTTATTTTGTTGACGTAAGGATCATTGCGGAACAACCTAAATAAAAATTTCGAAACACACATAAGGCTCACTATCACTTACATTTCACTAATTTTTATTGAATACTCTAACTCCTTAGTCCTTTTGATTCATCTCACTAGGTCTGTGTTATCGAGGAGCTGGATTTACGTAGACTGGCCTCATAGCTCAGTGGTAGTAACTCTGCCTTCTGCGCTAGAGGTCGCGGGTTCGATTCCCGCACTGGACAAACATTTGTGACTAACACAGATGTTTGTTCTGTGTCTGGGTGTTAAATATATATCTATTATGTATATCAGTCTCTGGTACCCATAGTACAGGCTATGCCTAGTTTGGGATCAGTTGACCGTATGTGATATGTACGGAATATTTTTTTTTTTTTTTTTTTTTCTTATAGTGGCATTTGCCAATGTGGACGCACCCTTACAAATTTAGGAAGACGTCACTTTTCATGAATAAAATCTTACTTATGCAGATGCGGAAGAGAGCAAAAGGAAAATGCATGCGAAGGCTTCGGAGGTAAAAATAACATTATTCTTTCGGCTACAGTGGCAAAGGAGCGGAGTGTACGGCTTCTGTCGTTCTATTGTGATGAAAAGTGTTATTCTTTGCGTATATATTTGAAGTGTTAACTTATTTATAGCATTCAGTAGCTAATTCTGAGAGTGAAGCTGCGTTCAAGCGTCGTGCGATATATTATCTAAAATTTATTTTATAATGATTCTTACGTCTTCTGAGACTTCTACGACATCGTTCAGCTATATGTCAAACTATGTATATGTCAAACTCAAAATTGCCTTTATTAATGAGAGATAGGGATCAATTTGCAACGACATGTCAAGGACATTCAGTGCAGCTTTATGCTGAGACAGGAAACATTTGCCCCACGCAACGAATACTTAGCCCACCTACATATTTTTTGTGTTAATGTTTTCTTTTGTGTGTTTATTATAGTTTTTTTTTGTACTTACCTACGTAATTACTGCGTTGCGGGTAAAACAGAATGTCTTTCTTCTTTTTTTTGAAATACAGCCCTTCCCTAACTAATTAGGTACACAAGAGAAATTGAAACATTTATTATCCAACCAAAATTAATCAATTTAAATCCTATACCCCCTCGGTAAACATTTGTATCCAACACGACAGATAGGATCTTAATTTGTATTTGTTAATCAAGAGTAAGAAAGGCCCCGTCTTAGGCCGACACAACCGCGGACTTAATAAGGCCTTGTTGTAGCATAAACTGAGCGATTTAACATTATTTAGTGAAAAAACACGAAAGGCACGCGCGCCATGTTTGTTGCCTGATTCTTCTAGGCTTGGTTGCGAAAAACAGACGTAGCTTCACCTAGTTTCGATGTTTCAAAGTTATCCTAGAGATTTACAACTTCGGATTTATAATTTTAACTTCAACTTTAGCACAAAAGGCTCGACTTATAAAAATCTGACAAAAGATAAACAATGCCTAAAATTATTATCACCCTGAATGGCCCTGAAGGAAAAATCAAAATTGACTTTATTCAGTAGTCGTAAGAAACATTTTGAAAAAAACATACATATCGAACGTCGTTTGAACGCGGATTAATACCTACGTGGCCTTAGTTTTCGCTTGCTCTCCGCATAGCCAAAGATGCAGCCGAAACCGGTATAAGCCAGAATTAACTGGAATTAACTGGATTGAACAAGATTGTGAGTAAAATTGCTGGCGAGGATTCAGCCGCAATCTCGGTCTTTTGTTATGTGACGCCGAGTGAGGTTTGGTTGGATAAGGCTTTGTGGGAATAATCTTACATCTAGCTTAATCCTAGGACATAAAGGACAAATATTACCCCATATTTGTGTCCGAATAGGGCTATCATCATCATCATTTCAGCCGTAAGACCTTCACTGATAATCCTCTATAACAAGATGATTCAAAATATGTATACTATAAGGGGATTTTCCTGTCACATTAGCATCAATCATCAAAGAGAGAGAATATTAAAGAAAAAAATATATATTCTAATATGTATTTATCGTCTCTATAAGTAATTATAAAACGTTCAAGAAGTTTGATCATCAATCGTCGATTCGTCCAAGTTGTTGGAGATAATTATAAAATGAAGTAGCTGGATGTGCTGCCAAATTTTTGCCTTTTCTTTTAATTGGATATGATTAGGCAATTGACCACCAGCTCACTTTTGCAAGTGAGATGTGGCCTAAGATGGAGCACGCTTTACCAGAAGGAACTTATTCACTCTAGATTTGAAGACTCCTAGATTGTACTCGTCCGGGAAAACAGACGCTGGCAGATCGTTCCACTCTTTGCCAGTGCTTATGATAAAGGTGGAGCAGAAACGTTTGGTTCGACACTGTGGTATGTTAGGATAAAATTAGTATTCACCGCTACACATCGGTCCTTTTGACGTGATTCTTAGGAAAAGTAATTAAAGATGCCGAATCTTTAATTACGGTAAGATATTTAAGTAAAAACACTCGCTCACTTTGAACTGAAATTATTACGATATAATTGTATCGTCCCAATATTTACCTACGCCCGTAACGTACGCTCAATTTAAATATGGCGGCGCTTCCGTTTCCTGTCACATTAGCATCCACTCAGGATATTACACGGGCAATTTAAAAATGTGAATGTAGGTAGGGTATCTTCCTAAATTGGTGATTTTTAAATTTCTTTATTCGCCAGTTTATTGAATAGGTAAGTAAGTACACAGGGTGGTAATTTCAGACAGGGTAGTAAGTTCAACTAATATAAGATGCTGGTTCCTAAGTGCGTATGAACGCAACGCATAAGGCGAATAACCACTTATGAACAGGTGGGTAAGCTTGTTTGTAAGCTTTTGTGCTTTTCGTGTTAGTTCCGGAATAAATTGTACAACGAAGACGCCAAATGATTTCTTGGTCGTTAAATAACAGACGTTTTGGGAAACTTCGTCATATCTTCTCGTCGCAGATACCGCAAAGCCTCAAGACGAAAGTCTACAATCAGTGCGTGTTGCCAGTGATGACTTATGGCACTGAGACTTGGTCGCTAACTATAGGCCTCATAATATATACTAGCTCAAAGTCGCGCAACGGGCTATGGAGAGAGCTATGCTTGGAGTTTCACTACGTGATAAGATCCGAAATGAGGAAATCAGTAGAAGAACCAAGGTCACCGACATAGCTCTCAGAATTAGCAAGTTGAAGTGGCAGAGGGCAGGCCATATAGCTTGCAGAACCGACAACCGTTGGGGAGTAAAGGTTCTCGAATGGCGACCACGAACCGGGCGACGCAGTGTTGGAAGGCCCCCCACCCGATGGACCGACGACATTGTAAAGGTTGCGGGAAGTCGGTGGATGGAGAAGGCTCAAGACCGTTCGTCATGGAACTCTTTGGGGGAGGCCTATGCCCAGCAGTGGACTTCTACAGGTTGATGATGAAATAACGGACGATGTTATGACGTTCGACGCTTTTTAGAAAAGACGCACTAGAAAAAGAGCTAGTACTAACAAACAAACCACTCTCCTAACTAGCTTCCCTCATAAAGAAAAACCACCGCGAGATGTTAGATCGAGTGTAATGCACGCGTCATTACGCTAATGACTTGTTTTTGTAATGGTTTTACGATACGTATAGCTGCGAGAATAAAGATGCTTTTTGTTTACGAAAAACGCACAATTACGCAGCATTCTTTGACTGGCCTCATAGCACAGTTGGTAGTAACTCTGCCTTCTGCGCTAGAGGTCGGTTCCCGCACTGGACAAACATTTGTGACTAACACAGATGTTTGTTCTGTGTGTTAAATATATATCTATTATGTATATCAGTTTCTGATACCCATAGTACAGGCTATGCCTAGTTTGGGATCAGTTGACCGTGTGTGATATGTCCGGAATATTTATTATTTATTTATTTCATCATCACCATCAGCTTGTAGAAGTTCACTGCTGGACATAGGCCTCCACTACCGAGTTCCACGACAAACGGTCTTGAGCCTTTTCCATCCACCAACTTCCCGCAAAACTTCACAATATCTTCAGTCCATCTGCCTTTCAACACTGCGTCGCCCGGTTCGTGGTCGCCATCCGAGAACCTTTACTCCCCAACGGTTGTCAGTTCTGAGAGCTATGTGGTCTGCCCACTGGCACTTCAACCTGCTAATTCTGACAACAACAAGCTTCAGTGGACAAAAATCAATCCTACTAATATTATAAATTCGAAAGTTTGTGAGCATGTTTGGATGTTTGTTGTTCAATCACGCCGTAACATCTCAACCGATTTCGTTGAAACTTGGAATATATAAAGTTCTTGACCTAGAATAGCTTTTTATGCAGGTACCACACGAGTGAAGCTGCGGGTGTAAGCTAGTATATAATAAAGATAAAATACTATAACTCGGCTCACAAAGCTCCGATAGCAAATAAATTACAACGCTGTGTGTAGATTCATTAGGACCCTCCAATTTAGCTGTTATTGGATCACATTGCTATTTAATGCTACATTGCTGGTGTATTGTTCTGCAGTGGACCGTTATATCACGAATGTATAGCTGAGGATCGTTTGCGGCAAATGTTGCGTTAGGCAAGACACATACTGAGCATCGTAGAACCAATTTTTTTTGTAACCCAGTTTCGCATTTCCACTGGGAGAGTTATAACGGTTTCCCCAAAGACTTTCTTTTTTATAGAACTGAGGTGGTAAACAAGCATACAGCCCACCTGTTGGTAAGCGGTTACCGTAGCCTATGAGCGCTTGCAATACCAGAGGCATCACGCACGCGTTGCCGACCCCTCCCCCCTCCCCCCTAAATAGCTCTGGCAACCTTACTCACCGCAGGAACACAACAGTATTTGAAACAAATAATGTTATTTGGCTGCGATCTTCTGTAAGGTGGAGGTACCCCTCCAGGCGGGCTGCTACAATTTTTGAACAAGAAAATCTCGCTGTGCCCTACCTCCTCCAAAAGAGTGCCGCAAAGAACGCTCGTGAGCATTTTCCATCCAGCGTCTTCCAGCAACTTCACATTGTCTTCGATCTATCGGGTCGGGTCTTTCATCACAGCGTCGTCCGGTTCGTGCTCGCTGTTTGAGAACCTTTGTTCCCCAGCAGTTGTTAGCACTGCTTATTCAACTTGCTTATTCTGAGAGCTGTCTGTGCTCTGTCTGTGGGGAAGGCTATGTTCAGCAGTGGACGTCGTACGGCTGAAATGATGATGATGATGATGATTCTGAGAGCTATGTCTGAGGCCTTGTTCTTCTACGGTACTAGGTGACTAGATGTACACAGCAAAATCTTAAAAAAATTGAACTTAACAATCAACTTGTACCAATTTAATAGGTCTTTATTGAGTACCAGCTTCTCTATTTAGTCGTGGTATCTTCATAAAAAGTAGCTTATATGCTATTTTAGGTATATAACTCTGTATATTCTAAATTTCACCGAAATCGGTTGAGCCGTTACGGCGTGATTGAATAACAAACATCCAAACATCCTCACAAACTTTCACATTTATAATATTAGTAGGATTGTGGCATAATTCTGAAAAATATGAAATGTCATACATATTAGTAGAGTCGACTGTACCTTCTTATTGTAATCTCTCAATGTGCGTCGTCCCTTAGCAACCCTAATGTGCGTTTCTAGTCCATTAGCCGTCGCTGTATCTTACAGCTGTTGATGTGCGCCGTCCTAATTACCCGACCGCACACAAGTCGTTAGGATACTGTATCTCAAGTTTCCTATACCTGTATAACTTGTTTTGTGTTTGGAATGCCCGTAAGTTTGTTTTTGCACGTGTCTTTGTCCGCGTTTGAGCTATATCCATATTATGTCGTTACAATCTTCATCAGCCCTAAAGGTTATGATCTGATCAAGATTTTCGAAATCTCATTTGAACTTAAATTCTTAGTTAAGTTTTGTGAACGTACTATTAGCGTAAACGTAGGTAAACTTACCAAGGAGAACTGTACGCGCTTTAGACAAGCGCATATGGGCTTTTTAAGTGTGTTTCAAACATGTTTTATACTTTCTTGAATAAATAAATAAAAAAAAAAACTATGGCGTTGTTGGTTAGTTGATTATAGGTGAAGATGCGGGTTGAGAGATTTTTGGGTAGCATTTTAATGCCTCCTATAAATGAGTAATGAGGAGAGTGAGGATTAAAACGGCGTGGTAGATCATAGCCCAGTTGTTAGTAACTCTGCCTTCTGCGCTAGAGGTCGCGGGTTCGATCCCCGCACTGGACAAACATTTGTGATTAACACAGATGTTTGTTCTGTGTCTGGGTGTTAAATATTTATCTATTATGTATATCAGTCTCTGGTACCAATAGTTAAGGCTATGCCTAGTTTGGGATCAGATGACCGAGTGTGATATGTCCGGAATATTTATTTATTTTATTTTTTACTCGCCCTAATGAAGATTCTCTAGACGAATCAAAACATTGTCGGTGCTCACGTTGACATGAGAAAAACCCGTTTTTCACAACGTCTAATAGTTTTTCAAAACGTCTAAACAACTCAAGTTTTGTAAGTGAAAGGGATTCAAGATTCAAGATGTTTTTTTGGGAGATGATGATGAAATAAAATATAAGGATTTGTTTTACCTACCTTAACATACTACTGTGGTCTAATGTTCATCATCATCTCCCTGCCCCTATCCAACTTCATGTGGGGTCGGCACAACATGTTTCTCTACCACTGTCTAGGCTCAGCCGTCATATCAGTATGAACTCCTTTCTTACTCATGTCGTCTTTCACACAATCCATCCATCTTTTCTTTGGTTTACCTTTTCCCTTATATTCTTCCACATTCATACTGTGATCTAATGTTATAAGAACAAAATGGGTATACTTTCATACTTGCTTTTTTCTTTATTCTTTATTCTTTATTGTACACAGAAAACACATACAAAAAAACAAACTAAATGAAAGGACATGTACAAAGGCATTTATTGTACATTTTTGGCGTGTATTGACGCAAAATAACTTAATTCATTCAGCGAAATCCAGGTTAAAGGCATACCATTCAACTTCTATACAACTTGTTAAGTCAGGGGAGGTAAAATTGAAATTTCCAGTGTGATATTCAGAGCTCGGATGAATGGAGCCTCATTATGGGACGGTACAACCCGCAAATTGCAATTTATTGTGCTGAAATAACATAAATTTGGGTGTGTTTTGAGTTGGGATTCCGGCTTCGTGTTTGATTTCTTTTAATTCTTTTAATGTTGAAATTGACTCGTATTATTTGATATATTTTTAAAAATACTCTACAGTTCTATCCTGTTTATTTAACTCACCTTTTACTAGTTTTTATGCCCCAACGATTTTCGGTTCTGCGAGCTATATGGCACGCCCTTCCACTTTTTTCACTGCCACTTCCTTAATCTTATAAATGTATGATATATATATATATATATTATTTTTTTAAGGATAATGGTACACTATTGCATTAGGTGCTCCTGTAAAAATAGTGTAACTTTTCGTAAATAAATAAATAAATCTAACAGTGGACTTCTGCTGATATTTACTTGTACCTAAATAAGCTCATAAAATATAAGGCAGTGCCCAACGGTAAAAACGATTATAAGCCACCCAAATGTCTTGGCTATACTTTATTTTTACATTGCCCGAGATTTGGTTATCAAGGAAACATATTTGTGAGGACAGTTTGAAATGATAGATAGAGGCCTATGTCTAGCAGTGGACTTCTACAGGCTGCTGATGGTGATGATGATGATGACACATAAAAAGGTACAGATTCAGATACCTTGAGTGCAGATACAATTTCTCAAAACCAAATAATTCAATCATTACAATCAAAACCATTTGAGTTTTAGGGACCCGTTTGTTTTATGTCACAGTAAAGTTCAATTTATTTTAAGCTTTGCAAACTTTAATTGCTTTACACTTGAACAGGTCGTTATTATAGCACAAAGTGGAAAGCTGGTTTACTATAATCATAGAGTATTGTTTATACAGAGTATCAATTGGCAAAAATAAACCGATAAGTAAATTTATGCAGTAGTTATACGAGTATGATCTAAAATTAATGGCTAGTCTCTTAAAAAATATCGTGACTGGAATTTAAAAAAAACTATAATTCACTCTAACATGCTTTTTTGTGAGTATGATGTCAGCAGCGTTGAGTGAAGTGAGAACCATACTGAGAATACCGGAGAATAAAATATCATGAAAAATGTAGTTCATGTTACTTTTCAGTGTAAAAGTTTTAATTTGGCGTTTGAATTTGTAGTCATTAAAGTTATCGTAATATAAAAAAAAATAACATTATTATGATTACTCTGAGGGTTCTTCGGGCGGATGCTTAGCGTACACATAGCTTCAAATCTCGCAAAGAAAGAATATTACGATTTTAAATAATAATTATTAAAATCTGAATACAATAATAATAAAAATAAGTGCGTCACAACGCGGCTACATACTCACAGTATCAGCCAATAAGCGCGTTTCAGCAATAATAACGCGATAATAATAGTTAGAATGTTAAAGTGTAATTGCCGTTTACTCTCGGCTGTGTTCCAACGATTAGTATGCAAAGTTATTTTGTACACAATAAAGGTAACTTAACTTTACGGTTTGACTTAATAGGGAGCTTTTAGCGTGTACCAAATGACGGTGAATCTTCCACGGTTGACATCGAATACCTTTTAGATACATTGGAAGCCACAAAAGGGTTAACACTGAGGCCAATGTTCACCAACACTAAACTAATGGTTAGTGTAACCGTCGGTTATAATGACGGATATTAATTGCTCTACCAATTTTGATAAAACTTCAAAGAGATTTTTTACCTAGAACAGCACATGGGCTACTTTATATATAGGTATCAAGTGAGTCAAACTAATCAAATCAAATCAAAGTAATTTATTGCGTAATATGGGTTAGGTACAGTTGTTACATAATACAATACAAATTAGGAGCAGCCATATTCAGCGTTGTATGTTGATTCAAGCTACCGATACCGGAATAAAAGTGGCCTCCTACTGGACGAAACACATTTAACTTTAGTTTAAAATAGGATAGAATATAGGTTGAGAAGAAAGGTTGAAACACTAATACGATAGAAGAAGAAGAAGGAGGTACCTCCTAGAATGAGAAAATCTTGCTGTGCCCTACCTCCTCCAGTAGCTGTAGTAGTGTTCCACAATAAACATATTTTGATTTTAAGATTTTGATTTATTGAATTGTTTCAGATGCTGCTGTAACCATTATTTATCAGAACGAAGACGATGAACACAGATTTATCTTCAAGCAGTTTCAAAAGTAAGTTTTACATTGAGGTTTTTTCAAGGTCATTCTTAATCACTTTAATTTCGTCTGAGACGCAAGGGGTTCTATTCCTGCTGCAGGACAAATGCTTGCATGATCTGCAGATATTTTTCCCGGGTCTGGGTGTTGTGGTACCATGGTACTCGTTCTGATGCCCACGACACAGGGAATACTAGTGTGGGGTCAGTATGTATGTATTGTACACCCAATCTTCATCTTCTTTCTCCAACTTTTGTCGGTTTTACGCGCTTTATGACTTGCCCACTGCCTCTTCAACTTGACAATTCTCAGAGCTATGTCATTGACCTATCTAAATAATAAGTAAATAACACCCAACAGTTACATAAATAGTCCTGACCCCACATTATGATTCCCTGTGTCGCGGGTATCAGTAAGTACAAGTGTCATGGTGCCACAACACCCAGACCCGGAACTAATACAGATCATGCATACTTTTGTCCTGCAGCCCCTTGCATCTCAGACGGGCACTCACCAGCTACGCCGCCGAGGTCACCAAAACATACAACTATTCGTCTAAATTGTTTGAAAAATCTTCACTCGATCAATAAACTACGCGAAATCTGCCGGTTTATGAAACAGAAACCACATGCTACAGACTTTTTTACTATATCCCATATAAAATACATTTTCACACGTACCTATCAGCTATAAACGTACCTATCCGACCCGTTAACGTATCTATCCGATTCGCTAACGTATCTTACGACAATTTAATACCGCTCTCTCAATTTAACATTTCCCCGTTTTACTATGTTGTTACTTTGTCAGTGATGCTCGTAAAACGTTCGGACTTAGACACACTAAGAGCTTGTCCAGAAAGGACGAATTCGCCGCGATTCTCTCGCGCGTATTACGCGCGACCGTTGCGTCCACAAGGTGCGTTCCAACGCGCGAGCATTTGGGGAGGAATTCAGTACGAAATACGTGCACTCGCTCTAGAGTTAACTGGACGCAACAAGGCGTCCTTAGGATCTCGACTCGCGCGCAATACGCGCGAATCAAGCGCGAGTCGAGAGTCTGTAGTGCACGCGATTTACGCGCGTATTTTGAATTCGCGATTTGTGGACGCGATGTATTGGTGTCTAGTATCTCACTAACGCGCGAATGAATTCGCGCGAAACGTTTCGCGGCGAATTCGCCCTTTCTGGACTAGCTCTAAGGCCACGCGCAAATCGTGCGAAAATGCGCGAAAAGTCGCGAAATCAATAGCGACCAAGAAGACGCGCGAGCTGCGTTACAAAATCAGGAACATACGCATACATTACATTGAATCTGTGGTACCCCAGAAAACAAGCGACGCAAAACTGTGGTCTACATAACCAGCTGAATGGTGACGTTTTAGTGTCATTGTAGGTCTCGTTTTAAGCTTAAAAATGTGGATTTATAATACGTACACCGAAAGACGTACACCGTAGGACGTCCACTGCTGAACATAGGCCTCCCCAACAGATTTCCAGCGCGACCGACCTTGTACGGCCTGCACCCAAACAATCATTTGGGGGGTTTTGCCCATATTCGCCACGCTTGACATACGGGTTGGCGAGCGCACATAAAGCTATTGTTGATAGGGAACGATGCTGCCCATCTCCTAGTTATTTTCCTTACTAAATCCACGGGAAGTGATGGGAGGGCCTATTCTTCAGCCGGGGCCACCACTGCAACGCACTATCACTACTCAATCAGAAACGAATCCAAATGGAAGCCTTACGAGTAGATGAACCTTTTTCCAGTCATTTTAATTCTAAAAATATAACTCAGTTCTACGAGTATTTTATAATAATGGCTGTAAACATTAAACCAGCAATGAAAAACGTAAACGACCTCAAATTTTAGATAAAATGTTTTTGTCCGTCATTTTCAGGGTTCCGCAGCACTTTTGGAAAAAGAACCCATAAGGGTTCTTTTTCCAAAAGTGCTGCGAAAAACAAAGTGATCCTATAAAGGATTAAAAATTAAAAATTAAAAACCTATAGGTAAGGCACTTCCAGTAACCTCACAATTCTGAGGAGTGCTAGAAGCCTTTGTGACACTATAAAGGAAAAATTCTTAAATTGAGAATATTTTACTTTTTACTCTTAAAATGGGATGGTGAAGTTTGTAAGAAAAAGTGTCTGAAATTCAAATGTCTCTGAAGATTTTGAAATAATTTACGAATGATACGGAAGCCTCAGGGTGCGAGTACTACCCGCACTTGACTTCTTTATTCTCACTACGCCCGCAACTTAAGCGGTACATTCAGCAACATAAAACTTTAAAGCCAATAAAAACGGGACCATCTCTGGAACAGCTGATAAGCACTTTTTTATTTAACTGTACTGCGGAGTTGGTTCGACGATTTAAATTTTTTAAACTAAGTGAATTTAAGAATTTTATATACTGCCCGTTCGCATCTTTTTCATACGGAACGTAACAAATTGTTTTTTTTTTTATATAACTAAGGTAACAAGCTGGCTTACTAAAGCCTATGAACGCTTGACATCACGCACGTGTTGACGACTTCGAACCCCTCCCCCTTAAAGAGCAAATAATGTTACTATTGGCTACAATCTTCTGTAAAGCGGAAGTACCTCCCAGGCGGGCTGCGCCTATGACCATCGGCCTTTTTCCGGGCCGCCATACCTCAACCTGGTGACTGACCTAATACAGGATGAGCAAAAAAGAATCAGTGATAAAACAATATTAGGTATCTTATCCTTCCCAATTAGCATCATCGCAAATTAACACGATGCTTTGTTCCAGGGAGAACCAGAGAGTCGGAGTCTCCCCCGGGGACTTCGAGCATGGCCTCGTTAATTTCGGTAAGTACAAAATAATTGATTGTTCGTTATTCGGGATTATTATTAAGAAGTTTTTGTTTTTCCGCCAAAGAAAAAATCAATCTTACTGTCCTATTAATATTACAAACAAGCTTCTGCCCGTGGTTTCGCTCGCGCGTGGTACATATGAAGATAAAAAGCCTATATGCTATTCCAGACTATAATCTATCTCAGTGTATTTTCGGCCGTTTGGGCCACAAACATCCAAACATCCTCACAAACTTTCGCATTTATAATATTACTAGCTTCCACCCGTGGCTTTGCTCGCTTGGTACTTAAATAAAAAGTATGTGGTATGTAAAGAATTTTATCTATTCCAAGTTTCAACGAAATCGGTTTTGCCGTTACGGCGTGATTGAACAGCAAACATCCAAACATCCTCACAAACTTTCGCATCTATAATATTAGTAGGATAGTAGGAAGTAGGGTAATAAGAAAGTAAAATTAGAATAGAATAGAATAACTTTATTGTACACCAAAAGAAAATACATAATCAAGGAAAGAAAATAACTTAAAAATAGTGTGACAATGGGCGGCCTTATCGCTAAAAGCGATCTCTAGCAGGCAACCTTTGGATGGACAGGATATACAAAGTAGAAGAGGACGGTGGTGCACATAATTATATTAAGTGAAATAAAAACTTTTTTTGGTATCTTTAGTAAAACCACAAAACCTAAATACTAATATCATAAATAATATAAATGTATAGATAAGATATATATAATATATATAGATACTAGATAGAGACCTACAGACCAATAAATAGGTAGAGACAGACCAATAAATTAGTAGGATAGTAAGATGCGAAAGATTGTGACGATGTTAACTCTGATTCATTGGATTTGAACTGATTTGACCACAAACTAGCAGATTTTTGCTGTTTTTGAATGAAAAGTGACGAATTTACTACGGTCGAGATTATGACCCTGTCGGTATAGCATACTTAAGACCCCATACTCGTATGGGATCCGTGGAAAAGTTTGACCCACCCCACCCCAATATATTCTGTACACAAAGGATGATTTAATATAAATAAAACATGTTGTGCATAAAATCTGGAACTTTGTCGGATGTCGTTCGGAGCTTTGAAATTTAGTTCCTCCCTTACGTCGTGTTTTGTGGTAGCTACAGCAACTTTGTTACACTAGGGAGCATGGAATTAGAACCTCCAATATTACAAGAACAATATGAAGAACCGCACTTGTTGCCTACTGTTGTTGTAAAGTCTAGTAAACACAGTAACGCGTGTTACCACTAGTTGTTTTATAAATCACTTATTTTTAAGAAGTCAGTTTCAATTATTAATATGGCTTTTAAAATTTCCCAAAATTTCGAATCAGGCGAGACTCGAACCCACGACGTTTGCTTAAATACAGTGGACTGCGATAACTGCTGCATCCCCGAGTCAAACGAGTCAGAAATAATTCTTTTAGATGATCCGAAAAATATTTAGGGATTTTTGTATTTCATCTTGAATTCATAAATGTACTTCTTCAAATAGTACAGAAAAAAATAAAAAGAAAACTATAAAAGTTCGAACACTTCAAAAAGCCCCAATAAATAACGAAACGTCAGCTCTGTTAATGTAAAGCTATCAAATATTTTACAGCTCAAATAACACGGATGTTCCTAGTTATAATGTCCGGCAGTGTTTGAAACTTGTTCGGAAGTCTGAGTTGAGTTGAGCTGTAAATTATGTGGAAGTTTTGTACACGCCCCTTGAATTTCGAGCAAGATTGTTTTTATTTTGAAGTCAGGTACTTTGACGACGAAGATTTGGTCAGTTTTACAGCAGGTTATTATGCTTTCACCCACTGCTTCGCTTGCGTGGTACCCGGATTAAAGTAGTCTACATTATTATCCTAGGCTATTGACTACATACCAGTACATGACAAATTTTATTCAAATCGGTTCCTTGGTTGTTGCGTGAAAGAGTAACAAACATCTTCGCATCGAAGCATCTTAGCGTCTTTGCGTTTTTGCGTCATCACGTATTCACATTTCACAAGTTTGGCATTATTACAGCTATTAAAGAAGAGTTCACAAATTGCTAGTTGGAACTTTTTAGTAACGGGTAGAATAGGTGATATTATATAATCGAGCCATTTAAAAATAGATGTATGAATGTACCACCAGCCTAATGGAAGCAAATCAAATATTCGATTTATCTAACTTTCCAAAAAACCCAGATAACTCGCCACAATGAGATCCAATAAACTTCTTATAAATGGATGAAACTTAGCAATTGAGTTGTCACATTCAGAAAGTTGGCGAAATATTTTGTACGTCTGAAATATTACGAAACTTCAGAAATGGAAAAGTTTTATTCATTTCTATGAAAAGAGCTTATCATTTATGTCAAACGCAAAGCCGAATATTTCTCTAAACATAAAGATCTTTGTCTATTCATCACCCAATAAATAGGAGCCGAGATGAATCGATCGAACCACGCGTCATAAGAGTCATAACATTTAACGAATTTACTTAACGTATTAAAATTTACGTATACGTTTATTTAAATTTAATACATCTCTTGGATGAGATAGGGCACACTGAGATTATCTCGCTCTAAATTGGAGCAGCCCACCTGAGAGGTACCTCCGCCTTACAGAAGATCGCAGCCAAATAACATTATTTATTTGACAAACTCTCTGAGATCTGAGTCTGAGATGCAAGGGGTGCGGGTTCGATTCCAGCTGCGGGACAAATCTGGCACAAATAAAATTACTTATACATTGATCATTTACAAGAGAAGGCCGTCATATTAAGTCATGGACTAAAGCTTCCTTATTTTAATCAGTTTTGCCTCAAAGGCATCAAAAAATAGGTTTCCGTTCAGATCTTTAATTAAAATCTTAAAGCTGGATACCGGAAAATTCATTTACTGAGGATAGCAAACCCTCGCAAAAGTTTATATATTTTTCAAATCCATCGCTATTTGAGACGAGCGAGTTATTCGCTTGCATTACCTAACTTTGATCCCTTAAAGTAAAATACAGCTTACACTGCTAGATTTAAAGTTGAAATTGGTTTGGTTTATTACGAAAGTTCGATATAGATTAGTGGTCTGGAACTTTCGAGAACCACAGCAAAGTTTGTAGTGCATTGCGGAGTTTTAGTACACTCTTTAAACCGGTTTACTGGAAACTACGCGATCGGCGTTTAAAATGTTTCGAACTGTTTTTTCCTGGGCTTTTAATTTTATATTTATTACGCTTTGGGAAAATTGCAGGCTCTTTATTTCAGTACAATACTGATTTTAATAACTGGTTCATCATCATCAGCCTGTAGAATTCCACTTCTGGACATAGGCCTCCCCCCAAAGAGTTACATGACGAACGGTCTTATGAACGGTCCCTGTGTGAAATATATATAATTGTTTGGTATCTTTAGTTAATTTATCTTACATCATTATAACCTCTAAATGTTTTTTTTTTTAATTTCAGTACACGCACATGCTGAGAAATCTAAACACCATGCAAAGTAAGTAATTTAATAAATTTTATCTATTGGCATTTATACGAAAAAAACCCTTTCAATTTAAATCATCTCACCTGTATTAGGACAGTGACCTCCAACCTGGTAACTGACCTATTACAGGATGACCAAGAAATAATCAGTGACACGACATGAAGAAGAAGAACAGGCAACACGTACTCAGACTTTCATCTTGTATGCGGTATCTGTGACGAAAAGATATAACAAAGTTTCCAAACGCTTCCCGTATTTTAAATGCATATCTACTAACAGACAAAAAACAAATAATGAAATACATATCTACTTAATATTTATAACGTGACATGATACTGCAAAAAGAACCCTAACTCAGCATGATGCAGGTTGATAAAAAACCGCGCTAGTCTTCCGTTAGGGTCGATTTTGATTTGCTGACAGTACAATAAAGGAAAAAAAACAAAGAAAAAAACATGAACGACATAAGCTACCACTAAAAGTACAATGTTTTTGCTCGTCAAAGAAAACGGCCATCATAACCCAACAGGATAATGCTTTTAGAGGAGGAAGGGCACAGCGAGATTTTCTCGTTCTGAATTGGAGCAGCCCGCCTGGGGAGGTACCTCCGCCTTACAGAAGATCGCAGCCAAATAACATTATTTGTTTTCAAATAGTGTTGTGTTCCTGCGATGAGTAAGGTTGCCAGAGCTCTTTAGGGGGAGGGGGTCTCGGGGTCGGCAACGCGTGCGTGATGCCTCTGGTATTGCAAGCGCTCATAGGCTACGGTAACAGCTTACCAACAGGTGGGCCGTATGCGTGTTTGCCACCTCAGTAGTATAAAAAAAAATGCTCTAAAAGTTGTACAATTTGTAGTTATTTCAACCGTATCGGATGATTTATTTACAATTTACAACAAAGCCGAGCCGTAACTTAGCGCGGCGTCGCAAGCCGTAAATTCTCATTGATATTATGCATGGACATGGCTGTTGGTTCTGCAAATTCAATAATAATTCTATAAACTTCATCATTTTCTTTTGTCCCTACTTTGTCATCCAACACAGCATCATCACTTGTACGAATAACGAATACGAAATCATTTGAATACGAATATATTGTTCTTTCTTTCTTTCTTCGAGTGTATCCCATCTGGCCCGGTGACTTGGCCCGGCGCCGGGCCACATGGGAAAAAAAAGTTTTAACTGGCCCGGTGATGTGTTTACCGGGCCAAATGACACAAATCAAGTGCCATCGTCCCCGGTAAGGTGAGAAAAGAGGATACGCCTCGTAATTTATGAAATACTAAATACATGCATCTACCTATGAAAGGGGCTGAACTTATAATTCAAACTTCTTGGTAAACAATAATTAGTTTTTAATATAGAGGTTAGTTATTTTTCTGATTTTGGTATACCATTCACAATAAAACATCACCGGGCCAGTTAAAACTTTTTTTCCCATGTGGCCCGGCGCCGGGCCAAGTCACCGGGCCAGATGGAATACACTCCTTTCTTCGGCCAGTAAAAGTCTACTGCTGGACATAGGCCTCCCTCAACGAGTGCAATGACGAACGATCTGGAGCCTTTTCCATCCACGCAACCTTCACAATGTTATCGGTCCATCGAGGGCCTTCTAACACTGCGTTTCCCAGTTCCTTGACGGACGGTCTTAAGCCTTTTCCATCCAAGGACTTCCCGCAACATTCACAATGTCGTTGGTACATCGCTGCCTGGTCCATATAGCCTGCCCACTGCCATTTTAACTTGCAAATTTTGAGAGATATGTCAGTGAACACTTAATAAACATAAATTGTGGAAATTTCTACTGCTTTTAAACTCCATATTTTGGGACCAATAATCTTGAGACAAGAAACCCTTAATTTTTTTTTGGTGCTTTAAAATTGACTTCTACAATTGAGGGATAATGCAACAGTACTGCGTCGCCCTGAACTGTAAATCAACGCCATAACTCCAGGGCTGAACGTCGCAAGTCATAAATTCAAATTGAGCATTATGCACGGGCACGGCCTCTGCGGTAATTTCATTAATCTCTGCTTAATTTATGCACGGTTAACTTAACCGATGGTTAGAGAGATAGCGCCTGTTTGTTCCTGAAAGTGTGGAGGGGAAATGATGAAAGATAAACATACTGTTGTATAGTGATGAAATAGAAGAACCAAGGTCAACCAAGGAACCAAGGTCAAGGGGGTAAGTGTATTGCCATAATTTAGTTGTTGCCTTTTCTGTTGCAGAACTACACCACACAGGAAAACTAAGACACGAGAAAGCGACGGCTTTTACATAAGAACAGGTGTGGGTAAGTATATAATAATAAATAAATATTCCGGACATATCACACACGGTCAACTGATCCCAAACTAAGCATAGCCTGTATTATGGGTACCAGAGACTGATATACATAATGGATATATATTTAACACCCAGACACAGAACAAATATCTGTGTTAGTCACAAATATTTGTCCAGTGCGGGAATCGAACCCGCGACCTCTAGCGTAGAAGGCAGAATTACTACCAACTGAGCTATGAGGCCAGTCAAAATAAAAAAAATGTTTTTTTGTGAATAGATAGATAAATCATTTATTCGACACATATAATTTGACATACCTAATACCTAGTCATACGTTTAGTGACCAAATCGGTGACTTTTGAAAAAGGCGAGAGTCAAGATTACCCTAAATCAACGAGCATGAGGAATGTGATGAGAGTGAACGAAGCAAAAGATGTATGTCAGGATCGTATCAAGTGGAAAGCCGTGGTTTTTTTTATGTTATATGGAGGCAAACAGGCTTACGGCCCTCCTGATGGTAAGTGGTTACCGTCCGTCGCCTATTGACATCAGCAACACCTGGAGCATTGCTAATGCTTTGCCTGCTGAACCCCTCCCCCCCTTAAGAGCTCTGGCAACCTTACTCACCGCAGGAACACAACACTATTTGAAACAATTAATGTTATTTGGCTGCGATCTTCTGTAAGGAGGAGGTACCTCCCCAGGCGGGCTGCTCCGATTTAGAGCGAGAAAATCTCACTGTGCCCTACCTCCTCCTAACCTCTCTGTTTCTGCCTCTCTGGGAAACAGGCATGTTTTTATGTATGTATGTGGCACATAAACAGAACAGACAGGTAGAAAGCAAGCGACACAAACAATCAAAGAATACTTCACAGCAACAAAAAGTACAGTACCAGGTAGGAAATTAGTTAGTTAGGTATCTGGAAATAGGTTCCTTCCTACTAAGGAAGTTTATATCTTTATTTATTTATTTATTTATAAACCACTCACAAACTGATAGCCGAGGTCAAAACGTTTTAGAGCTAGCACGCCTACGATAAAATACAAAAATACCTTTGATACTTTTGTCTACACCTTGGAAAATGGATAACAAAAAGAAAAAAATGGATTTTTAAGAAGTTTCTAATAACAACTTCTGGTGGCGACAAGAATCGATTGGCATACATAACTCATTAGATTTTTAGATTCAGTTCGAACCAATTCGCTAAACAATTGAAACACAATCTAATATCCTTATTTATACGGTTGAAATCACACTGTGAGGATCGATGCGCGTGATTTGGTGTTTCAATTGTTTAGTGAATCAGTCGCTTTGCTGCCACTCCATGATTCTGCGCTGGCCCTGAGACTTGGTGTTTCATTATTCATCATTGCAGCCGTTGGGAGTCCAGTGCTGAACATCGGTCTCCCAGAAATTTCCAGAGCGTGATCCATATGTTGGGAGAATTAGCTCATACTGACTGGCCTCATAGCTCAGTTGGTAGTAACTCTGCATTCTGCGCTAGAGGTCGCGGGTTCGATTCCCGCACTGGACAAACATTTGTGACTAACACAGATGTTTGTTCTGTGTCTGGGTGTTAAATATATATCTATTATGTATATCAGTCTCTGGTACCCATAGTACAGGCTATGCCTAGTTTGGGATCAGTTGACAATGTGTGATATGTCCGGAATATTTATTATTATTATTTATTATACTCACCACTCTGGGTACGCGGATTGGCGAATGCAGTTAGATCTATTGGTGTTATAGTAGGGGACGCTGCTGACCAGCCCAGCTGACACAGTTTGTTCCCTTAGTTGCCTATTACGACATCCATGGGTAGGAAATATGGCGGGACCTATTATTAAATAAATAAATAAAATAAAATATTCCGGACATATTACACACGGTCAACTGATCCCAAACTAGGCATAGCCTGTACTATGGGTACCAGATACTGATATAAATAATAGATAAATATTTAACACCCAGACACAGAACAAACATCTGTGTTAGTCACAAATGTTTGCCCAGTGCGGGAATCGAACCCGCGACCTCTAGCACAGAAGGCAGAGTTACTACCAACTGAGCTATGAGGCCAGTCTATTGTTTATCTATTGTTTATAATTTTGTGTTAATTATTTTATTGTTTCTGTTCATGTAATAAAAAAACCGTTTGTTTCAGGTGTTAGTTTTCTAATGAGGAGCAAACGAGACTTGGGCTCAAACTCGCACATTCTTATCACAAATCACTTTAGTGATAAGGTTGCTACGCCTGGGGAAGATGTAAGTTGCTTTCGACTTGTAACTCAAGCTTTGATTAAACCGACTGTGAGTACCGATACAGAAGCGATGCTTGCTTGTCGTGTCACTGACTCTTTCTTGGTCATTCTAGTATTAGGTAAGTGACCAGGTTGAGGTATGGTGCCCTTTTCAGGGGCACCTATGAAACCGTCCCTAAGGACTGAAGGACCTGTCGGACAGTGTGGTGATAGAGTGCCCTCATTTAGAAGGTGTGAGTATTCCATACGTGGCGGGTTGCAATCCCATCACCGATTTGAAGAATACTTACTGGTTTCCTCACAATGTTTTCCTTCAGCATCTTATTCTAATTCTAAATGGGGGAATAAGATCTGCACTGACGTCCCGCGTTGGGGTGTATTGTGCATTGTCCCCCTGCTGACCGCACCCCAGCCAGCCCAACTCCTTAAAGTAACGGAGAAGGACCCTGGGTTGGTGGCAACATTGTTCGAGAATCCCCGTTGATGCTGTGGATGAAGAGGAGCAGGATCCGATCACCTCCTGCATTCCTGTTTTGAGCCTAGCTTCATTTGTGGCAGTGCAATGTAGTACAACGTGTTCCACTGTTTCTTCATGCTGAAGACAGCCGCGACAGAGGCCGCTGTCTGTGGCTCCAATCTTAAGGAGATGGTGGTTGAGATCACAGTGGCCCGTGATGATGCCCACCATCAGCCTTAGGTCTTCGCGATTCATCTTCAGTAGCGTTGTTGTCACGTGTTGGGAACATAATCTTTGAGTGTTTGCAGTCTAATCTGCGCTCCCATAGCTTCTGATGTTCCTTTTCGGAGTTCAGTTTTAACCGGTTTTTAATCTCTGTTGATTTTCCTTCAGCATTCTAACCACTGTTTATTTACTATAATTTTGTTTTTAAATTGTATACCTGCCTAATAAGTGGCGCAAAATATACTATTTTCTTTCCTCTTGCTGAATAATGCATATTATGTAAATTTTCAGATAAGTCTGCAATGTACGGCGACAGCCGACAGGCCACCAAGGTTCATTTGGGAGAGAGATGGAGTAGTCATATCTTCTAATACAGATCCTAGGTAAGATAAAGATGGTCAAGTGCGAGAACTCGCGCCCTGAGGGTTCCGTGCCATTGGTCGTGGGTTCGAATCCCGGTCGTGCACCAGTGGTCATGATCAGAAAATAAAAATTCTAAGTGAAAGAAATTGACAAACTTATATTTGCGGTCGCTCACGTAGTAATTGTATGACATTGACCGCAAATATAACTTAGTTTATTAAAAAACTTTGAAATTCCCCAATTTCAGACTTTTCCTTTTAATTGTGTTACAAAAGCTCCTAGCATTCTAAATTTGTGTGTTGTGAGGTAACTGGAAGTACCCTAGAGGTTTTTCATTTTAGCCATTTCCATACAAAAATTATACATTCATTGTCATATCTTTTTAGTGCATTAAGCTAGAGCTTTGATTTTTATACGACAATATAAGCCCTTAATAGGTGGTATAAATTTCAAGTTGATACCTTTAGCCGTTTCTGAGACGGACAGACAGACAGACGGACAACAAAGTGATCCTATAAGGATTCCGTTTTTCCAAATGAGGTACGGAACCCTATAAACAAAGATTATTATCTTGATCAGATTGTAAGTAGGGCTTTTTGTGCAGGATCTGTCTCGGGAAGTACCGCCTTGCTAATAAATTCTGCCGCCAAGCAATGCTTGCAATCCTGCGTTTCGGTTTGAAGGGTGAGATTAGGAAATTACAGGCACCAACTTACCAACGTATGTCTCAGGGCTCTGCAACGCGCGAGTGATGCCTCTGGTATTGCAAGCGTCCATAGGCTACGGCAACCATTTACCAACGAGTGGGCCGTATGCTTGCTACGTAAGTTGTATAAAAAAAGATAAGATGAAACTAAAGTGGTTCCCAGAAACCGGCATGTCCTAGAACCTAAAAATTGGAAGACAGGACATGTGGCATGAACACAAGGAGTCTCTTAGAGCCACATTAATCATTTCACTACACTGATTCTTTCATCGGCGTCCATAAGCCCTTTTCAGGGCCATCATACCTCAACCCAGTCATTACCCTAATACAGTATTATTATTTTTTTTACCCTTGAAAAAATGAGTTATATATTTGCTAATGTTTTTCTTGTAGTATAAGTTTATTTAAACTTATACAGGCTGTTTGATACATAGTCTGTTATTATTTCTAGAAGATACAAAAGATTCAAGACATTATAATGTACCTTGGCTTAGCTCTGTCCCTCGCACTCGGTCTCTTAAGAGCCTGTATAGCGAGGTTACAGCGATCCGCTTCCGGCTCACTAAGTCGTATCTATTAATGTAGAAATTACCCGTTACACTTAGTAGAGAGTAAATAAAATACTATTTAAAGGAGGAGTATTCTGTTGAGTATATATAGTAGGGTATATAGGTAGAATGTATAAAAGTATGTGTGATTACTCTTTTGATTGCTGTGTGTGCGTTTGTTTGAGCGTGTTTGTGTGTATGTGTGTATGTTTGAGTATGTGTGTGTATGGGTGTTTTTATGCGCAATATACCTTGTTTATTCAATAATGGCCAGTAAATTCTCAGTCTCTTTATATGATAACTGCATTACGTAATCTGATACTGATTTGTGTAGTTTATTATAGTTAGAAACTAGGTGAAGCTATGCCTGTTCCTCGCGACCAAGCCTAGAAGTTTTATATAGTTTAATAGTTTTTTATTTTATTTTTATAGTTCAATTTAATCAATGGTGTTTTCCCATTCAGTTTGTTGTACAATCGAGGACCTAGTATTTTGAGTGGTTTTGTTCCAAACTTGGTGCGAGACTTTGGTACTATAAAAACGATATCTTTCCTGCGTTTGGTTTTCAATGAGTCAATTATATTTTCGGTCACGTTTGAGTGTTGCCTGGACGTTGGATGACCAAGAAAGAATCCGTGACACGACAAGCAATCAAGCAATTTTTTAAATTCCAGGTACACGCTAGGTCAAATGATGTCACCCTCCGGTGTGGGGGTGGTGTCGCAACTCAACATATCACGGACGAGGGTGGAGGATGGTGGACTGTACTCGTGCTTGGCTTTTAGCAGCGAGTCGAATGCTGTTGAGTCAGCTGTCGGGCATACGGCGAGGACCGACATATTTGGTAAGTTTGTTGATCAACTAAATTATGGTTATTTTTAGCCATTTTGGAAAGAAGCATGGTTCTGCCGTTTTATTTTCTTTTTCTTGTTGTTTAGAGATCATTCATCATTCATTCACTCGATGGTATTTTATCAATTAAAGCTTATGATCTTACCACGAGTGTAGGCTAATAGAAGGTGTTTTATGTGATTTTCTTATTTGACAAAAAATGATGTTTTAAGTTTTAAAGATAATCGCCACCATTTTCTTCGCAATTAACTTGATATCATATTTACTTGACATTGGCATTACAATATAAATAAAAAATAAAAAAGTGTATTTGGAACAATAATAAAGGTACAGTACCTGAAAATAGCATTTCCATTTTCATCTGTGATCAATTGATTATTAGTTTTTAAAGTGTTAAGTGGCTCGACGACCTTTTTCGCCTGTGTGTCACCGTAAGTATGCGTACTTTAAAACCGCCGCGCAAAATCGTCGGCGATCCAACCGGTTTGAAATCTTGCTCGTAGCTCGTCTTGGCTCGTACGTGTGGCAGCACTGTGAGTCGCGAGCCGCCATTTTCTTTCGGTGAAATAGCTTCTCTCATACATCTGCTTCTGTCATTATCCTGTTTAGCTATAATTGGTGTAACTAAGCCCAAAACTTCTTCATACACCGGCTCAGGCATTCTGAAATAATTATCGAAATCTTCCTTCTCTTCATGTAACTCTCTTACTAAATTCACATGTGATAAACGCTCTCTTTTCGTAAGCCAGTTCTTATCCAAAACTTTTCGATTTCGCCTATTTTTTTTGGTTTTTAAAATGTAATACGATATAATTCCTAAATAACACAAAGCTTCTTCTGTCGACGATATCACAATACAGAGTGAGTAAGCTTCACTTGTGTCACCGACGTCGAGCCGAGTAAGTTCGCGATCTTAAAAACTTTAAGTTCGTACGGCTATCACCCACTTTACAAATTTAGTAAAATGAGTAATTTTTTTTGTGATATTTGACAAATCTTACGATATAATAACACAGTACTTAATAAATTGTCCAGTGGGAAGCCAAAATATAATTCAAACCACTGTAGTAAATCTGTCATTCAACTCTCGCTGCTACGAGCTCGTAGCTATATCTACGAATTCGTAGCATCATCTACGATTTCGTAGCTCTCTCTACGAGGGGTGAACACTGAACGCTCTATGGAATACGTATTGGCAAATATGACATATTTGCTTTATCGAATAGAAACTCAGTTGAATATTCTGAGTAAAGTCAGGTTATCTTACATTAGAGTCCGCCACAACACGGCCGTTACATTTGTAAGACCCGCCAAACGAATATAAGTTTGACATGGTAGGAACAATCGAAATTTTTAAATTTCAATTGTACCTACCATGTCAAACTTATATTGGCTTGGTCACGACTAATCGAGAGGAATAGATGTAGCTACACCTAGTTCCTTAGACACTTTAATACTTTGACTATGATGTATATTACGGCCATCGTTATTATCTGGATACCATGCGGGCGAACCCACGGGCAGCAACTAATAATTATTAAAGAAGCTTGGCGCAATTTACTGAATGTCACCTTAGATAATTCTAATTTAAAGAATTTAGAGAATTCCTTTTTTTAGAACTTATTATACACACACCGTGTATATTATGAATGCAATTCCCGAAGTTCATCCCCTATAGAGGCAGTTTCACGCGACCGAAGTTGCAGTATTTTCTATAGTAAAATTATATTCATCAGGTCACAAAATGATACCATCTTCTTGGCAAGTCCTAGTTTTAGTGGAATTGCAAATTTTCCAGGTCCGCCTTACATCAGAACGCTGCCGCCCATCAAAGTGCAGAGCGGGGAGCCGTTGAAATTGAGATGCCCCTACTACGGGTACCCTATCAGGTAAACTCATATTTTTCCTAACAGATACAGAGAATGACTTAAATACAGAAATTTATCTTCAAAGCAAATATTGAAACCCAGATTTAAAGTTAAAAAAAATAATTCAAAGACATCAATTATGATGAAAATAATGTGATTCCTGATAAAAGTGTGAGGTTCATATCAGACTGGCATAATTTTCACGGGAAATGAATGTTTCAATAAACGACATAAACCGTTTTCAGACATATGAATTTATATGGCTCCCCCATAGATTACCAGAAACAATAATTTGGGGGGATATGCCCATACTCGGCACGCTGGGCAGAAAGCTTTTATTTTTGATAGGGAACGCTGTTGCCCATGCCCTAGCTTTGTTTCCTTTAGTCGCCTCATACGACATCTACGGGTAGAAATGGAGGGGCCTATTCTTCAGCCGGGGGCACCACGGCAAAAAAAAACTAATACATCAAAATGTAATTTTCAGCAAACTAGAATGGGAACACAAATCAAAAAAAGTCATCAGTTCAACTTTCCCACAACTCAACCGATACAAACGGACATCTAACAATACAAGAAATATGAAGAGAAGACGAAAACGACAAATCTTCGAGCCAGGAGAAGATGGAGTGCTGAGAATAGCTAAAGTTCTGAAGGAAGAGAGCGGAGAAAGTTATACTTGTATAGTTTATAGTCCGTCCGGTGAGATGGCTAGGAGGTGAGGATTTGTAGTAGAGGAATTCACGTAAGATAACCCATATAAAGAAGTAATTGTTGAGAATAACAAATAACTAGAGATTAATGATGGACCATGACGATGAGTCAACGATACGTTGCAGGATTAAGATGAATGACATCGAGCCTTTGTCCAGCAAACAAGGACTTACGCCAAAAATTAGTTTGTCGTGGTGTTACAGAATAATCAGCTTTTTTTTTAGATGTATATTAATTTTTGACGATGTCATAAAGGCAGATAACTAAATTAATGCATGCTTTAATAATTGAAATGTTAATTAAATGTTTGTACGCCCAAGTGGCAGAATCAAGCGATCTAGACTAGTTCTATGAACTGACTGTTAAATGTACATGATTCACAAACAATAAATGAATTAATGAATTACTGCGTTATGTTAGTGATCAGACGCTGATTACCTTAAACCTTTTCAGGATCATCATGAAAATACATATAATGAATTACCATGAATTTTTGTGTGGTGAAAAGACTAGACTGAGACAGTTTAGACAGTAGATGAATGCAACTGTATTCTACTTAGAACTAGATTGCTTAATCTGATATTTTGCACGTTAAATAAACAATAGGTTAAAAATAAAAATTTTATTTGCTGCTATTTCAGATCTTTTGAAATTCAAGTTGTGGAAGCCCCAGAGCTAGATGAGCTCCGTGTGGGGACGGGTTTGAAAGAGGGGCAGATAGTGCAAATTACTTGTAACATCGTTGGTGGGGATCCACCTATTTACTTCTCGTGGTTGAAAGATGGAAAGAAGATGCCTAGTAGCTTAAAAGTAAGTCGTTATAATTGTTATATCATGTAAAAACAACTTTGAGTTTTCAAAGTATGTTTTGTTTTTGTACAATTTATAAGATTGGTCCCAACATTAACCCTTGTGGTAACCAAATTCTTTTTGCAGATAACAGAAAGAAGCTCAGAGTTATTCAGCGTGTTGATTATAAAACGAGTATCTTTGGAGCATTGCGGTAAATACACTTGCATCGCCACGAATCATGTTGGGAAGGTGAATCAGACAGCGGACCTTTATATCAGCGGTGAGTTTTTCAAATGCCTTACACGTGCCTAGTTATTGGTGATATAAAAAAACTTTTTATGTAGAAGCTGCAATATTTATGTTTGATGGTGGACAGACGTTAGGAAAGTTCCTTGTATGTAGTTTTTATGTTACTCAACAACTTTACTTTTTTTACACTTTATGACCAATGAAATATTTAAAGATTTTATTGATATCAGAATACTATTGTTTACATGAAACTCTGTGAGCTCCTGTAATGATGAAGTCTATTTCAGTGGCACCTAAGTGGATAGAAGAACCTTTGAACACATCATTGCTACTGGGACAAAGAGGAGTGGTCTATTGCAATGCAAACGGATATCCTACACCTCAGATACATTGGATGAAAAGAGATGGTAAAACCCTGTTTTTATAAAGAGTGGAAATGCCGTAATAACATTTCACTTACAAAACTACCATGCGTTGTACAAGGCAATAATAACAGCCGTAATAACAAGTTATGATTTAAAAATTTAGTTAAATCATGAATCAGACGTCAAGGCTGTCAAGTCTCTACTAACATGACAGTAGCCACGTCTCAAAGGCTCCTTCGATTAACATTTCTCAATTCAGGGCAATTTTTAAGATGGTTAGACGTCATTACAAATTCTGTTACATCTGAAAGGAGCAATTTAAGTTGCCCGAGTATGAGCTTGTTTGGATTCATTGGTGATATATTTTCACCGTTTCTCCTTAGGATCTTTAGGAATTAGGATTTCAAAGGAGGTTGTTATGTGCCTATTTATAATTCCTCTTATTTTGATTCCAGCTACCCTCGGTATTTGGAGACCAGTTCTCGACTTAGCCGGTGGTGGAGTCATGAGCTTTCCCAACGGGACTCTCATCATTGAAGTTGTGTCACTCTCTGATGAAGGCATGTACGCTTGCAACGTAGAAAATGGTGTAGGGGAGGCGCTGAATAAGAATGTTTGGATCAGTGTCAACAGTAAGTTTCTAAACAGAGCTCAGTAGATAAGAGCTACTATAATTTGTACATTACCGATGTACATTATCAATGGATTTGATTACTACATACATCTTCCTACACAGACTGATGATATTGAGAAGGTTGCGGAAAGTTGATGTTTAAATAAATAAAATAAATAAATATTCCGAACATATTCACACGGTCAACTGATCCCAAACTAGGCATAGCATGTACTATGGGTACCAGAGACTGATATACATAATAGATACACATATTTAACACCCAGACACAGATCAAACATCTTTGTTTATCACACAAATGTTTGACCAGTGCGGGGATCGAACCCGCGACCTCTGAGCAGAGTTACTACTAACTGAGCTATGAGGTCAGTCAGTTTGGAGAAGGCTCAAACTATTCATCATCGCACTTTTGACAGGAGGCCTGTGTCCATCTGTGGACTTCACCAGGCAGATCATGATGATGATAACGCTGAATACTAAAATAATGTGAAAACTGAATCAATAACCTCATGATTTATTTCTAGAGCCAGTACATTTCGATTCCGTGGGATCGAACGTGACAACAAAAATAGGGTTACCAGTGACACTAACTTGTCGACCTTTGGGTGACAACCCTATACGGATAAAGTGGACACTCAATGGAAAACAAATCGATTTTACATCAGCTAGGTGAGAAATTGTATTACTTCTGTGTACTGTTAAATTGAGTGCTACTGCACGGGCACTGTAAGCAATTAGGGTGTTGTCGTAAATATTGTAGATAAAATATTGAAAGCGTGCCCGTCAAAATTACACAGAGATACGTAGACGAAATTAGAGCTATGAATTTCTCGAGATGATTTATTTTTAAACGACTTCCAAAAGGAGGAGGTTCTCAAGTCGGCTGTATTTTTTTTTGTGTGTATGTTACTCGATATCTCCGGCTATAGTAACCCGATTTTGATGATTATTTCGCTGGTGTATAGAGTATGACCCCTAGGTGGTCCCATTTTAATTTAATTCCTGAAGGATTGCAACTTGTCCCGTAAAACTTAAAAAACGTCATCATCCCTTGAAATCACGACTTGCCAAATTTTTTTTTGTCGATTGTGGAATGGTATGGTAATTCCCGCGACTTCGTTCGGTTGCTGCTATTTTTACATAAACTTTAAACTTAGGGGTTGTGTGTCGGGAATTCCTTTCTGTGCACCCATACGTTACGCTACCCTGCAAATTTCATACTCTTAGGATTTTGCTTAGGCTCTGCGTTGATTTTCAAAGAGAATAAAACCACTACGTTTGATAGTCAGTCAGTACCGTAAGAGTTATTACTTATTATTGATGATGAATGGATGTCATACTTACTTTTGTTTTTATTCGAAAGTGTAGGTGGCCAGTGTCATCTTCAGTAGGTAAGCAAAACGCAAAGAGGTTGATAATAATCTTTTAAATATTCAGGAATTTGAAGTAGGTTTTTAGTTTTTGTAAAAAATATCTTATATGCCTAAAATGTTCTCAAAAAAGTGCACAGTATGGGATATTATAAATAAATCATTCATTTGTTTTTCAATGAGTATTCACCAGTTTTATCAGGTTACAATAAAGATCATGTAAATTAACTACAGTGATTTTATTTGTGAATGGTTTCATGAAAAAGTCGTAAAGGTAATCACAACCATGATAACTTAACAGCGCCATCTATGAACTAGCATCATGACTAAAGGTACATTCAAGGGTTCGTAAGAATGTTTTCTCTTTTCTCTTAAAAAACATACCATTCGAAGTTTGTTACAGCATAACGTTGGCTTTGCTCAAATAGATGGCGTTGTAACAAACTTTGTGCTTGTGAAATATTTTGTATGGAGTTTTGTAAATTACGATTTTTCGATTTATTTTCTCACACCTTTAGCAACTAACAAAGGTTTTTGTGGTCTAGTTATGGTAAAAACAAATATCTACTTCCTTGTATAACACTAATATATCTTTACTCAAAATAGTGAAACAGATAAACGTGTGGTTGTCCAAGACTTCACTCGCGCAGCACCCGGATAAAAAGTAGCCTATGTCCGCCCTCAGGCTTAGCCTATCTCCATACCATGTAGCCGTTTAGTCGTGGAAACGCTACAAACAGACAGACAGATAGTGGGACAGAGACACAGAGGGAAAGAGGGACATAGGGACATAGGTAGAGAGGTTCTTAACAATAAGTTCTTTCAACAGGGTAACAATATCTGAAACCATGACCAACAACGGACTAAACAGTATCATCAACATTAACTACGTGGAGACCAGGGATGGTGGAACCTACGAGTGCCGCACCAGCAACCCCTATGGAGTTGCTGTATTTAATATACATTTGGAAATTCTTGGTAAGTTTTAGGTCAAGTAGGTAGATACTTCGTGAATTGTCCAGTAACCATTTTAGGGACGGACTTAATGATTTTTTAATTGCCAAGGCATATTATACTGTAAATGAATTTTTAAGTGACCGTACTATTGTTTAGCTTAGTTATTGACCAAATTAATTTGACTCACTTAAATATTTTTCTGACATATTACTCGCATTTACTTACTTTTTATTACCCATGTTAATTTTTTTTTTTTTTATTATTTTTTTAGATGTATATTAATTTTTGACGTTGTAATAAAGGCAGATAACTAAATTAATGCATGCTTTAATAATTGAAATGTTAATTAAATGTTTGTACGCCCAAGTGGCAGAATCTAGCGATCTAGACTAGTCCTATGAATTGACTGTTAAATGTACCTGATTCACAAACAATAAATGAATTACTGAATTACTGAATTACTTTAAGGTGGTAAATGATCCTTATATCAACTGAATAAAGGTAAGAAAATCGGTGGAGTGGTGGTAGTTATTCCGTCTTCTGATCCAAAGGTCCAGGCCGGGTTCGAATACCGTTCGTACAACAATGGATTTTCATTCGGAAATTTTTTGTACTTTACTAGAAAATATCATAAGGAATCCGGCATGTCTCAAAACCTAAAACTTAGAAAACATGAGACATGTGCACGAAAGGAGCCTCTAAGTGGCGCCCTTCAATATTTTCACCGCACTGGTTGTTTTTGTTACAGAACCCCCTTCCCCGCCTCACGATCTGCAACTTGACACTGCGACCAGCAACAAGGCGAAGCTCTCCTGGCGGGATACCAGCTCCCATGTTCAGTACTACACCATTCAGTATACAGCGAATGAGTTCCTGATGTGGGATAGTGGGAAAATCATGAATATAACACGGTTTGTTATTTACGCCAACCGAAAATTCTTTATTTATGAAATAAATATCGGTGCTTCGATAATTTCAACAGGATGAGGAATTGATTCGTAATGAATGATGATGATAGCAGTGCCGAATAGTCGATGATTTTTGGTAGTGTTGGGTATATTATTTGGGTATTGAATTCATTGATTAAATTTGTCGGTGGCGATCAGCTTGCTGTTGATTTGAAATCGATCAAACGGAGTTGCGAGTCCAAATTTAAATGAGCCGTCACACTAGTTACCGGTGAGTGGTGACATGTAAATATATTTATATACCTTAAATTGTTTTTTTCCTACTGAGTGTAAAGTGGCTACCTTACCTACCCTCTTTTATTATGTTATATTAGATTGATATAGGTATTTACTTATAATCTATGTTACCTCATTAGATTCCTGCCTATTTACTACCTATTTACATAATTAGATAGGTAGGTAGGTACCTACTTCTATTACTTTACCTAGTTAATAAGATTGTTCATTGGATAAGTGTACTTACAGACCACAGAAAAGAGGGGACTCTTCTAACACAGGTTATTAAAACTTAACAGAAGAGTTCCCAAACCATTTATTTGTTTATCATGTAATGAGAATAAAAAGATTATTGATTTTGTAAAAAATGAAAATTAAAAAAAATGTAAATAGCGTGCTGCATTTTGAAGGGGTGCTTTACGGGACTCTATACAAAAACGGTAACCTATTCAATTCACCACTCACCGGTGACAACTCACTATTATACGATCACTACGCCTCTGGTCTGAATCCATCAGAGTTAATCGAATGGTTTGAATCATAGTTTTACATGAATACACTTAAATTAAATGAACATTTTCATTTAATTTCAGTCAAAACAATGAACTACGCCAGAGCATTGAGCTGCGGGATCTACAGCCAGCAATGGACTACAGAGTACGCATAGCTTCAGGGAACCAAGTGGACCTGAGCCCCTTTTCACAACCCGTGCATTTTACAACGCAGCAAGAAGGTGATTATTGATTGTCTTTTAGAAAGCGATTGGTCATGGTGGCTCCGGCTGAAGAATAGCCCTTTCATATCTACCTACTCGTAGATGTCTTAAGAGGCGACTAACAGAAAAAAGCTGGCGGAGGAGCATCCCCTATTTTACTTTGCGCTTGCCAACCCTCGTGCCCAGCGTAGTGAGTATAGGCAAATCCCCCATATGACAGGAAGTCAATCTGTGTTGGGAGAGCTATGTTCAGCAGACAATCTATGGCTTAAATGATAGCGAATTTTCATATAGTTTCTTGCTTGTTGTGCCACTGGTTTTTAGCGAAACAATACACTTTTTACGGCTGAATTATGATGATTATGATCACTGTTGGTAAATAATTTCATACTTTCAGCGCCATCATCATCACCATTAGGCATTCAAGTGCAACAGACTGAGAATCCCGGTGAACTGATGGTGTCGTGGATCCCTCCCCCACGAGACAGCCATAATGGAGCTTTGCAGGGGTACCATGTGAAGGCGGTTCCCAAGAGTGGCGGAGAGCAAGGTGCAACATTCAATTTTATTTTAGTAATTCCAGTTATTTTCTTTTTTTAATAACAGGGCTTAAAAAGTCCGAAAATCTGAATTCCCAGGCTGACATTGCCGAATGTCTTTTGCTGAAAAATATTTTTTTTGTATAACTATCTTTTTGCAGTGCCTAACGACACCCAAACGAAGATGGTGAAAGTGATATCTAGGAAAGGGAAGCAAGAAACTTTACTTGGAGGACTTATGAAGAATTTCAGGTAAGCTACAATGCCTTGCTAAGTTGCCACTACTTTCTAAAATAATCTCCGCTCGCGGCCACGCGCATCATGTCAGCTGTACCTACTCAAGTCAAAGTCAAAGTCAAAAGGCATTTATTTCAATAAAATCACTAGGATCACTTTGAAACGTCTTAGAAACTAGGTGAAGCTATGCCTGTTCCTCGCGACCAAGCCTAGAAGAATCAGGCAACAAACACGGCTTGGTGCCTATCATTTTTTTCGGTGATCCTTTTTCACAAAATGGAATTTAAAGCTTCAGTGTGGTGCGCGTGTACTGACCGCGGCTGCCCGAAAGGTCGCTTTACGTGACATCATACAAAAATGGTAGGCTATTCAATTATCACCACTCACCGGTGCCAAGTGAGTAACGCAAGCACATTACGGAAATAGGCTTTTGGTCTATGTGGGTGGGGGTCGCGACACAACTAATGCGTTCTCGCACCGTATTATGCACTACTATGCTTCAAAAACCATTTGTATGTTATTTTATGTGTTTTCAGGTACGCCGTGTCTATTAGTGCTTTCAACTCAGCTGGCAATGGACCGTTTTCAATGCCAGTTTATCAAACCACGAGAGAAGGAGGTGAGTTAAGTGAATTTTTTTTTTTTTAATGGCCGTGGTGGCCCCGGACGAAGGATAGGCCCCTTCATAACTCCTACCCGTGGATGTCGTAAGAGGCGAATTAGGAAAAAAAGCTAGGGGATGGGCAGCAGCGTCCCGTATTTTCACAAAGATAGCTCTAACTGCGCTCGCTAACCCGCGTGCCCAGCGTGGTGAGTATGGGCAAATTCCCCCCCACATGATAGGAAAACATTTCAGAACAAATTTTAGATGACATATGGCACGCCGTTTATACACGGCTTAAATGAGCAGGATTTAACATGACGACACTAGTTAAAAACATTTTTACCAATAATAAGTACATTTACTTACAGCACCTGAACAGCCTCCATCAGCAGTAGAATGCAGAGGGGTATCGTCAACGTCACTGCGGGTTTCATGGCAGCCAATCAACACGCAAGGAACCTCCTTGCTTGGTTACTCCATTTATTACTGTACCGAAGGTTCGTATTCATCACATACGAACACACATCAGTACCCAGACCCGGAATGATTTGCAACCATCCTACTTCCGACTAATATTATAAATGCGAAAGTTTGCAAGGATGTTTGGATGTTTGTTGATTGATCACGCCGTAACGTCTCAACCGATTTCGTTGAAACTTGGAATATATAGAGATCTTTACCGCCGCGGGAGGTAGCTAGTTACTAATATTTCCACATAGTTGAGATGGACCGGTCACATGATCCGAGATACAAAAGACAAGTGGAGCACAACTGTCTCTGACTGGTACCTTAGACTTAAAACTCACCGTCGGACATCACTGGAGAAGGGGACGAGACAGAACCCAGTAAAAAATGTTAGAGGAGGCATGTGCCTCCTCTAATATTTTTAACTGGGTTCTGGCATATGCCAGAGGCACGCTGAATTACGGGATATAATATATAGAGACACTCGGTAGTGTATCCAGCCAAGTTCATTTTTTACACCCAACAGTCACAGACATAGTCCTGACCCCACAATAGCATTCCCTGTTTCGCGGTTATCAGAGAATACGAGTACCATGGTACGGCGAGGTCGTCATTAAACTAAAACATACTTAACATTGGTCAACAATGTACTAATTAAATCTTGGATATTGCTTTCAGATGGACCCTTTCAAAATCTCAGCTCGCATCACACAGAGGTCTACCTGCAGTCTCTGCTGAAGTATTCCAACTACACCATTAAAGTGGCCGGTTTCTCCAACTACGGTCCTGGGCCGTTCTCCTATCCTATTGTGTGCACCACTTTGCAAGATGGTAAGATATAAAGCCATAGTAAGATATCCGTTTGGGCAGAAAGGTTCTAGAGTGTAGACCACGCAATGGAAAGCGCAGTGTAGGAGTGCACTCCACTACGTGGAAGGGCGACCTAATAATACAAAACGTTTATTTGAAATTCACACTTAAAACACAGAACGGGCATAGGAACAATACAAATAATAATAACAAATTTATTAATTTTTTAATAATTTGGGATATTTTGGGAGTATGATATGTCCGGAATATAAAAAAAAAAAAACACCGAAAAGAATAAACATAATAGACACCTACCCACCTAAAGGTAGGCAGGCATCCACCTCACCAGCATTTCACCTAACAAAGGTTTCCAAGAGCCGGTTGGTGTCGCAAAGGTCGGTTGCTCTAGAAATCTGTAAGAAGGCTTTTTTTCAGTAGATAGTAATAATAATATGATCACAGCTACGTCAACGACCTCATTAACCACTTTAGGACACTAAAGCTTTAATTGATTGCAAGTCAGTCACGCACTAAGTGCTGCTATGGGAATTGTTTTTCAGTACCCGGTGCACCAGCAGCAATAAAAGTCCTAGTGTCGTCATCATCTTCACTGCTCGTTAGCTGGAAGAAGCCAAGCGAACCGAACGGAGAAATCACACACTATACTGTTTATGTGAAGCTTATGTCTGGGTAAGTAGTGTTAATCTAAATCTGACAAAGAGTAAGCACCTCAAAATTACTTAAATCATCAAATTTGATGAGAGCTGTGTTTGAACTTTAGAGTAATTATAGGTCTTCAAAATGCTTTGTTCCACAATTGCCATAATATGACGCAATATTATGGTCAGGAAATACCGGCGATGATAAAATTAAGATCCCTATTAGTTATCATTTCTGAGAATTGCACCATGGCCCTGCCATACTGCCATGATGTCAATATCATCGGCAAATTGAAGGTCAGTGATGCAATTTACTAGAAGTACCTACTAGAATAATTTCATAATTTCAGCTCAATCACAGCTCAAAGTTACCGCGTGGAGACTACAGAGACTCGACAACTAACGTTTCCGCTGTCGGGGCTGTCTGGGAGACAGTACGAGGTGTGGGTCCGAGCCCATACGGCTGCTGGAGAGGGGATGCAGTCTGCTACCGCTGCTGCTACTCTCACCGACCGGGGTTAGTTGGTCTAATAGATAATTACCTAGAGATTAATGGTTTCAAGAATCAGAAACCCTCCTCCTTTATAGGAAGAAAACTATAAAGTTTTACGACTGCTACCCCGCACATGGTAGAAATCCTCCAGATCTTGAGGTTAAGCACTTTTTTATGCTCAATAAATTATTAGGATAGTTCAACTAGTCACTGATTAACTTACGGTGAAAAGAATCAGGAATAACAGGTGATACATACAAAAATACATTATAAGCATGCTATAATAAGGCCGAAATTAGTGCTATAGTGAACTCCTAGCAGTCAGTTCATCAGATACGCGAATGACATGAACGCCACGTTCCGTTAAAGTAACACTGAACGAGTTCATTTCCAAACGTTAGCTACGGAGGACTGATGTTTGGACTGACCAAAGATTAAAGTAACTGACTATTAGGGGACTAACCGTCAGGATAGTACTAAAAGTGCAAGTGTGAAATGCTTCCGACTATTGAAGTTTTCAGGATGTGCATTATGCGTTCGTTTTCAACAAAATCAATATTTTTGAAAAGCTTATAGTAAAACTTATATTTTCAGTGGTAGCAGGAGTTGCGTCTCTTGGAGGAACAGTTTCAGTTGGCGTCGGTAGCTCGCTACTTCTAGTCTGCCAATGCGTGGGAGTGCCACCACCACGGACAGTGTGGTACCACAAGCTCAACATCATCACTCACCATCCACGGTTCACGAGGAACCATGACGATAGTCTACTCATAAATAGTAAGTTATTCTTGTTATATAGCCTAGGATGGAACTTGACAACCCGTTAAAAACTTAAGCACTTAACATTTTCGGAACGGAAAATCCGTTGGTGCATGGCCGGGATTCGAACCCACGACATATAGATCTGAAGGCGAGGTCACTAAAACTTTCAACCAGTGCTCTCAGAGGGAATAAAATGCTGCTTACAGATAAATAGAATGGTTGTTACTTTATCTCCATAACCTTTCAGACATAGACCAATCTCTGAGCGGGAACTATACCTGCCTTGCCAAGAACCTCTACGGCTCCGATTCTGTCTCCTACGAGGTGTCAGTTCTGCCTACCCCTGAACCACCCAGCTTGAGGGTGACGTCACACAAGAACTCATTACATCTGCAGTGGGAGGTGCCTAGGCGGAACGGAAAGATGGTGAAAATCAGTAAGCGGGAATTATATACCTTAAAAATAAAGTGAAATAAAGGTTCATGAATGGCAACCGTGAACCGGACGAGACGCAGTTTTGGGGAGAAAAATTTGGCCAACTTGTGAACCTTATTTTTCTTCTTCTCCAGGCTACATCTTAACCTGGAAGGAAGCCAACGGCTCCTGGCAGGATACTTGGACAAACAAGGGCACATCTCTGCAGGGGACCCAGGAGTATACCCTGCAAGGCCTGAAGTGTGGTACCAAGTACTCCTTGAGAATGACTGCAGCAAACAGTGTGGGGTCTTCGCAGCCGGCTTATGTTGATGCTTCGACTTTGGGTGGAGGTAAGTATCCAACTATTCTTCCCCATCTCTCTATCTAACTTTCTTTTTCTGACTGAATTGAGCTAATGTTGGGTTAGTGGGGCACTCTGGTAAATAAGTTTTCAGACCTTCTGAAACCTTACAGCCCAACTAGTGTGACCCCCTAAACCTAAATGAAATGAAATGAAATAATTTATTTGCGTGAAGCGTGGTAGACAATTTGGACATAAATAATAGTGATTAGACTCAAACACTTTGCCAGGAAACCCAGCATGCAAATGCAAAAAATAAAGTAAAAATAAAATTGACTCTATCTATATATAATATTATTCAATTAAAAATCCTTAACAATAACCTTCCAGTCTTAACCAGGTAATCCGTATCGCTACTGGAAGTCCGACGCTTCTTCTACAACCTTCGGTCACCATTCAATCGTTGCATTTCTCCACCAACCATCACCTCGTCTAGCCAAGTGTCCCATCCAACTCCATTGTTCCTTCCATGATTCGTTTCCTAACGTCCAGCATTCGTTTGACTTCCGATCTCAACGTTAGGAACACGGTTCTTGCCGAAAATGACACGCTCCATAAACAGATATTACTTTGACAGATAGTGTTCTCTTTTCTTTCAGCACCAATATCCCCATCAACAACGGAATGGTTCTGGAGCAACGCGAGCCATATCTACATCCAGCTCAGCGGGTGGGATGACAACGGATGTGAGATCTCTCGGTTCGATGTGGACTATAGGGAGTTTGGGAATAAAGTGTGGAGGAAGGCCGATAACAGACTTGTAAGTTCTACGATCATATATTTTTTTTATGGAGAATTTAAGGAAAAAATATTCTAAAGACTATTTTATAAACAAAGCTTTTTTAAAGTGTCTGTGAAATCGGTTTTTTTACCACGCATAGCCAAATGGATTTCGAGATAGTGAATGGTCAACTTGAATGACCACGAACTGGACAACGCAGTTTAGGAAGACCATCCGCCCAAGTTTTTTGTTGACAAGGCAGACGAGGACTTTAAGCATGGTGGCTAAGAAAATACAAGTGACATGAAGCCAAGACCATGCCTGTTTTGGCTCACACAGCACGGGAGCCTAATTAGTACCTACCTAAATATTAACCGCATATTAGGTGTAGGATCTTTATATATTAATCTATTGTTTTTTTTATCTCTTCTGTCTGTATATGTCAAAATAAACTTATTTAATTTCATTTATATTCTCATTTATTTTCTAAATTCTATTAATCCTTTGTCACCAGCCCTTAATAGACCAACCATGGAACAGCTACATGTCAGCCGTGAGCCAACCAAACTCCTTCGTCATAGCATCTCTTACCCCGGCCCAATGGTACCAGATCCGAGTATCGGCCGAAAACTCCGCTGGCGCTACAAATTCACTGTACAACTATGCGACCACGACCTTGCAAGGAGGTAAGACAGCAGTAAAACTCAGCTTCGAAACATTTACTTAAACGGTGTAGGAAAACATCGTGACGAAACCAGTAAGTATTCTTATAAGAGGCGATGGGCCCGGCGATGAAACCATATAATATGGAATACTCACTACTACTGTATAATGTTTGGACCTGCCTCTGACTGCCCCCTGAGAAGTTTTTGAGGATTTTAGAGATCTGAGAGGTTGCTTCTATGCTTGGAGATAAAATTTGTGAGTCTCCTATGTTTTACCTTGATTTTAGGACCATTTTCGACCGTTCAATGTTCCATTGTTTTCAGAGTCCATCGGTCCGCCATCGGAGTTCTTCGATATCAATATGCTAGTCATCATTTGCAGTTCCGTCCTTCTGATGATTTGTTCCTTGACCTGCGTCTATATTCTTATCAAAAGGCATAAGTAAGTGACAAAAACCTTTATTCCCCAACCGTTGTCAGTTCCACAAGCCATAGAACGAACGAATTCCATATGGCCTGCTCACTGCCACTTCAACTTGCTAACTCTGAGAGATATATTTTGTCTTATTAACTCATGGTAATTATTGAATACTCTTTGTTTTTAGCCACCAGCATTTAACAGAATACAGAAACTCTCTGACAGCTGAATGTAAGTCTGAACGCAGCAACGCAACAGTCAACACCCCACAGGGTGTGCCGAATGAAATAAACAATCGGGTGTACAGCACTCCGGTTCATCTTAATGCCGATAGCAAGCATGGTACGTTTATCAGATAACAACCCAATGTTCTCCTTTACGTCATGGGTTCCTAATGGCATCAGATATTAAAAGCACCAAGGTAGCATATCAATCCATCTCACCTCATGCAAGACAAGCTAGACCAATTAAACCTTTTCACAACCAAAGCTAAACATTTTCACAACCTGTCTAAGTCTTTCCCAATTAGTCTCTACCCCGACTCATTATACTGACAAAAGTCAAACACTTATTGACGTCATTTGTACTGACTTAAAATCGAGAAATATCAACGTTGAGCCGGTGGGAAGTATAAACGGACATTCCTTCATAGTTGGCGAATTTAACGTTAAAAAAGAAAAAGTTGGCCCTAACATCATTAAATATCGCCCCTTGAAGGACATATTGCCTGAATTTTTCAATCAGGACCTTAACAGTATTTGTTGGAAACACTTGTTAACAAATAATGACACAAACGCAATGGTAAACCTTTTCAATGGTTGTATTAAACTTTTATTTGATTTACATGCGCCGGTAAAAACCGTTTCTTTTAAAAAACGCTCCCATCCATGGTTAACTGACACCGTTAAAATCATGATGCATGAACGGGACGCTGCTCTCTCAGATTACCATAAACATAAGACCATTTCCAAAAAAGAATATTACCTAAGCCTGAAATCGTTAGTCAATAAATCACTTTATTTTGATAAATCAGCTTATTTTGCATCTAATATTAATAGCCAAATACATAATCCAAAAAAATTATGGAAAAACTTAAAATCAGAGCTACTACCATTTAATCATCGTAACGAATTGCCTATACACTTCACTGACCCTGACAAAATTAACCAACACTTTCTGAATGTTCCCGGTAGCGCTGACGTTGAAATATCTTTACTGACATATTATTTATTTCATAGATTTAGTGACTCTACATTTACAATTAATACTGTCGAAATAAAAGATGTCGTAAAAATTATCAAACATTTAAAAAGTAACGCTGAGGGTCACGATGGCATAACATTGACAATGCTTCTTTCTACTTTACCACAATCTCTAGAAGTATTAACACATATCGTAAACAGCTCAATTATAACATCAACATTTCCAGACGCTTGGAAAATATCTATTGTTCGGCCTCTCCCTAAAAACAATAATCCACAGGAGGTCAGGGATCTTAGGCCTATAAGCATTCTACCTTGCATTTCTAAAATTGCTGAAAAAGCTGTCTGCCAACAATTGACCACGTACCTGGAGAGAAATAACATCTTGCCCGATGCGCAATCAGGTTTCCGTAAAAACAAAAGCACAGTAACTGCATTATTAGATGTCACGGACAACTTGTTATGTCCTCAAGATAAAGGTCTCTGTACGCTATTAGTCTTACTAGATTTTTCTAGAGCGTTCGACTCTATAAATGTAGAGTTACTTATGTCTAAACTATTTTATTACGGATTTGATCAATCTGCTCAAAATTGGTTTAATAGTTATCTGAGTAATCGTTTTCAATTCGTAGAACTTAAAAATAATAGTGGATCCTCATCAATGTCTCAGATAACACCCGTTCGCAGAGGAGTACCACAAGGATCTATTCTAGGTCCAATTTTGTTTACCCTGTACTGTGCAGATATTACAACCTGTTTAAAACACTGTCAATATCACATATACGCCGATGATGTGCAAATATATTTATCTTTTAAACCCGATGATATAGACACCGCAATTAGTAATGTGACAGAAGACCTTAACAATATTGTTACATGGGCAAACAAAAATAGTGTTATTCTTAATCCTCTAAAAACTAAATTCCTAATCTTTGGTTCGAAAAATAAACTTACGCAAATACCAACGGATATAAATTTTTTCCTTATGGGTGAGCAAATAGATCGCGTTTACGAAGCACGAAATTTGGGACTGCTAATGGATTCCGACCTCAGATTTGAAAAACATATTACAGAGTCTGTACAAAACTGTTTCTACCGTTTAAAGGTTCTATATAAAATAAGATCACATCTGAGCGAAGAACTCCGAATCCAGCTTGTAGAATCCCTAGTCTTGTCCAAATTAAACTACACTGATACAGTGTTCGGTCCACGTCTCTTAAAACGTACGCAGCGTCTCATTCAGAGAGTCCAAAATGCATGCGCGAGGTTTTGTTTTGATGTACCTCCAAGAGAGCATGTCACCCCATTCTTGAACCAACACTCCATCTTAAGAATGAAGGCACGCAGAAAACTCCACTTAGCCACTCTTCTTTTTGGGGTAGTCAAGTTTGGCTTACCCTCTTATTTATATGAAAAACTTAATTGGTTTAATAGGGGAGGGAAAATGAGAATATGTTGCCCTGTTCTTGCGACGCCTCAAAGTTCTTCTGCAGCTTTAAGGGGTAGCTTTCGTTACGCAGCAACAAAATGCTGGAATAATATTCCACCCCCGATCAAGGAAATGTCAAATATAAATACGTTTAAACTTAAATTAAAACGGTTCCTCCTTAGTGCTCAGAAGGAGGACGAAAGTCTAAAAGATAATGATCGCTCCGTCATATAGTGTTTTAGTAAATGAGTACGTAATTTTATACCACCAGTGATTCATTCTTTACTTATTCTAAACTTTATTAATTACTAGATTCCGCCCGCGACTTCGCTCTCGTGATACGTACATGAAAAGTAGCCTTTATGCTAATTCTAGATAAATAACTCAGTGTATTACAGTTTCAACGAAATCAGTAAAGTCGTTACGGCATGATTGAATAACAAACATCCAAGCATCTAACTTCCTCACAATCTTTCCCATTTTTTATTTTCTGCCACGTAATTTATTTTCTGCCGCCTATTTTCTGAGAGTTATGTATGTCCTGTTGTGTTATTTTTAGTCACCTCTAGAAGGTCGTGACGTTACTGCTATGGTCTCCGCTGAAAACCAGCGCTGGGTGCACACATCAGTGTGTATCCAGCACAATGCTGAGCGGAGGCCATGTTTTCCAAGAGCTCTGCTGCGCACAATATCTTCTATCATTTAGCATTTAATTTTTTCTATTTTATTTTTATTTTATGTGTAGTAGTTCTTAAGGAAAATAAAAATCTTTCTTTCTTTCTTTTTCTTTCAATTAGTCCAGACAAATTTGCAGATCGCTTATGGAATGTAGGAAGGATTTGTCACTAAAGCGGGAATCGATTCCGCTTATCTTGCATGACAATTGATTAATCGTTTCAAAACAGCTATTTAGATTCTTAGGTACTTCTTGCTTGTCGTGCCACTGGTGCTTTTTCGGTAATCCGGCATTAAGGTCAGTGACCAGGTTGAGGTTTGGTGGCCTGTAAAAGGCCAAAGACCGTTAGTGAAGATAAGTGTAATGAAAGTATTAAAGTGCGCCTCATAAAAAGTTCTTTCATGCACCAGTTAAGGATAAAAACAGTAAAGGAAATCCCATTTGCGAATTGTTAGCCAACATTTTAATAAAATTAGTCTTTTTTTATTGCAGAATTGTATGAGATAAGTCCATACGCACAATTCGCGATAGGATTCCGTACGTTCGGCCACGTGGACAATCAGGAAATACCAAGCCGAATACACATGCCGGGAAACAGCAAGTCGAGATACGATAGTGGTAAGTTCAACCTTATTTAAACCTGACATTGAGATCAGCCTTAGGAAAACAACAAAATACAGACTTGAGTTATTATTTGAAATTTATTTAGCGAATAAATTCATAAGTTGTTTATTACAATAAAATCACTAGGATCACTTTGAAATGTTTTAGAACTTCGTCTTCAAGTAGGTGAAGCTACCTTCCTTGGGACTAAGCCCAGAAGAATCAGGCAACAGGCACTGCTTGGTGCGTTTAAATGTAATAAGGCCTTACCTTATTGCAACATGTGGTCGAAATATTAATTCTATATTTATACGATATTTGTCATTTGCGATCTAAAGTTGGGCAAAAATTAATTTTGTTGTATTTATTTATAGAAACGAGCTTTCAGATGAGATCAGAGTCAGAAGAAAGCGATTGTGTTTCAAGAACTACGACTTTGAAAAGTGCACCAAGAAGTAAGTTGAATTCAAACAACGTTAATTAAGTAAGATTTAGATCAAATGGCATTCAACGGAATTTGAAGTACCTAGTACTTCAAATTCCGTTGAATGCCATTTGTCCGGCAAATTCCGTCCGGGGGACCGTCCTACGGGAGGTAGAAAGACCTAGGTTACTGGTAGCCATTAGGTGGAGGCCGAAGAAGATCGTTCATTCTGGAAATCTTTGGGTTCAGTTCTAATTCTATGGCCATGGGCAGTCCGTGGGTGTCCGTGGGCCGTGGGCGTCCTACGCCTGAAATTAAGATGAATTACCTTAAATCTAGGCTATTACTCCCTATATATTTATCTCTGTCCCTCTCTATCTTTCTCTCTTTCTCCCTCTCTCTGAAATAGATTACGTTTTCAATTGTTATTGCTTTTTCTTTTCAGAAGCCTGCAGAGTTCCGCACCACAGGTAGCCGTAAGCTTAGCTAACGTAATTGTACAGTCAATAATGTATCCAATGGTTGTGTTCATATCATTTCACTAATTTTATCTAAAATAGTTAAATAGATGTTTTGATCTCAATTTTACAAAGCAATAATGGGTACTAAACACATTTTTTGTATTACGAATCTGTTTATAGACTACAATTTTTTATCATTAATATCTGATGATAGAATATGATGTTTTTAGTGCCAAAATAATGTATAATGTTTAATATATCAACAATTATATCAGTTTAATATAACTTAGTTAGATTTTATGAATTTGATACATTTTTATATTAATTGTACTGTATTGTTATTCATTTCTGAGTAAACAATCGTACACATTTTGTTGAAGACGGATTTCCTACACAATTTGTTGATTTATCAACAAAATTCAAATATTAATTTTTGTATATAAAATATGTATAAATTTTATAAAAGGTGTACGATTGCTAAGAAACTAATTGTAGTCAAAATTTAAATTATCTTCAAAAAGACTGATTATTTAATGTTTATTTTTAATTAATATTGTAACGTGTATAAATTGTAAATCCTCGATTTACGTGTAGAGAAATAAAATTTCAAATTAATGAAATTAAATAAATGTTAGAATACAATTTTGGTAATTTTATTTATACAGTTTTTGATAATTCCCGTCATAGAGCAAAAAGTTCTCAAGTGAAGCAAATTATAATCTAATCCCAAAGAGAAAGTCTGGTTTTTTCTAATTATTCGGTAATGTTTGTAATTACAAAACAGTAAGCAAAGTTATTTGAATTACAAACTTCATAAAAACTTTGGCTCAAACCGAGAGATCTTGATGCTTTCTTAGAACTTTATCCCAATTTTTCGGTCGAACGAGCTTAAGCGTAGTTCCAACTATTTTATAAGAAAACTTTTCTGACTCTCCCGACTGAGAAAATGAAGTTGGTAGGTAAGTAGCTATAATATTGTCCACATAAACAGTGTGTTCAAGTATCTTACCGTGGGGTAAATTGGAAATGTTAATATAAGTAGCAAAATTAGAACGAACCAAGAACTCTATTATTAGTGACGTTATAATGATAAACTAAATTGACAAATTGACGAGTTTAACAGCTCCCGACCACAAAATTTAATTTGTGCCACATGCTTACTCATTTTCGACCACAAAAATTATAGTTGCAGTGTAAAAAAAATAGAAATACGGCTCTACAAAGGGTTGTGGTGACACAGTTTATGTAGGCGTTCGCGAGTGAATCGCGTTTGGCGATTCATCATTTTTGATCATTAATATTTCAGTCGTTAGTCACTCTTCAAACCTCTGCCGGGATCACACGTCTTAAGGATGTACGCGCTAGGTACTTAGATCGAATGTAAAATATATTAATAGACATTGTGCCTAATGTCATTTCAATTGACTTTCATCCCAATTTAGTATGCGTGTCTGGATAGAGGTTTAATGTAGAGTACTGATCTGTCTAAGGTTAGTTAGGTAGGGTGCAAATCGCAGATAAAACAAAATTATCACTTTATATAACTATATTGTTGAAAGTCAATTGAAATTAGCCACAATGTCTATTAATAGATTTTAGATTCGATCTAAGTACCTACCTAGCGCGTGTGATCCCGGGAGAGGTTGGAAGAGTGACTAACGACGACATTTTTTATTGAAAAATCTCTATGCAATAATTACCTACTTATTTTGCGGTCAAATCAGTTCAAAGTCAATGAATCATCTGTTTTAGGTAGCAATCTTGATGTCGAACTTCTACGTTTAGTAATTACTTTATAAATTTGATAATAATACCCAAATCAGCTAGTTTGAGACAGTTTTCGGTTTTTTTTATTCGCTAATATTTTATGTTTTTGTTGATAGAATAACCCCCTTTCGGGATGGTATACATGTTGTGAAGATATACACACAATCCTAAAACTATTTCAGGCTTCATTTCTCAGAGAAATGAGAAAAATCCAGGTATATAGTGGAATGCGTAAAAGCAATACATCTTTCAACCTTTTGCAAATTAGGTCATCGATTTCACAGTCCAATTTCACGCACCAACGGCTCAAGTCACATGGGACAGAAAAAATGTAGGTTTGATAAAGTTTGCGAAGAGCCATTGTGTTTTGCGAAGTAATTTTGTTGAAATATTGAGAGACAGGTGGGATTTAGGTGATTCATGGGCTGGGTTCCGGGTTTGTGACTTTTTTTGAAACTTTGTGTCGACTTCGTCTTACTTTGCTGATGGCTATCTGAAGAATTTGGACTACGTAGGCTTTAGAGCAGCCCACCTGGAAGGTACCTCCGCCTTATAGGAGAGCGCAGGCAGTACATTCATACTCAGAAATACTAGGTGATTCATAATATGTATGCCATCCCGAAAGGGGCTTATTCTACAACCAATTGGCAATAAAGTTTGTTCTACGACTTTTGGAAATTGGAAATTTTTCATTGATAAAACTCTATGCGAAAATCAGCTGTTTTGGGGTCAAATCAGGTCAAACTCAATGAATCAGCTGTTTCCGGTAGCAATCTTGATTCCGAACTTCTTTGACGTTTAGTTATTATATCTAAAGATGATAAGAATACCAAAAACAACTCATTTGAGAAAGTTTTTGAAAAATATACTAAATAAAAAAAAAAAATGATGTATTTTAGCTAAAATTATTTATTTTCGTTGATAGAATAACCCCCTTTCGGGATGGTATACATGTTATATATGAATCACCTTGTATATATTTTGTGCCTCAACGTGCGGCATGAAAAACAGTCTACGTTTTAGCAAAAACGATTCATCTGCATCTTCTAGGAGTCGACTAGAGCAAAACATAATCTTACTTTTGTCAACTTTTGGCAACTCTAGCAAAGTAATAAACCTACTATAAATATTATGTTTATTGATGTTCGTCACGTCACGTCGCCTAGGCCCCGTCTGAAAACCAGCGCCGCACCGTACATATTATGTTCGGTGCAGCTTTATGCTGAGACGGGACCCATTTGCCCCACACAACGCATACCTACTCAGCCTACCTACCGCCTCACCTACCTACATGTTTATGTTTTCCTATGTGTGTTTTTGTGTTACTTAGGTATAAGTATTTTTCTTTGTATCTAACTACCTACCTACTTACTGCGTTGTGGGTCAAATAAATACATTTTCATTCTTTCTTTCTTCTTTCAAAGTATTTTTTATAAGCTAAACTTAGATGCTAAATTATGTTAGAATAGTTTGTTTATACATCTATTATTTTTTATTCATTGGTCCTGTACACGAACCCTACCTCTATAACCACCTATCTCTAGCCTCAAAGGTTTGCTGGAAGAAAAGTCTTTTTAGGGTTAAGCTCGCCTTTGTACATGTCCTTTCATTTCGTTTGTTTTTTGTATGTGTTTTCTGTGTACAATAAAGAATAAAGAAAGAATAAATTGTTGATTAAAATTCCCGCCATCTGTCTACTGAAACAAATTGGAGTTACAATTTTACAGTCTTATCGGTACTAGTGGTTCGCTCCGAACTAGATCTCGCGATGTCTGGCAAAAGTTGGTGCGTCGATGATCGTTGAGGCACATCATCATCATCATCTCCCTGCCCTTATCCCACTTCATGTGGGGTCGGCACAACATGTTTTTCTCTTCCACTCCCCTCTATCAGCCGTCAAATCAGTATTCACTCCTTTCTTACTCATGTCGTCTTTCACACAATCTATCCATCTTTTCGTTGAGGCACAATTAAGATAAACCTAGAAAGTCACATCCTTGGCAGGTTCTATATAATATCCAATCGTACCTGAACTAGGAAGTCATAGAAAATTTAGCAAATAGGAGCTTACGGTATATTGGTTTTTAAATAACACCCAACAGTCACATACATAGTCCTGAGCCCACACTAGGATTCCCTGTGTCGTGGGTATCAGAAACTACGAGTATTATGGTACCACAACACCCAGATCCGGAACAAATATTTGCACATACAAGCATTAGTCCCGCAGTGGGAATCGAAACCGCACCCCTTGCGTCTCAGTCGGGCACTCGCCACCGAGGTCGTCTAGACGTGCTACTGGGTCAAATGTTAGTATTTTCGTTGTATCTCAAAAACCATATGGCCTAAAATGAAAATAAAAAATCGTTTTAAAACGAAGTTATTTCATATGACACCATGAATTTCTTCACCATGACCTTTATGAATTTCTAATACTTTTTTATTCCCCTTATTTGACCCCTCCTATCTATATCTGAACAACCCTTAGGCCGATTTAACTAATACCTACTGTAACCCGCAAATCTGTTGATCTACTAAACTCCATGCAGATCGGATTGTCGGTTCGAAAGATAAACATACATACAACGCCAATTCGCCAAAGTTGTTTGAGAGGTCTTCGCTCGCTCCATCAAATATCTATTTTCTATGAAAAAGGAAAAAAAAACAATACACGCATAAAATACCTTAAAAGTCTCTTCATGTAGGTCCGCAGCAATATGTTAAATTGAATTAGGTACGAATATAAATTTATCAATTATAAATGGACACACATAGCTAGATTATTTATAGGTATTTTTATCATCGAACTTAACGACAAAACGGTTGTAATTATTGCAAAACTATCTAAAGCTGCTGAAAACCAATTCCAATATTGCTCGGTTTATAGTTTGGCATAGTTCGACTGTACAGCACGTTTACTATAAGTTTGTACCTCCTTTCGATGATTTCATAGGAAAATGGACTTTATAGACGGACGCCAGAGAGTAGCATCAAATTCCAGGCACAAACATTATAGTATGTAACCGAGTTGTACCGAAACACTTTCGCGACCGCTACAACTTGCCAACTTCACTAATATAAAGTTGGACAGAAATTGTACGTGGCAAGTTCTTACTAAGGGTTCTCGGTTGATTCTTGATCGACATTTTGAAAAGTCAACTAAACTAGTTCTAGGGCTAGCACAAGTTTGAACGTTTTGAAATCGCTACCGAGTCAAAGGAAAATTACATTGGAAAGCTTTGAAAAGTGCGGTTTCTTTGAAGTGTGATTATTTTACTATCATAGTCATAACTCACACTAACGAAATACGTGACTTTTACAATATAGAAAATTTTCTTCTCAGATGGGATTTTAACCCGCAACCTTCACCTAGATATGGGGATGCTCTAACTAACTAAGCTACGGAGCCACTTATAGTACAAGTCCTTTTTTATGACATCACATCATCATCATTTCAGCCGCTCGACTTCCACTGCTGAACATGGCCTCCCCCACAGACAGAGCAAGTTCCTTATCGTGTGGGGGGATTTGCCAATACTCACCACGCTGGGCATGCGGGTTGGCGAGCGCAGTTAGAGCTATCGTTGTTAAAATGAGGGACGCTGCTGCCCATCCCCTATCTTTTTTCCCTTAGTCGCCTCTTACGACATCCGCGGATAGGTAGATATGGAGGGGCCTATTCTTCAGCCGGGGCCACCACGGCCAATGACATCACATATCCCCAATTTATTTTTAACCCTTCACATTTTTACTTGTTATTTACATATAGGTAATAGCTCTAAAATTAAAACGGTATTCAAAAAATCCCGCAACAATCAAATGCCGATTTGTGTAACTAGACTCGATAATATCGTTCACTTCGCTCACCCAATCAATATAAAAAATATCATCGAGAGGAGGAGTAACCGCCTTATGATTTGTCTTTCCATAAAGTTAAAACACTGCGTTCCCCTACTCTCGTCTAGTAAAGAACTCGTTCGACTTTAATTCGAAATCCAAGAGTACTACCAGCAATCCCGTTCCGTTAGTTGAGCAAACAAATAATTAATCTGCCGAGGCTATAGTTTAATTGCTTGTTTAGTTTGTCTTGTAGTTTCCAATGTATTTCTGTTCGACTTTGATGTAGGTACTGTTTAGTAGCTGTTGACAGCTGGAGTCTGCCATGTGGGATGCGACATAACTGTAAGGGTAAGTCTCTCAGGGGTTTGTGGGTGAAATTAAAGTTCGATGCAGGATTTGAACAATGGCAATGTATATTTAAAGTTACAGGAAACACAGGGAAATGCAAAACAATGTTGTTAAATCGGTAAAATCCTAATAAAACTATAAAGCGTCGACGCGAAGATCCGCTCAACTTATAAACACAAAGCCACATACGCCAGATAAGCCGTGTGGGAAGTCCCATAACTTCAGGTTCAGGAAGGTCATGGGCTCAAACCCGGAGGTGCACCAATGAATTTATCTGTTCGAAAAATATGAGCGCGCATTAATGCGTGCTTAAAATGGTAAAGGAAAACTCGTGAAGTAACCCGATATTTAGTCAGGTTCGCACGTTTTTTTTTGTCACTCAACTTAACTGATTCTAAACTAGGCATAGCCTGTACTTTGGGTACCAGAGACTGATATATATAATAGATACATATCTAACACCCAGACACATTACAAAATTCTGTGTTAATCACACAAATGTTTGTCCAGTGCGGGGATCGAACCCGCGACCTCTAGCGCAGAAGGCAGAGTTACTACCAACTGAGCTATGAGGTCAGACAAATATTGACTATGTCTTTCCTGTGGATATATTATAATCACAAAAACGCCAAGCGGCGAAAATATTCAGTCCTCTCCAGTGACTACATATTTACGCCGCTTGGTGTTGAAACCTTTGGACCATGGGGCCCAGGTACCAGAAAGCTCTTCAAAAAATTATACCAACTTTGGTCGACGCCACCGGTGATAAGAGAGCTGGCTCATTCCTTGCACAAATAATTTCTTCGGCAATTCAACGCGGGAATGCAGCCAGTGCTCTTGGCACCTTGCCGCATGTCCAAAATTATTTGTTTAATTAGTTTCTATTTTATTTTGTAATTATTTGATTTTATATTTTATAGTATGTATATAGTATGTATAAGTGTATATTTTAAAAATAAAGACAAATCACAAAATAAATGGTTTATTAAGGCCTCATTAAATCTCTTCTAGATGATTTATACAGCGTCAAGTAAAACTTTTTACCTACTCACTTATAGGACGCTGTAGTGCCTAGAATATTTAGATGGAGTAGGCTTAGCTCTCAGCCTAGTCGGCCTTATACATATCAACACTCAAGATGGTCATGAGTTTTGACAATGCCATTCCAAGGCATGATGATGTGATCATTCATAAAGATGGGTGAGTTAAGTCACAAAGCTCATCATTGTGTTCACCGTTCTGGCTCAGTCATTGACCTAACGTAGATTAAGAAAGAACAAGACAAAACACATAGCTCGGAGAACTGACGGCCAGAAAGATTCAAGAATGGAGACTTCGCATCGTAAAGCGCAGCGTAGAACGGCCCCCAACTAGATGGAAAGACCTAATAAAGGTTGGGAGCTGTCGAGTGGAGGCCTCACAGAAAAGCTCTGGAAATCCATAGGGGGTGACCTATGTTCAGTAGTGGACATCTAACGGCTAAAATGATGATAATGACGAAATTTCAACAGGCGCTAGGTGTTCTTGCGTTGAACCATGCAGCGGGAAGCCTTCCTGGACGGACCTGAAGGAAAACCTGCGGGCGTCAGCCCAGGACAGGAGAGTGAGGAGGGGATGCAAGTGTGTGAATCGACGGCCCAAGTGCTTAAGGATAAGGCGGAGGAGACGAAAGGAGAAGAAGGTGATGGTAAGTAAAATAAATAAAAAAGTTAAAATGTTAATTTGTTCTATAAATCTTAGGTGGTAGGTACATAATTGATTGAAAAAATAAAAATAACATTAAGGACTATGGACCTCCAAACTAAGTTAGAAACTTGTTCGCCGCAAAGTCCCTTTGTTCGCCGCAATAAATCTTCATCATTTCAGCCGTAGGACGTCCACTGCTGAAAATTGCCTCTCCCAGTGATTAGTCAGTCAGTACTAGAGCGCATTGGGCACGCGGGTTGGTAAGAGTTAGTTTTCTGTACCAAAACTTAGTTTTCTGTAATTTTAATCACGTATCTTCATGACTGTATGCAGAATTTCTTAGTGAATAAATGCCCTTTTATTTATTTTTTATTTAATAAATGAGGGCCACGTGCATCCGGATCCGCATTTTTTGTTTTTAAATCCTAATTATTATCCTCAGTTCTCAACATGCACATGCCATGCGGAGTCCCCGCGTATATGCTGCACTAATGCCTCGCACCCATCATCACAAGCAGAGTCGCCAAGAGTCAAGAACGTGTGTCGGTTCACTGTAGATGCTTACTTTACTTGAATAAAACATTTTTCTCACGTACTCTATACGTAAGTACCTTACGTGCTTAAAACTCTTCTTCTTCCTGCCCTTGTCCAACATTATGTGGGGTCGGCACATTATGTTTTCTTCTTCCACTCTCTTCGGTTAGCCGTCATCTCCGCACTCGCTTTTTTCTTACTCATGTCATCTTTAATACAGTCCATCCATCTTTTCTTTGGCCTTCCTCTAGTCTTATATCCATCCAGATTCATACCTAACGCTCTTCTCGTTACATCACTTTACTTTACGTTTTAACGGAATAGGAAAACATCGTGACGAAATCAGTAAGTTTCTTAAAAGCGGCGATTAGCTCGTAACTTTTCATGTATGGCATACTCACTGCTGCAAATTGTGGCCATGTCTCAAATGTTTGGACGTGACTCTGAATACCCCCTTTCAAGGATCGAGATACGAGATTTTGACGATTCCTTTCATGTACATGCCATGCATGTTATCTTCGTTTCTGATAGTCCCGAAACAGGGAATCTTTGAGGTCCTATGAAGAAGAGGTCGCTACATGTCAGAACATTATGAAGCTAAGCCTTCGGTCCTCAGTCGACCGAAAAAATGACCAGTGGTAAGACAAATAAACTTACCCAATGTAAGCCTGCCTTAAACATGAGTTTATTTATTATATTTACGAAAGAGTACCTACACTATTTTTACAGGGGCACCTAATGCAATAGTGTACCTACTTAATAATACCTATAATTATCTTTAAAAATATATAAATAAAAAAAATCTAAATTAGCATGAGTTAAGTTAAGTAACAAACGCTATTTGATCGCTATTTGATGGTCGTGGTGGCCCCGGCTAAAGAATAGGCCTCTCCATATCTACCTATCCGCGGATGTCGTAAGAGGCGACTAAGGGAAAAAAGCTAGGGGATGGGCAGCAGCGTCCCTCATTTTAACAACGATATCTCTAACTGCGCTCGCCAACCCGCATGCCCAGCGTGGTGAGTATGGGCAAATCCCCCCACATGATATGAATTCGCTCTGACTGTGGGGGAGGCCATGTTCAGCAGTGGACGTCGTACGGCTGAAATGATGATGATGATTTGATCTCAAGGAAAATTTCACAATATGAATCTCAGGTAACTTTGAGTTTGATTAAAATTTATGGCCTAATTATAATTTGATGTAATTATGAAGACAACATCGCAATTAGCTGCGATAGATGGAAATTAAATTGAAAGAAGCGTATCTTACGGATTGACCATGTTATTCCTGGAAAAGGCAGATTTTTCTTAAAGAAGAAATATAGCATCATATTAATGTACTAGCTTCCGCCCGCGGCTTCGTTCGCGTGGAAACTTTTTTTTTTTTTTTTATGATAATGGTAAGGCGTTTGGCCACCAACTCTCTTTTGCAAGTGAGATGTGGCCTAAGATGGAGCACGCTTTCCCAGAGTGAACTTATTAACACACAAAAAAAGTTAACTACATAAAAAGTAAGCTATATGCTATTCTAGGTAAAGTACTTTATCTTTTCGAAGTTTCAACGAAATCGGATAAGCCGTTTCGGCGTGATTGAGCAACAAACATCTAAACATCCAAACATCCTCACAAACTTTCGCATTTATAATTAATATTATATTTATATTTATATTTGTATTTTTTTATTATTTTTATATTTGTGACTAACACAGATGTTTGTTCTGTGTCTGGGTGTTAAATATTTATCTATTATGTATATCAGTCTCTGGTACCCATAGTACAGGCCATGCCTAGTTTGGGATCAGTTGACCGTGTGTGATATGTCCGGAATATTTATATTTATTATTATTATTATTATTTGGAGGATTTTGACGACCTCGGTGGCGTAGCGGGCAAGTGCCAGTCTGAGACGCAAAGTGCGAGTTCCATTCCCGCTGCTGGAGTGCATGTTCCGGATCTTGGTGTTGGGGTACCATGGTACTCGTAGTCTGATACCCACGACACAGGGAATCCTAGCCTAGAGGCTGATGTTACATGCTTTTTAACTTCTAGTAAAAAAGACTGGCCTCATAGCTCAGTTGGTAGTAACTGTGCCTTCTGCGCTACAGGTAGCGGGTTCGATTCCCGCACTGGACAAACATTTGTGTGATTAACACAGATGCTTGTTCTGTGTCTGCGTGTTAATTATAATTATTAATCTATTATGTATATCAGTCTCTGGCACCCATATAGCATAGCATAGCACAGGCTATGCCTAGTTTGGGATCAGTTGACCGTGTGTAATATGTAATATTTATTTATTTATATTTATTAGTCAGAAACTTAGGAAGTCCTAATGGCGCCGTTAAATATAACGAGGTTCATACCGTTACTGTAATTACGACGGAAGGAAGAAAAGCAACTAATCTAAGTTGGATCGCTTCACGCTGCCTGTAAGCCTGTGTTCACAAACATTTGCTACACTTTCGTGCCATTGGTTCTTTTTTGGTCTCTCTGTTAGGTTATTGCTCTTAGCTCAGTTAATAGTAGCTCTGCCTTCTGCGCTAGAGGTCACGGGTTCGATTCCCGCACTGGACAAACATTTGTGACTAACACAGATGTTTGTTCTGTGTCTGGGTGTTAAATATATATCTATTATGTATATCAGTCTCTGGTACCCATAGTACAGGCTATGCCTAGTTTGGGATCAGTTGACCGTGTGTGATATTATGTCCGGAATATTTATTTTATTTATTTATTGAGAGGCGTGATACGAATTTTGCAAAATTCATTAGTACACGACCGGAATTCGAACCCATACGACCTGTGGCTCGGAAAGCTGGGCCACTACCACAACGCCACCGTGCTTATACGCTTGAGTAGTGACTTGACTTGAGCCTTTATAAGAAGTGCACTTGAGTAGTGCGAACTTGAGCCTTTATAAGAATTCCTTAGAGAGAGACCTTTGTGTCGTAGAATATGGTGTTGAGGTATGACATTGCAAGATTGTATATCTAAGACTTTGTTGCTAACGCCATTCTTACTTAAGCCATCATGACCTTATATGTATATTAAGCCATTATGACATTATAGATTCTTAAAAATGCAAGTCTTAATTTTTTAAATTTAATTTTGTTTAAATTAATAATAGTCATAGTCATAGTATTTTATTGGCAACGAATTGGTTACAGGTCACAGAGAGGAGTAGATACACATTAATATCTAGTGTTATATATATATTTTACTTATGAACTAAAGTATCCATTAGCATACATTTATAATTAGTAATATTTCCTACTTATTAATACTCGTATTACATTTAAATAAATCTTCGTGATTGTAGATCGTCTGATCCACAAGCCATGCTTTTAGTCTATGTTTGAACGACTGCACCGAGCTAGCGGTTTGAATGCTTCCGGGTAGCGCGTAATAACTTTTGTTATTTGCACGCCGTATTAACGGTGAAGTATGTGAAACAGCTTATTGTTTAAACCTATGTACAACCATGCTTCTAGCAAAATAAATCATTTCATTTCAACGATTCATATTCATATTCATTTATTTCACCCTTAGCGTTACATTGCATAACATAGGTATGTCCAATTAAAGTTATTTTCATAAATTATCATGCAGATTATTAATTTAGTATTATTATTACAGATTATTAATGGATTAATAGATAGTGTCCTACATATTACTTGTATGCATATCAGAGAATGAACAATTCATATATTCGGTAATATGGTAAAATGGATGACTCTCAAGAAATCTCCTGACCTGAAATTTAAATTTGTTGATGGGTAACTGTGTAACTTCTAATGGCAATTTATTGTACATAGCGAGCTTAAGGCAAATACCTAGTTTGTAAGTCTTTACAAGCCTTGTTCGTGGCACATCTAGTTTTTCTTTATTTCTAGTGTTATAATTGTGTATGTGTTTTTTCATAGGTAAATCATCCTTAGCCAAATGTATCTCACTATACGATATCTGCTAATCTGAAAATACTTTTGCCCTTTTCCGTTTTGCTTCAAAACACAGCCCTATCTTCCATCCCTCACGATACTCCGTGAGTTTTGATAACTCCAGGAGGCTTAATCATCCCGTTGCAAATGAGAAAACTATTGACGCGAAAATAAACTAACCAAGTTGATTGATTGGAGGCGCAAGTTTCTGGTTGGTAACCTTATGGTATAATTACACGACCTTCCCAGATAATTTGAGCCTCGCCTAGTTCGATCGGCACCACACTGAAGCTTTAAATTCCATTTTGTGAAATAGGATCATCGAAAAAAACGATGGGCACCAAGCCGTGTTTGTTGCCTGATTCTTCTAGGCTTGGTCGCATAGCTTCACCTAGTTTCTAAGACGTTTCAAAGTGATCCTAGTGATTTTATTGAAATAAATGCCTTTTGACTTGACTTGACTTTGACTTTGAATGTTCTTTTTGTAACTGATAATTATCTTATGCTTCAAGAATAACGATGGAACCACCCCTTGAAATATAATTACGACGATAATTTGACGACCTTGGTGGCGCAGTGGGCGAGTGTCCGGCTGAGACGCAAGAGGTGCAAGGGTTCGATTTACGCTTTGGTACAAATATTTGCATGATCTGCAAACATTTGACTGGCCTCATAGCTCAGTTGGTAGTTACTCTGCCATCTGCGCTGGAGGTCGCGGGTTCGATTCCCGCACTGGACAAACATTTGTGACTAACACAGATGTTTGTTCTGTGTCTGGGTGTTAAATATATATCTATTATGTATATCAGTCTCTGGTACCCATAGTACAGGCTATGCCTAGTTTGGGATCAGTTGACCGTGTGTGATTATGTCCGGAATATTTATTTATTTGTTCCGGGTCTAGGTTTTGTGGTACAATGGTACTCGTAGTATCGGATACCCACGTCACATGGATGTAGTATGTGTTATTCATCATCAACAACCTGTAGAAGTCCACTGCTGGACATATGCCTCCCCCACGACGAACAGTCATGAGCCTTTTCCATCCACCGTCTTCCCGCAACCTTTACCATGTCATCGGTCCATCGGACTGCGTCGCCCAGTTCGTGGTCGCCATTCGAGAACCTTTACTCCCCAACCTACCTTACCTACTTTACCTTTATTTATTGATTACTTAATATAGATCAGTTTGAAATAAACAATTTGTGTTCTTTCTTACATAAAATATAAAAGTTTAAATTGGTGACCAGCTGCACAGAAATCCCCCAGTAAGCGGATTGTTAACTTGCAACTAGATGCGTCCTAATTCTGAGCATCCAATTAGGACGCAAGCTCAGCTTGTTACTGCGAGTTGTTTTATTCGTGTTGCAAACAACCGTCTTCCTGATTATTCATCATCATCATCATCATTTCAGCCGTAGGACCCATAGATACTATAGATTACAAGAAACCATGATTACCCCCCTAGATACTAGAAACCATTATTTGGGGGATTTGCTTTGAGCAATTTGAGGGACAATAAAATGAAACAGTGAACATTATTCATTCATCATCATCATTTCAGCCGTTTAACGTCCATTGCTGAACATGGCCTCCCCCACAGACAGCGAATTCCATATCATGTGGGGGGATTTGCCCATACTCACCACGCTGGGCATGCGGGTTGGCGAGCGCAGTTAGAGCTATAGTTGTTATAATAAGGGACGCTACTGCCCATCCCCTAGCTTTTTTCCCTGAATCGCCTCTTACGACATCCGCGGATAGGTAGATATGGAGGGGCCTATTCTTCAGCCGGGGCCACCACGGCCAATTATTCATTACTCATTCATTATCCACGGCACGACTTCATCCACTGCCGCTACATTCTTTTATTTCTATCAATCATCAAACTCATGCGCTAGTCTCGTCCATTTACGAGCGTCTGCTTTCAAGGTTAATGCTTTTAGCCCCATCTACTGCCTTTCTGCTGGACATAAAGAAAGAAAGAAATAAAAGAAGAAAATACATTTATTTGTGACGACAATACAACAATGAGACACACAGAAAAAATAATAATAACAACAGAAATGTTGACAAAAGAAAAACAACAAAAAAGAAACAAATAAAGAAAAAACACAAGCAAATAAAAAATAAGAAAAAAGGTACAAGTTGTAAGAATGTGTGTCCTAGCACCCAGTCCACGCTTCGTCACAAATTGGAGTCCAACTCAGCATTTGTTGTGCCGTGTTGGCAGCACAACGCACAACATAGGCCTCATCCAAAGGGGTGAATTATACAGAAACGGCGTACGGCGAACGTAAGGTGACGGCGCGGCGCAGAAATCGTGCCGCTTCAAAACGTTTCCATAAAAAATGTATGTAGGCGACACGTTGTGAATTATACACAAACGGCGTGGAGAAGGCATGTCGTTTCGTCACCTGTTCCTCGCCGCTAGCAGGCGCGACTGGAACGGCGTGCAAGCGGCACGTTTTTTTCTTATACGACGACTAGAAAAAAGCTCGACGATTGTGAATTTAATAATAATAAATATATTCCGGACACATCACACACGGTCAACTGATCCCAAACTAGGCATGCTTGGGATCAGTTGACCGTGTTTATATAATTGTGAATTTTAATATAGGTATAATATATAGGATATTATTATTCCTCCTATATATATATAATATATATATATAGGAGGAAGGGTACAGCGAGATTTTCTCGTTCTGAATTGGAGCAGCCCGCCTGGGGAGGTACCTCCGCCTTACAGAAGATCGCAGCCAAATAACATTATTTGTTTTCAAATAGTGTTGTGTTCCTGCGGTGAGTAAGGTTGCCAGAGCTCTTTAGGGGGAGGGGGGTTCGGGGTCGGCAACGCGTGCGTGATGCCTCTGGTATTGCAAGCGCTCATAGGCTACGGTAACCGCTTACCAACAGGTGGGCCGTATGCCAGTTTGCCACCTCAGTAGTATAAAAAATAATAAAAATAATAATTGTTTTTATGGTAGGCATATTATTTAATATATTATATGTAGTTAAAATGTTTAGTAGGTAAAATTTAATTTTAGGTTGTGTGCATAACATTATATCAAAATTCATTATAGATAAGTACATCTGATATACCCCTATTTAATCATATCCAGTCCACTCCATCCAATGGTTGTCTGGTAGAGATCGCTACTTCAGCGATAAGGCCGCCCATTGTTCATCACATAGTTTAGTTTTTATTGTTTTTTGTTAATGTTTGTACTTTTTATGGTGTGCAATAAAACATTTTCTATCAATCTATCTATCTAGGCATGGCCTGTACTATGGATACCAGAGACTGATATACATAATAGATATATATTTAACACCCAGACACAGAACAAACATCTGTTAATGAATTTAATGCAGAGTTATGCCATTTCTTCGCCTCTTTGATATAATTCAAATCGCATCCGTGCCTTACCTTTCCCACGCCAGCGCTGCGCCTTCGCCTTACCATAGCCGTACGCCTTTTCTATATAATTCGCACCAAAGAGTTCAACGACGAACGCTCTAGAGCCTTTTCCATCCATCGACTTCCCGCAACTTCAACCATGCCGCCGGTCCATCGGGTGGCCTACCAACACTGCGTCAAAAGTCAAAAGTCAAAAGTCAAAAGGCATTTATTTCAATAAAATCACTAGGATCATTTTGAAACGTCTTAGAAACTAGGTGAAGCTATGCCTGTTCCTCGCGACCAAGCCTATAAGAATCAGGCAACAAACACGGCTTGGTGCCTATCATTTTTTTCGATGATCCTTTTTCACAAAATGGAATTTAAAGCTTCAGTGTGGTGCCGATCGAACTAGGTGAGGCTCAAGAGAAAAGTAATCTAATTATAATCCTTAATAAATAAGAGCTTATAAAAATGTGAAAAAAATGAAGACAAATGTGAGCTTCAACAAGGTCGTCGCCCGGTTCAGCTGTGAACTTCTACAGCCTGATGATGATGATTGCCATTCTTACTGGTACTAGGTTCAACTGCTCTGTCAGCATGACCCTGTTCTTTTTCCATCATTAAGCTTCATTCAAACGGCCATTTAAAGCATATCCAACAAAGAACAGACTTTCTGTTGGCAATTAAATAAGTTTTTATGTTTCTTCACACCCACAAAAAGCTAATAATTTCGCAGACCATTTTCTCTCCAACTCCTCGCTAGGATATTTAAGCAATTTTCCTTTGTCTCTAGCGTTTTTCTCGAGATTTCATCCAACAATTCCTTTTTAATTTAAATCCAGCTAAATTAGCAATGCTTGTAGTTTTGCTCGGTACAGTCGCCCACACAAAGATGTATCATCATCATCATCCTGATGAAGTCCACTGCTGAATATAGGTCTCCCCCAAAAAGTGCCACAATGAACGGTCACGAGCCTTCCTCCATCCACCGACTTCCCGCAACTTCCACAATATCGGTCCATCAGGCTGCTTTCCAACACTGCGTCGCCCGGTTCGTAGTCGCTATTCGACAACCTTTACTCCCCAACGGTGTACCTATAGGTACCTTCTTACGTTAGTGATTAAGTAGATTATTTTAGGATAGTGGCGAAGCATGCATAACATTAAATAAATAAATATTCCGGACATATCACACACGGTCAACTGATCCCAAACTAGGCATAGCCTGTACTATGGGTACCAGAGACTGATATACATAATAGATAAATATTTAGCACCCAGACACAGAACAAACATCTGTATTCATCACACAAATGTTTGTCCTGTGCGGGAATCGAACCCGCAACCTCTAGCGCAGAAGGCAGAGTTACTACCAACTGAGCTATGAGGCCAGTCATTAGATTATTCATAAAGTTGATTGCAAAACTATTAGGGTTTTCAAAAGACCGATACAACAATAACCGTTTATCTACCATCTTCCATCTGTATTATGTCATCATTTCGTAAAATCGGAAATGTTTACATCTCAGTGCAGGTGACTGTACGTAAAAAAAAGTAACTTCCTAGTTTAATGCTGTTTTAATATTTTAGATAGGATTGTCACTTTCATCCAAATATGTTGTTCAGTGCAACCACCAATGAAATAAATATTGACCACCTCAGTGGCGCAGTGGGCGAGTGCTCGTCTGAAACGCAAGGGGTTCAACCGGCAACCTGCAGGCTGTTCAACCGGGTTTGGTCTGGTGACTTATTTAAGGTTACACTAGATCACATCCTTAACATCATCACTAACACAAGCAAAAATAAATTAGGTATTTGTATAAATAACTCGAAAATTAAGCTAAAATAATATTATACTAGGAATGAACTCTGTTTTCTACTACTACGACTACAAGTAGAAAACAGAGTTCAGATCACCAACCACAGGCAGCGTGCCCAAAAATATGTGTATAAATTAATATTATTAATCAATGTTCACCAGAACGTTCACTAGACAGCAAATTCACGACGAGAAAATGATAGTAGAGAAGTTTTAGTGGGCACAGTCGGCCAGTGTCTGCCCGAGTCTTGCAATACAAAAGGCATCACCCACGCGTTGCGTTGCGAATGACTAACACATTTAGAAGACACAAAAATGAACAAATAGAGATATGGAGAGAGGACAATTATATTCTACAACAATGAACAAATCTCCCGTGCTGTATGATGCTCTCAGCTTATTGCTGCTACACGCTACGCTAATTTTATGTGAGGTAGAGGACATCGAGATTTTTGTCGCTCTAAATTGGAGCAGCGCGCCTGGGAGGTACCTCCGCCTTGCATAAGATCGCAGCTAAATAACATTATTTGTATCAAATAGTGTTGTGTTCCTGCGGTAAGAAAGATTGCCAGGGTCCAGGGTCGACAACGCGTGCGTGATGCCTTTGGTTTTGCAAGCGTTCATGGGCTACGGTAAACACCAACCAGCAGGTGGGCCGTGTGCTTGTTTGCAGCCTTAGTTGTATAAAAAAACATATTAAGAAGACGCTGAAGCACGGATACCTATGTAGCTTGTCCCTAGAACTCGCCATGCAGCTCATGAGCGCATCACACGCAGCTACCCTTTTGTGTTCCCCACAATGGCCATCAGTTGCAAACTTTTTAGTATTTTTATAACGCAAACAAAACCTATTGTGTTTCGGCTCTATGCGAATATTTCACGCTGTTTTTTAAACTTTTTCAGCGGATAATAGTTCTGTTTCAGGCGGTGCGTATTGTTTGATAGGGTATTGAACTCAATGAAGTCCATGGCCACTGCTTTATAAAAATGAATAAATAATTGACGCTAATTTTTTTTACTATACGCGTTCATTGGTTTCCAGATAAGATTAGCGGTTCAAATGTTATGCTCTAACAAACATACAACCAATTTGTCCAAGTTGTTTGAGAGAACACGGTCAACTGATCCCAAATCCGGCATAGCCTGTACTATGGGTACCAGAGATTGATGTACATAATAGATAAATATTTAATACCCAGACACAGAAAAAACATCTGTGTTAATAACACAAATGTTTGTCCAGTGCGGGATCGAACCCGCGGCCTCTAGCGCAGAAGGCAGTGTTACTGCGCTATGACTGAGCTATGACGCCAGTCAAAATATGTTAAAAACTGAATTTTGCGTTCAAAAATCTATACAGTCGATTAAAAAAAAATGACCTATAGCAAAACCTATTGTTCCAAGACTCAACAAAAACTTCAGAGACCCAAACCCATTCCGAACTCATTCCGAATAGGATGTCATGTAAACTCATCTAATGACGTCACTTAAAGTTCATATCCTACCGGCTTACCCTAATTAAATTTAATTATGCTATCACATGGGCTTTCTGTTCAGATTATACTTTTATTAGGATATTTTGGAATAATTCCGAGAATAGTTTATGGCCTTTGGAGCAATTAGATTGTGTAATTGTTCTTGTAAACGGATTAAAGAATTTTATTTTATACTGTTTCCACCCGCGGCTTCGTTCGTGTGGTACCTTTCTTGCTTGTCGTGTCACTGATTCTTTCTTGGTCTTCTATGGTTCTTAGCTGTATATGGTCAGTGACCAGGTTAAGGTATGGTGGCCATGAAAAGGGCCTGTGACCTACGAGGATAAAAAGTAGCCTATGTGCTATTCAAGACTGTAATTTATCTCTCTATTCATCTAGATCGGTTCAGTCGTTCTGGCGTGATTGAGTAACAAAACAAACATCCAAAGCTTCATATTTTTAATGGTAGTAAGAATCTTTCAACAATAAATAAATAAATAAATAATAAAGTAATCTTTCCTCACGATGTTTTCTTTCACCATTATGAGCACGCGTGTCATACATTTTTCGAATATAGAAATTGGTGCTCGGCTGGGATTTGAACCTATGACCTGCAGATCGAGAGTCGAAGTATCTACCACTTGGCCAATACGGCTCATTTATTATACGTATCAAGAAAACATCAACTTTTTCGCAGGTTTGTACCTGTACATCCTCATGAATAAGACCTAGCTACTGAATAGCTTCTTGACTTGGATTTTGATTAATAATAAATTTCGTTTTCTACAGCAATCTCTGTACTTCTTAAAACACTTCAAATTGCATCTTGCAACGCTAAAATTTTGAGATGAAAACAAACTAAAAAACACACCTATTCAACTCTAATATCAAAAGCTATAAGGCTCAAAATACCATGACTAACTTTATAATAATTTGGAGTAAACAAACACACATTTTGAAACCTTATGTCTTGGAAGTTAAGATTCGAAATAGTCTGATTCTCAAGAATCTCAGTGGATTTGAGTTTTCGTTTTGCATTGAAGATACGGCACTTGATTCGGATTGTTTGAACAGGTTTTGTTATTTTACTCTCAAATTATCTTGGTCGCGATGAATTCAAGTTTATACCTACTAAATAATTTAGTTTAGAAAACTAAAAATGGGGAAGGAGGGGATAGTGGCGTTCAAAGTATGTATGATGCTGATAGTGATGTAGGTAGGTACAAACCAGCGCCGCACCGTACCTACCTAGGTTTGGTGCAGCTTTATGCTGAGATGGGACCCATTTGCCCCACATAACGCATACATAACCTACCACATACCTACTATAGGAGCCTCCTCTGCTCTGTACCTACATAACTAAGGAGAGGAGGTAAGGCACAGCGTGATTTTCTCGTTCTGAATTGGAGCAGCCCGCCTGGGAGGTACCTCCGCCTTACAGAAGATCGCAGCCAAATAGCATTATATGTTTCAAATAGTGTTGTGTTCCTGCGGTGAGTAAGGTTGCCAGAGCTCTTTAGGGGGGAAGGGGGTTCGGGGTCGGCAACGCGTGCGTGATGCCTCTGGTATTACCAGCGCTCATAGGCTACGGTAACCGCTTACCATCAGGTGGGCCGTAAGCTTGTTTGCCACCTCTGCTATATTAAAAAAAAAAAAAAAAAAAACAAACTATATCTTTATGTATCTTTGAGTTTCTTTTACTTACAACTTGCATTGTGGGATAAATAAATATGTCTCAGCAGACAATCTATTTTTTACCAAAAAGCAATTAGAATCAGCCTGGTAGAGATGAGTACTCGTATCAAAGCTCAGAATAACATTAATAATATGACAAAACAATATCACAGCTTATAAAGTAGCTATTACGCACACCTGCGCCAAGCTCTCCAACAGATCTGTGATTACTAGAAGTGCTCGCATATTATGTCAGGTATCTTACACAAAGTAATTCATAACATGTATACCCTCCCGAAAGGGGGTTATTCTATTAACAAAAACAAATAATACTAATCACGAAAAAAACATCAATATTCTCATTTTTCAAATGACGTAGTGGCCTACGGCGTAGCAGTGCTACGCGGTTCGTGCGGGTTCAAAATTTTTTCAAGGTGCGCAATTTTTTTCGGTTTTAATACTTAGCCGGTTGGTCAAGCAGGAGATTTTTTTTATGTCGAGATATATGAGAGGATGTCCAGCGTTCTTTGCAATAAAACTCTTGGTGAGTATATTTTTTTTGTTACCCCTGCTTTGCTTGCTTGCTGGTCACTGATTCTTTCTTGGTCTGTATTAGGTCAGAAACCAGGTTGAGGTATGGTGGCCTTGAAAAGGGCCTACGACCGTTGGTGAGACTTAGTGTAGTGAAAGGATTAAAGTGCGCCTCCTAGAGGCTCCAAGTTGCACGTAGTAGACATTAATTTTACTATATTTTCTACTCTACTGTCTTTGGTCTTATCCAGTAAGTATTTGGTCTGTCTACAACGTCAGATTTTAACTTGGTTTATTTTCCAGCCTCATTCGGAATGTAACAAGAGATAATATTTACATATTGGAGCTCATCATGTAAACATTGTGACAAGCCGACGCCGCTGCCTAATTTGATGCTTTGCAGAAGCTTCTTATTTATATATTTATCAGGGGAAGGAGTCGAGAGAAAGGATTACAAAGGGTTGTGGTGGTAGCTATCCTATATAAAAAAAAAATATATATATTCCGGACATAATCACACACGGTCAACTGATCCCAAACTAGGCATAGCCTGTACTATGGGTACCAGAGACTGATATACATAATAGATATATATTTAACACCCAGACACAGAACAAACATCTGTGTTAGTCACAAATGTTTGTCCAGTGCGGGAATCGAACCCGCAACCTCTAGCGCAGAAGGCAGAGTTACTATCAACTGAGCTATGAGGCTATGTGTTTGGGGTGAGGTCTGCTGCAGAGCACACCTCACCCAAACACGTAGGATAAAAGCCACTATGTTTTTCACCAGTTGCTAGGGACCGTTTATATTCCGTATTTCTAATATCATTTATTTATTTATTTAATCTTTTTTGCTCACAAAAAACAATGTACAAAAGGTGGGCTTAATGCCAAAGCATTATCTACCAGCCAGCCTGATTGGGTAGAAACAGGAGGTTGGCGTGCGACAGATTGTTTAACTTAACTAAAAACTATACTATATATAACCATACACTATAATTAAATATGTATATATATAAATATATAATACACTGCAATAGATTAACAGATAGTACAAAACTGTGTTTTTTAACATGTGGTTTAGATGCTAGATGTTCTTAAGAAAATGTTCACGAGTTAATCGTTTAAATGAATCTTTGGAGTCAACTTTTTTGATATTATACGGAAGTTTATTCCAAAGTCTTACTGCTACAACGGAGAAGGAGTTGCCACGAAAACAAGTGCTATGCTCAGGGGTATCAAGGAGGAGGTTGTCGGACGATCTAAGAGGTTTGTCATGCGTATCACACCGGAATCGGAAACGAGATTTCAGATATTCAGGGGAAGAAGGATCTTTGAGAACTGAGAAAAGGATGCAGAGGATTCGCAGATTCCTGCGAATCCTCTGCATCCTTGTCATCTGTGAATCATTGTGCTTATGCTGTTTTCAAAACTTTGTCTGTGTTTTAAATACTAAAGTAAAGTGATTAGAACTTTATCCCGTGTTTTATTGTGCTGCAGCAGACCTCACCCAAACACGTAGGATAACCACAACCACCACAGGGTGTTACCATATCAATTGATTAGATTATTAAATTAGATCAATTAGAGGCTCCTTTCGTGCACATGTCCTTTCATGCCCGTGGTGGCCCCAGCTAAAGAATAGGCCCCTCATATCTACCTATCCGCGGATGTCGTAAGAGGCGACTAAGGGAAAAAAGCTAGGGGATGGGCAGCAGCGCCCCTCATTTTAACAACGATAGCTCTAACTGCGCTCGCCAACTCGCATGCCCAGCGTGGTGAGTATGGGCAAATCCCCCTACATGATAGGAGTTCGCTCTGTCTGTGGGGAGGCCATGATCAGCAGTGGACGTCGTACGGCTGAAATGATGATGATGAGGACATGCCCGTTTCCTCACGATGTTTTCCTTCACCGTTTGAGAGTACTAGTATAGCGCATATAAATCCGGGATTCAAACAACTACCACTACTCCACCTGTGCTCTGCCAGTGATTACATAACAAACTATTGGCTGCACACAAGCTCAAAGTCAGGCAATGGGTTATGGAAACGATCCACCTCCTGACGATAACTTTTTAATCACCAGGAGGTGGACCGTTTGCCAGGCCAGGCCATGTAGCTTGCAGTACCAATAACCGTTGGGGAATAAAGGTTATCAAACGGCGACCACGAACTGGACGACGCAGAGGTGTAATTACCTCCACCCAATGGACCGATGATATTAAGAAGTCGGTGGATGGAGAAGGCTCAAGACCTTTCGTCGCGGCACTCTTTCCAACAGTGGACATGCTGGTGATTATGATGAAGTCACATAAAACCTAGTATTTTAACAAAATACAATTATAATATATTAAAAATTCTTGCATTGTTTCATATCCAACATAGGTAGAGCCCACGCTTCACTGCCGCGAAAGCCTGCCTAGACAACGTTTCCGACAAATCCGGGTGCCGGAAAATCTCACGTGCCGTTAATTTCACGGGCAACGCCGCCCCTCCAAACTAAAGCACCTATACATTACAACTTTGCAATGTAATCACTTGCTTTTCCTATTAAAACTTATCTAGTTATAGTCGGAATGTAAAGGAGAATCGAAAAAAATAATAGGTACGCGTGCCGTTATTGTTGCCTGGTTCTTCTAGGCTTGGTCGCGAGGAGCAGGCGAAGCTTCACCTACCTAGTTTCTAAGACGTTTTAAAGTAATTTTATTCAAATAAACACCTATTGATTTGATATGATAAGAAATAAATTCGTTTGAGCTAAGTGCCGCGCCAGAGCCTCCGTCGATGCCTAAAACTGTTAATCGAAGACAATATGTTAACGTGCTCTCCAAAGCATGGAAACGCTCAGCTGTTAATGCTAAAGCGGTCACCCATCCGGAAAGTACAGTGGAAAAATTATTTATGTAGAAAAACGTGAACAATTAAGTTAAAAAATTGTATCAAAATTTATACAAGGTGATTCATAATATATATGGCTTTTTTCTAGCCAACTAACGATTAAGTTTGTTGCTGCCTATCCCCTAGCTTTCTTCCCTTAGTCGCCTCTAACGACATCCACGGGTAGATATGAAGGAGCCTATTCTTCAGCCGGGGCCATTACGGCTACACTTATTTATAACAAGTTATTGTAGAAAAATTTATAACATTTTTAAATAGACTTGCCCGAATACTGAAACGCTTCTCAACTCATCCACTTAGGTAAAGGCTATTTCTGAGGGACCGTTAGATTTAAGTGGAATACTCAACCGCCACTTAGTACTTTTGAGACCGTGATTAACTGAGCGTGCTCTCAAATTCTCAATTATTGTCTTTATAGCTGTCAAACGCTAGTCAGCGTTTCTGTATTCCATTTTGATGATAAGTGTCTATTTGAGTGGGACTTAAATCTGACATGCTTATTTAAGTGGTGATCTAATTGATGTTTGAGTATACGATTCTGAAGGATAACGGCGTCTTAAATAATTGAGACCATCTCAAATAGTTAAGTGACGTTTCAGTATTCGGGCATGAGGATTTGTTGTCGCTTCTGTACAGAAATGTTGTCTATTGTCTATGATCACCTCAAGCAACTGTAACTACCACCGGAATAGCTAATCCGGTTAATTCTGTTACATTGGCGATTCCCTTTGGTACCTGAAACTGAAGTTAGTAGGATTACCTCATCAACATCATCAGCCTGTAGAAGTCCACTGCCGGTTATTTTTTTTTTTTTTTTTTATGTTATACGGAGGCAAACAGGCTTACGACCCACCTGATGGTAAGTGGTTACCGTCGCCTATTGACATCAGCAACACCTGGAGCATTGCTAATGCTAAATGCCTCCCCCCCTAAAGAGCTCTGGCAACCTTACTCACCGCAGGAACACAACACTATTTGAAACAAATAATGTTATTTGGCTGCGATCTTCTGTAAGGCGGAGGTACCTTCCAGGCGGGCTGCTCCAATTTAGAGCGAGAAAATCTCGCTGTGCCCTACCTCTCGTTATAGACCGAATAGTACCATGACGAACAGTCTTGAGTTTTTCCAACCACCGGCTTCCAGCAACCGAGTATCAATACATAAATGTAGCCACATGACGGTGCGCTCGTGTCCCCTGGTCTTCCCTCGCCTTGCCTCGCTGTCGCTCCGTTTCGTGTCGGTTTTCGGGTCAAAGGACACGAGATAAAAGACGTAGCGGGCAACTGAATAAATCGAGAGTGTGAATGGCTAACTCTCGTGCCGCCTCCACTCGCCAAGACTCGTGCCGAGAGCCTCTACGAGGCGCCTCGCGAGAGTCTGGATGAGGCTTAAGAAAACGTTATTAAAATAATAATACAGAATAGGTATAAAAAAGACACTTCCCGAAGACTTAAATACCGAAAAAATGTAGCTCGTTTCGTTAGGACGAATCGGCTCAGAAAAAAAAAATATATATATTCCGGACATATTCACACGGTCAACTGATCCCAAACTAGGCATAGCCTGTACTATGGGTACCAGAGACTGTTATACATAATAGATATATATTTAACACCCAGACACAGAACAAACATCTGTGTTAGTCACAAATGTTTGTCCAGTGCGGGAATCGAACCCGCAACCTCTAGCGCAGAATGATAGATGAGCTTTGAATGTGTTGATGACTCTTTGATAGTATTACCAGCATATCTGTATTCACGAGAATGTGACGTCAGCCATTCATGCATGGTGCATTTTTATACGCATGCTCAAGATTTAGCAAACAAAGTTATATCTTCCTGAACTTTGATGTGACTTGCCCAATTATTTGGCTTAGATTATGCAATGCTCACCAAATACTGTCAGGCGCGCGCATAAAACGCTGATTCGCAATTCCCTGTCATTAATTAGGTACTAGGTTAGTATAGACATCGGGTAAGCATTTAATTATTAGGTTTGTGGGGTCCATCATTTACCCCCACACATATTATGCTCGCGTATATATTAACCCAACAGATCACAATTCGTGCGTTGGACCTTTTGCGGCTAGCGCGTCAGCTCAGCCCGCCTGCAGTACCTGCGACGTCATCGAGTGGCGTGATCCGGCTTCCTCGCCCCTGCCGCCGCGCCGCGCACCTGCCGCGCGCCGGCACACGCCCCGCGCCCTGGCCTCGCCCCGCAGCTGCCTACGACCACTGCTCCGCTGTCCGCCTCGCGACCCGCGCGCGCGCTTATTCCTAGCTTTTTACTGTTTGCATTTAAGTTGTAAATTTCATAGCTTTGGCATTAAACTCAATAGTACTAGATACGCTTGTTTATACTGCTGCTAATCCCGGCGAGGAGCTTAACAATACCTACTCCCTAGGCAGGCTGCTAAAAGTTGGTGACCCTAGACAAAGGAAACGCGCTGTCAGATACGCGTTCTTGGAAAATTGAGGACCTTCAAGAACAAAGAAGCTCACGTGCCAGAAGGACAACCGAAACAGGCATCTCAAGAATTTTCCAGAATCCGATGTTTACGACCCAGCGGTATAACTCGTAAAGGAAAAGTGCAAGTTTTTGTTTTTATTATTTTCATACGACATGACGACCGAAGATAAATCCGGTGGAACTAAAGCTTTTTCGTCACCTAATTTGACGGACGCGCTTATGGAAGCATTAGGCAAGCAAGTTGAAACAGTGAGAGTGAAAGTTCCACCATTTTGGAGTGAGAAGCCGGCGGTGTGGTTTGCGCAGATAGAAGCCCAGTTTGAGTTGGCTAGAATAACCACCGATTCCACCAAATATTACACCGTGGTAGGAAATTTAGATGCTCCGATAATCGCTGAACTGGAGGATGTAATCAGCAACCCCCCTGCTACTAACAGGTATGAGAAACTTAAACAAGAATTAATCAATCGTTTGTCAGCTTCGCAGGAAAAGAAAGTACGCCAACTCTTGGTTCACGAGGAGCTCGGGGACCGCAAGCCCTCAGCTTTTATGCGGCACTTGCAGAGCCTAGCAGGTCCGGGCGTCCCTGAAGATTTCCTGCGCACGATTTGGACGAGCCGACTGCCAACCAACCTCCAGACAATTGTGGCGTCGCAAGCTGACACATCCCTGGAGGCAGTGGCGGGACTGGCTGACCGGGTAATGGAGATCGTCCCGGTGAACCCGGTAGCCCAGGTAGCCAGCTCATCGGCATCATCGGATGTTTTCGAGGTAATGCGCAAAGAAATAGCTACACTCACTCAGAAAGTCAGCGAGCTGTCTAATAGAGTCGACGGTGGTAACCGGAATCAAGGTGGCTATAACAGGAGCCGTAGCCGCACTAGCGGCAGGTATCGTTCCCGTTCCCGCAGCAGGTCTAGGAGCCGCCCCTTTAGAATGGAAAACAACAGCCCCATCTGCTGGTATCATTCTAAGTATAGGAATGACGCTCACCATTGTCAACCACCCTGTGACTTCTCTAAGCAAGCGGAAAACTCCAAAGCAAGTCGCTAAGGACGGCAAGCGATTGTTGCAGTATTTCCAGCCGTCTATTTGTCACTGATCTCCATTCCAAGAAGAATTTTCTCGTAGATACAGGCTCTGATTTATGTGTTTACCCCCGTAGTTACCTACGTGAGCGTCGTGCAAGAGTGAACTACGATCTTTGTGCAGCGAACAGTACCACCATAGCAACTTATGGCTACCTTCACCTGCAGTTGAATCTTGGACTCCGGAGAGACTTCAGCTGGAAGTTCGTCGTTGCGGACGTGTCGAAGCCAATCATTGGGTATGATTTCCTGTCCTTTTATAACCTCATGGTCGATTGCCGCAACAACAAGCTGGTTGATGGAGTAACCAACCTGTCAGTCTCAGCAGCAACAGTAACGTCGAATATACCCAGCATCAAAGCCATGTCCGGATCAACAGAGTACCACGAGCTACTGAAAGAGTTCCCTGATATAATTCGTCCGCCAGGAGCACCTCGACAGGTACGGCATTCTACGGTTCATTTTATCAACACGACACCAGGACCACCAGTCTTCTGCCGACCACGAAGACTAGCACCAGACCGCTTGAAGATAGCAAAGGCTGAATTTGAGGCGATGTTAAAAGAAGGAACTGCTCGCTGCTCTAGTGGACCATGGGCATCAGCACTTCACCTTGTGCCGAAGAAAGATCAGACATGGAGGCCATGTGGAGATTACCGTGCTCTGAATGCGCGGACTGTTCCCGATAGATACCCGGTACGTCATATTGAAGATTTTTCTCAACAGTTGAATGGATGCACTCTCTTCTCTGTCATTGACTTGGTGAAGGCATACCAGCAGATTCCAGTCAATCCAGACGACGTAGAGAAAACTGCTATTACCACACCTTTCGGCCTGTTTGAGTGTCCTTTTATGTCATTTGGACTTCGTAACGCAGCTCAAACCTTTCAGAGGTTTATCGATGGCCTGGTACGCGGACTAGATTTTTGTTTCCCGTACATAGATGACCTCCTTGTAGCTTCTAGAAACAAAGAAGAGCACGAAGGGCACCTGCGAACCCTGTTTTCACGGTTGAACGAGTACGGAGTGGTCGTGAACGTACAGAAATGCACTTTTGGCCAGCCCCAGGTAACTTTTCTTGGTTATCAGGTCTCTGGAGAAGGAGTACGACCACTTGATGAGAAGGTGCAAGCTATTCAAAAGTTCCCACCACCGCAGACTGTGAGAGGTTTGAGAAGGTTTCTGGGAATGATCAACTTCTATCGGCGGTTCTTGAAGAATGCAGCTGAACAGCAAGCACCGCTCAATAATCTCCTGATCGGAAGCGACGCGAAAGGTTCAAAGCCCGTTGCATGGACTCCTCATCTACTTAAGGTTTTTGAACTTTGCAAACAAAGTCTCTCGAATGCAGTAATGCTAGTCCACCCAGTTCCGGAAGCTAAGCTAGCACTGGTTACCGACGCGTCCAACATTTCACTAGGTGCCGTTCTTCAGCAGAGCGTAGAGGACTCTTGGCAGCCCTTAGCTTTCTTTTCCAAAAAGATGAGTCCTACCCAGCAGCGCTATAGCGCTTATGATCGTGAACTTCTTGCAGTATATGAGTCCGTAAAACACTTCAGACATATGCTGGAAGCTCGTCATTTCACGATATACACCGATCATAAGCCACTAATATTTGCTTTCCAACAGAAGGATCAGAAGGGTTCCCCTCGTCAAATTAACCAACTGTATTTTATTTCCCAGTTTACGACAGATGTCGAGCATATCTCAGGTCAAGAAAACTTGGTCGCAGACACTTTGTCCCGTATAGAGGCTGTCAGTTCGCCAGTGGACGTCAAGGTCTTAGCTGCTTCACAGGAAGACGACTCTGAGCTGCTTGGTCTTCTGGAGGGTAATTCGTCCCTGAAGCTGGAGAAGGTACTATGTTCGGAGGTACCTATTTACTGCGACATCTCTATGCCTAAGCCTCGACCATTCGTGACAGCTGCCCATAGACGACAGGTCTTTGAGACGATACACAGCTTGAGCCATCCAGGTGCCAAATCGTCCATCAGATTGGTGAGTGAACGATTTATTTGGCCAGGTCTTAAAAAGGATATCCGCGTATGGGTCAGAGAGTGCATACCTTGCCAAAAGTCTAAGGTAACTAGGCATACTATAGCTCCAGTTGGCAACTACAGACTGCCAGATGCACGGTTTTCAGAAGTTCACATTGATTTGGTTGGACCACTACCGATTTCATCGGGTTATAGATATTGCCTAACTGCAGTAGATAGATTTACTAGGTGGCCGGAAGTAATACCTCTTACTGACATTACAGCTGAATCAGTCACCCAGGCATTCCTGTTCAATTGGATCTCCCGCTACGGTTGCCCGAAGAAGATCGTCACCGACCAAGGCAGGCAGTTTGAATCCCGTCTGTTCCACAGTCTAGCCAAGTTATGCGGTATCAAACTTGCGAGAACTACGGCCTATCATCCGGCGTGCAACGGCATGATCGAGCGCATGCATCGTACGTTGAAGGCGGCCATTATGACTCATGGCGGTAAGGACTGGATTACTTCACTCCCTATAGTTCTTTTAGGACTGCGAGCTGCCTGGAAAGAAGATTTGCAGTGCTCATCGGCAGAACTGGTGTTTGGAGAGCAGCTACGAATTCCCGGCGAATTTTTCACCTCATCATCTACCGAGGTCGAGTATCCAGACTTTATTAGTCACTTGCGCCAGAAGATAATCCAGCTGCGTCCCAGTCCAGCATCTCATCACGGACAGCACAGAGTGTTCGTACACAAGGACTTATCCACGACATCTCACGTTTTTCTAAGACAGGATCTGTTACGCGGATCACTAGAACCACCGTATGCAGGCCCCTACAAAGTAGTATCGAGAACTTCTAAAACTATAGACATCCAAATTGGGGATAAAACTATGAAAGTCTCTATCGACAGAGTGAAACCTGCCTTTGTTAGTCAGAGGGATAACGAAAAGTCACAACAAGAGGTCGTCAAGCCAGCAAAATTGGTTTCGAACCCGAAACCGAAACTGAATACGGATACGAAGCCAATTTTGAATACGGACCCAAGTACGAATACCACACGGACCACAAGGTCGGGCCGGGTAGTGAAATTACCGGTACGATTTGACACTCCGTGTTATTCGTAAGGGGGTCCTGTGGGGTCCATCATTTACCCCCACACATATTATGCTCGCGTATATATTAACCCAACAGATCACAATTCGTGCGTTGGACCTTTTGCGGCTAGCGCGTCAGCTCAGCCCGCCTGCAGTACCTGCGACGTCATCGAGTGGCGTGATCCGGCTTCCTCGCCCCTGCCGCCGCGCCGCGCACCTGCCGCGCGCCGGCACACGCCCCGCGCCCTGGCCTCGCCCCGCAGCTGCCTACGACCACTGCTCCGCTGTCCGCCTCGCGACCCGCGCGCGCGCTTATTCCTAGCTTTTTACTGTTTGCATTTAAGTTGTAAATTTCATAGCTTTGGCATTAAACTCAATAGTACTAGATACGCTTGTTTATACTGCTGCTAATCCCGGCGAGGAGCTTAACAATACCTACTCCCTAGGCAGGCTGCTAAAGGTTCTTTCATTCGTTCCTGAATGAATGTTTTCATTATAGGCAGGTCATTCCTGATAGGTAAGCAGAATACTGTTGGTGATGGCGATCTGCTAAGCTATAAAAAAATATATATATTGTTTATTGTTCCAAACAAGGTGCTGTGTTACATGGTTTGGGAACTCTTCTTTTAAGTTGCAATAACCTGTGTTAGAAGAGTCCCCTCTTTTCTGTGGTCCGCATAGGAACACTTAAACAATGCCAATCAATAGTAACTAGAATTAAATATGTAGGTATGTCTGTTGACAACAAAAAAAATATAAAATAGTAAACAAAAACAGAACAGTTGCATTACATTAGTTAGGTGCCTAGGTAGTATCTAAGTATAAACAATGTTATGTATAGGTAGGCTTAGATCATTTATCTTAGGGTGTACGTACTTAGAGCTATGCCTCCATAATGCTTCCATACCTCATAAAGATAACTTTTTTTTTTTTTCACTTTAATCAAGCGATTTTTCACTTTAATCAAGCGGTTAAGGCCCACCTGCTTACCAGCAGGTGGGCCTTAACCTGCTGGTAAGCAGTTATTGTAGCCTATGAGTGCTTGCAATACCAGAGGCAACACGCACGCGTTGCCGACCCCGAACCCCCTCCCACCTAAAGAGCTCTGCCAACCTTACTCACCGCAGACACACAATACTATTTGAAACAAATAATGTTATTTGGCTGCAATCTTCTGTAAGGCGGAGGTACCTCGCCAGGCGGGCTGCTCCAATTTAGAACGAGAAAATCTCGCTGTGCCCTACCTCCTCCTAAACCTCCTACTTTAACAGGACCATCAAAAACTTCAAACATCCAATAATTGGTCTCAATTAGCAACAAGCCCACATACATAAGTTAGTAGGCCGTAATTATATAGAATCAGTACAAAGTCGAAACTCAAACGAGAAGGATCGCAGGTAGAATAAATTAATGCGGAGACACAGAGAAAACATGGGTGGTGAGAGAATGTAGGAATTTTGGAGGAGGTTATAATATTATTATTTTTTATATGCAAGCTGATTGACATCTGGATCAGTTGAACTATCTATAGATCGTTTGTAACGGTCTTTAGATGGCTCAACTGTTTCTTGTGCATTTTGTAAATATTAACTTGTATTAATTTTAAGTTTCTTTCTGTAAATAAAGTATTTATTTTAATTTAGCTGATTGATAATATTATTTTTTATAATAACCCAAAAATTCAACTCCGACGGATTTCTACTCGCAACCTTCCACTAGATACGGGGATGCTCTAACCAACTAAGCTACGGAGACACTTCCAGTTGGAGCAAATATCTTTAGGACAATATTTGATTGATAATAAGTATGCTATCACGAAATTCGAAATTTTTCATTGCTTGCTTGTCGTGCCACTGATTATTTCTTGGTCATCCTGTATTAGGTCAGTGACCAGGTTGAGGTATGGTGGCCCTGTGACCTATGACCATCGTTGAAAGATTCAGTGTAGTGAAAGGATAAAAGTCCACCTCTGAAAGGGGTCTCTTCTTACCTCTATTCGAGGGGGGTAAATTGAAAAACAGCGCTGCATGCAATGCATGTAGCAAATGCTGAATTTACTCCCTTTGCCTTTTTTTTGTGTATCCTGCTCTTTTTCTAATATTTGTTCTTTTTAAAGGCAATAAATGATTTTTTACTTATTTTTTTATTATTTATTAAAGGCTCCTTTCGTGCACAATGATAGGATGTCACAATGGAAATTAGTGGGCGAGTGGGCAGCACTGGACATCCTACTGAAATGGTGAAATTAGAGTACACGCACGAGACACGAAGGAAATAATATCCGAATGAATTTATGCAGTCTTGAAATCATAACACAAAATTACCATTTCAACCCTTTCATGCATCCACCCCCGCCGGCATATTGCGGGCTTAATCTGCATGTCGTTACCGCGTGTCTCGACTCATCCATAATTCACATAATGAGGCGGCCGAGAGCCGTTGAGAACTAAGCAAGCCTTCATGAATAAGATTCAGGTTGAAAGTGAAGCGAAAATGTGGTTGATATTTTTTGCCTGCCGCTTTTGTTTTTCATATGTTGATATTGTGTGTATGCGGAGATTTTTCCGTACATACTTCGTTCGCGAGGTACAGTCGCAATGAATAAGATGTATAATGTTTCTTTTTTATATTTTTTTTTAATAATCTTACGGCCTATCTGTTGGTAAATGATTTAGCCGTAGCCTATGAACGCTTGAAATACCAGAGGCATGACGCACGCGTTTCCTACCCAAAACCCCCCTTCCCTTATAGAGCTGTGCTCTGGCCGCAAAGGCCGCTGGCGTCCTCCACAGACAGAGCAAATACCTTATCATGTGGGGGGATTGCCATACTCACCACGCTGGGCATGCGGGTTGGCGAGCGCAGTTAGAGCTATCGTTGTTAAAATGAGGGACGCTGCTGCCCATCCCCTAATTTTCTTCCCTTAGTCGCCTCTTACGACATCCGCGGATAAGAAGATATGGAGGGGTCTGTGTACCTTTAAGCAGTTCATAATATTGTGATTATATTCTCAGAACATTCAAAACGTCCTCCTTTTGACAACATTTGAGTCGGTAAAACTGCATAACTTAAGCATATCTGATGAAGCATACAATTTGCTTGAATTATGTTTTACTTGTTTGCTAAACCAGCATCATCATCATCATAACTTTGTGCGAAGTTGGGCACAGCGAGATTTTCTTGGAGCAAAGCAGTCGGGGTCGGCATGATGCCTCTGGTATTGCAAGTGTTCATAGGCTACGGTGACCAATTATCAACAGGTGGGATGTAAGATTGTTTGCCATCTTAGTTATATATCATAATATGTATTCCATCCCGAAAGGGGCTTATTCTACAACCAATTGGCAATAAAGTTTGTTCTACGACTTTTGGAAATTCGAGATTTTTCATTAAAAAAACTCTATGCGAAACTCAGCTTTTTTGGGGTCAAATCAGGTCAAACTCAAAAACTCAATAAATCAGCTGTTTTAGTTAGCAATCTTGATTCTGAACTTGCTTCCGAATCGCTCCAATTTAGTGCAAGAAAATCTCGCATGAATAGGTTATGATATGCATTAGGTGAACTAGTTAGCGTTTGTGGACTAGGAGAAAGCCTTCGATTCAGTCGAGACCTGGGCAGTGTTACGGTCACTACAGCGGTGCCAGATCGACTACCGGTATATCGAAGTGTTGAAGTGTTTGTACAGCAAAGCCACCATGTCTATCCGACTCCAGGACCAGAGCACAAGCCCAATCCAATTGCAAAAAGGGGTGAGACAGGGAGACGTCATTTCTCCGAAACTGTTCACCTCTGCACCAATGCAGAGGTGCACAGTTTCGGAGAAATTACGTCTCCCTGTTTTCAAGCTTCTGCACTGGGAAGGACAAGGCATCAACATCAATGGCGAATACATCACTCACCTTCGATTCGCCGATGATATAGTCATAATGGCAGAATTGCTGGAGGACCTTGGTACAATGCTCAGAGACTGAGGTCTCTGAGCATTGCACCAAGGTAGAGGTTGAGGTACCGTCTCCCAACAAGTGGGTCTTCAAAAGAACATGGGCAAGTCAAATATCATGTCTAATGCTCATGTCGCACCCATGTAAGTAAATGTTGGGAACGATACCATTCAAGTTGTAGATCACTATATCTATTTGGGTCAGACGATTCAACTAGGTAGGTCCAACTTCGACAAAGAGGTCAACCGACGAATCCAAGTCGGATGGGCAGCGTTTGGGAAACTTCGTCATATCTTCTCGTCGGAGATACCGCAGAGCCTCAAGACGAAAGTCTACATTAAGTGCGTGTTGCCAGTGATGACATATGGCACTTAGACTTGGTCGTTAACTATTGGCCTCATACACAAGCTCAAAGTTGCACAACGGGCTATGGAGAGAGGGCTAGGAGTTTCACTTCGTGATAAGATCCGAAATGAGGAAATTCGTAGAAGAACCAAGGTAAGCGACACAGCTCTCAGAATTAGCAAGTTGAAGTGGCAGTGGACAGGCCATATAGCTCGCAGAACCGATAACCGTTGGGGAGTAAAGTTTCTCGAATGGCGACCACGAACCGGGCGACGCAGTGTTGGAAGGCCCCCCGCCCGATGGACCGACGACATTGTGAAGGTTGCGGGAAATCGGTGGATGGAGATGGCTCAAGACCGTACATCGTGGAACTCTTTAGGGGAGGCCTATGTCCAGCAGTGGACTTCTACAGGCTAATGACGATGATACATTAGGTTAGTATTTATGTGTCAAGTTAGTCTTATATGTTGATCTTTCATACTTTAATCCTTTAATTGAGCGCGTGTTTAGATTGTTAGGCCTGGGACGGGTTATGGAAATTTATTCGTGTTTGAATAACTGTTGGGTTGTGTTTACTTATTTGAAAACAGGAATTAATGCTACATCAGTGAGTGCGTTAATAGCGTGCTATAGACAAGGTGATTCAATACATGTGTGATGTGATCTCTCCTAGCCAATTTCGGCCATGGCGACTGATTTATTCTGTATACTTTTAATTTAATCTTGAAGGAACAACAAATGTTCTGCCCTTATATGCGCTCTATAGTGGCTTGCGTACCCAATTTTTTACATGTATACCATCTCGAAAGGGGGTTATTCTGTTAACAAAGAGAAAGAGTATAACAATATTATTGAAAAATAACATCAATATTTCAAATTTTTTGTTTAAGTTTTTTCTCCGAAGCTTTATGAAATTAGCTGTCATTGGTTTTTTTTTTATCTTTATAACTAACTAGCTTCCGCGCGCGGCTCCGTTTGCGTGGTACCTATATTAAAAGTAGCCTGTATGCTATTCCAGACTATAATCTATCTGTCATCCAAATGCGTTCGGCCGTTTAGCCGTGATTGAACCACAAACATATAAACATTCTCACAAAATTTCGCATCAAACGCACAAGAAGTGCAAAATAAGGACTGCTACATATAACAGCTCAATAAATTGTGTATGCACTGATTTGACTCCAAAACAGCTGAATTTTGCATAGTGTTTTTTTTCAGAGAAAATTGACGAATTCCCAAAATCCGTAGAACAAGCTTTAGTTCCATTTGGGTGTATATAAGCGCCTTACGGGATAACATACATATTATAAATCACCTTGTTGTTACAATCAATAGTATAATCTGCAATCCCCTGAAGGCTTTAACAATTAGATCCGACTAAGGGCCGGCAAATTGGAGCTGTACAAAGTCATCGTTCTGGGGGTATTGAGATACAGCTAATACATACAGACATTTAGATTGTAGAGTATATTAAAGCCAGTGTTACTAGGAATACTAAAAAGGTAGAAAATGAAATGGGGTCACTACTTTTTTCCCCAAGTATGCACCCGGTTTAAACCTCATAGCTCAGTTGGTAGTAACTCTGCCTTCTGCGCTAGAGGTCACGGGTTCGATTCCCGCACTGGACAAACATTTGTGACTTACACAGATGTTTCTTCTGTGTCTGGGTGTTAAATATATATATATTATGTTTATCAGTCTCTGGTACCCATAGTACAGGCTATGCCTAGTTTGGGATCAGTTGACCGTGTGAAAAAAAACCCCTCATCATCATCATTATTCTAGCCGTTTCAAGTCCACTGCTGAACATCGGCCTCCCCCACAGATTTCCGGAGCGTCTTCCTACCATGTGGGGGGAATTTGCCCATACTCACCGCGCGGGGCACCAGGATTGGCGGACGCAGTTAGAGCTATCATTGTTATAATAGGGGACGCTGCTGCCCATCCCCTAGCTTAGTTGCCTCGTACGACATCCACGGGTAGAAATGGAGGGCCTATTCTTCAGACGGGTCCACCGCTGCCTACGGATCGAAAATCGAGATACATTCATTCAGGCCTCATATAAGCATCGAATACGAATTTGATACTAATAAATTCATAAGAAAATTAAATAAATTTTCTTCATCATCATCATCATCATTTCAGCCGTTCGGCGTCCACTGCTGAACATGGCCTGAATCCCCATACCCAATCTGTGGGGGAACAGACAGCGATAATTCCTTATAATGTAGGGGGATTTGCCCATACTCACCACGCTGGGCATGCGGGTTGGCGAGCGCAGTTAGAGCTATCGTTGTTAAAATCAGGGACGCTGGTGCCCATCCCCTAGCTTTTTTCCCTTAGTCGCCTCTTATGACATCCGCGGATAGGTAGATATGGAGGGGCCTATTCTTCAGCCGGGGAAACCACGGCCCACAAATTTTCTTAAAATATAAACAAATAATTATGAAAAAAAATACTCAAGATACAGTTGAGATAACTGAAGACTTTAGCAAACGATCTTTAAATAGCTCAACTGCTACAGATCCCTACCAGTCAGAAGCGTCCCCGAGATGCTGGCAGAATCGCCACGCTAGATGGCAATGCCAATCCGTTGGGCCAAATAGGAGCCTGGTCTCTGGCCACGCGTCGCCTTGATCAGACGCCTTGATATTGTTTTGAAAACCCGTAGGACCCCGGTTCCCAATTAATAAATTAAATCTTCTTCTTAATGGCCTCATAGCTCAATTGGTAGTCACTCTGCCTTCTGCGCTAGAGGTCGCGGGTTCGATTCCCGCACTGGACAAACATTTGTGACTAACACAGATGTTTGTTCTGTGTCTGGGTGTTAAATATATATCTATTATGTATATCAGTCTCTGGTACCCATAGTACAGGCTATGCCTAGTTTGGGATCAGTTGACCGTGTGTGATATGTCCGGAATATTTATTTATTTAATTAAGTCTTTCTAGTAGTCCTGTTGGATTTGTTGGCCACCATACTTCAACCTGGTCATTGACCTAGTACAGAATGATGAAGAAAGAATCAGTGATACGACAAGCTAGCATAGGTATTTAAGGCACCAAACCTCGAAAGGTTGGTAAATTGTGTGTTAAACCTTCTCTCGTTAGGTAGCAATTGGACTGCAGGGTTTTTGTCTAAGCCGCTCGACTTTTTCGAGACGATTCAAATACTTTTTAGTGTTTTTCTTCATTCCTTTTTACATTTACAGAGAATCGGATAGCTGCAGCGGGTTTCGTGTTTTAACAACTTCCAAAGGAATGTTTTTATTATCTTTATTTTGCAAGCGCCGAAAGAATTCTATAATGAGTTGAAAAATTTTCATTGCTGTTTGTGCTAGCTATATTTTTAATGAATTCAATATCTGTTAAACTTTAAAGTTACTGACTAACTGAGTAATAACAAACGCACAACCTAAACCAGAATTCCCAGTAGTATGAAATTTCGTAGTTAGCTATCTAAGTTGCAGCGTACCGTCAGTGAAAGAATCAGTGTTGTGAAAGGATTAAAGTGCGCCTCTTAGAGGCTCTTTTTAGCAAGGTATTGAAAGTCAAACTCAAAATTAACTTTATTCAGAAGACGTAAGAATCATTTTCAAATAATTTTTAGAAGACGTATCGCACGCCGTTCGAACTCGACTTCAGACCTGAAACTCTACCATTGTTTAGCTTTGTCAAGTCCCCTCAAAAACCCCCTATTTTCCGCCAACTCGCAAAAAACACAGCAAAGCTCTTAATGCACTTAAATTCCATCTTCAGCGATAACAGAGGCAATAAAATTGGCTGCGAGCGTCAAGCGATATGGTAATGTGAGGAGTCGCGCTCTACATTCCGAGCACGGGCCGATATTTTACAGCGCGATCTGTGAGCGTTCAGATAAAACGCTCAAGTTGTGGAGACAGAACTAATATCTTGAATCGAGTGTGTTATTTCACTTCACCTCATACTGCGCGGACATTTGATGGACTTGCCACACAAACACTACAGGCCTCATAGCTCAGTTGGTAGTAACTCTAGAGAATCTCTAGCGCTAGAGGTGGAGGGTTCGATTTCCGCACTGGACAAACATTTGTGATTAACACAGATGTTTGTTCTGTGTCTGGGTGTTAGATATTTATCTATTATGTATATCAGCTTTTAGCGATAAGGCCGCCCATTGTACGTAATATTTTTTGTTTCTCCCTTTTGTTATTTTCTATCTCTGTGTACAATAAAGAGTTTATCTATCTATCTATCAGTCTCTGGTACCCATAGTACATGCTTATACATACGGCCAGCTGATCCCAAACTAGGGTTTGGGATCAACTGACCGTGTGTAATAATATGTCCGGAATATAAAAAATACACACACCGCTAACTCTCGTAACGATTTCTAAAAGAGTTACAACATAACGACCTTTTTGCTAAAAAATTAAGTAGGTTACAAGGTGATTTTAAATATGTATGCTATCTTAAAAGGGGCTTATTCTTTTGACTTAATTTATTGACAATTTGGATAATTTTTTTACGCATATATTTTTATTTTTGATGAGCGAATTATCCCCTTGTGGGATAGTATACACATCATTCGTTACCTTGTAGATTGTTTTTAAAATTACAAAATCAAAGCCCTTTCCACGAAAACTTACCGTCACAGCACCTGAGTGTCGGCAGATTGCGGCTTACAGTTACACCAAGCGTTCCGGTTATTCCACACTCCACTGCTTCTAACTCCATCCCACACAATCCAAAACCAACCAAACCTCCCTACAATAAGGTAGATAATACGCCAGCAAAAATAACATCGAGACATTTCCTAACCGTGAAATCAAACGATTTAGAATTCTAAGACAAGGATATAAAGGTTCTAAAGACGATGAAATATTGATTCAACCCCAGACGGATTGCTGTTGAAATGTAGATTTTATTGAAAATATGATTCGATAATAACATGGAATAGAATTTGAAAAGGTATTTCGTGGCGTGTGCCAGTAGAAACTTGAGCTCGAATAACGTCTGAAATAGTAAAATGAAAATATGTGAAGATTAACAACTCTAATACCTACTAATTGTAGTTTAGAGGGAAACACGCGCCTCTCATAAAAATTACTATTTTAAAGCTTTAATAACATTGCTGTATCAAAAAAAAAGGATGGAACATCCTTTTATTTTTTAAATATTTTTAATAGGAACTATATTTTTTTAATATTCTACACTATGGAGCTAACATAATGTGCTTTACATTTGACAAATCAAAGATCATTAAAATCGGTCCAGCCTACCTTGAGTATATGGTTGGTTGCCTATATAGTTTAACTGACTTTAATCTTTATTTTAGTTGGTAGAATAACTTCCTTTCGGGATAGCATTGACTGGCCTGATAGCTAAGTTGGTAGTAACTCTGCCTTCTGCCTCTGTTTTGATTCCCGCACTGGACAAACATTTGTGTTCTGTGTCTGGGTGTTAAATATTTTCTCTATTATGTAGGTATGTCAGTCTCTGGTACCCATAGTACAGGCTATGCCTAGTTTGGGATCAGTTGACCATGTGTGATATGTCCGGAATATTTTATAGCATACATTTTATGAATCAACTTGTATCAAAAAGTCAAAAAAAGTCAAAAGGCATTTATTTCAATAAAATCACTAGGATCACTTTGAAACGTCTTAGAAACTAGATGAAGCTATGCCTGTTCCTCGCGACCAAGCCTAGAAGAATCAGGCAACAAACACGGCTTGGTGCCTATCATTTTTTTCGATGATCCTTTTTCACAAAATGGAATTTAAAGCTTCAGTGTGGTACCGATCGAACTAGGTGAGGCTCAAGAGAAAAGTAATCTAATTATAATCCTTAATAAATAAGAGCTTATAAAAATGTGAAAAAAAAATGAAGACAAATGTGAGCTTCAACAAATGATCTAAGGGCAGCACACGCTACACTTGATGAAATATGTACCTAATGCTTATATAATTAAATAATACTTAAAATATGATGCAAGCAAAAAACTGTAAAGACACTGCAAAATGGCATTTTAGCTGTCGAGGGGCAGAGCGACTTCAGGCCATGCGGTTTTATCATTTAAATAATCATTTAGTTTATAGTACGCTTTCTTAATAAGATTATTCTTTATGTACACTTTAAATCTTCTAATAGGAAGTTGCGTCGCGTTTACCGGAAGTTTATTATAAAATCTTACCATATTCCCCATAAAAGACCCATTTACTTTTTGTAATCTAAATTTTGGAATGCACAATTTATTTTTGTTTCTTGTGTTAATACTATGCACATCACTTTTTTTCTTAAAGCTAGCCATGTGCTTATGTGTGTACAATAAGTTTTCGTAAATATATTGTGAAGTTACAGTTAAAATATTAATTTCTTTAAAAAGTTCCCTCAAGGAGTCCCTTGACTTCATTTTATAAATGGCACGTATTGCTCGTTTTTGTAAAACAAATATGACTTGGATATCTGCTGCATTCCCCCAGAGAAAGATACCATAGGACATTACACTATGGAAGTAGCTAAAATATATATAACGTTTTCAAGGACACATTCTGTGTTAAATTAAATCCCCCTAGGTTTCTCGGTGCGGACGTTAATTGGTTGCTGCACATTTAGAATTCATTGAAGTCGGCCAGGTTGTCTCCGGGGACTGGACTAATCACACTGTTGCTCTGGTTTAGTGCTGCTGTGAAAAATGAAGGCAGTTTATAAAGCCTGAGGGTACAATCAGCATCAGATTGAAGTATCATGCAAAATGTTTGCGCAACAGTAGGTAACTTGTGCTTACTCCGCTATGTATCTTGGTATTTACATAGGATTGTATCGGATTATAATACTTTGAACTCTAATAAATAAATAAATATTCCGGACATATTTACACGGTCAACTGATCCCAAACTAGGCATAACCTGTACTATGGGTACCAGAGACTGATATATATAATAGATATATATTTAACACCCAGACACAGAACAAACATCTGTGTTAGTCACAAATGTTTGTCCAGTGCTAATAAATAAATAAATATTCCGGACATATTTACACGGTCAACTGATCCCAAACTAGGCATAACCTGTACTATGGGTACCAGAGACTGATATATATAATAGATATATGTTTAACACCCAGACACAGAACAAACATCTGTGTTAGTCACAAATGTTTGTCCAGTGCTAATAAATAAATAAATATTCCGGACATATTTACACGGTCAACTGATCCCAAACTAGGCATAACCTGTACTATGGGTACCAGAGACTGATATACATAATAGATATATATTCAACACCCAGACACAGAACAAACATCTGTGTTAGTCACAAATGTTTGTCCAGTGCGGGAATCGAACCCGCGACCTCTAGCGCCGAAGGCAGAGTTACTACCAACTGAGCTATGAGGCCAGTCTTCCATGATCCAGCCAGACTTCAATGATACTACACTCTGATGCTTATTGTACCTATATTATATATGTAAAATGTTTGAGCAATAGTAGGTAAGGTATACTCAGCTATGTAGAATAAGTAAAGTAGGTACTAAGGTATTCTTATTCCTGGATTATAATTATTTTGACCAGACATTAATAAATAAACAAGACTTCGATGAAGTGACTTGTTTTAACGCCTTATCAACAATAACCTAACTACTCAGTCGTACTTTATAATCAAGAGATTGACGAATTGTTTCATCATTTAAAACATAATTAATCATTTTAAAAGTTGTTGAATTTACGACGCTCGTTCTCTGTGACAAAGGCCTGTCAGCCAGTGACCATCACCAGTTTCCTAGTTACGGAACACGCTGTATATCTGGCTTCAGAAATCCTTAGCGGATGTTCAATAATGTGTTTTTTTTAACTTGGTTATTCGCAACTGATTAGGCAATAAGATATTTTTTACAAAAATAAAAACCTTCAAATTCCCGAATATTTACAAGATTAATATCAACCTCTTTGCGTTTTGCTTACCTACTGAGGATGACACTGGCACTTTCGAATAAAAAACAAAAGTAAGTATGACATCCATTAATCATCAATAATAACTCTTACGGTACTGACTGACTGACTGTCAATCAAACGTAGTGATTTTATTCTCTTTGAAAATCAACGCAGAGCCTAACCAAAATCCTAAGAGTATGAAATTTGCAGGGTAAAATAACGTATGGGTGCACAGAAAGGAATTCCCGACACAAAACCCCTAAGGTTGAAGCTTATGTAAAAATAGCAGCAACCGAACGAAGTCACGGGGATTACCATACCATACCACCATCGTAATACGTGATTTCAAGAGATGATGACATTTTTTAAGTTTTACGGGACAAGTAGCAATTTCTCAGGAATTAAATTAATATGGAACCACACCGGGATCATATTCTATACAACAGCGAAAGAATCATCAAAATCGGGTTACTATTGGCGGAGATATCGAGTAACATACAAAAAAAAAATACAGCCGACTTGAGAACCTCCTCCTTTTGGAAGTCGGTTAAAAAATAAATCGGCATCGAATACAACAAATAAACTATCAGTATTTTTAGATTGAAGAGATTCCTTTCAAATACCCAGTTGTAAAAAGGCTTACAAAAGCAATTTACATCCTTAATCACAAACGCGCCCCACAGTTGTGTCAGTCGAATGTAAATCGCGTTTTACATGGCAACACCAACAGGATAGTTTTCGGCAGACGCGGAATGAAATATTAATGTTGCCATCAATTCTGTGTGCTTTACCTCACGGGCGAGTTAAAAATTTAAAAACCAATGCCATTTGGCTTACGGCCAAACATTACTATGAAAATGTGGGCAGATGGGGGGACGTACTCAAGGATTTGAATAAGAGGGGCTTAAAAACATAATTTTTTAGTCACTAATATAACCAGCGAAGTATTGAAGGCGCAGTTTGTCTAGTCGAGTAATAGATATAACTAAGTTTAGGAACCTTCAGCGCGGTCTCCTAATGGATGGGAGAGCAAAAGTGGCTTTAACGGGAGGTGATAACGATTTTGTCATATGGAAGTCATTGATAAGCTAAAAATACATTCATTCATTTAAATATCAAGACATCCGGTTTTCCATAATTATTTCCTTAATACACTTATGAAAGATAATAAGGCAACCTTCAGCGTGGTCACCAATTAGATGGCTGGGTGATAGTGGCTTCAAAAGAAGTTGAAACCGATTGTATTATTTCCAAGTGATTGATAAGCCAAAAATGTAATCATTCGTTCATTCAAGATTCCAGGCCCCCCGATTATCCCTGAGTACACCCCTGTTGTATGCAAGATTTTAAATGTGCAAACGTCGGTTTTACCCAGAAACATGAATCACTTATTCCTATCTATGTAATTAGGTCGAATACCGTTTAGGGTCTCGCGAGCTCTTACATTTTTAATTGAAAATGAAGATGATATAAAATGAGTCATGTTCTTCGCTTTTTTATGGACTCTGGTTAAAGTTTTTTGATGATTATTCTTCTTTTGGGACCCCTAATGAGGACAATTATCTTAATATCTTACTAATAATAAAAATGCGAAAGTTTGTCAGGGTGTTTGGATGTTTGTTATTCAATCACGCCCCGTAACGGATCAAGCGATTTCGTTGAAACTTGGTATACAAAGAGTTCTTTACCTAGAATAGCATTTTTATGTAGGTGCCACGCGAGCGAAGCCGAGGGCGGATGCAAGTAATAAAATAATAATTATCTCACCCAACGGTCACATACATAGTCCTGACTCCACACAAAGATTAATAATAAATAAAAATAAATAAATATTCCGGACATATTCACACGGTCAACTGATCCCAAACTAGGCATAGCCTGATGGTGTTTTAACTAAGAAAATTGAAGTGGCGAATGCCTTTGACAGTTTTTTCTCTAGTATACCTAATATTGTAACCCTGTCGTTAAAATCTTCAGCTTCTGGAGCGTCCCTTCTTCTAGAAGCTAGTGTTGCTAAATGTGAGACTGAGTTTAGTTTTAGTTACATTAATGCGGGTAATATTGTGAAAACCTTTAAATCCCTCAATATAAAAAACACTGAAGACCTATGGGGTATATCTACAAAGGTAGTAGGTGCTATTATTAACGATATTGCTCCATGCTTAGCCCACATCTTTAATAGTTGTGTTGACGATGGAGTTTTTCCTGACCTTATGAAGCATAGCAAAATCATTCCTTTGTTCAAGTCCGGAAACGAAAAAGATCCCGCTAATTATAGACCTATCTCGATATTGCCTACTCTAAGTAAAATCTTTGAAAAAGTTATTCTTACTCAGTTATTATCTTACTTCAATCTTAACGGGCTTCTTCATTGTAATCAATTTGGATTTACCAAAGGTCGATCAACAGCCGATGCCGGGACTTTGCTCTTAAAGCACATATACGATGCCTTTGAGAACTCACAAGACGCAATCGGTGTATTCTGTGATTTGTCAAAAGCGTTTGACTGCGTGAGTCATGCAACATTAATCTCAAAGCTAAAACATTACGGCATCCAAAACCGTGCAATTGACCTTTTACAATCTTACTTATCCAATAGAGTCCAAAAAGTTGACGTGGGTGGTGAAAGGTCTTCTGGATCAACTATTGTCATGGGTGTGCCACAGGGTTCGATTCTAGGCCCTTTCTTGTTCCTAGTTTACGTTAATGACCTCCCTTCTTATGTTAAAGAAATGTGTGACATAGTTCTATTTGCTGACGACACCTCGCTAGTGTTCAAAGTCGACAGATCCAAAACAAATTACGATGACGTAAACGCATCCTTGTCGCTAGTCCTTAATTGGTTTTCTGTAAACAATCTCTTGCTAAATTCAAAGAAAACGAAATGTATCAAATTCTCTTTGCCTAATGTAGTACACAATAGCCCCACTAACATTGTATTAAATGGAGAGTCACTAACCCTTGTTGATTCTACAAATTTCCTAGGACTCAATATTGATTCAAAATTGCAGTGGGGACCCCACATTGAAACTCTTGCCGGTAGACTTAGTTCCGCGGCATATGCCGTTCGTACGATAAGGTGGCTCACAGATGAAGCCACAGCTAGGTTAGTTTATTTTAGCTACTTCCATAGTGTAATGTCCTATGGTATCTTTCTCTGGGGGAATGCAGCAGATATCCAAGTCATATTTGTTTTACAAAAACGAGCAATACGTGCCATTTATAAAATGAAGTCAAGGGACTCCTTGAGGGAACTTTTTAAAGAAATTAACATTTTAACTGTAACTTCACAATATATTTACGAAAACTTATTGTACACACATAAGCACATGGCTAGCTTTAAGAAAAAAAGTGATGTGCATAGTATTAACACAAGAAACAAAAATAAATTGTGCATTCCAAAATTTAGATTACAAAAAGTAAATGGGTCTTTTATGGGGAATATGGTAAGATTTTATAATAAACTTCCGGTAAACGCGACGCAACTTCCTATTAGAAGATTTAAAGTGTACATAAAGAATAATCTTATTAAGAAAGCGTACTATAAACTAAATGATTATTTAAATGATAAAACCGCATGGCCTGAAGTCGCTCTGCCCCTCGACAGCTAAAATGCCATTTTGCAGTGTCTTTACAGTTTTTGCTTGCATCATATTTTAAGTATTATTTAATTATATAAGCATTAGGTACATATTTCATCAAGTGTAGCGTGTGCTGCCCTTAGATCATTTGTTGAAGCTCACATTTGTCTTCATTTTTTTTCACATTTTTATAAGCTCTTATTTATTAAGGATTATAATTAGATTACTTTTCTTTTGAGCCTCACCTAGTTCGATCGGCACCACACTGAAGCTTTAAATTCCATTTTGTGAAAAAGGATCATCGAAAAAAATGATAGGCACCAAGCCGTGTTTGTTGCCTGATTCTTCTAGGCTTGGTCGCGAGGAACAGGCATAGCTTCACCTAGTTTCTAAGACGTTTCAAAGTGATCCTAGTGATTTTATTGAAATAAATGCCTTTTGACTTTGACTTTGACTTTGACCTGCACTATGGGTACCAGAGACTGATATACATAATAGATATATATTTACGACCCGGACACAGAACAAACATCCGTGTTAGTCACAAATGTTTGTCCAGTGCGGGAATCGAACCCGCGACCTCTAGCGCAGAAGGCAGAGTTACTACCAACTGAGCTATGAGGCCAGTCAAAGGCCCTGTGTTGCAAGTATCAGAAACTACGAGTACCATTGGTACCTACCTCACCCAGACCCGGAACAAATATTTGCAGAACATGCAAACATTTGCCCCGCAGTTGGCTTCGAACCCGCACCCCTTGCGTCTTAGAAGGCCACCCGCTGCGCCACCGAGGTCTATACTCCTACATGGGGTAATAGGGCACACACGCGTGTGATTAAAAAAGCTGCTCCGTTCAGGCGTTGCTTGTTTGCTTCTCGTGTCGCTGATTCTTTCTTGGTCATCCTGTATTTGTTCAGTGAGCAGGATGAGGTATGGTGGCCCTAAAGGGCCTATAGTTCAGTCGTCACGTCACGACCAATTTATAAGCCCTATATGTACTTCAACGAATAGTAGCGGATCTACTATTAACAAGTCTATTGGCAGGTGCCAATTTGTGAAGAAAAGTACCGAAGCCAACAGATACCAAAAATAATTGGATGAAACTGTACATTTGGTGAATAAAAGTTGTTTGATTGACTGACTGATTCATATTGAACGCTATAGGATTTATCTCTTCTAAAGTTTATTACATAATTTTTCTCTTTTTTTTTTTTATACAACTGAATTGGCTAACAAGCATACGGCCCACCTGTTGGTAAGCGGTTACCGTAGCCTATGAGCGCTTGCAATACCAGAGGCATCACACACGCGTTGCCGACCCCGAACCATATCCCCCCCCCCCCTCCTAAAGAGCTCTGGCAACCTTACTCACCTCAGGAACACAACACAGAACACTATTTGAAACAAATAACGTTATTTGGCTGCGATCTTCTGTAAGGAGGAGGTACCTCTCCAGGCGGGCTCTAATTAAGAACGAGATAATCTCGCTGTGCCCTACCTCCTCCTATCCTTTGTGTATAGAATAACCCACTTATTCGTAATCACTCACTAAGTTTATTGGTTAGATAATGTCTTGTAATGGAAAGACTGTTTCTTCTATTATGTTTTTAATTAAAGTTTTACATTTATAAAACATTATATAAATTTGTATGCTAGGTAGGTACGGAGCGCGAGACGCGGTTATATAAAATTGGTAGGTGCGCTCGCGACCGCGGCGGTTGGGGAATGGTCTTGTGGGGGTGTGTATGTCTACAGCTTACACATAACGAATTTCTTAATTCTGAGTATGCAAATATTTAGTGCATAATTGGTGCAATCTGAAAATCCAATTCAAAATTTAGGTGCCAAAGAGGTTACTGAGATATGAGCCAAAAACTATGTGTCAGCTGGAGACCCTGGTCTACAGCTTGCACATCCAGTTCTGCCAAACGGCTGACGCGAGAGCTATAAAAGCTAGCCAGATATTTAGTGCCAAATTAGTGCTAAAGGTACTAAAAATTTCAGGCCTGTAGCTTAAAAGGTTTCAGAGTTATAAGCAAAAAACTATGTGTCAGCTGGGGACCCGGGTCTACAGCTTGCACATGCAGTTCTGCCAAACGGCTGACGAGAGAGCTATGAAATATAGCCAGATATTTAGTGCCAAATTAGTGACTAAGGTACCAAAATTTTCAGGCCTGTAGCTAAAAAGGTTTCAGAGATATAAGCAAAAAACTATGTGTAAGCTGTAGACCCGGGTCCCCAGCTTACACATTTCGATACGCCTAACTGCTGATTAGAGGGCAATAAACTTTAGGCAGGATTTTAGCTCATAATTAGTGCCTAAGGTACCAAAAATTTCAGGCCTGTAGCTGAAAAGGTTTCAGAGATATAAGCAAAAACAGTTTTCCCGCCAAAAAATTCAAATAAAGTTATTGAAAATCAGCTCATTGCGACGTTGCCACTTCGCTTCAACGAGATTGTCAAACGACTTTAAACTTTATTTACATGTCACGAAGATTGATTTTGGTATTTGATCATTAAAAAAGTTCATTTGTTTTGTTGAGTTTAGTCTAGGAGCTCGGAGGATAAAATAGTTTTCAGCCAAAACATACCGTGTTGCCATCGATGTAATCGTATCTCGTTGACTTACGTCTTGATTGATGATGGAAGTCAGAGGCAATCACGACGACATCATCGCCCTGAGTCAAATTCTTTGTCAGTGTCGGCAAGTTATTTATAAAGTTGAGTTTAGTCTAGGAGCTCGGAGGATAAAATAGTTTTCAGCCAAAACATACCCAGTGCTGCCATCGATGTACCTCATGTGTCGTACCTCGAAAAAGAGAGATTTATCTTTTACTTCTGTGAACTAGTGTATGTATACAAAATGTTCCGGAATTAGTATATACACATCAACGATAAGTTGAATGACCTCCCTTTTGGATACTTACCTATTAGAGGACATGTATCATAAAAATATTTTATCATTTTGCAGAAGTCCATTGCTGAACATAGGCCTCCCATAAAGAGTGCCACGACGAACGGTCTTGAGCCATTTCCATTCAGTGAATTACAGTAACCTTCGCAATGTCGTCGGTCTATGGTTGGTGGAGATCCTACAGGACGTGTAGAGAGAGAGTGCAGAGTTGTTATTTACAGGTGTATAATATTTACAATAGGTACATGGTATTTACAAAAGAATAGAAGATTTAGGAAATACGATAAAGCACACGACCAGAGTAGAAGTAAAAGTAAAAGTAGTCTGACAGACCGTCGTCCGTCCGAATCAACAATTCGTTCTATTCTTCGTCGCTATGCCAACTGAGAGGTATTTGAATTTGGCGGCGACGGAGTGATAGTGGTGGCGTAGCTCGCCACATATTCCCCCTGGCCAGACCGTGACTACGGTCGATAGAAGTCGGGAAAGTGAACTCTCCTGCCGCTCCGAGTTCTCTTCTCTTCAGAGGCTGTAGTAGTAGTAGGAGGAGCTGCAGGCTTCGGTGTCGGTGGACTTAGTGAGGTAGGATCTGTGGTCGTCTGTGGTTTCAGTAGATGTGCTTCTTTCGACATGTATGCTGGTTTCAACCTGTCGACACTGACGTTGACTATCTTGCCATTGACGTCAAGGGTGAAGAACTTCGGTTGCCTTTCAATAACCTTGTAAGGTCCAGCGTAAGGTGGTTCGAGTGAGCGACGCACGTGATCTCGACGTAGAAATACATGAGATGAGTTGTTCAGATCACGCGGGTAGTAGAAGGGTGACGTAGAGTGCCACGAAGTAGGTCTTGGTGTAAGTTTCTGAATATGCGAACGAAGACGGGCTGCATATTGAGTGACGTCCGCTGTGGTGCAGTCTTCGGATGGAGAAAGAAACTGACCAGGTAAGCGCAAGGGTTCGCCGTACACCAGCTCGGCTGCCGACGTCTTGAGATCGTCCTTCCATGCGCTGCGGATGCCAAGCAAGACGAGTGGAAGGGCTTCGGTCCATGTTGATGAAGTGTGACACATGATTGCTGCCTTCAGCTGTCGGTGGAGACGCTCGACGATGCCGTTCGCAGCAGGATGGTAAGCAGTGGTGCGGAAGTGGCGCGCACCGATGAGAGCAGTGAGAGACTGGAAAAGGTGGCTCTCAAACTGGCGTCCTCGATCGGTAGTCACACGATCTGGGCATCCGAATCGTGCTATCCAACCGGATACAAGGGCAGCAGCGCATGTTTCGGCTGTTATATCCTTCAGTGGAATAGCCTCAGGCCATCGCGTAAATCTATCGATGACGGTGAGACAATACCTGTAATCAGAGGATAAGGGTAACGGACCGATGAGGTCGAGGTGTATGTGAGAGAACCTCGATGAAGGGGTGAGAAATGATGATAATGGTGATTTGGTGTGTCGAGTGACTTTGCTTGACTGGCATTGCAAGCATTGTCTAGACCACTCTCTACAATCTTTGCGGATCCCTGGCCATACAAATCTTTGTGTAACCAGTCGCACTGTAGCTGAACATCCAGGGTGATGAAGTCCATGAAGCATCTGGAAAACTTGTTTTCGGAGTTCAGGTGAGATGTAAGGTCGAGGTGGTTTAACTGAAGTATCACAGTAGACTTTTATGTCGCTATCCATAGCTTTAATCTTTCTGAGTTTAAGGGCGGAGCCGTGGAGTATCAGATCTTGCAGTTCTGAGTCTGAATTCTGAAATCGTGCAAGAGCTGTGTAGTCGATTGTAGAAATCTCCTCCACTCGAGAAAAGGCGTCAGCGACCACGTTGTCCTTCCCAGGTATGTAGCGTATATCGGTGGTAAATTGAGCAATGAAGTCTAAGTGTCGATATTGCCTTGGGGAACATTTCTCTTTATTCGTAGAGAACGCGTAAGTAAGCGGCTTGTGGTCGGTAAATATTGTGAAGTTACGGGCTTCCACCATGTGTCTGAAGTATTTGATAGCTTCATAGATTGCTAAAAGTTCTCTATCATAGGGGCTATATTTCTTCTGAGCGCTGTTTAGTTTGTGAGAGAAGAAAGCAAGGGGTTGCCAGTCTGCATCTTTGCGTTGCTGGAGAACAGCACCGAGCGCTATATCAGAAGCGTCTGTAACTATGGATAGTTCTGCTTCCACGTCTGGGTGAACGAGTAGGGTAGCTTCAGAGAGGGATGTTTTGCAGTCTTCAAAAGCTCTGATTAGATCTGGCGTCATCTCTATTGGATGAGAACCTTTGACTTTTGGGCCAGATAGTAAGGAGTTCAATGGCGCTTGAAGGTGAGCTGCGTTCGGTATGAATCGACGGTAGAAATTCAACACTCCAAGGAAACGTCTCAGCTCTTTCACAGTCTTGGGAGTGGCATATTCTTTGACAGCTTGAACTTTGGCATCGAGCGGGCGGGTTCCTTTGGCAGAAACTTGATAACCTAAGAAGGTAACCTGAGATTGACCAAGCACGCACTTCGAGGTATTCACTAGTATTCCGTACTGTTTTAAACGCTCGAATAATAGACGCAGATGTTTCTTGTGCTCTTCCAGTGAAGATGAAAATACCAAAATGTCGTCGATATATCCGTAACAAAAATCCAAGCCAAAGAGTACCTCATCGATGAACCTCTGGAAGGTCTGGGCAGCATTGCGAAGCCCGAAGCTCATGAAAGGAAAGTCAAAAAGCCCGAAAGGTGTGGTAATTGCACTTTTTGGTATGTCGTCGGGATTCATGCTGATCTGGTTGTAGGCTTTCACGAGGTCTATTGTCGAAAATACGCAACAACCGGAAAGTTGGTAAGCAAAATCTTGTATGTGACGGATGGGATACCTGTCGGGAATAGTCCTGGCGTTGAGAGCGCGATAATCACCGCAGGGTCTCCAGCTGTCGTCCTTCTTTTTCACCATGTGAAGTGCAGACGACCAAGGACTTTCCGATCGTTTGGCTGTGCCGTTTGCTTGCATTTCGTCGAACACTTTTTTCGCAGCATTGAAACGAGCTGGGTCGAGACGTCTTGGTTTACAAGAAACTGGAGGGCCTGGTGCGGTTCTGATGAAATGAAGAGTGTTATGTTTAGGAGTGGATCTCACACCAGCCGGTCGCGTGATTTCAGGATATTCGCATAAAATTTTGTGAAATTCAGACTCGCCTGTTATTGTTTTTACGGATAAACAATCGATATATGAATTGCAGTGAATGGCTTTTACAGAGAGTGAAGTGACGTTGTCAATCAAGCGTTGATGTTTACAGTCGACGAGCAAACCATAAAAACTCAAAAAGTCTACGCCGATTATAGGTTTACTAACGTCAGCGATTGTAAAACTCCATCGAAAATCTCGTCGGAGGCCTAGGTTGAGCTGTAGGTTGATAGGTCCGTAAGTATGAATCACTGTGTTGTTTGCAGCTAGTAGGTCAAACTTCGATTTAGGAGGACAGGACGTCTTGATAACTGAACGCGGGAAAACACACAAGTCAGAACCAGTGTCCACTAGGAACTGCATTTTCGACGCGTAGTCGGTTACAAATAGACGGCCTGATGATGAAGAAGGGCAGTCGTTGGCCGCTACTTGCGACCGCCCTGAGAGTTTTCCGCCTTGAAAGTACAGGGCTGCTTGCACTTTATTGCCTCTGATCCGTAGGTGAAGTGGTAGAAACAGTGTGGATGGTCCGGAGGTGGTTGTTTCGGTCGTGAGCGTGAGCGAAATCGGTAGTTTCTTCCTCTTGGTGTTCGTGAGGGTGAGCGTGACCGTGCTCCTTTAGCTACCTGTTCCGTGAGCATAGCTACCTGCTTCGTTAGTTCTCGGACTTGGGTTAGCAAACCATCTTCTTCTTGCAAAAAAAATGGTACCTTGACCGCATCTCGCAGTTCTTCCGACCCGCCGTACTCGGAACTCCAGAACTCGGTGTCCTGCAAATCTTCACCAGCCTTCGACATGATCACGTCGGGGTCACCAGTTATGGTTGGTGGAGATTCTACAGGACGTGTAGAGAGAGAGTGCAGAGTTGTTATTTACAGGTGTATAATATTTACAATAGGTACATGGTATTTACAAAAGAATAGAAGATTTAGGAAATACGATAAAGCACACGACCAGAGTAGAAGTAAAAGTAAAAGTAGTCTGACAGACCGTCATCCGTCCGAATCAACAATTCGTTCTATTCTTCGTCGCTATGCCAACTGAGAGGTATTTGAATTTGGCGGCGACGGAGTGATAGTGGTGGCGTAGCTCGCCACAGGTCCATAGGGTGCGGGGCCTTTCAACACTGCGTCATTCGATGTGTGGTCGCCGTTCGTAACTTTTTAATTCAAGCTGGCAACGCGCACTGACTGTAGGCTTTCGTCTTGAGGCTCTCTGTGGTAGGTATATTATATGCGACGAAGATGAAGTTTTCCAAACGCTGGCTATGGATAGAATTGGCTGGATATAGATAAAACAGAATCGAAACTATTATGTAGGAGGTATCTTTAACCTATTGAAGTCCACTGGACATACTGTACCTACCTCTAATGTAGGTAAGTTACTAACATTTGTTAGTTACTAGCATAATTTTTGTGATACCTACACATCTTCTTATTAGGTAGTATCTTCATCTTCTGAATTTGTTGTACTTCTAACCTAGCCGTTATCTCATATGTAAGATAGGTGTCGATCGATCTAGATAAAATAAAAATATATTGTAAGTAATTCGTTAGTACCTACCTACATAATTTGTTACTTCGGTTGAAGTTCCATAGATTTTCAATTTCGAAACTGACGTATGAAATTGGCCTCCATTTTAGCCATCATCATCATCAGCCCACACTAGTCCACTGCTGGACATAGGTCAACCCTAATACGCGCCACTGAGCCCTATGTCCGGCCATTCTCATACACTTTCTGCCCGCGTCACCGCCCCACGTTTCATAGGTCATTGCTCCACCTAGCCACACACTAAAACAGAAATAAAAGTCTGTCAGAAGAAGTCAGGTAAGGTATTTAGGTTAATCAAGATACCTTGGTAGGTAGGTAGGTAGCACATATGAAAGTTGGATATGCAGGTATCTATTAGGTACTACCGTGACGTATTTGCTCATTTTGTTCATATCTAAGTTGGCTAGTAAATTATAGATGGTAGTTACCTAGTACCTAGGTACTAGTTATTTACCTATCTATAGTTTTTTGACGTGTTTTATTACGCATTTAGGCTATTTAGTTCTACCTAAGTTTGGTTAGCTCTAGGTACTAGGAAGCCATCTATTACTTTCGTGACGTGTTTGCATAATATTATACAATCCTACGTAGTTAATGTGAGGTACTTACTTATGTAGGTCTAGCTAGGTATAGGTACCAAGTATTTATTATACCTAGGTACTACGTACCTACACTTTGTACCTAGACCTACAAAACATAGGGAAGTAGGTAGGTACCTCACATAAGGTAGGTAGATATGAACTATTTATGAACCACGTCACGAAAGTAATAGATGAGTAGGTTCCTATGTGACATGATGAGATATGTGACTCCGCCGTCTAAAGCTAGGTGGCTTCGTATTATTGGAAATATTATTGCAATAAAATGCTGTAAATATGGCTGGCTGTACATTATCAGAGTGTCCACGTACTTACAGGCTACCCGATATTGTACAGGCGCGTAACATTATCGTGTCATTCTTTCGTTCTTGAAGTTTGCATTTTTTTATGCTTTTCCCTTTCGGGCTGGCTGTGGCATCTTATTCCTGCCGCCAAGTCTTTTGCTCTCAAATCGAGAGGCTTATGTATGTTTAAAGTATATATCATGTTGGTTAAAGAATTCAGAAGCTTAGATAGAATAAGATGATAAGTATCACTAAAATTATGCTGGTAACTAAAAAAGAAAAGGCGTCAAAATCTAAAAATAAACAAACATTTTGTAGTTATAATATTATAATAATACCTACTATAGTTTTTATTTGGTACATCAAAGTTTCTAAGTGGTAGTGGTGGGTAACTCACTCAAAATACCTAAGCTGCAAATCAGCTCGCAGCTCACGCTCTTGAACCGCGCAAGTAGATCTATGAATGATTTCAGATGAATCAGGTAAAGTGAAGCAAACAATGCAATCAGTTCATCAAACGGGTCAGCTTTTCTAATATGGACTTAATAGTGTTGAAAATAATACAAATTGTTGTCGTATGAAATCGTTTCTAATCAGCAAAACAATTTTGCTGGGTGTTGCGGGTCGCATGAATCGCAGATGAAGTAGAACTACTTTGAGCCGTTGAGCTGCTTCAGCTGCTTGGGAGCGGCGTGATCCATTTACCTGCGGCTCAGTACCCTGTGATTCGATCTGGATGCCTGTTCTGACTCGAGTTCATCATCATCATTCCAGCCGTTTGAAGTCCACTGCTGAAAAGCGGCCTCCCCCACAGATTTCCGGAGTGACTTCCTATCATGGGGGTGGGGGGAATTTGAAAATCTTTGTGAAAATAGGAGAAACTGCTGCCCATCCCCTAGCTTTTTTTCGCTTACTCGCCTGCCTAGTACGACATCCACGTGTAGGAGGTTAGGAGGGGCCTATTCTTCAGCCGGGGCCGCCACGGTCACTGACTCGAGTTACCCACCTCTAATTAGTGGTAGGTACACTATGTACAGCAGTGGACTCAAATAGGTGATGATGATGATACTTACATAATGGTTTCGATTCTGTTTTATCTAATGGCCAGCGTTTGGAAAATTTCATCTTCATCCCTTAAAATATATCGCAGAGCGCCACAAGATCCTTGCGCAAAAATTTAGCGCGATCGGGGCCCCGATTTGTGGCATTGTATTGTTTCCTATTAAAACGTAAGTACTCGTAATGTGCGAGCTGACTAAACCTCTGGTTTCTTCATGATGTTTACCTTAACCATTTTGGCGATCTACTCTCAAAAATTATAACAACCAAAATAACGAACGCGTCACAATATTATACGCAAGTGCCTCGTTATAATGACGAAATAAAAGTTTTTTATCAATACATATTGAACTAAAAAGCTAATGAGATTGTGCAAAAAAGTGTAATGGCGTTCGATTTTTTTATTACAACGATCTGCGACTCTAAGAAATAGTTCTTTCAACCTCTACACTTATTTCGTCGCTGTAAGTAAAGTACTGCTGGCGTAGCGGTAAAGACGGTGGACTCAATAATCATCATTAACGACGTGCCCTGGATCGAATCTCTTCATCCGAATCGACTTTTTGCGTTTTCTGATCGTTCCAGTGACTGTACCAGAATGCCCCAAACAAGAAACCAGGTTGCCGTAGAATTAGAAAATTGACCGCTGAAATACAAAAAGCACAAAACTTGAATTTGAAGCTTCTAAAAGAACAAGACGACTGCGCGAAAGATTATAAAAAATCTCTTGGCGCAAAATGGGTCACTCAAAGTTGCATTTGCAGAACAAGAAATAAAATTACAAGAGACTGAAACGAACTGCAGATCTCAATGAATATGAAGAAGCATTAAACGTAATACGTATGCACGAAAATAATGCAGCGCTGTTCAAACAACTACAAAAAATGCTCCAGTTGGAAACCAATGGAACACCCAAATACTTAATGAAGAATTGGACAATTTAAAAGTAAAAACATAAAATTAAAAAATTCTAGACACACCGTAGATATTAAAACTGCAGCAAAGACCAAGAATTTAAGTAAAAATAGAATAACATTGAATAAACAAGTGAAAAATGATAAAGAAAAATACAAAAAAAACAAAAAAAATTGTAGCGAAAAAAGGGAAGACAAAAACAAGACGGACTAAAACAACGAGTGAATCAATAGCAACAAAACAGGTCGTGACAATAAAGAATAAAGAAGACAACGGGATTACTACGAGAATAGGACTTCGATCCGTAGAGAAGCTAACGACAGAGGAGAACACTGGAAACCAAACGAATAACAGTACCCAAATCCATGAACCCAGACTTATAGCTGAGGATACCGCCGTAATTTCACAAAATAGAGAAAATGCTAATATTGTGCGATACATACGGAAAATCTCTTGGAGAATTTATACACTTACATAATAATGACGACCAATCTGTTCTATCCATTTGTAAGCCAGGTGCTCCTATCAGAGAGATTATAAATAACTTGCCGACACTGACAAAGAATTTGACTCAGGGCGATGATGTCGTCGTGATTGCCTCTGACTTCCATCATCAATCAAGACGTAAGTCTACGAGATACGATTACATCGATGGCAACACGGTATGTTTTGGCTGAAAACTATTTGATCCTCCGAGCTCTTAGACTAAACTCAACAAAACAAATGAACTTTTTTAATGATTAAATACCAAAATCAATCTTCGTGCCATGTAAATAAAGTTTAAAGTCGTTTGACAATCTCGTTGAAGCGAAGTGGCAACGTCGCAATGAGCCGATTTTCAATAACTTTATTTGAACTTTTTGGCGGGAAAACTGTTTTTGCTTATATCTCTGAAACCTTTTCAGCTACAGGCCTGAAATTTTTGGTACCTTAGGCACTAATTATGAGCTAAAATCCTGCCTAAAGTTTATTGCCCTCTGATCAGCGGTTTGGCGTATCGAAATGTGTAAGCTGGGGACCCGGGTCTACAGCTTACACATAGTTTTTTGCTTATATCTCTGAAACCTTTTTAGCTACAGGCCTGAAAATTTTGGTACCTTAGTCACTAATTTGGCACTAAATATCTGGCTATATTTCATAGCTCTCTCGTCAGCCGTTTGGCAGAACTGCATGTGCAAGCTGTAGACCCGGGTCCCCAGCTGACACATAGTTTTTTGCTTATAACTCTGAAACCTTTTAAGCTACAGGCCTGAAATTTTTAATACCTTTGGCACTAATTTGGCACTAAATATCTGGCTAGTTTTTATAGCTCTCGCGTCAGCCGTTTGGCAGAACTGGATGTGCAAGCTGTAGACCCGGGTCTCCAGCTGACACATAGTTTTTGGCTCATATCTCAGTAACCTCTTTGGCACCTAAATTTTGAATTGGATTTTCAGATTGCACCAATTATGCACTAAATATTTGCATACTCAGAATTCAGAAATTCGTTATGTGTAAGCTGTAGACATACACACCTTGTGGGGTGCGCGGGCGCGGAGGACCGAGCGCGCTTGCCTCTCGCCCCGCGCCGCGCCGCCCCTGGATGACGTCACGAAGCTGGCGTCAACAGATAACTCTCGCCACTTTTCTTTACTAAAAGTAAAGAAAAGAAAGAGACGGACATACTTTTATCAAGCCGATAAAGTTAATGAGTGATTATGATTATGGAGGTAAGGCCCTTTGTCCACCGCCACCGTTACCGAGCCGTAACCGCGAACAAGATGACGGCAGGGTGACGGTAGCAGTGGACCACCGGCACCGGTGTAAGAATAACGGGTTATAACCCTAGCTTTTTTCCCTTAGTCGCCTCTTACCAAATCCGCGGATAGGTAGATATGTAGGGGCCTATTCTTCAGCCGGGGCCACCACGGCCAAAGACCTATAAGAAAAAAAAAACATTCGTTCATTCATTCATTCAATCATTCATTCTTATAAATAACAGCAACCATTCCAGCGGCCATTACTTTTTAATTAAAATGAGAGCGAAGCCGCCGACGTTCACTAGCACTTCTTTAAAATCAGACCTAAACAGTAAATCCGCACCGCTGCAGTAGGCAGGACAATCGCGTCGGACACAAGGCCGCCCGCTAATTGGAAACTGCAGCACCAACCGGATGGTCAACACGTGACATATACTCAGGGACAAATAAAAGGGTCATGTGGACCGATGACCAATAGACCTCGGTGGCGTAGCAGGTGAGTGTCCGGCTGAGACAGAGTTCATAATTTAAGTTTAAATAAATCTGAATTTTTAAATTTAAATTTAGAAAGAGAAAGAGAACCTTTTGTGCTATACCTAAAATTTACACACATTCTTCTTCACTTTGATAGAAAATTCAGCTAAGCCAACTATTTCAGCTATTCGTAGCTCTGCGCCAATATTCAATTGAAAGCCAAAGCCAACATTGCCTAAAAAAGATTTAAAAACATTCTGAATTGAACTCCAATATTGACCGACCAATGTATACATTTCTTTGCACTGCAGTGCAATAGTGGGACAGTATGACCCACTTTTTCGGGCCACAAAAGACTCTTTATCCAGCACTGAATATACTAGAATTCACGTCCCAACTGACTTATTTTTTCTTTTTTAGGGTTCCGTACCTTATGTGGAAAAACGGAACCCTTATAGGATCACTTTGATGTCCGTCTGTCTGTCTGTTCGCCTGTCAAGACCCTTTTTCTCAGAAACGGCTAAAGGTATCAACTTGAAATTTTTACCACCTATTAAGGTCTGTGGTTCTTATGGTGCCGTACCTATAAAAATCAAAGCTCTAGCTTATTGCATTAAAAAGATATGGCAATGAATGTATAATTTTTGTATGGAAAACCTCTAGGGTACTTCCAGTTACCTCACAATTCTGAAATTTGGAATGCTAGGTGCTTTTGTAACACAATTAAAGGAAACAGTCTGAAATTGAGGAATTTCAAAAGTTTTTTAGGAAACATTATTATATTTGCGGTCAATGCCTTACAATGACTACGTGAGCGACCGCAAATATAAGTTTGTCAATTCCTACACTTAGAATTTTTATTTTCTGACCATGACCACTGGTGCACGACCGGGATTCGAACCCACGACTAATGGTACGGAACCCTCAGGGCGCGAGTTCTCGCACTTGACCGTCTTTATTTTCAGGGAATTATGTTTTAAGCCAACTTTTTGCAGAACTAGCGAAAGCATAATGACAACAAAGCGTGGCTAGGAATCCTTTTAATTTTACTGGAGAGTATTCGTAATGCTACAGACTTGGACTTTAAAATAAGCAATTACAGAAATTATCCTTACGATTTCAAGGCTTACGGCCCTCTTGATGGTAAGTGTTTACCGTCGCCTTTTGACATCAGCAACACCTGGAGCATTGCTAATGCATTGCCTGCCAAACCTCTCCCCCCTTAAGACGCCTTAAGACCTTAAGCTCTGGCAACCTTACCGCAGGAACACAACACTATTTGAAACAAATTATGTTATTTGTCTGCGATCTTCTGTAAGGCGGAGGTACCTGCCAGGTGCGCTGCTCCAATTTAGAGCGAGAAAAGCTCGCTATGCCCTACCTCCTTTAAATTAATAAATTAATGAAGTTGAAAATTGAACTTCATTATCATCATCAGCCTGAAGAAGTCCACTGCTGGACATAGGCCTACTGAGAGTTCCATGACGAACGGTCTGAAGCCTTTTCCATCCACACTTTCCGCACCTAATTAGCGTAGCATTAATTAAGATAAAGTTACTCTATTAGTAAGTATATTTTTGCAGTAAATACATATTTTTTCATTTCATTCATCTTTAACAATGTCGTTGGATTATCGGGTGGGAGACCTTTTATTCTTAACACTCCCTACTCCGTCATTACATTACTATAGCCGCTACCATTGCTAGGAATGGTGGAAGTGCCATACATCATCATGAGGGGTGGAAGGGGACAGACCTAACCCACCACGCTGGACCAATGCGGGTTGGTAGGTGATGATTAAAATTGAACTTGAAAAGTCCGAAATTTGAAGGAAATAATAACTTTACGTAAGGGTCCGCCTTACAGAAGATCGTAGCCAAATAACATTATTGGTTTCAAATAGTGTTGTGTTCCTGCGGTGAGTAAGGTTGCCAGAGCTCTTCAGGGGGAGGGGTTCGGGGTCGGCAACGCGTGCATGATGCCTCTGGTATTGCAAGCGTTCGTAGGCTACGGTAACCACTTACCAACAGGTGGGCCGTATGCTTGTTTGACACCTTTGTTGTAAAAAAAAAAAGTTAAATCCTATGATGTGAAAATGGGTGCCAAGTTCAATATTATGAATACGCGTGGTTGTCGACTTCGCGGACAAAAAAATTTAGACCTAAACGGGTGCCAAGTTCTGCCAAGCTCTAGATGTGACTTGGCTTAGAAGAGTAAGATATGTTATGAAAGCAAGCTAGCAACTAGACAATAAGAAAATCAAGAAGGACGCAATCACGAACAAAAACCAAAACTCAAATCAGAATATGCTATTCAAAAACCCTATCATCCAAAATTCACTACCGCATAATTTTCCTCTCCAAACAATTTAAGGGTCGAAAACATTTCGCTAAATTCACGAGAGACCGAAACAGTACAAGCCCCTAGTGGAAATTCATTCCGATGGGAACGCTTGACCGCGCCCGCCCGATAACATGTTGTTACAGGCGCGCGCTCGTTCACTATTCTTAGCTACTTGAATAAAAACTAGCATTGGAATTTATGAAATGCTACAGTACATCAGAGGAAGTTTGAAAGTAGCGCCAGTGATGGAAAAGTTGAGAAGTAATAGGTTAGCATGGTATGGACATGTCATGAGGAGGGATGAAAGTCATGTAACGAGAAGAGGTATGAAGGTATGAATGTGGATGGATATAAGACTAGAGGAAGGCCGAAGAAAAGATGGATGGATTGTATTAAAGATGACATGAGTTAGAAAGAAGTGAGTGTGGAGATGAAGGCTAACAGAGGAGAGTGGAAGAAGAAAACATGTTGTGCCGACCCCACATAATGTGGGTCAACGGCAGGAAGAATAATGTTATGAAATGCTAGCCAAGATGGGTTGGCGAAATCATCAAGGCGGGTCAAGCATGGCCCACAGAAGCACAGAACAAACAGGATAATGTGATAATGTGAAAAACGGAGGAGGCCTTTACTCAAAGAAGGGTTCTTAATTAATCGATAAGTGTTCGGGCCTAGTACTCCAAAGCGCATCAATCAACGTCAAAATGACAGCGACTGTCACGAGCGGCTGTCAACTACCGGCGTATTTGCCGGCATAACCAAAACCTGTGTAAAATGACTAGCATCTAATTTTGTAACGAGAATAATTTTCATATTATACGGAGTATTTCCCTATTGTTGGTGTTCATAATTTAATAACAGGAGATAGACACAACATTTTGGTGACCCACGACGCGATATTTTGGATATTGCAAGGAGTTGGAACATTGGATATCGCAAGGGAGGCTGAGTGAGAAGTCCCTCAGAGGAATTGGAACATTCCAGGACAACAATCCGAGGGAAGTAAGCCCCATTCCCATCCATCAATATCCTTTTCCATCCTTTTTTGCTTCTTTGTGCGTAATTTGGTCGATATCTCACATCTTTTTACATCTTTGTGGCGTGGCTGGATCTACCCGCCACCACCTTTTCTAGGTATCGTCAGCACATTTTTCGTGAAAATCTCCTGTTTTACAGCAAATACTTCATTAATTCTCAATCATCATTCATATTTTCCCTTATTACATCGAGATTAATGCATATTTTCCGGTTTCATAGCCAATTATTTGTAAAACATTTACAAAAGGTTCACGTGTCGCCTTCGAATAAAAGTTCTAAAGTTTTCATGAATAACAACCAGTCCAATAAAACATTGTCATAAACAGTTAGATAAGCATATTGGCCGACTATTCCAGGCACATTCCGGGTGAAAACCGGTGAGAATTGCGAGCTACAGGCGCCGACATTTCCTGGTGCCGCTGCCTGCGCCCGAGTCGACGGCCAGTGAATCCGTGCGTGCTGAGCTGATCCTACTTGAAGGGTTTGTGCTGTTAGCGCGAACAAGGTTGTATTCATTGCTTCTTTATTTTACTTAGAACTTATTCGATCTCAAACTTTGTTGAGAGTCCGGTTCATTGTTTGTGCTCACTATGTCTGATCTCAAAGAACTTATTGCCCAGCGAGGTCGCATAAAAACACGTATAACATTATTTGAAAAGTATGTGAAGCCTCTTTCTGAATCTAAATTAAATAAAAATCATTATAATGAGTTAACGTTGAGGCTGAATAAGTTCCAGGATTTGTCATATAGTTTTGATGAGTTACAATCAAAAATAGAATCTTTAGATCTTTCTGATGATCAAATGAGTGAGCGGGAGGAAGTAGAAAATAGATTTTTTAGTCTCATTGCTACAACTCAAAATATGTTACAAACATTTGAAGCTAAAGAAAAGGTAAATGAATCATCATCGGCTTCTCAAGCTTCCCACTGCTCACATCATCATCATCATCAGCATCTAAGGTTGCCAACACTCCAGGTCCCTCCATTCAGTGGTGAGCCTGGCAAATGGTTAGAGTTTAGAGATACTTACTCATCGCTGATCCATGATAATGACAGTATCGACAATGTCAGTAAATTTCATTATTTGAAATCATATCTAGAGGGAACGGCCAAGGCAGTTATATCTTCAGTAACGGTCTCTTCAACAAATTACCCCATTGCGTGGTCACTCTTGTGCGACAGATTTAATAACAAAAGGTTACTTATAAATGAACATATCAAATGCTTATTTTCATTGGAGCCAATGGCTAAAGAATCTGATAAAGGCCTGCGTAGCATAATCGATACAATTTCCAAAAATTTAAGTGCGTTGAATTCTTTGGATGAGCCAACTACAAGTTGGGATACTATGATAATATACATGGCTTCTGAGAAGTTAGACCCTGAAACTGCTAGGAAGTGGGAGGAGCATAGGACCACCTTAGATATAGCTACATTAGATAAATTCTTTGATTTTCTTCGGCATCGGGCAACGGTTTTAGAAACTGTTCATGCTAGCAAGTCTTCTAAAGTTGAAAAACGAAACAGTCTTGTTAAATCAAAGTCTTTTATGGTCTCGTCTCCTGAATCCTTTCAAGGTGCTTCTCACCGTAATTGTTTAGCCTGTAAACAAAATCACAAATTATATGATTGCCCAAAATTCAAATTATTACCAATTGAAGACCGAATTTCAAAGGTTCTAGAATGGAAGTTGTGCAACAATTGCTTGCGTGGCGGCCACAGGTCGGTTCAATGTAGGCTCGGTGGTTGTCGTATCTGCAACAAAAAACATAATACAGTATTACACAGACAGTTATCGCTACAAACAAATACACAACCACAAATACAACAAAGTCATGAAGAAACCACATCTCTACTGACTACTGCTACTGTTTCTTCTCATGACTCACCTGCTTCTTCTTCGTCTTCTTCTATGCCCCACCAAGAGGGTGGGAACTCTCGTGTAGTCAGCATGTCTGCTGTCTCCTCCGACCAAGTTCTTCTATCAACCGCTTCAGTCGAGGTGACAAGCAATGGAAAGACATTTACTTTGAAAGCTTTGCTAGATAGCGGAAGCCAGTCTTCCTTTATAACAGAGGCCGCTTTAGCCAAAATCGGTCTCAATAGAACAAAAACTCAAAGGCGTAGTGTATCGGGCTTAAGCAATTCCGTCATTCATATTACAGAACATTGCGATCTTGTGATCAAATCGTCATGTAGTTCTTTTAGTGCACCCGTCACTTGCTTTGTGATTCCGTTGATAACAGATCAACTTCCTCATTTGGAAATCCGAGTTCAGGATTTAGGCATTCCGAGCCATATTCAGTTAGCAGACCCAAACTTCTTTTGCCCATCCGACATTGACATGCTTCTAGGAGCCGATGTCTTTTGGGAAATCATCGGTTCATCTCAAATCAGATTAGGTCCTAACAATAAAGCCTTTTTACGTGAAACCCAACTCGGATGGATAGTAGCTGGCCCCATGGGGGGGAAATATTGCGGCAAGTCAAACCGCATGGTTTGTAACTTCAGCCGAACCATTCAGCATCAACTTTCAAAGTTCTGGGAGCTTGAGGAGGTTCCTATGGAGATACCTCCGTCGTTGGAACACGACTTTTGTGAAAACCTCTTCACCAAAACCACTTATCGTGATGCGGATGGTAGATTTTGTGTGCAGCTTCCTATTCGCGACTCACCAAGCGCCTTAGGTGAATCGTATCATATTGCTGAAAAACGATTATTTCAGGTAGAGAAAAAATTGAGTAGATCGCCTTCATTGCGAACAGAGTACAATAAGTTCATGGAAGAATATGAACGCCTAGGGCACATGAGTGAAGTGTCCAAACCATCGAATGGTTGCTACTTGCCTCATCACGCTGTAATTAAGGAGAGTAGTGAAACTACTAAATTAAGGGTGGTCTTTGACGCTTCTGCTGAAACATCTTCTGGTGTCTCTCTTAATGACATCCAATATGTCGGTCCGGTGGTTCAAGACGACTTGTTTTCTATATTGCTTAGGTTCAGGCAACACCGATACGCGGTTTCAGCAGATGTAGAGAAGATGTACAGGCAAATTGAAATAAATCGATCGCAGCGCCCTCTACAAATGATTTTATGGCGTGATAGAGTAGACCTTCCTATCAAAATCTTTGAGTTGAATACTGTCACTTATGGAACTGCTTCTGCGCCATTTCTTAGTACAAGGTGTCTTCTTCAGTTAGCGAAGGAGAGTCCCGACAAAAATGTAGAGCAGTTAATCCAGCATGACTTCTATATCGACGATTTCATTTCAGGATGTAGCGCAGAATCAGAGCTGAGCTCTATCATAAATTCCGTTACGCAGACACTTCAATCTGCGGGCTTGCCGTTGCGTAAGTTCCGCACTAATGCTCCTTCGATAGTACTTAACAATCCAAGTTCTTTAATATCCAAAGACTTGGACTTTACTGCCCCTTCCAGTGCGCTGGGCCTTAAATGGGACCCAGGCGCTGACGTCTTTAACTTCTCTACCAACATCGAAAGTCCCTCTCAAGCCACGAAAAGAACGATTCTATCGAATTCTGCGAAACTGTTCGACCCGCTCGGTTTACTGAGTCCATGCACTATCATTCCTAAAATGATTCTTCAGAAATTGTGGATTTCCAATTTAAACTGGGACGATCCCGTTTCCCATGAAATTGAAATTTCATGGCTTGATTTCGTGGCTAATTTGAATAATTTGTCTTCTCTAAAAATACCTAGGTTTGTTTTGTGCGACGAACCTGAGATCATTGAAATGCACACATTTTGCGATGCTTCCGAGGTAGCGTATGGTACGTGCCTCTACCTGAGATCCATAGATAAGTCAGGTCAAATCAAAGTTAATCTTCTTTGCGCAAAGACAAAGGTCGCGCCTTTAAAGCCACAAACCATTCCTCGCTTATGTGGAGCCGTATTAGCAGCTCGTCTCTCTCACAAGGTTTTGAAAGCCCTGAGACTCCACATACACAACATATACTACTGGACGGACTCTTCTGTAGTCCTTGGTTGGCTATCGTCGCATGCACGCGATTTGAAAACATTTGTGTCTAATCGGGTTGCTGAAGTTCAGCAGCTCACGTCTTCTGGTTCCTGGAGACATGTACCTGGAACACAAAATCCTGCAGATCTAGCCTCGCGCGGCTTAGATCCCAAGCACATCAATAAAGCTACATTATGGTGGCATGGCCCTTCTTTTCTGCTAGAGTCCGAATCGGACTGGCCAAACAAAATTAAGTATCCTAAAGAGCTACCGGAAATAAAGTCTATCTCTACTGGATTAATTCCTAAACCTGTCTCTACATCATGCACTGCACACTCTACATCATGCACTACAGCTACAAATCATGCTCATACTTACCACGGGATAGCCAATTTTGAGAAATACTCAAAGTTGACCACACTACAACGAAGCATAGCGTATGTGCTACGATTTATCTACAATGTACAGCATGCAAATTCTAAACGAACAGGTCATTTAACTGTTGATGAGTTGGAAGCTTCTCTTCATTGTATAATCAAACAGCATCAGTTCGAATGTTTTGGCACCGAGATAGATTTATTAAAAAACAAGAAATGCTTACCTTCTAAGTCAGGGTTGCTCTCTCTCAGACCCTTTGTAGATGAAACCGGAATCCTTCGTGTAGGGGGCCGCATTCAAAGGGCATCTGAAACATATAATAAAATACATCCAATTTTATTAGAATCAAAGCATAATTTCACTAAGCTATTGTTTGCCCACGAGCATAAGAGACTTTTGCATTGTGGTCCACAATCACTTCTTACTAATCTAAGACAAATTTATTGGCCAATAACTGGTAGAAGATTGGCTAGGAGCACAGTAAATAATTGCAAATTATGTAGAGTCATAAAATCCAAATCAATAAATCCCATAATGGGAAACTTACCTCTGCCTAGGGTCACTCCAAACTTACCTTTTCAAGTTTCAGGCGTCGACTTTGCAGGACCATTTCCAATTCGTGATCGCACTGGCCGCGGTTGTAAAATTATAAAAAGTTACCTTTGCATATTCGTATGCTTTTCGACCCGTGCTCTACATTTGGAAATTGCATCGGACATGAGTTCTGATGTGTTCATTTTATGTCTCAAACGTTTCATCTGTCGCAGGGGAAAACCAACTGAGATTTACTGTGATAACGGTCGAAACTTCGTGGGCGCAAACAATGAACTTAGTCAATTTTTAAACACATGCAATGAATCAGTCTTCTCATTTGCCGCCGATGAGGGTATAACGTTCAAATTCTCACCGGCTTACACCCCACACTTCGGTGGGCTCTGGGAAGCCGGCGTCAAATCGGCGAAGCACCATTTAACTAGAATATTAGGTAATAATCACCTCACGTATGAGGAGTTATCGACTTTGTTCGTACAAATCGAAGCAATCCTAAATTCAAGGCCTCTTTGTCCACTTTCTTCTGATCCTACTGACCTCTTTCCTCTTACTCCGGGGCACTTCCTGATCGGTAAACCCCTCACTTCTCTGCCTACGCCAGCACTGCTCGATATCAAGACAAGTCGTTTATCCAGATACCAAGAAATCGAGCAGATGCGACAGCACTTTTGGGAGAGATGGCGCAAGGAATTTTTGAGCGAGTTACAACAGCGATCCAAATGGCGTGTCAAGCAAGGAAAGCTTCTAGAAGGCGATATGGTCATCCTCAAAGAAGCCAATCTGCCTCCACTCAAATGGAAAATGGGCCGTATTCATCGACTCTACCCTGGATCGGACGGAGTATCGCGTGTAGCGGATGTCTTCACGTCGAAGGGCATCGTACGACGAGCGATAACGAACCTGAGCCCTCTACCTATGGGGGATGCTCCTGAAGATGCCAGTCCTCGAGAACCCATGGTCGTCGAGAGGGGGGAAGATGTTCGGGCCTAGTACTCCAAAGCGCATCAATCAACGTCAAAATGACAGCGACTGTCACGAGCGGCTGTCAACTACCGGCGTATTTGCCGGCATAACCAAAACCTGTGTAAAATGACTAGCATCTAATTTTGTAACGAGAATAATTTTCATATTATACGGAGTATTTCCCTATTGTTGGTGTTCATAATTTAATAACAGGAGATAGACACAACAATAAGTATCATTACTAAGTTGTTTTTAAAATGTTTATTTTATTTATTAAAAATTGTAAACGTTTACTTTAGCTATAGATAATAATAATAATAATAATAAATAATCCGGACATATCACACACGTTCAACTGATCCCAAACTAGGCATAGCCTGTACTATGGGTACCAGAGACTGATATACATAATAGATATATATTTAACACCCAGACACAGAACAAACATCTGTGTTAGTCACAAATGCTTGTCCAGTGCGGGAATCGAACCCGCGATCTCTAGCGCAGAAGGCAGAGTTACTACCAACTGAATTTAATTAAAGGCTATGATTAATAAATAAATTCTCTCTCAGTCTCATTTTATCTAGCGGGTTAGTGTGCTAACACATTTAAACGCAGCACTGAGCACTACCGGCCAGCATACCAGCCATATGATAACTTGCAATTCGGTTAGTAGAATTAAAGAAGTTAGTGCGCCTCGCAGACTCGTTTTATTTAGTGGGTTAGTGAGCTAGCTCATCTAAACGTAGCACGGAGCACTACCGGCCATATCATTGGGAATATCGGACGGCCCGCATACTGCGATAACTTGCAATTCGGTTAGTGGAATTACAGAAGCTCCGTGCGTTTTTTTGCAGTATCTAACACGTATTTGTTTTAATTTCTATGCATTATTGCAATAAAAATATGATCGTAATATCCTAGAGTAGACCCCCAAATAAAAGGAACAGAGGAAGACCAAAAGAGAGATGGATAGATGAGATAAACAAAACGGCTGGCGTGGACTGGATAAGCAAGGCGAAAAATAGAGACGCTTGGAGCAAAATTGAGGAGGCCTTTACTCGTTGAGAGGTCCTTACGTAGAATAGAATAGAATTGAATTGAAAACGTTATTCTGCTACCTATTTAAGCAATCAAATAAAATGTAAAAATGAAATTCAATAGAATAATAATTTAATCTAATACCTAATGCATGCTTTAAATATATTTTGTTGATTTAATATTATATACTACTTAATTTTACTATTGACCATTTACTTATGTTTTTCATTAAGGAAATAAAAGGCTATATTATTATTATTATTATCCCAGAGTCGAGTAGTCCGTCATCACGTACCACAAGTCAGCCCATTAGGTACTAGTTGACTAAATTAAAAAAAACATATTATTTTCCTTCTCAACTCGGCCCACTTTCTAGAGATACACTTAATATAAAAATTAAGTAATGTATATCTCATTGTGATCGGGAACTATGGTAGAGCCTGTGGGAGGCCTATACTTGTCCTGTGCTATGATGTCTTTGTACTTACAACATAACTGTTTACTACTGATTTGGTCATGTAGAGAGGATGAACAAAAGAAGATTGACGAAACAGCTGTATAGGGCGAGTGTGAATGGGACCGTTGGAAGGGGAAGACCTAGGCGTACGTTTAGTGACCAAATTGGTGACGTTTTGGAAAAAGGCCAGGTCAAGAGTACCCTAAGCCGACGAGCATGTATGAGGAATGTGATGAGAGTGAATGAAGCAAAAGAGGTGTCAGGAGCGTAGCAAGTGGAAAGCCGTGGTCTCTGCCTACCCCTCTGGGAAATGGGCGTGATTTTATGTAGTTTGTAATGTTGTTAATAATTAACAACCTTGCAAACTAGTTTAGCCTTTAAAAGGCAAGGTGGAGGATATACCTTTGTTTGTACCATCATCATCATTTCAGCAGAACGTTTTTGTTTATATAGAAGTTATAAAAAGTCATGAGTCTGCTATAAAGCTCTGCCAGGCTATTAAGTAAGCAAAATGGTAATGAAGATCGCAATTATAAGGATGATTTTATCAATTTTCGCGACATCTGAAGTTTTCAAACACGAAAAGGAAGCTACGGTCTTGAAGTTTTCCCTTGTCAATGTTGGTACGTTTTGAATGTTGCTTAGATTGTTAAAGTTACCCTCAAAGTTACGAACTTCATTGCCATTACGCTTACACAATTGCACCACTGATTGGAATTAAAATTTCGAGTTACAGCATATACTTACTCCTTATTCCTGTGACTAACGAGAACACAGAATCAATCTACATACTCAACGACTGTGCATACTGTTTGTACGTGAGTGCAGCCTCTGTGACTGTAAACCAGCTGTGAATGTGAAATTAGTTTTATCGCATTGAGATAGGATGGGATATAGCATGGAACGTTGGCTCTAAAACTAGAAGTCTAGTTTGTCTCTGTTTACATAGAAAAAAATATCAATATAATTTTGGTCCGTGGATTAGGTAGCTGTTGTATCATCATCAGCCTGACAAAGTCACTTCTGGATTTAGGCCTCCCCTAAAAAGTGCCTAAGGGTCTACGCCTAAAGTTTTTTGGTTCTGCGAGGTAAAATAACCGGTCGAATTCCTCACGACGCCTAAATACTAGACTTGAACGTTGGAGCGCTGCACAAGATGTCCTAATTTCGTTATTTTTTAGAACGTTCGATTAATTAGAACGTAGCCGGTGTAGCGGTGTTTCGCACCAAATTTTTCGTTTCTCACCGGCTGTTTTTAAGATTTTCGTTTCAACCCACAAATTTATAAAAGAGCCTAAGTGAACTGAAAGTGTGGAAAGGTGCAGTCAGTAGCCCCGTGGTGGCCCCCCAGCTGAAGAATATAGAGATAGTAAGGCCACGGGTAGTATTAGAGGGGCTATTACTACCCGTGGATGTTGTAAGAAGCGACTAATGGAAAAACGCTAGGGGATAGGCAGCAGAGTTCCCTATCATTACTAACATTATCTGCGCTCGCCAACCCGCATGCCCAACGTGGCATGTATACATATCCCCCCAAATTATTGTTAGGGTGCAGGCCGTACAAGGTCGGTTGCGCTGGAAATCTACGGGGACTATGTTCAGCAGTGGACGTTCTACGACTGAAATGATGATGATGAAGATGAACTTAAACCTAGGTACTAGCTCTGCTATGGCATTCGAACGAGTATGTATCTCGTGCAAGTGACGTAACCGCCTCCAGTCACAGCTGCTTATTTGCATGAACATAACTCGAGGAACCTATTCCTGGTAAATTGGCATAAAACTTTAGATGCATGTTAGATTGCGTGTTTGTGGCTGGAATTACGTTCTATTCTGAGAATGCTAGATTGCTTGATATTCTGAGACTCAAGTCTATAATATTCGTTCGACGACCTCAGTGGCGTAGTGCGCGAGTGCCTGTCTGAGACGTAAGGGGTGTGGGTTAGATTCCAGCTACGGGGCAAAACTTCGCGTCATCATTCATCATTTCAGCCGTTCCACGTCCACTGCTGAACAGGGCCTCCCCCACAGACAGAGCGAATTCCTTGTCATGTGGGGGGATTTGCCCATACTCACCACGCTGGGCATGCGGATTAGCGAGCGCAGTTAGAGCTATCGTTGTTAAAATGAGGAACGCTGCTGCCCATCCCCTAGCTTTTTTCCCTTAGTCGCCTCTAACGACATCCGCGGCTAGGTAGATGTGGAGGGGCCTATTCTTCAGCCGGGGCCACCACGGCGACACTTCGACAAGCGAAACTTCGCGTAATCTGCAAATAAGTGTTCCGGTTCTGGGTGTTGTGGTACCATGGTACTAGAATTTAGTGTGTTACTTAGTGTGTTTCGGGGATATATCGTTTCCCTGTCTTACGCTACTCCCCACATTTCCGCTGCAAAAACTCATCCCACAGCTAGCTAAACAGAGGCCAGTAGGTATCCAATTAATGCGAACCACAACCCGTTAAATAGCAGAGCGGGGTGCAGAATAAACTGTCGTATTCTGACTGAAAGACGCTTCACTTTTCTCATATATACTTTTTTGGCCACCTTTATACCATGACGTCTTATAACTACTCAAATGCGAGCGTGTCAGAACTACTTTACACGAATTTGAAATCTTTTTTCCCTTAGTCGCCTCTTAGATAAATAGATAGATTATATATATCTTTATTGTACCTACACCAAATAGGTAAGCATTACATATGGCGGCCTTATCGCTAAAAGCGATCTCTTCCAGGCAACCTTTGGATGGACAGGACAGATTAGAAAACCTGAGGATGGTGGCGTACATAAAACTACAATTATAAAACAAATTATCCAATAAACCTACATACACTAAATATATATACGTACATACATAATAATTTACCCAAATACACATCATATAAGCCATATGGCCGTGGTGGCCCCGACTGAAGAATAGGCCCCTCCATATCTACCTATCCGCGGATGTCGTAAGAGGCGACTAAGGGAAAAAAGCTAGGGAATGGGCAGCAGCGTCCCTCATTTTAACAACGATAGCTCTATCTGCGCTCGCCAACCCGCATGCCCAGCGTGGTGAGTATGGGCAAATCCCCCCACATGATAAGCAGTTTGCTCTCTGTGAGGGAGGCCATGTTCAGCAGTGGACGTCGAACGGCTGAAATGATGATGATGATGATGATCTTCACCTGGATGCACTACGGCGAATGTATATTTTGCATTTGTCAACTTACAACAGTCAAGCAGACAAAGGACAAAACATGCAACCATATGTAAACATCCTTACGAAACCTACCAAAAACTGTACTATGAAAAACAGTTGAAAACTCTGAAAAAACGTTGTAAAAAGCATAACACATTAATTCCGGCGGGATCGCTGGTTCGTGACAGTGCGGCAAACAATATGAGAGCGGGTATGAATTTCAGTTTAGGGACCGTGCCGTATTTGGATTGCTAGTTTACTAGCATTCTACTAATATTATAAATGCGAAAGTTTGTGAGGATGTTTAGATGTTTGAATTTTTGAAACTTGGGATATTATAGAGTTCTTTACCTAGAATAGCATATAAATAAAATAAAAATAAAATAAGCCTTTATTTCTGTTTGATTTACACTAAATATATCTAAAATTATTGTAGAAGATAACTAACCTAGTTACATATTTTAATTTTAAATTCTTTGTTTTCTTGTTATTAATTAGTTATCGACAACCGGGTTTCTTCAGTTAACAGCTTGTTCTTCGACAAAGGCCTCCTCTAAAGATTTCCATTTTGTCCTGTCCTTTGCAGTCCGAGTCCATTCCGGACCTGCTACTTTAAATACTTTAATATACAATAGTACTTTAATAATAGGTAGGTACTTACTTTAATATCACCCTCCCAACGCTTAGTCTGTCCACCTTTGCTTCTTTTAAAATAGAATAACATATAGGCTACTTTGTATGTTGGTACCACGTGAGCGAAGCCACGGGCGGAAGCTAGTTATAAATAGTTGACAACGCGCTTTCATTACCATGATACCACACGATCCCCACAGACAAAATCTCGACGTGCACTATATACCGAAAGTTCATTTATTTTATCTATTTTTAGTTATATCTCTATTTCGCGATCTCTAGCACCGGAGATGGCCACTAACTGAATGCTACATTTTTTACTCAAGACTGACGCTGTGTTCAAACGGCGTGCAATGTCATCTTTCCTTGATTGTGTATTTTCTTTTGGTGTACAATAAAGCTATATTCTATACTATTCTAAAATATATTAGAAAAAATATTTCAAAATGATTAAATTTTGAGATTGTCCTTTGGTCGACGCCGCCGGTGATAAGAGAGCTGGCTCATTCCTTGCACAAAGAATTTCTTTGGCAATTCAACGCGGGAATGCAGCCAGTGCTCTTGGCACCTTGCCGCATGTCCAAAATTATTTGTTTAATTAGTTTCTATTTTATTTTGTAATTATTTGATTTTATATTTTATAATATCTCAAAATTGATTTAAAATTACATTTTAAATGACAAATCGCACAATGTTAGAACTAGGCTTGATTTGCGTTCATATAGATTAGATTGTAAGTTCGGAACTATACAATAACCATAGTGAAGGAGTTCATTACATTCTAGGTCATTGCACCACATCAGTCCACTCGACCGGATATAACCGAAGCGACGGACTGGATCGGAGTAAACGAGGCACGACCGAGATCCGCCGCATCGAATTAGTGGTACACAGATGTCTAGATAGCGCTCTGATTTTCACATCAGACCCTGGGATTTTCATCTGAACATTGTAAGGTAATATCCTCTTCATGCGGAAGTAAGTCCGTATTGTATTTGATCAGGCGAGCGTAGATCTCTAAAACAACTTGGACGAATCGGTGTTGTATGTTTGTAGGTATAGTACCTCCGCCGTACAGAAGATCGCAGCCAAATAACATTATTTGTTTCAAATAGTGTTGTGTTCCTGCGGTGAGTAAGGTTGCCAGAGCTCTTTAGGGGGGGAGGGGTTCGGCAGGCAACGCATTAGCAATGCTCCAGGTGTTGCTGATGTCAATAGGCGACGGTAACCACTTAGCATCAGGTGGGCCGTAAGCCTGTTTGCCTCCGTATAACATAAAAAAATTATAAGAATGAGAATTTGTTCATTTGACACACAGTAGAGAAATAGTAACAGAAACAAAAAAATATATATAAAACAAAACAACATTTTGTCAGTATAAAGAGTTAGAGTAAGTTAGAGGAAGAAGAAGTGTAGGTAATTACTATTTTTTTAGGGCAACTGTGAGAGTGCGGCCGAACTAGTTCCATGTATCAGATTATGCCACTCCCAAATATTGTGGCAGCGCTTCAGACTAGACCTAACATATTGTTAGAGCTTAACTTTCGCACCGTCAAACGAAACCTGTCTGCCCCAACGATTGAATCGAATTGAATTATAAATAAATATATAATTTACAGGACATATCACACACGGTCAACTGATCCCAAACTAGGCATTGCCTGTACTATGGGTACCAAAGACTGTTATACATAATACATTATAGATATATATTTAACACCCAGACACAGAAAAAACATCTGTGTTAGTCACAAATGTTTGTCCAGTGCGGGAATCGAACCCACGACCTATAGCGCAGAAGGCAGAGTTACTACCAACTGAGCTATGAGGCCTGTCATTATGCAGTGAAACTCCGAGCCTAACTTTAATTAGCATCATAACTCCTTTTATTTTTCGTTTTTATGATCTCAATTGTTCCCTCTCCTGTGCACTACGTTCACATCTTCTGTCCACAAACACAAAGATTATCTGGAAGATAATGCTTTTTAGCATTAAGTTCGCCTTTGTACTATTTTTATGTGTAATAAAGAATTATATAATATCTATCTATTTATCTAACTTTCTCCATTGCCCTAATCTGCTAGCTATTACCTCGACGACCTCAGTCGCTTATCGGGCGAGTGTCCGTGTGAGATGCAAGGGACGCGGGTTCGATTGCCGCTACGGGACACGTTTGCATTATCTGGAAAGATTTGTTCAGGGTCTTGGTGTTGTGGTACCATAGTACTCGTTGATTCTTATACCCACGTCACAAGGAATCCTAGTGTGGGGTCAGGACTATGCATGTGACTGCCGGGTGCTATTATTACCAAAGATAATATAATTTCTAATTATAATAATGATAATAAATACTAGATATTCCGGACATATTACACACGGTCAACTGATCCCAAACTAGGCATAGCCTGTACTATGGGTACCAGAGACTGATATAAATAATAGATAAATATTTAACACCCAGACACAGAACAAACATCTGTGTTAGTCACGAATGTTTGTCCAGTGCGGAAATCGAACCCGCGACCTCTAGCACAGAAGGCAGAGTTACTACCAACTGAGCTATGAGGCCAGTCAAAATATTATATATATATATTGTCGGCCAATTATATTGTCTTTGCTATTACTTAGAGCAATTGGCAATAAAGTTTATGAGTACTAGACATTATATAGGCACTTTAGCTACCTTTACTTTCTAGACTAACTTGAACCTAACACTAACTATTCTTGTGTAAATGTACACCAGATTAAACTCAGTAGGTACGCTTACGCTAAGGCCTTGTTTCTAAAAGTGGGGTATGAATTATAACTTTTGTAAAGCATGGCATGTTCGTAGTCGGCAACGCGTGCGTGATGCCTCTCGTATTGCAAGCGTTCATCGGCTACGGTAACCACTTACCAACATGAGAGCTATATACTTGGTTTTTTTTATCTTAGTTGTACAAAAAAAATGGCGTGTATGTTCTTCCATTCAGGTCAGGGTCATAAATAGCTTGGAGTGGTTGTGACATCAAAATATCATAAAAATTGCTATAGATGCAGGAACACTTTAATGGTGATACGATAAACCTCAGTAATAGCTTTGACTTATGGCTAAAAACCGCGTAAAGGCCTTATTACATCTAATCCATTGTTGCAAGACTGACTGATTTGAACCCATGACTTAAGGATCGGAAGGCTACCAGCACTCCAACAGTGAATCATTTAGAAGATATCGTCACTCTCCAATCGTAATTAACCATCAAATAAAATAAACAGTATGTAGGTACATAGATACAATATAAAATCATGCCTATTTCTGGGGCAGGCAGAGATCACGGTATTCCACTTGCTACGAACCTGACATACATCTTTTGCTTCATTCAATTTCATCACATTCCTCATACATGCTCGTCGGTTAAGAGTACTCTTGACTTAGCCTTGTGCACGAAAGGAGCCTCAAAGAGGAACATTTCATTCCTTTCACTATACTGATTCTTTCACCGACGAGCATAGGCCCTCAACCTGGTCACTGACCTTATGCCAAGACCAAGAAATTTTATGATTTTTTTCCAAAACGTCCGATTTGGTCACTTAACGTACAACTTGGTCTTCTTGGTCATGGTGTAGTGAATTAAAGTGCGCCTCTTAGAGGCTCCTTTCGTGCAAAATTTAATCAGCAAAATAAACTATAAACGGTCTTTTAAAAATAAATCTTAGTGATAACTTAGCACAACTTCAGGCGCCACTTCGCTTAGCCTCCTAATGATGCCCTATTCATCGTTATCTATCTACTTCCACTTCGGCTTAATAATATATTTTATAAAGTTTTTATGCGCGGTAGCGCACGGCAAGATTTTCTTGCCCCAAAATTGGAGCAGCCCGCCTGGGAAGCTACCTCCGCCTTACAGAAGATCGCAGCCAAATAACATTATTTATTTCAAATAGTATTGTGTTCCTGCGGTGATTAAGTTTGCCAGAGCTGCAAAAATAAAGCAGAAATAAAAAACATAATTTTTTTCTAATTTTCTTTCTTTTTGTTGATAAAATAAGTCCTTTTCAGAATAGTATATAATAAATTACCTTGTTTCAGTAATACTTGTCTACACATGCAATATTTATTAATTGCGGGCCCGCTATATTAAGCAGCGGTCACACTGGCGCTTCGCCAAGACACATCGTCGTTCTGCCCGGTATATGAAGAAACGGTGACCGTTATATCAGGGCCATAATATGATTGCCACTTTTATGGGCTTGCGACATCGTTGAGCTAGCATGCCCTCATATCTTTAAATGATCATAAAGGATGATTTTGAAATACATTTTAAACATATTTTAGAAAAGCTTGCGCCCGCGGCTTGTGCTGTACCTACATAAAAGCCTATATGCTATTCTAGGTAAATAACTCTATCTATTCCAAGTTTCATTGAAATCGGTTCAGCATTGTGGTGGCGTGATTGAACGACAAACATCCAAGCACCCCCACAAACTTTCGCATTCATAATATTAGTTGCATAGTAGGATGGCATATCGCATGACGTTTGAACACGGTTTTAGCTTGTGAGTTGTCACGTCACTGCTGCAAAGTTGATAGACTTGATTCCGCCTCATGACGTAAAAGGAAAACGCAGCGTGAGATTTTGTCTAGACCCGAGGAAAACAATGGCTCTTAGTCCTCCGGCCTGATGTTGTATTACGGTGGCCGTTTCTAGGGAAAACAATGCTTCTGCTCACGTAGTAATTGTTCCGTACATCTTATGTATTGCGAAATTCGTTTTTAATTGTTCATAACGTTTTGTGGATCCCCCAGGCCAAATTCTAGAACCACTTGAGGTAATTTTTTGTACTTAAATAGTTACAAATATGAATACAATGAGAGCACTGGTAGAGTGGTTGTAGTGACCTCGCCTTCCGATCCACAGGTCGTGGGCTCGAATCCCGGTCGTGCACCAATAGATTTACCATCCGGAAAATTCATGTGCGCTATACTACTGTCAGCTTCAAATTTACCGAAGCTCGATCCGCAAATTCTTTGAAAGTGACCAAAAAACTCACTTTATACTATTTCTCTTCAGAAGGCAGCTTTCAAATCAAATACTAAACCAAAGTAGGCCACGGTCTCACTCATCCCACATAAATCAAACGACGCCTAAACACCAAATCATTTAATCCGAATAAATACGCAACTCTCAACAACAACGGTTGAGGGCCATTGATTGCTGGGATCCGTATCCTGTCTGAAACTCGCTTAGAGGGTCCGATACGATTCACTCATCATCGTCAACATTATTATATCACCAGACGCTCACTGCTGAATTTCCCTATTAATTTCCAGAGCAACCGTTCTTGTGCCAGCAATGTACTCCAAACTACATAATCGTATCGTAATGTGAAGTGGATGCTTAGAGATGAATTGATTTCCAATAATTTTGATGCTGAATTTGAAGCTGATTTTATTATTTTTCTATAATATGCCATTACACTAAAAGCAAACTTCACTGGATCGTCTTTTTTGATGTCGTGAGAGTAACCTCTCTGTATTATGAGGGGAGTTCTTTGTAACAATAGCTTTGTCAGCTCTCGCCAACCCGTATGCCCAGCAGCGTAACGAGTATGGGCAAATCCTCAAAATAATGATTGTTTGGGTGCAGGCCGTACAAGGTCGGTCACGCTGGAAATCTATGGGTGAGGCCTATGTTCAGCAGTGGACGTCCTACGGCTGAAATTATGTAACAAGGAACAATATATTTTTCGCCGATATCATATCGGATGCTGTAATCTCTTCTATTCTTATAAAACCTATTACGACGTTATTCGAGTGCAAATCGAGCAAGTTTGAATAGGCCGGATTCGCTGTCGAAATATTTATTGAGATTACTTAGAAACTTGTTATTCAATTCGGTGTTCGTGAAGTGGTTTATTGATGGCTTCAGAAGTATTGTTCGGCCGTTGTGATTTTAAGACATTGGTAGGCCATTCGAAATCAAATTTCCGTTTTCTCTACGAAAACAAAGCTTTTGTACAGATAATAAATAATATTTTGTATATTTTGTAGCAGTTTGCCGACCTCGGTGGCGCAGCGGGCCTGAGAAGCAAGGTTTGCGTTCGATCCCCGATACGGTACAAATGTTTGCATGATCTTCAAATAAGTTCCAGGTCTGGGTGTTGTGCTACTATGGTACTCGTAGTTTCTGATACCCACAACACAGGCAATCCTGGTGTGGGGTCAGGACTATGTATGTAACTGTTGGGTGATATTTATTTGTAAGATGTTTATTTATTTTCAAAATCTTAGGAGAAACTTACAGCTAGGTTTACACAACATCAAATGAAAAATATATAAAATATAACATGCCTGGGAAGACCAGTGCATGTTTGTTGACGGCTAATTACAAGTTTCTGCAGATAGGTATACTAAAAATTACATGATAAAAAGTTAGTTGACGACTTATTGAAAACAATATAAACATAATTAAAAGAAGCGTAATATGTGGCTATAGCTCGCGATGTCTAGCTTTCTTTCTTTCTTCTTACTTATATCCCACTAGTTCCATTGAAAAGTTCATTGGAAATAATGTGTTTTTTTTCGTCTCAATTTAATGAAACTAGCGATAAAAAGTCTAATTTTTTCCATGAAACAAATTTAACTATTACTATATATTATCCGCATGGAGGCAGAACTAGTATTAAAAAATTTCCGAGCTTCATGCGATTTTGAAAGGCACGTACAATTTTTACGGTTCAGTAGAAAGATGACGAAAAATAAAATCTTAAGTGCTTTCCCCACTAATCCTAGAATAGTGGCGATCTGGGTAATAAGACCCCGGGTTATGGACCCAGTTTCACCGTAAACTGGTAGTAAATTATAGCAACGGTTAACTTAGAACCAAGTCTTGAATTAAAATGGTTAACTGTAATATTCGTGACATAGGGAGTGGTTTTTTTACGTTTATTAAATTTTGTTAGGTTAGCAAAAAATGCAAAAATATCAAATAAAAAAAAGTACAAAGCTCCAATGATGTAAAGCTCCGTCCGACAAATAAATTAAATTAGGTAATAAAACTTTCGATAATAATAATTATTTAATTATTACATAAATAATTTCAATCTACAAGGTGTTTAATTCGTATCATGGCAATCATCCCAAAAGGGGATTATTCTATCAACGAAAAGAAATAGCAAAAAATTAATATTTTTCAACATTTTAAAGAGAGTTAGCATTTGTAAAGAAATCATCTTACAAAAAATCACCCCCGAAGGGGATGAAATGGGGGTTGAAAGGTTCTTTGAAAGTCCTATGTTTTTCAAGTTAGAGACAAAAAAAATCGGTATTCATGTCACATAAATTACAAAAAGAAATAAGACCATGACGGTGACGGTAACGGTGATATTGATGGTGACGGTAACGGGACGGTGACCGGACGGTGACGGGACGGTGATGGGACTGCGACGGGACGGTGACGGGACAGTGACTGGATAGTGATGGGACAGTGACTGCACGGTGACGGGACGGTGATGGTAGGTAGATTTAGTATGAAGTAGGGAATTAGCGTAAGTAAATAATAGGATAATGGAAAAAATATTCTAGGTTGGTATAAATAAACAAACGCGGACAAAGTCGCGAGCGGGATAACTAGTTGTTATATAAGATAACAAAAAAAACAAGTGTCAAAAAATCAAAAAGTGCCAAAGTTCTTCTTACGCGTTATGGTGGTACCGGTTCGCTATAAAACTTTATCGTTCGTATTGTCCGCCCAATGAGAGGAAAAATAATAAGTGGGTACCTTATTACATCGAATCCTGGTTTTTGCTAGAAAGGGCTGACCACTTTTGAAGGTTTCAGTTGATTACGCTTTGGTTTGGTAAGTTACCGTCTTAAATAACTTCTGTGAAATAGCGCCGACGCAGAGTTTAGACGCCAAATGACGGTATATTTTTCATGAAAAATGCCATCGATTCATCATCATAATCATCCTGTTTTTAATGAAGCGAGTGCTCGTCTGAGACACAAGGGGTGCGGGTTTGATTTCCGCTGCGGGACAAATGTTTGAATGATCTGCAAGTATTTGTTCCGGGAATCCTAGTGTTGTGTGTTATTTTTTTATTTAAACATGTTTTTTGACTATCGAACAAAATGTCCGATACAGTTTGTTTCGCTTTCGTTAATGCTAAAAGTAAATTTACGAAATTAACCTTGTTTTCTACAATAACTACACAATGTCGGGTACAAAACGATGTTTTCACATAGTTTTGAAACAATTTTTTTTAACGCAAATCAAACAGCCAAACTTGTGAATTCTCTAGATTCCGAACAGATTAACTTTGCACAAGTATTTGAGAACTCTCAAAACGCTTAACTAGTTCGGGCCAATGTTAGCAGAGCGGGATTCCAAATCAACAGATTGCGCAAACGTGTTAGACAAACTCGTCCCTTATAGTTTAATAGAAGGCCTTTACTAAGAAGCCTGCCCAGATAGGCACTGAGTTGCGTGTTCTCCAAAGCGCTTAATAAAAATATGCTGAGTTGAATAGAAAAAGATTCTGTAACAACTCTATGAGCGTATTTCCATACAGCGATGTTATCGCGGCGCTGTGACGAGTCGCTTTGACGAGTAAAATGTCAACTACACACATCGCGCGCCCGTCGTGAGACACAACCAAATCGCAGCGCACTCGCCGCGTGACACTACCGAATCGAACTGAACTCTACCTTATGTTGCGGGCACGCGGTTATCATCACGGTCTCGTGGCGATCTGTTGCGAGGCGCGACGAATGGTGGAACATTCGTCGTCTCTTGGAGATTACCCGGCGATAGAAGAGCGGGTTTGCTGTGATAAACTCGCTCATAGAGGTGGCGCATAAGGAGGCCAGGGACAAACCTAGCGGGAAAAACGCGCGGACCCGCGATCTCAAAGGCACCATCGCCTTTGTATTTTATACTGATTCTCAACTTCATCCCGAAGTAATCAAAACTTCCAAACAAGGGCATAGGTACCCAGATTCCATTCTAGAGGCCAGAATCTATATATATAAAATTATTGGTCTGACTGACAACGACCAGCGCCGTTACCAATAATTTTAATTATGACGTTTTGACATCACGTTCACACGACCCGACTTTGATAAACCCACACCATAATTTACTCTATTAAAACACGTTGAGTTAGGTTTTTTTAAGCTTTTAAAAATCAAATAATCTTGACCTCACTAGGTGTCCAATGTCCATGTATTGTTGATATCAGGAACGAGTACAATTTGTTGGCACAACACCCAGACCCAGAACAAATATTTGCATGTCATGCACACAGTCATTTGTCCCGCCGTGGGATCAAAATCACCACGCATGCTAGCTACATCGTACCAAGGTAGGTTCGAACGCGGCGCCACAATCGCATTTGCACCACGCGAACAAAATCGCGGGCGTTTTCAGTATATGCAAGAACCACAGATAATTATCAGTCACTATGCCCATCCATAGACAATTTATAGTTAGGTCGTCGGTATGACTCTGGTCGCATTGTCTCACGTTTGAGATTGGCGGCGAGCTTCGATTAACTTCGGGAGCCCTTTCAATTTGGGGGCATGATGAAGTGGAATTGGGATGGTGGTGATACAGACAAGACAAATTCAAGCCGTGTTCAAACTGCATGCGATATGACCTTGATATCTTATCCTATTTCCAACTTTTATTATAGGTAACTGCGAAAGTAGTGAGTTATGTTTTTTGATCAATCACGCCGTAACGGCTGAACCGATTTTGAGAGTTCGTTAGAATAGCATTATAGGCTACTTTTTATCAAGGTCTCACGCGAGCGAAGCCGCGGGCTCAAGCTATAGCATCCTACTAACATCATAAATGTGAAAGTTTGTGAGTATGTTTAGATTTTTGGATGTCTGTTTTCCAATCACGCCGCAACGGCTCAACCAATTTCGATGAAACATGAAATAAATAGATTTATTTACCAAGAATAGCATATAGGCTACTTTTTATCAAGGTACCACGTGAGTGATGGCCTATGACCGTCGGTGAAAGAACAGTGTAGTGAAAGGATTAAAGTGCGCCTCTTATAGGTTCCTTTCGTGCACATAAATAAAAAAAAAATAAAAAAAATATTCCGGACATATCACACACGGTCAACTGATCCCAAACTAGGCATAGCCTGTACTATGGGTACCAGAGACTGATATACATAATAGATATATATTTAACACCCAGACACAGAACAAACATCTGTGTTAGTCACAAATGTTTGTCCAGTGCGGGAAACGAACCCGCGACCTCTAGCGCAGAAGGCAGAGTTACAACCAACTGAGCTATGAGGCCAGTCAACATGTCACATGTCATCGAATTTTTAGGTGCTATGACATGCCGGTTTCCTCACGATGTTCTTAGAAGGGTAGTGAGAGGCTTCAAACATTTTGGTACATGCCCACATTTTGCAGTAGTTGGTATTCCATACGTGACGGGCTAATAAAGCTATGAATAATTTTAAATTAGAGTTTTGTCCCTAGGCTCTCTAATTTTTCCAGTCCATCCAAAGGTTGTCTGGAAGAAATCGCTTAAAGTGATAAGACCGCCCATTGTACCATCACAATTATATCTAGTTTTAGTTATTTTTTAAGATACTTTTGTTTACTGTGTGGTGTTGCAATAAAGAGTTTTTTTTACCTATTTACCTATCTCTACTATAAGCTTGAAAACGCAAGCTTCTGCGCGAGGAACAGGCATAGCTTCACCTAGTTTCTAAGACGTTTCAAAGTGATCCTAGTGATTTTATTGAAATAAATACCTATTGAGGTTTGAATTTGAATTTATGCCCAGATTTTGCAGTAAATGGTATTACATACATGGCGGGTAGGCCAATACGGTTGAATAATTTAAATGAGAGTTTTGTCCCTACGCTATATTTTTTTTTTTTTGCTGTGCCTATGCACTAGATCCATACTGTTAGCTGTTTTGTGACGGTGTTATCTTATGTGTTATGTTATCTTTACATGCGCTCGCTCTTCATAGAAAATAAGTAAAGATGATTGTTTACAATTTTTTTTACATTTAATATCGAGAACCTAATGTCTAGACAAACCTAACATAGGTTTTAAGACATTTACTACCATTCATTTGTATTCCTTTTGTGTAATAAATAAATATAAAATATATAAATATGACAAGCTTGAAAACACAATCTTCTGCCGAAAAAACTCCCACGTAAACCGCATGTATAAAAATCAAAGAATCTCTACGGAAATCTTGCCTCTCAAATTCCGGACACCTATATTTTCCCAGCCAAATGTTGCGGGTTGAAATTACGGAGCCTCTCATAAGTCCCGCCCTAATGATTTAGCAAATAAATGGTCCGGAGTGCTGCGTATGGAAATAGGCGAAAGCCCGCAATATGTGTTCGCTAAGGGTAGGTTTTCGGGGGTAAAATCTTCATCATCATCATTATCATTCAGTTGTATAGTCTAACAAATAATTGATTTTTATTTATTTATTTTGGAAAACAAGTATTACATTTGCAAAACCACCACTACCTAAACATACCCTGTTATTATGAAACTGGGTTTTGACGAGGACTAATAAACCCTGGTTTTGTGACGTGTCATTTCATATATTTGACATTATGACATAAAGCAACTGTATGAAATAACACGTCACAAAGTTTAGTTTATTTATTTATTTATACTTTCACACTTAAACTTAGTCTAAGGAAGACTTAATGCTAAAGCATTTTCTACCAATCATCCTGGGCGTGCAAAAAAGATGGTGAGGCGTGACAATTAAACTAAATTAGAAATAACTTACCTACTTAAATAGTTTACATACTAAATTATAGTGATATACGTATGCACAAGTACCCACGTAAAAAAAAAATGAAAACAATTTAATCATAATCATTTATTTCCTCTATACACATGTTACATGCACTTAGATATGTCAAAACAATACATAGTTCAATTGCAATGCAAATGAAATAAAAATAAATAAAATTCATAAAGAATGAACATATTGAAATAAACATGTCATATTTAAACCTATTAACTAATTAATTACTAAACACAGTCACCAGAAAATATATATTTATCAGCCAGAGCCTCGTCAATGTTGTGATAACTTTTGTGCAGAAGTGATAACACTTTAAAAAAAACAAACACAATACCTAATATCCACAACTTGGTACCTACATTATGTAATTATGTTGTTATGTATTAGTTAGTCTTCGTCTGAACCCAGTTTCATAATAGACCGGAATGTTATATGAAAATAATGTTAGTCTGATGTCAGGATGAATTGGAGGAAAAATGCAACTAACGTTGGGTAAGGTTCTCAAATAGCGGTCACAAATCGAGCAACGCAGTTTTGGAAGGCCCCCCACCCGACGGACTGGCGATATTGTGAAGGTTGCGGGAAGTCGGTGGATGGAGAGGACTCAATACCGTCATGGAACTCTTTGGGGGAGGCCTATGAACGGTGTACTTCTACACGCTGTTGATGATACTATTTTACTTCCGCCCGAATTTTACTACCAACACGAAAACTCTTCTATGCGTACCTGAAATTTCAAGCACGTAAATTATACGTGCAACCTACCAAAACAAACCAACTTACGTCGGCACTGCTGAAATCCACGCCAAGCGATCACGATCTCTATAACAATGGGTATAGAGATGATTCAAGTTTTGATAGGTTTTCGTAGCTGCTAAGGTAAAGTTGTAATTCGGTTTCATGGAAGTTTCATTCATTCAGTCCGGGTTCCGACGCTGAGGTGTGCGGACGTTTGGATGTTGATCTGCTTTCGCGCGAAAAGTTAGATTTGAAAAGTTTTTGCCTTCTAAGGATTCAGTGTAAAAGTTTCGAGTGGTTTTTGACTTTGGATTATAAATGTGATGGAGAATCGTTGAGAGATTTTGGTTTCAAAGGTAAGAATTTAGCTAGCTAGTAGTTTTAATTAAATAAAAATTTATTCTCTTCGGGTAATAAGGAAAGATGCTATGTAAACATGCAGATTTTTTTCTATCAAAACATAAATTAAATCCAATTAAGTCATTTTATTTGATGTTTAGGAATACGTCTCGTTTCTATGAATTGATTTACATAATACTTATAAATTTGAAAATCTGTTTTCTTATCGAGATTTTAGTCCAGGTTCTTTTGAATTTGTAATCAAAGAGATGGTCACGTGGTTTTTTGAATACAATAAGTTAATGTCGCGTTTTATTAGTATGCATTATCTGCATATTTGGAACTAACGTCATTCGAGGGGTAAGTACCCTAATAAAATTAACCAAATTTAATTAAAAGAAAACTTTGTAAAAATTCTTTTACAGAATATCGGACCAATAACTTAACTAATATGCTCCAACTCGATTATTAATGAAGTTGTAAACGGATCATTATAAGTAATAACCAAGCTATGGTTTCTTGCCTGTATTTGGCTTGGTCGCGAAGAACACGCCTGTTCTTTGACTAGATTCAACTAGATTTAAGACGTTTTAAATTGATCTATGCGATTTTTATAAATAAATAAATATACTGATGCAACGTGGTTTAGGTGGAGGTAGGGCACAGCGAGATTTGATTTTGGGGGGGGGGGGGGGAGGGGCCGGCAACGCGTGCGTGATGCCTCTGGTATTGCAAGCGCTCATAGGCTACGGTAACCGCTTACCAACAGGTGAGCCGTATGCTTGTTTGCCAACTAAGTTGTATAAAAAAAAAAAGTAACAGCTTTTAGCCTGTGGTTGGTGATCTGAACTCGTTTTTTGTGTTAAAAAACAGAGTTCCTTCCTAGAATTAATTATATAGCATAATTTGCCTTTAATCTATTATTGTGTTTATTTGAAAGCCTTTAACATTATACTTATAACGTGTGCCACCTATGACAATAAACGAATTCTATTCTATTCTACAATGAATATTGAAGTTTGAAATTTAAAAATGCATTATTCTAGCTGTTAGTCTTGCCTTAAAATTGAGCGTAGCGTTTTATCACGCCATAACTTAAAGTAAATAAACGGAAAGTTTAATATCTATGCTAATAAACTATTATCTAACATCCAAGCATAAACCGCCTAAAGTGCTTTAAACTTCTAACTTTATTTTATTGCTCAATAATACGTTTTATAATTTGAAGAAGAAGAGTGTTAGATATGAATGTGGATGGATGTAGGAGTAGAGGTAGGCCAAAGAAAAGATGGATGGACTGCGTGAAAGTGGATATGGTGAAGAAAGGAGTGAGTGCTGAGATGACGACTGATAGAGGGAAATGGAAGAAAAATACATGTTGTGCCGACCCACATGATGTGGAATATGGGCAGGAAGATGATGATGATGAATACTTTTTATAATCATTTAAACCGTGATCATACGACGTGCGATAAGTCATCTACGAGTAAAATGTATTTCACAATGATCTTTATCTCTACTCTCTTTATTTTGAATTTGTTATTTGAGGACGTACGATATCGCAAGCCCCCCTTAAAAGTCAAACTCAAAACTGACTTTATCCAGTAGAGATAAAGATCATTTTGAAATACATTTAAATTCTGTATTGTATTTATATATATATATTAACTAATTAAATACCTATATATTTTTGAACAGGTAGGTATTTATTGTATAGTAATATTAATAGGTATATGTATGTTTATAAATATAATATTCTATCAAACATTGTAGGTACACGAACCTCCCTCTATAATCACGTCTCTCTAGCCTCAAAGGTTTGCTGGAAGAAAACTCTTTTTTAGTGTTAAGCTCGCTTTTACATACATTTCTTTTTAATTTTTGTATCTGTATTTTTCTTGTGTACAATAAAGAATAAAGATGACATATCGCACTTCGTATAAACACGGCGTAAGGTTGACTTGTTCCGCCCATTGAACTTCGCTATTTAATGAATGTTTGTACCTGTGAGCTATTTGTAATATATCCTTGTGGTGTACAATAAAGAGTTTTCAATTCTATTCTTTCTCTGAGAGTACTGAGGATTGATGGAATCCCTTAATACCTACTGCTGATTACAGTCAAGTATGATTTAAGTTAAGTTTAATGCGGACAGCCAAAGAGTGGAACTCGTTGCCGGCGTCTGTGTTTCCGAATACCTATAATTTGGGTGTCTTCAAGACCAGAGTGAATAGGTTTCTTCTAGGCAAACGTGCTACACCGTAGACCACATCATTACTTAACATCAGGTGAGATTGTGGTCAAAGTATTTACTTATTACCTTACCTACTAAATTACCTTAGGTAGATTGGTAAGCAGCTACAATATTCACATTCGTACGTACATGTACGAATTCATATATTATTCGCATTTGTACATACGTAAACGTACAAGCTACCACGCTACTGATAGAACATTACACATTTAATAGGAGAGCTCCTCTCGTATTCAATTGTGATAGAATCCGAGTTATTTGATTAGTTCTGGGAATATCCCCTGTTTCTGCTCAGTGTAGGCTTCATTGATTACATAAGATAGGTACTACATATTCTTCACAAATGAGAAGATAAATAAGTAAACTTGATTACCGTTAAATATTTATTCTGTATTTTTCTTCTATAATTCTTATAACTTAAAGAGCTCAAAGTCGCGCAACGTGCTATGGAGAGAGCTATGCTCGGAGTTTCACTGCGTGATAAGATCGACATAGCTCTCAGAATTAGCAAGTTGAAGTGGCAGTGGGCAGGCCATATAGCTCGCAGAACGCTCCCCGTTGGGGAGTAAAGGTTCTCTAATGGTGACCACAAACCGGGCGACGCAGTGTTGGAAGGCCCCCCCGATGGACCGATGACATTGTAAAGGTTGCGGGAAGTCGGTGGATGGAAAGGGCTCAAGACCGTTCGTCGTGGAACTCTTTGGGGGAGGCCTATGTCCATCAGTGGACTTCTACAGGTTGTTGA